>JARYHS010009186.1:232021688-232694538 GCA_031002005.1 Vandiemenella viatica
AATGAAATCAATGGAGGTAAGACAATTTCTTTCTTACTTCTTTGTGCCTCATCGACGTCATTAGAGGTAGACTTGATGGGGAATAAGGAACGGGGAGGAATTCGGCCATGGCTTTTGGGAGGAACTATCCCGACAGTTGCCTGGAATAGTATCAAGAAACCATGGAAAACCGAAATCTGGATGGCCAGGCGGGTATTTGAAGCCTCGTCCTCGCCGACAGTTACCGATCAGTTTGTGTTTTGACAGCAGGTGGAACAGGAAGGCGATCTGACACTGTCCAATGAGCTGCTACCGCCCCTGGACACAGCTGCTAGCGTTGGAGCCGCGGCTGGCGCAGGGGTGAATCAGTTCCTCAGGACGACTGGCGGTGGAGCTGCAACAGAGGCTCGCAGCTCTCTGGACGCCCACGGATACCTGCCACCAGGTACAATAACAGCGAACCACATAATTCAAATTACCACAAACAATGTTTGCTCAGAGAATTATTTAAATTCAAAATGTCAATTGTTATTTGATATAGGAAAATAGACCTTCATATCACCATCCAGCCTGTACAAGTACTTACCACAAGAGGCTGTTTGTAATTAAAATTCATATGCAAAATACTATTAAGCTGTGTCAACGAATTTCATGAGTGACGGTTACTTACCCAGATGAATATCCCTGCTAAGATTCTAGCGTAAATTATTGCGGGGAATAATAAAAAACGAAGTCTGCTCTGGAACGATCAGCTAATTCTGTTACGCCATAAATACGATCAATAGCCACCAAGATTTCTGTTTAGAAAGTAATTAAGTATTTATTTATTTATTTTTACAGGCATCCAGGCTTCTTTTATGACACAGCCAGCGATATTATTTTATTAAAATCAACCATGCATGAAATATGACTGGTATTAATTCGTAGTTAATGTCTGCTGACCAAAACGTGTTCTAGAGAACACTACTAGTGAAACTGTCAACGAAAATGTGATTCATTATAAAAGAAAAGTATGATATACTTTAACGTAAGTTATGCAAGAAATGGAAACTCTGACGAAAAGAAAATAGTTGTTAAAAGTAACTTAACGAAACTTAAAAACATTTGTGCAAATAGACTAAGTTTAACCAGACACAGACAGTTTCATTTACCTTTTAAAAGATGAATTCTCAAACACTCGTATTAAGATTGATCCGTAGAATAGTTGCCTTGGAAACAAATAATTTCATTACCCATTTTGCTATTCAGTCACAATTTGTTTAGTGCTCTCAGAACATCGAATTTCGTAGAACTAAAGCAGAAATCGATTCAAAGTACGCACATCTTAATTTTTATTTTTAGCTTCAGAAACCAAAGAAATTTGGAAAGGTAACACAAATTTTGGATGGCGATAAAAACTGTATGTACATGAATTAGTACACCGTATGGTAGCATGAAAATTGTGTAAATACTCTAGCGGTGAAACATTTTTAATGCAACTAACTTTGCTTGAAAATAGTTTAGGTAATCAGTGGTTTTTATTTATTAATATACAGTAGGGTACTGCTCTAAATTACTGACAGTTTTGTTACGATATCAAAGGATCATTTATATTCTGCTATAGTTAAGTACTCTTGCTGTATAAGCGATTGTAGCGCTTTTTTTCAACAAATATTTCTACTAATATAATCTTCATAGAAAGTGTTACCAAAAGATGCAAGAGTACTCTGTGGAGATTTCCTTTTTTTTTAACTGATTTATGTCTCTCAACAGCGAGGTCTTTAGAGACGGGAAAGGATGGGGGGCAAGGAATGGGAAGGAATTCGGCCATGGCCTTTTGAAGGACGCATCCCGGCATTTGCCTGGAGTGATTTGGGAAACCATGGAAAACCCAAATCTGGATGCCCGGACGGGGATTCGAACCGCCGTCCTCCCGAATGCGAGGCGAGAACGCTTGGAGATTTCCGTCAGAATGTGCACTAACACTGCTATATATATAGAAAAGTATTTTACAGGTTGAGATGTTTCTGTCCGCAGAAGGTGGTGTTGCTCCGCAGTCCTTCATCACCTCCAGTAATTTGATCTCTTCGAGTGGGAGACCAGTTGCAGCAACCACATCTCCCACTGCCCCTCCGGCATTCGACTACTCGACTCTGAAGCCCTTCACGCCATCGAAACCAGCTCAGACGTATATCAGACCAACCGGCAACGTAGCTAGACTTCCTCCGAATCGTAGCCAACGACCGAGTCCCACGCTTTACTCTCCAGGTAGTAGAACTGCAGAGAGATTAGATTCGACGACTGCAAGGCCTCTGTCGCCTGAAGCGGTCTCCACTTCGACGGCATCTCCTAATTCATTCAGTAGCTCCGGTGTATTTGGAGGGTTTCATTCTACATCATTTCCAGGATTCGTTTCTTCTAGTCCAACCCCTAACGTCGGTGGGAGAATTAACCTCTCAACGCCAGTTCCTTTGCAGTTTACAGACTCAACGACGACGACAACTACCCCAAAGCCCTTTAACTCACCCATCGTAGTAGCAGAACTACCACAGTCGACTCCTAGGCCGTTTTTACAAGGCCAAGGATTTACAACTTCAACTCTCCTTCCTGTTGACGCTGGAGGTTTCGGTTTCTCAACTCAGAGGGAGCAGCAAGTATCAGACTTCACATCTTCCCCTGTTCCTGTAAATACACATAATACGACCCCGAGGCCACAGTCGGTGGTAGAGTTCACTACTTCGACGCCTATTCCTTCTGGATTTCCAGCAGCACCTGCCATAGTGGGAGGATTCGCTTCACCACCGGTTCCAGAAAATTTTATTTCTTCTGGTCCTCCCGAAACTATTGTGACAGGACAAGGATTCTCAACACTAGGACCATTGCCTCCTGCAGGCATTATAACAACCACACTGCCTCCTCCACAATTTATTGGAGTTAGTGGATTCCAGTCTTCAGTCCAGCCTACCAATGTTGCTGGAGTATCAGGGGTTCAATCTCCAGTACTCATACCAAATGGAGATCTGTTCACACCTCCAGAATCCAGAGTGCCTTTCGATAATTCTCGTTTCTTTGGAGGATTCACATCGTCTACACCGAGACCTCCACAGGATGTAATATTCTCATCACCAGCTCCATTTCCCAGGATAGAAAGTCACATTGAACTCTCAACTCCTGCTGTTATACAAGATATAACTGGAGGATCAGCTTCTTCTACGCCAAGACCCTTCACAACTGGAGAATCCATACACACGTCTCCGACACCTCAGCATGGTCTACAAGAGTCGACTCCTCCTTCCTCAACAGCTAGTGATTCCCGTTTCTCACAGCAAAATTCACCTGTTCTCATTGGATTCTCACATTCGTCCTCACCTTCAAAAATCACCCAGTCAACGGAGATACCTTTGGAAACAGGACATTCTTCCACCACGCCACCCCCTGGGATAGAATCCTCGACGTTTAACTCGATAGGATTCACGTCTTCCTCTCCACCTCCTGTGTTGCTGGAGGGCTCTGATTACACCAGGACGGCGCAGCTCGGTGGAACCGCAGGATTTCTCACCGACTCAGTTGACGGTAATGGCTACATCCGCGTGCAGTCTCGCCTGCCGACCTTCCCTTCTGCGGCTAGACCTCCTTCTCGTCCTGTCAGTGACCTGCTGCTGGTAGATCAGGGTGATGGATTGGTGAAGTCAGTGGAGCTGTTTGCGTCGTCACCTGGAGAGGTGGGTCTCCAACCACCCGCAGACAATCTGCGAGTTCTCCCTGCACCGCAGGAAGTTGCCGAGCCGCCACAACTGATACAGTCCATCTCGTTCAATCTGGACTCGGAGGAAGGTCGCCGACAGTGGGAAGCGGCAGTGGCTGCTGGAGTTCTTGGCGAGCCAGAGAGGTAGATGATCGATGTGACATAAGTTTCTTTCATACCTGTTCTGAAAAAATTATACCTGAAACTGTTAACCTTTGAAACTCAATTAACTAGTGTTCGTTAACATCGTAATAAAACATTGCTTTGCATGAGTCAAATTGCAAACGAAATGATATTAGTAATCCGAAAGGTGCTCATAAACAGTATCTTTAGTTCAAGATCTCTTGCCACCAATAACTCTGCAAAAGCAAAACTTGACGAATTGCACTACATCGACGAAATTTAATTTGGCCTTCTGACATTTTGTCTCCAAGCAATATAATCTGATCTCTCTTTTTTTTTAGCGTCAAATTTGTTAAAACAATTACTCCAAAAGTATGAATAATCCTAACTGAAAAGCTGACAGCTTCCACGATAGTTCAGCCCACTAGAAAGAACTAATGACGACTCAACTTAAGGCAATGACAATGAGTGTTACTCTCCAAAGCAGGCAACATTTTCCAAAAGCCTTGCCTAAAAGAATAATCCATATTTTTACCATACAATTCTGTATCAACTGGAGTATAACAACTTTCCAATTACTTAATCCTAAAGACACTGTTTTGACAATATCTCATAATTTTATTATGTTTCAAAAATCTAATGTTGTGTATGTTTTTTAAACTATCGTCAAGGTGTTTATTTGCCCCTAATGCAAGTCATAATCATCATTCTGATGGGAACATGGTTTGTGCGGGTAAATTATGAGAAGATTAGTTCCCAGTGACAACATAACTTTAAGGATACTGCTTGCTTAGCAAAGTTTTCTCGCAGCTTATAGCTATCCACAATGGCTCCTGAAATGGATCAATTCCAGTATATTGCCATTTCCATTCTTAAAGGAAAAGTAGTTTTGTTGTCACTTAAAAACAACCTCATTTGTACTTTTACAAAAGAAAAAATCTTTAGAGATTATGATCTAATCTGACAATGGCAAGGCTTTCAAATCAGAATAGAAAAATTTTCAAGAAACGTCACCACAAATTAAATATGTTCAAGAAAATAAAGATGAAGCTAGACATCAGAGTTTGTGTATAAACTTGGTGCTTAGGACTTAAACAAGTGAAAGAGGTAACAAAATAAGAATACAGTGATTAAAAGGTTGTCTTCGTTTCAAGCTATGATGTAAAATGTTACTATACATCACCAGCTGACTAACTTTAGAGTAAAGAATCTCTGTTTTTCTTCAACATAAAGGAAAGTACAGAATGAATTAAGAAACAGACTCAACTTTACTCAAACACAAAATATGTCTTTTTTTGTTTTACATAAATAATATTGTTAAGGAAGTGCCATATTTTGTAATGTGTTGAAAATAAAGATATTATTAAATAATATTTCTGAGTTTTTAATTAATCTTTTATCCTTTTACAGTGTACAACTAAGCTCAATTTTAACTTTTCCACGCAGAAAATCTAAATAATGATTTAACATGTGCCTAAGGCACACAAATAACATAAAATAATTACTGTAACATCAACCCATGTTGTGTTACTAAACCTTATGACAGCTGACCATTACCAATTATAGGCACAGTAACTCAAACAGTATCAACCACAGCTTCATCGATTAATAATTGATAATGATTATATACTGAAGGAAACAAGAAACGTGGAAGAGCTGAAGATTATTGTAGCATACATGATAAAGATAACAAGGAACAGAGACAGATGATGGAAATGGAAAAAGCATTTGTACAGAAGTGGAACGTCAACAGTCTTCATGAAGCACAATATTACTCTCACATTTGGGATTGATTAAATTTTGAATTTTTTATGACAGTTTCTAATTTTACTGTAACCAAGTGTAATGCTTTATTATTATTATTGATTTCAGTGAACCTTATGCCCTGTCGCCATTTGCCATACTCAAAAAAATAAGTGCCACACAAATTTTTAGTTTGAGTTAATTTTTTTTTAACCTCCTTTGACAGTTTATTCCATTACCTGAGTCCCTTACCTATCTCCTGATGCCTGAAAGCACATGCTAGTTTATAATCAAGGTCCTTTCTTCCGTGCTCCTAATTATAGGTCCAGTATCTAGCAAGGTTGCAGACCCCCTTTGTTTACCTTTTATCCAAAAACTTTAGCTGCATCTAATGCGAGTATTTTGTAATCAAGATAATAAGGATATAAAAACACATTCCAGAAATAACTATCAAGACAGTCAGTTAATCATAAAATGTATGATAATAAAAGAAAAATCACAAATTACAGAAGTTAGATTTTGCTCAGCATAATTATGTATGACGAAGATGTATTTAGAAATGACTTATGCAAGATGGCCCCCTTTTCCACCTAAACCTTTACATTACATAAACTGGATAGCACAAAAAAATGTTAACATAAAGTATACGAACAGGTGCACAGATACAAGTCAATTGCGATGGAAAAGGGAAATTTCCTTACACACCTATTTCCTCCATTTCTTGTGGATTTTTTAATCTCAAATTCTTTGAATTTAATTTTTCCACCTATCTTTTTTTAGTATTTAAATTCCTTCAGTATTTTTTGGTAAACTATTCAGCACTTTCCTTAGTAATTTCTTCCAATCCCTGACATACAAAAAGAAAATTTTCCGACTTCTGTATGCTTGAAAATGAGTGCCAGCTTGTGGTCATGATCATCTTTTCCCTTCATTATTCTTTCAATATCCTTCCAAGTCTCACATCAATATATGACTTGAACACTCCCATGACTCCCTTCACCTCCTCCTCCTGTTTTCCAGTGAATCTCAATCTAGCTCCTTTGCTGATTGTGTTCTATAGTAATTTCCACAAACAAATCTAGCTGCCCTTCTTTGCACACCACCAACTCCTGTATTTGATACCAAAAATGTGGGCCCCATACTACACTTCCATATTCAAACAATGGTCTGACCAAATTTTTGCAACCCAATATCTTTACTTCTCTGGTACATCCCTGCATCAACTTCTCCAATAAATGAAGGATTTTAAAACCTTTTCCTGGTATGACATGAATCCCCAATTAATGATTAATTTCATCTCTAATCATTCCTTTGTCGAATGGTTTATATGAAAATAGAAAATAAAAACGTGATTACTGTGGGGATGTAGACAAATGATGATATCGCTCGATTAGCTCAAGGTTTTGAAAGTTCAGAACAGTAGTTCTGAAACAAGTAAATACTGTATAAAACATACTAAATTAAAATCCTTATATTGGGATGAATTCTGTGTAAACAAGACTGAATATTGTTCAATACAGTTAGAACAATTTTAAGGTGCTGCCAGTTTATAAAGCCTCCACTGGAAACTTCAATATATTTCATGATAAACTTAAAACAGGTCTTATGAATTTAATGTGAACTCTGTGGTGACTTCAACATAAATTTCATTGTACGCTGTTACCAAAAGATTATTGCCTAGGACTGCTTAAACTGTTCAGTCCTTGTCAAACTGTAAATTTTTCCACTATAGTATAGAAAAATTGTAGCATCATATTCAATTACATTTTTACACCTGAAAATAAATTAGATAAATATGAACAATTCTCATGGAAAATGATTTGTCAGACCAAATTGCTCAAATAATTACATTCTATAGATTAAAAATGAAATAAGTCAGTGAAAAGATTTGCCAAAGCAAGGCCATCAAATAACAATTTAATAAAACATTAAATAATGAACTTCTCAGTGATGATTGGAATGATATGTTTAAAATGACAGGGCTAACAATAAATCCAATTATTTTCACCAAAGGATTTGGAAATTCATGGTAAATGCCTCCCTATAAATCTATTTCCAACCAATCCACAACAAGTACAGGAGAATTGGCAAATAACTGATACTTACAACTTGTAAGTATAAAAAAGAACTACATTCAGAAACTAGGAAGATGGGCAATGAGCTTTTTAGAAAGTGTTACAAAACTTCCTGAATCATTTTAACCAAACTACCTAAAGACTGAAAGTGATTGGCTATAAACAGGGAGATCAACAGATCAGGCAATAAAAGTGTTTGGTATATTATTTAAAAAAAAAAAGTGTTATTACACCCAACCAGTAGCTTCAACCATTAACTTGCAAATGACCCCTCTTCTGTATGATACACTTTTAATTCTTAGCAGTTGCTGGAAAAAATAAAAGAACATTTATTACTGATATGGATGTTACAACAGTTCTTGGATGTTTGTTATCAAAATCAGAATATTCATTTCCAACCAGCCAAAATGAAATAGGGGGGGGAAAAATCATAAAATCCCTCAAAATAAGAAAAAACTATTTGGTTAAGACTAGGTTTTCTTTCATATATTGAGACAATTTATCACCAGCATTAGCAGAGTTATCAGAGATTTATAATAACTCTTTTGAAGATGTTATCTTTTCTCTTTTATGGAGTCAGTAATCTGTACAATTTATGAGAAGGGTGATACGAGAAAGACTAAGAACTATAGACCTAAATCACTGCTATCAGCACTATGAAAGAATTAAAAAAAAAAACAAAGGTACAAAATGGCATCACATCTACATAATAATAGCTTAATAAATAAAGTTCAGGTTGATTTTAGGCAAGGTGTATCGACAATCTGCAATTTTTTCTTTATAAGAAGCAATGAATAAAAAATTAAATTATCTAGTAATCTTCTGTCATCTACCTAAGACCTTTGATTGTGACAGTCAGAAGATTCTCCTAGGTAAGCTTGAAGACAATGGTATTGGCGGTAGGCCAGGATCTAGAAATCAGAAAACATTAAGTACGGGAGATGTTATAAAATCAGAATGGGAAATAGTTAAATATGGCATCCCTCTGGTCTATTCTTGGTCCCCTGCTGTTTCTAATGGAGTTGGCTGCCAGTCTCAACATGCAGTCATCTCACTACTACTGAAGGGCTATAGGTTCGAAAATTTTACTTTACGTGTCTCGACACCACAGGAATCCTCTTCTATGGTAAACGGTGGTTTTTCTCCTATCCAAATATATATATATATAATTAAAATATGGTGCTTTTTGTTGATGGTCCTCATGTATCTTTAAAAAACCTGCCAATACAAAATCTTGAAAACACTGGAAATGATGCTCTAAGAAAATTAACAGGCAGTTCAGTACAAATAGAGAAACACAGTTACTATTTTTTTTTTTTTTTTTTTTTTTTTTTACAAAAAATAAAGCAACACATGGCTACAATGTGATGTCTTAAGGAAAAACAATCAATGAAAACAGTTCCACAAAATTGACAGATATGTATTCATAGATAACAATTTGAGGTGGCACAAATACTTATATATTCAACAACTTCTTAAAATAACTTACATAATTCTGCAACTTTTCACTGAGGAATAAAAGCTAGAATAGCTGATACAGAAACAAGGACGCTGGTATAGTCTGCATATATTCACTCCATGCTCATTTACGGCATCTCGCTTCCAGGGAAACGCATCATAAACACAGAAGGAATCTAAGTCACAAAATTATTTGCAGGACAAGCAGAAATATTGGTATATTTACTATACCAGAACAATTCATATAATCCCTAACATCATTTGTAGTGGAAAATCTTAAAACTCTTCAGTCTCAATGCTGACATACAAAGCTATAAAATCCTGGGTTATAATTCAGTGCATATGAAGTGACGGTCGATTGTAATTTGCCTGTCAGATGAAGACGTTAAGCCCGGTGGCGCCTAGTTATCCTTCAGAAGAGTAGGCTCGAATGGGCTAGCACCAAGTTTCACCCTCTCCCTTCTTCATCTCTCATTTCATACAACACAAACAACACTCTACACTGAACATGCATAATGTCACAGTCATCCACACCTACAGCGAAACCAACCTAGTTCATCTTTCCAAGAGAGTTACCATGGAGAGGTACATCCTCCACGGTAACCACCTATTGCTGGAATAGGGCATGGCATCATAAGAAGAAGGAAAAATAATACATTCAGGCAGTTGGGATTTCTTTATTTGAAATGCAAGTTATTTGAGGATGAGGAGCTTTTTGAAATTTATTTTAAGAATAAAATAAACATAACTTACTATAATAATTTATTTTTAGTATCACAGACAAAACAGAAATACCTGGAGACTACAAAGTTGTACTTTATGCAGATTCTTGCCTGAGTATCAATTTGAATCATTAGAGGCTTTCCACAGATAATAAAATATCATTTTCCAACACTTCCACTTCCTTGAGGCTTGACTAGCTTCATTTAAATACTATCAAGCAAATTACATAGTCTGTGAGCTACACAACATTGTCACTTGGATTGATTAAATTGAAATATTTAAATAATTCCAGCTAAGCCTAGATTAAAGTTTCGTTATTTAAATCTACAGTCTTCACAACTGTCACTTTTGTGTATGTACATATATACATATATTAAATTGAAGAAAAAAATCAACAAATATACTCTTAAAAACATAAAAATTATTTTATAAATATTATTTCTTATATTTAAATCAATTAGTTGTATTCAACTGCATTGTTATCTCTTCAAGATAAAGTTTAGCACACTCTAGAGTTTTATGAAGTACAAACACTAAAAAAAAACACACACACACATACACACACACACAAACACACACACACACACATTTTATCTATGATCAAAACAACCCATTGTTCAAAAAAATCTGTGCAAAATGCTTATGTTAGAAAAACACTATCATAAACTGCAATCCAAACTTAAAATCATCAATTTGTCCAATTTACGCATTTGCATAGATATGTTTTACAAAACCTAACAAACTTTAAGGATAAAAAGTAACATGTTCCACCAAGAAGGCATATTACATACAGAATCTCATCTTGTAAGAAACATTTTGGGTGTGCCTAAGTTCATACAAAGTGTAGCAACAATTTCAAAAATATAATGTACCATATCACATATATTAAAAATGATCCTACTTGGACTGCTTTGAAAAGAGTGACATATATACTCCACAACAACATGTGCCCAAATGCAATACTGATTCTGTTTCTTGCTGCTAAGAAAAAAAGAGCAACAGCTTGGGAAATGTGAAAGTAAATTGATAATCACTTTCTCAAAGTTTACAATTACGAGCATTTTCATCTACAATGGATTCAGTTTTTCACTCGATACGAGTGATAAATTTACTTCAACAGTTTGAAGAGACTGTCTCCATGGCACTAGACACTACCCTGCCGGTCTCCTCCAGCAGGACGAGCCGATCTCAGGAGTCCGATGGCACAACTTCAGCAGTCACCTCTGCTTCTTCGAGCAGAACATATGGAGGGGATGAAGAACCTCCATCCTCATACACCACCTCCTGCTGTACCACTTGTGGCTCCTCATTCTCCCCTCCCGTGATGACGATGCGTGTCCCATCTTCTTGCACACAGAAGCCCGCTGAGCGTATTGCCTCCACCAAAGACCAAAGTGATGAGCCCTCAGGATTAGCCTCAGTAACAATGGCAGTACTGTTGTCTACAACAGGTTTTATATCAGGACCTTCCTCCACAACCTGAGAAAAACATTATATTTTCTGTGAGCTTCTCAGTATTAACACTTTTTAAGCCAATAAAACATATTACTATATTTTTTAAACATAACACACACACAATAGCTGTAATAATGATCACACTCTATCCAATTTTGACTTGTAGCGACTGATGGTTTCTCACTATGTCAATACTGCTAATCAGCAGTTGTTTTATAATATATATGTAATCAGTATAATAAAGAAAATAAATGAGGATACGGGAAGAAAACCTATTACCTAACAAAGTAGGAAGCAGTAGGCATAAAACAAAAAACAGATATGTGATTACACAATAATTTGTGACTACTTGACAGAGACATGTAACATGTGAGAGGTGAGTATGTTAAGAATCTTGCCACATGAATGAAATTAATTTGCTGACCACTGGATACAAAATGAGTGTGACTGAAGATAACAAAGCAAAAATGAAGATCTTTGGAAACAGAATATCATTCGAAATGTTATCTCTTCAAGATTATTATTATTAAAAATTACCATTTGCTGTAATTTTTTATTATATTAAAGATTCGAAATCTACCTCTTAAAATTGAAGATATATGGAGACTACGATTGTTATGTTTCAAAAGTTATTATCTTTTCACTGCAATTCTTTCCCCACTCCTCCCCTTTTCTCCTACTTCCACTATGTTTCCAATTGTCAGCACTAGATTCATCTCATTTGGATGATACTCACAATATCGCCTCTTTTTTTGTGAATCCATGCCATCATCGGAAATGAAATGCACCCTCCACCACCCACTAAAAATGAGTTGTGGAATAATAGTGATAGAGGCAATTGATGGTTCTTTCCTCTGCATTAATTAAAATTTGTTAATATGCAAATTCTGTTTCCACCAAACCATTTGAATTTAAACAGGCACTCACACACGGATAAAAAAAAAAAGAAATCCATGCATTGACCTTGAGTGAAATGAAACAGAAACTTCCCTAACATATGTATATTATGTGCTTGCGCTATGAGGATCATTTTCTTTATGTTTCTTTCGCCACAGGTGAGTAAACTACGGTATAATGACCAATAAAACTGAAGTACAGAAGAATGAGACAATTAAAGTAAGGAACAGATAGGAAACCTACCACAGCTGTTACAAAGGAATGATACTGGCATTCACCTGGTGTGGTTTTGGGGAACTATGGAAAACTGAATAGCTAGAACAGGGATTAAACCCACAGCCTCCAAAATGCCTGACCAAAATGTTCAGCAAATCTTACCATTTAAATGACAATTTCAGGCTGGTCACATGACCATTTACAAAAGGAAACTACCTTTTATGGATGATGACAATGTGGTGGAAAATGGATAAGCTAAAATTGGAATACAGGAGGGTAACCACTAAAATGTCCTGGTTGAAAATGCTGAAATTTATCAGTACTATCTGGAACATCACACATAACCAACTGTACTTCATAAAATGTAACACAATAAATGCTATGATCATAACAGACATTTGCCTATACTGTGAAGTGCAGAAGGAGAAAGAAGAGTTGAGTGTCAGGATTGCTCAACCTTTTGCAGAAGATGATTTGAGATGAAGCAGTACTAGAGATTCTTTGAGCTGAAGGAAAAAGCTTTTTTAAGCCAACTGGTCACAGTAAATGGGAGCTATGGCAACAAAGATGAGAACTAGACAGATGGTATAACTGATCACAATTGTAAATTAATGAAAAAGAAAATGTAGTAATTGAGTGAGCATAAACACATTTTTTTTACGCCTTGTCAACACTGAGGTCATTAGAGGCAGGATGGAAATGAGCACAAGGAACTGGAAGGAATTTGGTCATTGTATTTTGAAGCAGGCATCCCGGCATTTGCCTGGAGTGAACCATGGAAAACCAAAATCTGGATGCCTGGATGGGGTTTTGAAATGGCGTCCTTCTGAATGCAAGGTCAGAACCCACATGTTTCTATTTTATTGAAAAACTCCATTACTGTTGTGATATGAAATTATTTATACAAGACAGGAACGAACTGAGGATTAAATCAAATTAGTCAAGAGAAAAGAAATTTAATTATTTCACTGATCTAATTTGCTGAAATGTATTTTGGCAAAGTAACACTTAATAATTTCTGCCGAGTTACAAACTACTATAACTAAAAGCAATGAAGCTCAGAATTTACAGCAGTCTTATCAGTACAATGTATCCAACACTTACCTGTATGGATGCATTGCCAGGTTGGCTGATAATCTCGGCAGCTTCCTGTTCAGATAGCACCTGGTATGTGCCATCACCAGTATCCCTGACAAACTGAATGTCCCCATTGCGTGCCATATTTAGGAGATCAATCTGGGACTCTGGTGCTGATGATATGGCTGCACTTTCTTCCTGTGTTTCCATTACCTCCACATGGGATTCTTCAGCAACTGTTTCTGATTGCACTTCTTGTACTGATACAGTTTCACCCATAACATCCATGTCCTCCTCATCTTCATTACGCCCTCCATCTGTGGCTAGGTCATATTCTGGGGCTGGAGGTTCGATTTTGATTTGCAGTGACCCATCGGGTGCAACCACCTAAGTGCATGAAATCAGTATGTAATGAAGAATCCGTCAACTTATTCATAGTAGTAAACTGTAAACTTAACTTGAGTTACATGAAAGTAATGGATGTGATGCATTGGTTTCCTTTATTCAGTACATAACTCATCAAATTAATTCATAATTCTGATCAGCTCATGATCACTATAAAAGTTTACCAGATGGTACAATGTTACATTATTGATGCAGCTCTTAATTAAATTTGTAACAGTTGTAGACCAAATTACAAATGTAAAATAAATAAGAGAAAAGAGCAATTTCTATTGGGAGAAAAGTCCTTTAGTGGAATAAGATTCAAAAGAGTTGGATATAACTTTGTAAACAATTTCTAGAAAGAGAATCATATTTTCTTCAAGTACTGTAACTGATTTCTGTTACAGCATCTATTTTAATATTTCAGCATTGTTACAATAGTTTACAACCATTTAAAACACAATCAGCCCCTTACGAAACGGATCCCAGATGGCACAACAATAGTCCAAATGTGGACGCACAAGAGATTTGTACGCTATCTCTATTTCAAAATTCGACCTAGGAACCGCAGCCTAGAATTAGCTCTACCTACCAACGTATTAATTTGTAAGTCCCATTTCATGTTCCTTTGTACTGTTACTCCCAAATATTTCATAGAATCTACCATTTCAATAACTGAACTGTTTACCTCGTATTTCTGAACAATCGGATTCTTTTTGTTAGTTATGCTCATTGTCTTACACTTTTTACAATTTAGTGTGAGTTGCCACTCAGTGCACCATGCCAAAATAACATCCAGATCACGCTGAATTGCTGAACAATCGGCCAAATTCCTTACTTCCCTATAAATAACTGCATCATCAGCAAACAATCTAAAAAGGCTTTTCACTTTGTCTCCGAGATCGTTTATAAAAATAATGTTTCATCCTTACCATGACACACTTCTAACTAGCGGGATTTATGCAAAATTCCACTTAGTTTTAGTGAGTTTAGGGCTGCCTGAATGACTCTGTTACTGCCAGCGAGACTGAAAACCAAGACAATATGCTTAGCATGCAGACAAACGATGAGGTGGTGTAACCAGCTGTCAGCAGGGTACAACCTGAAATAGCCTGAGGAAGGCTCCATGTTGGGTGACAAAACATTGGCAGTAACATCATCATCAAAGCAGGGCTAAATCAGCAGAAAGTAAATGGAAATTTACAAATATGATGCCTGCTAAAAGCATAAAATTTTATAGTGGGATATAGTTCTCATCCATATCTTCTTAGAAACTGGTACGACCATGGAGGGCTACCAGTGTTTTGCACAAGATGTGCCACAGTGTTGAGATTGAAAAACTGATGATAAAGCACTATAGTGATAGTTCACATGAGGAATTCTGTTGTTTGCAGTACTCTAGAAGTAGTATGTCTTACATTCCAGTATCATTTTTATAAAAATTTATATATATATGTATATAACCACTTCTATTTAGGGAATTTAAATAAAATTAAATTTCAGATTTTAATATATGCAGAGTATTTAGATTTTACAGGAAAAAAGAAGCTGATTGACAGAGATCAAATCACAGTTACATTTCTGGAAGGGACTAATTTTAGAACTTTACTGACTTTAATTACTATGATTGGAAGAATAGATGACAAATAGAAGCTATAAGTAAAACCAACAGAGAAACTTTGCACAGATTGCAGCAGGATAGCATAGAATTCACAAACGTGATGAAAACACATTAAATAAAGATTTTTTATTTTGCTCTAATTCACACATAAAAAGTTATGAACAATTAGTTTGTCATCTTACCAGCTGTTCCACAAAACCTGTTCATAACACTTTTGTATTGAATTCCATCCTGTACAGTAACTGATAGTTTCTTTTTTTCCCTTCTTCTAAAACTGATGTAAATTGCACACCTACACAACTTGAGCTAAAAATCTGAAGAGTATGTGTGATTTCATGTTATGTTCAACTTCTTATTTGACTATGCTTACCTGTACAACTGTTGCCACAACAGGCACTTTAATCTGAACTGCCTTCAACTTGGCATTGGAGGGTGGTTGACGAGAAACTGTGATCTTGCCGGCCTGACGCAAGTCGTCGGCAGTGGCAGGTACCAGCATTTGACGAGAGCCTGGTCCTGGGTGCACCTTTAGAAAGTATTAGGGAACAGTTTTATACAATTGAAATATCTCTGACTGCAGTTTTTGTACAATGATTCTTTTGGTTGAGAATCTTTTAAAATAGTCTTATACCCAATACATCCTTCACTGCAATTTTAAAATGGTTTTGTAAAATCCATATTCCTTATTGTGAGATATAAAAGACAACTGACAATTTGAGAGAGCTAATACTGTCATAAACCATGCTATTCCTTGGGAACTTATGCCATAGAATATAGTTACACAATTAAAATAAACGAGTATGACATTAATGGCTGAGTAACAGAGATTCAATTTGCTGCACACGTGCCTCTGCCATAGCTACTCTAAACTAACCCAGAAATCCTGTCAGTTATAGGTGACCTGCAGTTTTACGTGGAATTCATGCCATAGAGCATTGTAGCATATTTCAAAAGAACAAAAAAAACTTTTTGCTGAATCCATTTAAGTGATATGAAATGCAACCTTTATCTTCTGTTTAAGTTTTGTAAAATTATTAATGAGAACTTGTGATCAATTTTTGGAAGCAACTACAAAACTTATTTTGTTTCATCTGACAGGACATCATGCAAATGTAGTTAATGCAGCACTGACAACTACTGATTGTTCACTAAAGCCTATGATAGCCACATTGCGAAAAGAGTCAATTTCGCAATATTTATCTGAATTAAATCTAAGAAGGAATTAGAATACCGCAGCACCAGGCTTTAATTACGTGTGCCTCTTTCCTCCAATGAATCTCACTAGAAGACAATGTCAAATTTTTGGTCATATTTAATACTGAACCATTCACTAAAAAAATGTTTACCGATAAGAATCTGTTTGTTGCCATTGCTGTAGCATTAATAGTCAAAAGTCAATCACATAGTGAACCACGCAAACGATGGTTTTGGATACGACCCACTCTCAAGATAGATCCAGGTATTGTTGCAGTGACTTCATGAATAATTTAATAATGGATGATAGAGATTCAATCTCGAGTACAGAAGTGGTGATGGTTTCCGGAACTTTTTGGTTAGTGTTGTTGTTATTATGGCTTTAGGGTGCGTCGACTACGAGGTCATTAGTACCCACTTTGTATACGATTCATATTTCGCAGCAAGCAATTTTCAAGTTATTCCAGATGTTTGTGATGCTTTAGTCAATGTTTTGCAGGATTACATAAAAATTAGAAACATAAAAACACTATTAATTAGAAAAAATATCTATTAACATAATAATAAAATTAAACATAAATATTAATTCATATTCATTTTAAACAAATCAAATGGGCATTAGAATGGTATCAATGGAATCACTGTCCGTATTTCCCGGCTCACAGGAATTTGTGAGTAAAGCTGGCTCATCAGTGACTGTTGGAACTGAGGAGAGGGCATAGTTACTCGTAAGTGAAGCAATTGAGAAGGAATTGAATAATTGCCAGGAATAAATTCTCGCAAAGTAGAGAAACCAAATGATAGCGGCAGTAACGGCATGGTTACTGAACATGGCTGTCACTGCATAGGTACTGAGAACAGCTGTGAATAAGAGGTGTTGGATGGATTGACATATTTTCCCATTTCTGCTTCAAATAAAACCGTGCTGATGACTTGCTTCACAACTTTTCTAACATATGGTGATGAGAGATACCGTATTTGCATGCCAACTTGATCCCCAAAACCAGTATATTGATCTCGCACTGCATTCCTTGCTTGAATCTCTTTCATCATAGCAAGAGCTTCTTCTGTTGCTGAATTCTTAGGTTTTTTAAATCTTGAACCTGAAGCATTATTATGTGACCTCAACACTCGCTTACTTCCCCCAGTTTTCGGTATTGACTGGGTTTGGGGCAATGCTTCCAATGGCTCTGCCATTTGTTCCTCATTTCCAGGAATGTCTGGCTGAGTTTTGTCTTTCTCAGAACTTATGGACTCCTTGAAAAACAAAAATATAGAATTATGTAGATTAAACGAAATGAAGTAAAAAGATTAATAGAAGTAAAAGTGATAATAGGAATATAATTATTATTGTAGATTTCCAAAAATGAATCTGAATGAAAACTGATGGCTAAGGAATGATATAATAAATGGAATTTCCCTGACTGGGTCGGTGCCTTTGATGGGAATCATATAGGCTTACAAGCATCAATTGACTGTGAAACTTAATATTTCAATTACAAGGGCTTTTTTAGCATCGTCCTGTTTGCAGTTGTTGACTCAAATTACAATTTCTTATACAAAAATGTAGGATGCTGAGGAAGAATATCAGATGGTGATGTACAATGCGTAGCTATAAAACTAGACTGATGCTTCTACAGAAGAACAATGCATGTGGTAAAGGCTGATGATGACTGTAGCATGAAGCTTTCTCTTTCGAATGTAGTGCCTCCCATGTCTGTGAACAAATTGGTGTGGCATGGCCTTCATTTCTTTAAGGGTTTTTGTTTGGTTTTGCTGGAACAATGATAACTGCAATAACAGAGCAATGAATTGTTGTGAAATTTCATATGGAATTTGGAAAAAGCCCTACTGAAACTTATCTTTTATGACAAGCAGTGTGTGGCCATGAATGTTTATAATGTGTGTGACTTTTTGAGTTGATTAGGCATTTCCAAGATGGCCAAGAAGATGCTGAAGATGATTCATGCCCAGGTTGTTCTTTCATGTCAAAAAGTGGATGAAAATATTGAAGAAGTTGGTAATATGGTCTGATCTGAGTGTCAATTAACTATATGTGCGATTGCTGAATCTACAGGAATTGACAAAGAATGAGTAAAGCAAGTTTCATGTAACAATTTTAACATGCAAAAAGGATGTGCACAAATTCTCATGATTGAAGAAACAGACGTCCGTGAAAATGTTTGTACCAACACTTTGATTTCCAATGAAAATGACCAGAACTTCTTGGAAAGAATAATAACATGTCACGAATCTTGATTTTTCACTTATAATGCTGAAAATAAGTGGCAATCCATGCACTGGAAGTGCCACTTTCATTGAGAGCTAAAAAATTGTGAATGAGCAAATCAAGTTTCAAAGCGAAGATGATTTTCTTTTTGATATTAATGGGATTTTGTACCTTCACTGGGTTAAAGAAAGCCAAACTATTAATCAACATTGCTAACTTGAGGTTCTCACTGTATTCCATGAAATAATAATAATAACAAAAATTATCCAAATAGTGAAAGTACAAGTCATGGGTTATCCACCAAGAGAACACCTGACTCATTCTGCATTATCTGTCAAGATGTTTCTAGTGAAGTACAACATCCCAGTGTTAGACCATCCACCATGTGATCTTTTTCTGCTTCCCAAGGTCAAATCTGCACTAAAAGGAAAAAAGATTTCAGTCCGCTGAGGCTGTGGAAGAAAGATGATGGAGCTCACAGAAGAAGACTTCCAGCACTGTTTCGAACAATGGAAAATTAACATTCGGGATAGAGGAGCAGTTATATTGAAGGTGATGGTATCTAGGTATGAATAAATTTAAAAAAAAAAATTATGGCAATAGTCTCATTATTTTATAGCCACAACTCATATTTATCAAAACAAAATTCAAGAAATGTCTGGAATATAACACTTCGAGTCTGCCCAGCCTGAACATACTTAAGGAAGAAGTATTAGTTACGTTTGTTGCTGGTGATGTATTACTTCTCTTATATAATGTTATGAAACTTAATCCAGGAGTGGAAGAAATGGGTTCAATGAAAATGATTTTTAAATACAATCAGAGTATTGGAGAAAGCATTTGGCATATCATCTTCAGTTTTTCATGCACTCAGAAAGCCAGGATAAAAAAGCCACGGCTAAAAAAGTAATGTTAGTTTACACAATTTTCTAAGAAAAAGCAGATCTACAGCAATATACAATGCCAATGGTGGATTTGATACTGAATCCTCGATCACAGGCGATACTTGTCCAGGAGTATAGGAACAAGAAACTGCAACACATGGGTTCATGAATTTTCCCAGGACACCAAGAAGTAAAGTTGAAGCACAGCCAATTATAATTTTTTGTTTCTCCAGATGGTATAGTACATTTTCAACCAGACCAATAGCAAAAAATGGACTAAATTATTAAACTGACTTAAAAATGTTTGCTAAATTGTATACACATATTTGAAATAAATAATGTGAGAGCAGAGACTTTACCGGCGTAAAACTGCAAAGAAGTCTTCATGGGTGTACTGCCAGATTGTGTTGTGATAATACGATATTTCGACGACTAGCTCTGTCTTCTTCCTTGGGTGCGAAAACATCTGTACTGGTCGCCTGACTGGCAGGTACTGAGACAGCACAAGTGCTGCACTTCCTTATATGCCTAAAAGCTCTGTTCGCGGCATGCGCCCGGCATCTGGCTGCCTGTAGGCGCTGCTGTAGATCTTTGTTGCAGGCCACGCACCCAGATATGGAGCCGTCTATGACGGCAGCTGGACAGAGTCCCACTCTCTCTGTGGAGTTTTGGTTTCCATGTCTCACTAAGACATAGCCCACTGTCTCTATTGAAGGTATCGCCCAACCAAATTTTGATTGCTTCCTTGACTATTGAATCCCAAAACTATGAAGTTCTAGCCAATATCCCAACATTGTTAAAGTCTACCCTGTGACCATAGTGGTACACGTGCTCGGTGATCGCTGATTTGCTGATTTCCCAGATGGAGATGGGATTTGTATTCTTCACACCGATTTTGTAAAGTGCAGAAAGTTTGGCTGATATAAAACTTTCCACACTCACACAGAATGCTGTAAATTCCGGTAACTAGAACGCCAAGGTCATCCTTAACTAAACAAAGATAGTCCCATATTTTTGCAGAAGGTCAGTAGAATCATTTAATTTCAAGTCATGCAAGAATTCTGTCAATTTTGCCTGAAGTATTTCCAACGAATGACAGAAAAGTGGTGGCCTCAGGTGTTTCTTCCCACTGAACTGGAATTTTCTCATTCTTTATTCACCCATGTCCCATTGAAGGACACGCTAGAGCTGATACGCCACTAATTTGAAACAGTCATTGTGGAACCTTTCAAACATGTGCTGACGTCCACATATTTCACTTACTTAGGAGAATATTATGAACAAGTGGACAGGGTTGTCATGGGATCGCCACTTTCTCCTGTAGCTGGCAATCTATACATGGAATATTTCAAGGAAAAAGCACTGGAATATGTGGTTCTGAAGCCAAAATGTTTTTTCTGATATGTTGATAAGACATTTGTAATGTGGCCCCATGGTAACAGGGCTTTAAGCAAGTTCCTAGAACATCTAAATAGAATTCATCTCAACATAAAGTTTACAATAGAACTGGAAAAGGATGGCCACCTACATTTCCTTGACATCCTGATCGAAAGAAAACGGGATGGATCGCTAGGACATAGCGTATACAGAAAATTGACTCACACGGACCAGTACTTGGGAGCCACAAGCTTCTACCACCCTGTATAGCATAACACTGTTTTAAATACACTTTTACGTAGAGCTAGGCCGATTGCTGACAGGCAGCCTACCACAGGAACTGGAACATCTGAGAACTGTTTTCAGGCGGAATGGGTACACAGAGAGGCAGATAAATAAGGCAATTGATCATAGGATGGAGAAAATTCCAATTCAACAGGAAGAAATGCCTAAGGCCACCACTTTTCTGCCATTCGCTGGAAACACCTCAGGGAAAATTCGCAGAATTCTCGCACGACATGGAATACAGACCACCTGCCAAAATACGGGACTATCTCCGTTTGGTTAAGGATGACCAAGTGCTTCAAATTCCTGGAATTTACAGCATTCTGTGGAATTGTGGAAAGTCTTACATCAGCCAAACTATCCACACTGTACAAAATCGGTGTGAAGAACACATGTGCCATTTCCGCCTGGGAAAATACAGCAAATCCGTGATTGCTGAGCATTAGGATATTGGCTAGAACCTCATAGTTTTGGGATTCAATAGTCAAGGAAGCAATCAAAATTTGGTTGGATGATACCTTCAACAGAGACAGGGGCTATGTCTTAGTGATGTATGGAAACCAGCCTTGTTTCAACCTCTGCTGAAAGCGTGGTACCTCTGTCCAGCTGCGGCCATAGATGGCTCCATCAGGGGGCATTTCCTGCAATGAAAATCTACAGTCACACCCACTGCCGGTCCCGAACAGAGCTGTTGGGCATATAAGGAAGTGCGGCACCTGTGCTGTCTCAGTAGCTGTCGGTCAGGAGACCAATACAGATGTTTTTGCACCTGAGGAAGATGACGGAGCTAGTCGTCGAAATATCATGTTATCACAACACAATCCGGTGGTACACCCATCAAGACTTCATTGATATAAATAATGTTTATAAATGTAAAAAATAATTGTAGTAGAAATAAGACAGAACACTCAAACAATATAAATTTGAATATATTATTACCTGCGTGTCTGTCATTCCTCTTGCTCGATTTCTATCTTTTAGGAACAGCATACAACTATAGCAGAACCACTGATATTTATAAATTGAATCAATTCCTGCACTGGAGTTGGCGCTCTCTCTTTCTTTTTTAATCTCTTGTGAAAAATGTCGAACTAGATCCCTTAATTTTTTATTAATTTCCTCCGTATCAAAATAAAAACTAATAGTTATTTCCATAAGTGCAATATATCTTTTATTACGATCTTTGTATTTTTTCTATCTACAATCTCACTAAACAGACTGAGTGCAGCAAAGCTCTTTTAATGCAAAGACTTTCTCCTTAGGGGGCATCCATTAATTACATGAGGTGTTTTCCCGGAATTCTGGACCCCCTCCCCCTCTGGTAAGATGTGGTTGTACCCCTCCCCCCTAAGATGTCAAGCCTAATTATCAAAGTGGCAATGATTGCCTGTTTGTTTACAGAAGGAAGGAGAGTAACTGTTCTAGTAGACAATGGATTTGGCAGGAAACTATGAAGTCTGAAATACTATTTTGAACAAAAATTACTAGAAACATACAGGGCAAGTTCAAAACATTTTAAAGCAATAAAGACTACAACAGGCTTATCATGAAACAAAAAATACTTTTCCCCCAGTATGGAGAATCTATGATCACTTTTAATATTTGAACAATTAAAGGGCTCTTGTCATGTTCAGTACAGCAACTGTTTAGAGATTACCAGCCAATTTAAGTTTTGACATGCTATCTTTTTTTAGTTGACATGTCTCAAAGTTAGGTAGTATTTCTTTATCATGTGCAGGGAGGAACCAAATTTTATAGAGTTTAACGAGGTATGGAATAATAAGTAAGAAAAATAAATAAATAAATCCAAAGAAAATCATTTATGAACATACATACATTGGAATGTTTCCATGAAGTGCTATGAATGCCTTGAAAAATGATTCTTTACCAGATTTTAATATTATCTTGTGAAACAACTCTGCAGGTTGCAAATTAGATAGGATAATTCAGTGGTCAGAATGAGCTTAAAAATACAGATATTATCATGCAAGTGGGATCTTAAGCTCTCGTTTCATACCTTCACAAGCACTGGTATGCCACGTGCAGGCTTGAGCAGTGCAAAGGGCGTCTGTCCTTCACGTTCTGCTGCGCGCATAGCTCTTGTCCGAATGGGGTCAATGAGTACACCCCCGCTGACAGAAGGAGTAGCTGCTGCTGTGGGTGCCGGGGGCCGCATTGCAGACGGTTGTGATCTACGTGACGGAGGTGGGCTGCGGTAACGCACTCCGTGTCGGAATTCCTCGTGAGCTCTTAAGGCACCTTTGCGTGAGAACTCGAGGTTGCATATGAAACAAGTGTAACGTGCTCGGTCACCGTGGGAGTGTGCACGGTGGCAAACCAGATTTGACATCTGGTTGAAACCCTTACCACACAGTTCACACTTGTAAGGCCGCTCATTGGTATGAGTGAATACATGGTTACGCAGATTACCTTTCTGATGGAAGCCCTTGCCACATGTTGGACAACGGTGGGGCTTATGATCTGAATGTGTCTTCCGATGAGAAATAAGTGTGGAAACCTGCAATGAGGATAGTACAGAGAGAGTTAGTCAAGATCAGTTATAATCATCTTTTAAATTGAGCACAAATTCCATTTGTAATGAATGTTACACATTTTTGTTTTTAATAATACTTGTCTTGTTTCTTATTTAACTTAAAATATTCCCATTGTTACACAGTATTTCACTGTACTGTCGACAGAGACTTGTCTGTCAAACAGCCCACATTGAGTGTTGATGTTTTCTGATGCAGAGTGCATCAAAGAACATCAGATTCTCTCCCCCTTCCCCACTCTTCCAACGTCACCGACCGAAGTTGGCAGGGAGGTATTGTGCAACCTGGTGGTGACTCTATCCTAGTATGGGCTGTGTTAACATGGCAAGGAGTGGGATCTCTGATTAAACTGAAACAACCATTGACTGGAAATGGTTATTCAACTACTTGGAGCCCGTTTGCAGCTGTTTATAGCATTCACTTTCCCAAACAACAATTGACTTTTCCAGGACAACAATATGCCATGTCACTGGGCCAAAATGGTTCGTGATTGGTTTGAGGAACATTTTTGGGAATTCAAGTAAATGATTTACCTACTCAACTACCATAAATGAATTGAATCAAACATATCTGGGACACGATTCAAAGTTCGCAGTTATGGATGGCTACAGAGGAAGCCTGGAGGAATATTTCTTCAGGGAACTACTGATGAATTGTTGAGTCAAATTCCACATTAAGTTGCTGCACTTTGCTTCCACTTTCCTACGACTTTCAAGTCTTCAGTGTATATGCAGCTTTAAATAACAATAATTCAATGATGACTGGAACACTCAGCATGAGGACAGTAATTAGATTTCAAGTAGAAATTTTCAGAAAGAAATTAAATGAACTAACTGTTAAGGGCTTATTTTGCAAGAAAGGGGATAGTGTTATATGAAACTGCTGCCTGGTGAATGTCTGTGGTCTAAGATACATTGATAGGAACAGGGCCGCATTTAGGCTCTGTGGGCCCCTAGGCTATACATGTGGTGCGGGCCCCCCGTCGCCAGTGGCTGGATGATTAAATTTCGAACTAAAAAATTTATGGGCGACCTTTTTTTTTTTTTAGCTCTACTACCTGCCCAGGCTGTGGTAGGTTGTGGTGAGGGCCCCTCTTTGTGGTGCGGGCCCCCCTTTGCGTTGCGGGCCCCTAGGCTACAGCCTATGTAGCCTATGCTTAAATGCGGCCCTGGATAGGAAAATTCCCAGAAGCAGAGAACAGATAGCATGGTTGTGCTGGTTGCTCTATGTGTGAAGATTTAATAAGGTTGAAGTGGATGATCTAGGTTTTGGTGTAAACCATCGGTCTGTGACCAAGTCCTGTGTGATTATGGGAAACATTAATTTAACAGCATCATTGAGTCAAAATACTTGGTGCAGTTTTCCTACGTACCGTGGTCGTCGGACCGAGCGGGGCGGTGTAACGGTTAGGGTTCTTGCCTCGCATTCGGGAGGACGGCGGTTCGAATCCCCGTCCGGGCATCCAGATTTGGGTTTTCCATGGTTTCCCCAAATCACTCCAGGCAAATGCCGGGATGCTTCCTTCAAAAGGCCATGGCCGAATTCCTTCCCATTCCTCGCCCCCATCCTTGCCCCCCATCCTTTCCCGTCTCTAAAGACCTCGATGTTAAAAAGAGACGTAAAGCAGTTAAAAAAAAAGTACCCTGGTCGTACTATTTTACTACTACTGACAGGGATAAGAACCAATGCAACAACTCTGAACTCAGACTCCAAATATTCCTACTCCTATCCCAACTATATCCAACACCATTCCCTTATCCCATTCCAATAGTTCATGAATTCTACTATCTCACCACCACACTTTCTGAATTCAATTTCCTGCTCCAATAATCTGAATCCCATGGAAATGTGACCCATGAGGGAACTCTAAACAAATCAAAGCATTATAATTCTCCTGGCTAACAAAAGCTAGGCCACTGTGGTAATGCATCAGAGTGACTAAGAGGCAGAAGAAGGTGACTCTGACATCTCCACATACTGAGTCCACACCACAGAGCTCACTAATTCCATTTGGATCAAAATCTGTTCATTACTCAAACTCATAAGTTCCTCGCATGGTCTCTGCATGCTGTTTTCCTCATTACACCTGCTAGCCCCCAGACACTAAACAGTACCCCTGCCAAAGACTCAAAGGCCTATAGTTGCTGCCATCATATATCAGAGGTACTCCCCACATTTTAGACTATTTGTCGACAGTCTCCACCCTTGATAACCTAAACTCCTTTAAGGCCATCTACTTCCTAAACTTCACTTGTTTCTACTCTCACATCCACATCAACTTTCTTGACGTAGCTATCTCCATGCCTCCAAGCTATTTAGATACTTCTGTCTACATCAAACCTTTGATGGCTGTCATCTGTATCGCACTAAATGTTCCCTCCCCTACAACCTAGCCATCCAAGGCAGACACATTCCACTCCAATCAAGAGTCTCTCAACAAATACTCCACCAACCTGATAACAATCCTTATTCCCTCCAATTATTCTCTGAAAATATTCTGTAAACAGATAACCCAAACCATAGCACCTCCAGCACACCAAAAACACCCACTACGGACAACCAAAATCCAACCATAATCTGGTCTTTCTCACCCAGTTCTCTCATGGCCTAAAATCTCTGAATCAAATCCTTTACCATGGCTATGACTTTCTCATATCTTTGACAGAAATGTGTTGCATTTCACCTTACTATCCTTGACACAACATTAAATGTAATTTTTAGCAGACCACCCAACTTCAAAAAATATACTTGCACACAAACATCAAACCACTCATTCTTCTAATTAACACCACTGCTCCCTCCCTTGTAATATAGTATTATTGCCAAACATGCAATATGCATCTACCCTCCACAAGCAATTGTAAACCTATCACTAGTGACATCTGCCCCACTATAGGCTACTCCTCCTGTACCATTCATCAGTTTTCATTCAAGGTATTCACTCATTTGCAAGTGTAAATATGCCTTTTGGTTTATTATTTATGGGTATTTAAGTGGCTAAAATCTGATTTTAGAACTGCAGGGTCTTCCACAGTGAAGACTCAAGCTGACTATATCAGCACAGAAAAATGGTGAAACAGCTCTTTTCAAGTTCTTTCATATGATTTCTTTTGTTGTATTCTAGTGGCCAATGTCGTGAGCCCCCATGAATCATTCACTGCCATGCAGGTCATTCAGAGAATATATCCTCCCAGTTGCTTGTGTTTATTAGACATTTTTTAAGACTGGTCTTAAGTATAATTTTGTATCACTTCATTTGTCATCATTTATTGTTGGCTATTCTTTAATTGTTTTGGGAGGCGACTATTCTGCATTTGGATGGCATGCCCCACCCATCAAAGTTGTTGCTTCATTATCAATGCCTCAATGCTTGTTGTATTTGCCTCCTGTGCATAACCCACCTCACATACAAGCTCACTTGTGCCTCCATTTCCCAAGTTCTTACATCAGCCAAACCACAAACCAGTTATCCACCAGGATGAATGGTAGCAGTCAACACAACCCAGCAGTACAATTTTAATGATTTCATTGTAATCTCAAGCCAGGAAAGTCTCAGTTCTTACAACACAAAAACAGTTTGCTCCCAAAATCTAATTGCCCAATTGCTGCACCTACCAACTTCCACAACTTTCATGACGTTAATATCTGTTGAACAGTCAGAGGCATCATAACACTTTCTCATACCACATACACATTCAAACTCCGTAGGTGGGAAATGGTTTACCAACACATTCTGAACACCAGACTTCTCCCATCCCTTCCCTCAATGTCAGATAATACTTCCCTTGCTCTTTGTCAAACCACACATATAAATCAACTATTTACATGGTATAGTTTATTCATTTATCTAGTAGATGTTTTATGATAATTTTTCACTACGAATACAGTATATATTTATTACCTTTTTCTGTGTATAACACTTAAAATAATATTGTATTTGTCTCCTGCCACTGCCTCCACACTGAAACTAACAGTCAAAAACAACCATTCATGTGGCTGCTTGACCTTGAGCACAAGTGTTAACAAAGCTACGTGCTTAAACTTCTAGTTTCATAAGTTAGGTCAAAGTCCAAAATATTGTGTTTTTTTTGTTTGTCTAGCACTTTTGTAGCCACAGCCCTCCTAAGTAATGGGTTTACTTTATTATTCTATTAACTACTTTTTTTTTAATACTTAGTAGAGGTTTCTAAATGGAAGTGTTAAAAAACACATACGATACAATACATACACTGAGAACAAGAAAAATTAAGAGAGAGTAGAAAGCAACAAGTAAAAGAATATATAGTGAAATTGTTTGCCAAAAATTTAATTGAAAAGTGGTGTTTTATTAAATGTTAATTTATTTTAATTTACCATTACAAACTATTAATAATTATTTATAAAGTAGAAATAAAGGAATAACAAGATAGCAACAACAAAGAACATTACTGCCAATGAAGTATGTCAGCAGATGTTAGTAAATTTGTTTAAAAAATGCTAATTTAGCTTAGGATACCTTTTAACACCAGAAGCAATACTACTGGGCATTAGACAAACTAAGGCATATGGATATGTTTCACATTATACAATTATTAGTTCAGTCTTACCCTGTTGAAAGTCTTCTCACACAGCTCGCAGACATAAGGGCGTGCATCCGTGTGGATAGCGCGGTGCTGAGACAGTGTGCTCAACTGACGAAATGCCTTTCCACATGCTTCACAACGAAAATTTCGTTCACCAGTGTGTGTAGGCAGGTGACGTGTCAATGTGTATTGGTGGCGGAATTCCTTTGAACAGTAGCCACATTCCCATAACTTGATAGTTTTGTCTCCCACCCGGGCATATCGCACAAGATGCACACGAGTGGCACCAGGCTGGCGCTGACGTTCCCGCTCGGCCTCCACTTCATCCTCACCCACCACCTTGAAGCGCAGCTGAGATCGTCGCCCACGTGATGCCGTTACCATAGCACCATCCATTGTCCCTGCTTCCGTTTGTTCCTCCAACTCCACTTCCACCTCTGCCTCAGCTGCCGGCGTAGGTGCCCTTTCTGTCTTCACTACAACTCGCTCTGGTGAAGATGTTACTTGGTCACGCACTGCCATTTCCAGTATATCTCCAGCAGGCCGATGTGGACTGTGTACATGATGAATTTAACAGGAAACTTAAATCTATTCTATTCACTGTTATTACTAATTTTAATAGCATTTACATGTTACAAACAAGGATGTTTCTAACCTTAAATTCGTACACCTTACAGAATCAATACAAAGTTACTGTACACTTACAAAAATATTGTACAATTTGATAATTTTTTCTAGTTTATTGGATTTCACACTTACACAGGACTCCAGTCTACTCCATCAAGAAATAATTTTTTTTTAATCTTATTTCATACTCATATATCTTCTTAAGAAACACCCACAGAGTTTACACAGTTATAAAGATTTGATTAAGTTCAACTACTTGGTAGGTGACTACAATCAGTTATTGAACTGCGTCAAAAATGTATTTTAGAAGGAGAAAAATGAATTTGTGAGAAATGTGCAAATTTTTAATAGTGTTTGCAACATTATTCTTACTGTGAAATGTATAGTGATGGAACAGGTAAGCATTCTTACAAGTACGATTGCAGAAAACTACCATACAATCATGCCAATTCAGATAGACATGGTAAGCACTATTGCTGTACTGATGATAAAGGTGAAAAAGGGTGCAGCAAATGGCACTAGTGGGAAAAAAAACCCAACAACAACACTTTCAATTAATTCATCTAAAATTTATGATTTTTAATGTCAAGTCATTAACATCTGTGTGTGGTCATGACCTGGATGTCATTAATGTATTTACCAAGATGTCTAGGGAATATAAGCAGTAGCTGGCAACTTTGTGTTTTTTATTTATGATACTCCAAATCCAGTAAGGACTTACCAAACTAACTTATAGTTAAAATGTGCTAAAATTATTGAATAACATAGAAGTTCAGAATTGTAATGCTCATTAATAAATACTAGAAACAAAAAATATTTTTTCATTATTAATTGTTTGTGAGGTTCTGAGTTAATCCATTGCATTTTAGTGACATTTGAAGTTGTCCTAATGTCATCTATTGGTTCTTAGTGCCTCAAAATCCAGTAAATATCATTAGAATACCAACATGACAACTGCCAATTCAGTGAAGCAAAGTTACTAAATATGGGAATGAAAAGAACAATACTTGGGGGGGAAAAAACTATGAAAAATTAACTGCAAAAAAATAAAATAACTGCTGACAGAAAATTATGTCACCGATATTGAGGATGAAAATGCATTAAATATAAATGCCTTTGACCATGACATAACAACATCATTGCATGCAGCATCCACAAGTGATCGAAGCATCTGGTTAGTAGCAAACAATTATAAAAATAAATTTGTCATGAATTATTAATCTTACCAACAGGGCAATTGTGGTAATAATAGCATTATGATTATAATCAAATAAACATTAGACCACAACCTAGACCTTAACCAAGTCCATCTTGCATAGAATTTTCTTTGATATCTTTTTTTTTTTTTTGTGGGGCTAACGTTCAAACATACACAGTATCACTTCAAATTTATGGGTATCATTTACTATCACAAATTCTTTCCAGTTCCTTCTTATTTTTAGACCAATCTTTACACTACCCCTCCCCCTCCCCAATAGCATAGAACATTAATAACTTCAGACCTCGGACATGAAACTAAAACAATGCTTAATATATAACAAATTATAAAATAGATATTGTGATACTGAGTGGTTTGGTAGCTTGTTGGTTAGAGCCCTTAAAAGTTCAAGGTCAGATAGAAGGTTCAAATCCTGATGGTAGAAGGAATTTTTAAGAAATGTTTGATCCTGTGAGCTATGCCAGAACATTCTGTGGTTCGGATTCCAAGTTAAACTATAGGTCCCAGAGGAAAGGAACTGGCTGTCCTGTCTCCAATGACTTAGTATGCCTCCTTAGGAAGAATCCAACCAACCTTCGAGCTGTGGGCTAAGATAGTTTTAGTTATTATGATACTACCTACCAGTGTAAGATGCTACAACATTGAATGAGTGGAGAGGAAGGATGATACAAAGGGCCTAGGTTAAAATCATACTCCCAATATGCCATATTGAGGTTTTTAGGTGGATATTAACAGTAACCTAGGCGATTTGGAACTGGTTAAATTAACGGCCACAGGAAACTTGTGTGATTACAGTCATGATGCTTACAAAGTTACAGTTTCAATTTCAAGACAGCATTAATTCAGCACTGTTATGAAATAGCAATAACTGGTCTACTGATGTGAAACATTGCATGGGAAATTTTCAAATTTTGGAGAAACTTTCAAAATTTACAAGTACTAATTAGAAGTAAAAATGTCTGTTTACTTTTCTAACTGTTAATGTACATTGTGTACAGAGAACAAGCACTGAAATACAATATATGGTCTGTTTTGCCCCGTGCAACAAAGTTGACTTCATAACTACCAAAATGGTTTAGTGACCAATCATGATCTTCTGTCACAGCCAGCATGTTTTTTCCACTCCCAGCTGGTTCCTAAAGTCTGTTTGGTATTGAATCTAAAGCCCTAGGGAATTAATTCTTGTACCAAAAATTTTCATTGTCATTTAACCAGATCTACAGTTCTGCCAAGGTGTGCTTTGTTTATGATAAGCTCTGATTCCTCGTTGAAATAGTCCTCTTTATTTTAGGATTATCCCATGAAAACAGAAACTTTTCTTACCAAATAATTATTATTTATATGGAATTTACAGGAATGTTTAACCAATGTCAAAATCACTAAATGGTTAACTGAAACAGTTTATACAAAGAGTATCATAAGGAAGAACACAGAATGTAACAAGAAGTTATACTAAGAAAAACTGCTGACTAACCAAAACTAAAAATAACACTTTATTTATTTATTTATTCAAAAAAGAAAGGATATGCAAAGGAAACTCAACACTTGGCGTAGATGAATGCGGGAGTGCAAAAATGAACACTCATAAACACAAGCACGTAAAAAATACAAACAAATACAATACAATATTTCATGCCGAATTGTGAGTGGAGGTGACACATGGTGAAGAGATCAGATGTGACCACTGAATTACGGGGCATACCATCGCTGGATGTGAGGGTACATATAAGATGAGATAAATATAAATAATTCGATAAAAGTAACAATAAAACTGTTGTCAGGCAATGAAAACAAGCCATAAGAGGGAAAATAACCTGTAATTTACCACAGGTGAAGGCAGAAGGAACACAAAAATATTATCACACTATGAATAGTATGTTCGTGTTTTTATGTTTATCCTGGCTCTCCTGCCTTCATCTGCATCAAGTGATGGATATTTTCCCTATCCTTCCTTGTTTTAAATAGAAAATATAGTGATAATTTTACATTTAAGATTAATAAATTACATGTATGTGAATAAATAATAACAAGTGTTTGGTCTACTTACAGGGTCTTATCACAGGTTGAGACAAGGAAGATGGCTGTTATCAAGGATATGTAAAATGTAGAAAAGCTAGTTCCTATCTGTAAAGATCAGAAAGCGTTGTGGTTTCTGGGAAGTCTCTTAACAACCTTTACTGTAAAACAGTTGTTTAAGTTGTTGAAATTGTGGGAACAGACACTGGACGGTCTAGTTTGCTACTGTAAACTATTCACCTGTGATGATTCATTCTGACTACAAGTTGCTTAATGGTGAGGACTATATTTGAATAGGATTGGTGGATGCAAAGAGTTTGGTATATGAAGTGTGTTGTATTGCATTTGGCATGTAAGTTGTGGTAGCTGGCAACATGCTGCAAGTTTTGCAGTGACGTCTCTTGCATAGGAAGGATCAGCAAAGCAATTTGGAATAATCACAAGGTGAATATTCATGGACTAAAATGTTCTTGAGATTGAGTGGTCTGCTGAAGCACCAGCCTCCAATGTTCTTCTGAACTGAGGCTATAGTTAGTTTTTAGCGGTGCCAGATCAGAGTAATAACGTAAAGTTTGCAATGAGAGAGATTTGTTTCTGCACAACCTCAAGGTGGTAGCAGTGTAAAATGAGGGCTTGTGATAGAATTTGTGAGTATCTGGAGAGTGAAATGAAGTCTTCACGTGTGTACCGCCGGATAGTGTTTTGAAAACACGATATTTCAACGACTAGCTCCGTCGTCTTCATCAGGTGTCGAGACATCTGCACAGGTCGGCTGACCGTCGGATACTGAGACAGCCTAGGTGCCGCACCTCCTTATATTGGCCAACAGCTCTCTCCGACGCCCGCACCCGGCAGTGAGTGGGCGGGGCCACAGTTGTTCGTGGTGGGCCGAGGAAGTTAATATTGGGCCGTTTGTGGCGATTGCTGAACATGCTTGCAACGCTCTCTGCGTAGAGTTGCCAAGGCTGGCTTCCATGCCTCACTAAGACATAGCCCACTATCTCTGTTGTAGGTATCAGCCAAATGAATTTCAATAGCTTCTTTGACTATAGAATCCCAAAAGTACGAGGTCCTAGCCAATATCGTAACTTTGGGTCATAAGGAAGGTAATGATTGATGTGGAACGAATGACAATTATCAAATTGAAGATAAATTTGTAAGTTTGAGGTGAACAGATATGAATGGGTCAACATCAAGAAATATGATATTTGGTAGTAAGCCCAGGGGATGTAATGGACTGGATTTTGTTTAGGGAATTAAAAAAGTCTAGTAAGTGGTTTTCACTGTAGATTCAGATCATAAATTTAACTGAATCTCACAAAATTATTATTATTATTATTATTGCTTCTGCTTTATGCCTAGTCAACATTGAGGTCATTGGAGGTGGCAAAGAACTGGAGGCAAGGAACAGGAAGGAATTTGGACCAGGACTTTTGAAGAAGGCATTTGTCTGGAGTGATTTGGGGAACCAATGGAATACCCAAATCTGAATGGCAGAATGGACTTGAACCTGCGTCCTCCAGAATGTGAGGCCAAGAGTGTTACTGCTCACCCACCATGCTCAGTTGAAAGGGATTTTGTCCAGAATTTTTTGTCACAGACAACCCAGAAACAGGTTATTATAGGACAGGGGGATGTGGGTACCTAAGGCAGGGCCACATATCTGTTGGTTAACTTGAAATCTGAAAGAGAAGAAGTTATTTGAGAGAATGAAGTGATGAATGATGTTCTAGGGAGATTTTACTTTCTTTTTTTTTTTTACTTATGGCTTTATGCCTCAACGACGTTGAGGTCATTAGAGGCGAAATGGGACTGGGAACAAGGAATGGGAAGGAATTCAGCCACGGCATTTTTGAAGGAAGCATCCCAGCATTCATTGGGGAAACCATGGAAAACCCAAATTTGGATGCCAAGACATGGATTAAAACTGGTGTCCTCCCGAATGTGAGGCCATAGCATTAACCACTCACCCACCATGCTTGGTAGGGGAGATTTTAGTGAATGGTTGCATTTCCAGGAAGTGTTCCATGACCCTGAAGACCTGACAGTGGGGGACGTTAGTATAAAAGTAAGTGACATCAATAGAGACAAAGAAAAATGGTGATAAAGGCGTAGATTTTATGACAGATGCTCGAGGAAGGGAGGGGCATCTTTTATGAATGAGTGGAGGCTCTCTACACAGGTTTGGTGTTTCAAATGAAAAATCACTCTCCAGGTACTCTCAAAATCTATCACAAGCCCTCATTTTCTACTGCAAACCCCTTAGGTTATATATATATATATATATAAAAAATCTCTCAAACAATAACCTACCTTTCATGCAACTAAGCCAATCCTGCACCGCTAAAAATAACCACAACCCCATACATCATCCAATTCTCTCTACGTCTTGAGTTTATAAAACTAATCCTTTGTTATTGGCATGACTTCCTAAGTGCCTTTCCAAAATGCAAATCATTCTTTACAAAATTCTGCCCACAGCTCTTCCAAATATGACTCGGCAGACCCAATCTCAAACATGATGGTCCTAAAATACACACCTTGTTATTCTCACCAAATGACACACTGATACTTTTTGTACATTGGACCTCATTGTAAAACATTCAGCATGCACCCTGCCACCACTACGTAGCCCAATCTGATCATAGGGGAAACTTACCCCATCATTGGACATGTATCAAGCACTACTATACACCTCATATACCAAGTTACCACTTTCATTATAATCAACTTTTCATTAGAAGGAATAGTCACATGCAAATAGATTGCACCAGAAATCTAAACCATCCCTAGTGGCAGTGCAAGCAAGTTCCCACAATTTGAACAGCTTAAACAACTGTTTTACATTGAAGACTGTCAAAAACCATGACCCCCTTTGAAATCAAAGTCTTTGAGTAGCATATACATTATCACAAGAGGTGGAAGTAAATATGGGCATGCCACAGGATAGTTTATTGAGACCGTTGCTGTTTATTATTCTAATGAATAATATTGTTGGTTGGTAACAGTAAGAATTTAGGTTTTTTTTGCAGCTGATATAATAGTATACAATAGGATCAAAACAAGACTGAACAGCTGCAGGGTGACCTGGATAGAATACCTAAATAGGTATGTCAGCATGCAATGAATAATAATGCCAACAAGAGTCAGCTTATTAGGTGCACAGATAAAAAACTAAAGGTTAATTACGATTATACGGTTGGGTCAGAGTTGCTTGTCGCAGGCTTGAAGTGTAAATATCGTGACATAACGAATTTTCTTTTGTTGGTAAGGGTGTCAGGGATTGGAACAAATTACCAAGAGAAGTGATGAATAATTTACCAAAAACGCTTAAGGAATTTAAAATTAAAATTTGTAAATCACAAAAGTAAACAGGAGAAAAATTTAACACACCAATTATAAAAGAAAATTTTAAAAAATAAAATTAAAAGGGATAAATAGGTGACCCTAGGGAATTGCCACCAGAGCATTAGCTCCATCGCAATTAAAATTAATAATAATAATCTGCATCCATAACATAATCTTACCAACATATCCTTGATACCAGGCATCTTCCTTGCCTGAACCTGTGATGAAACCCTTCGAGTAATCCCAAACTTATCACTATTCATTCACAAATATATAATTTACAAAACTTTAATATTATCCCCCTCATTTTTCATTTATATCTTCTTATGGTCATTACTTTCACAATATCCCTCCACTTCCAGCAATAGCATTTTCCAATAATTATTGATTCAGTATTTTCCTGCCTACCGCATCCACAACCTCCCCTGCTGCCACACAAGCTTTGTTCCCACTGTTCCCTGTAAGCATGGTGAGTGTGATCACATCTGATCTTCTCATTTGTCTCATCTATTCACAGGACTAAGGTTCACCAGTGAAATATTGTGTTGTATGTGTTTGAACTTTTTGTGTTTTCGCTGCTCTCTTGTCTTCATATATAGTAAGTGTTTTTTTTATATAGTATTCCTTATTTCCACTACCTTAAAGCATTTTACTTCTCATTGCTGACTTTAAAAAAGCACTACATGAGAAATAAAGGTGCTGAATAAAAACAAACAGAGTAACCATTTATCATATTAAGACAATATATCATCAAGCAGAAGGGGGAAAAAATTATGGATATAAATTTTTCACTAGACATATTTGAACTTCCACATCCTGTTTTATCAGACTACAAACAATAAAATTACATTCTGAAACATTGTTTTTAATTTCATCAAATATGGGCATACCTGTGGTACATACTGGACGGTGTTACAAGTGCGCTGTAGTGGTAATCAAAGACAGCTTCAGCTCGCCAGAGGTCCAATAAACATTAGTCTCATTTTTGTCTGTAATGTTATTGGCTGCTTCCTTTCATCACACATTCCTGCAAATAGTCAGATCATAAAATTTCATTACACTACTAACACCAGGCTTTATCCAAAAATACCATACATTTTACAACAGCCCCAGTACTAAGTATATAACTATCTCCCTCTTCACTGAGGGGCAGAAAGTATAATGCAAAATGTAGAAGCTATTGCAACATTCACATAACTAATCACAAAAAAACTGTAAATAACATGAAGCCACCCCCACCACTTGTTCAATCTCTCTCTACCATCCCTAATTTCATCTTTATTTCATTCACACGGTAAATCTGAGTGCTTTCCCCTGCCATATGTCTTGCCTCCTACACGAGTAAAGTTATTAACTGAAATATTGTAAAGTGTGTTTGTGTTTTCTATGTTTATAAGGACCTCCTGCCTTCATCTGTGGAAGTTTCATTTTTAACATTACCTAACATGAAATTTCATGAGATCAGGAAACCGTTACTTCATTTAAAGAGGTTTTGAAAGTCTGTTGCAGACAGAGATGCTGCCAGGGGCATTAGCTATCATAGGGCTAGGCGGTGCAGTGCTGAGGGGAGCCCCCGGGGCCTTCAGGGCAAATGGTGGACTAGCTCTGAGGGCCTTGTGAAACTAGATATGCTACCGCTCAGGGTGCCCCTACCAGCAACTTGGCAGACCTTAAAAAACTCCCATTTGACCTGAGGGCCCAAAATTATTATTATTATTTTGCACCGGGGCCCTTGTTAACCTAGTTACATCACTGGATGCAGCAGTGTGCTAAAATTCATGCTACGAAATCTAAAACATGTTGTGTGTAGAAAGTACATTCATGTTGAAAATAAACTGTATCTGGTATCCAACACTGACATCCATGAATTTGTCTAAATAATAATATTTGAGGATCACTTTGAAAGTATTGAGGTGTGGCCAAACTAATTTACATATAATCACTCTGTATCCAGCATTTTTTCAAATTAGTTACCGAAACTGTATACACATTCCTGCAATCTCAGAAACCAATTCTGAGAGCACTCCTGCCAGTCTTTCCTATTGATAGTTGAAAACTCCCCTTCATAGGTAGCAACTGCTTCTTTAAGAATAGAAAACTGTTTCCCATATGAACGAAAAGATCATGGAGCTAGATCATGATCGTAAGGAGAATGTCACCAATTTGAACACCATGGACTCCAGGAACTGGATGTAGTGATGTTGGCTGAGAGTATATTCTACCTCATTGTCAAGAGGGATTCCTCACGTCTGTGAGTTTGAAGCCTCTGGAAAACTCTGGGAAGGTGAACTGTGCTGTGCCATTGAGCACTGACAGACCTTTGCTCATAAAAAAGGGATGATTGGCACATGATTGGAGAAAACAAGTATTTTCTTGCTGATACTCAGGGGTGCTTCACATTGTTTGACAGATTGTTGCCATGAAAGATCCACACAGTCAATTTAGGTTTGGTCTCAGAGTTGAGCTGGTAAATGCACATTTTGTCACCACTGAATATATCAGAAACTAGTCTGTAGTTCCCACTCATACCTAGCCAACATTTCTAACCATCATTCAATGCATGTGCATGTACGTGCAAGTTGTGAAGCACCCAACACAATGAAACCTTTCAGATGCAAATAAATTCATACAGAAGTGTCGGAACTGCTGGTGATAAAATCTTGACTGCCTTGATTTTTTTTTAAATCATGCATTTGCTTTAATGACCATTTTTTTCCCATGGCAGTAACATTTTCATCACTCACCACTGTGGATGGACAACCACTGCTCTCCTCATCTTTCAGTGGAGTCAGGACCCTTTTAAACTCTTTAAATCACATGAAAACCATGGCATAGAAAGGCGCAAGGTCCCCAAGAACTTGTTGCAATACTTTGAGCTTCACATAACCCACTTTTAAAATTGTGGAAGATCATGGTATGGAAGTGTTACCAATCAAGCTTTATTGTTAGAAACTTACAGTCAGCACATCCCTCATGTTGCTGAAATGTGTGGATGGACAGGGAAAATACCTGGAACCTCTTAAATCAAAAGGAAGGGTCCTACCCAGTGATGTATTCTATTTATGTAGGCCACCTTTAACTTTTGTGTATCTCAGAACTTTTGTAGTGATCCTTTTACAAGGTCTGACAACTAAGGAAATGAACTTGTCCTAGAAAATGTAGTACAAACCTTGGAGATACTTTTGAAATATTCAAACATAGTTGAGGGATACTGATACACCAAGATTATGCAACAATACTGAGTTGTTTGTACTCTGCAGTCAAGAAAAGTATGTGGAGACAAGATTTTGAAATTTACTGACTACCTTTGTATTTCAATGGGTGATTTAAATGTTATTAGTATATCAATTTCATTTTTTATATATAAAAAAATTGACTAGTGATGTCATCAGATGATACCATAATAAACAAATACCATACTTTTATATCCACCAAACTACCTCATGGTATAACAGACAAAAAATGCACATTGTCACAACCACGTTCTCAAACATCAACAACCCGAAAAATAAAACACAGTTGGAGCAATCAATACCTTTCCTGCAAACACCACAATATCGGAACTCTGAAAATTGGCATATTCTATATATCAGACATGCCCTTGACCTCAGTCTCCATTGGACTTATTTACATTTTTTTATTAAACCTTTTTTTTACTCAATTAGTTAAGATTTTGCCACACTGCCTGTTACTTCCTCTCCCACATGACTGCTTTCTTCCAGTCATTGTTTTAATTTTTTATATTGCACGGTTCTCATACAAGTGCAGTCTTGTTGCCCCTTCTACTGGCAACCAATTGAGCAAAGTTATTTAGATAATGGAATTGGCCATTTACACTCACCTGTGACTTGCTGAATTACTCATTTATTTTCTCAAAGGACAAGATCTGTCAGTTTAGTGTTGCACTGAAAGTGTCTGTACGTTTGGCAGAGGAAGGTATAAACATCATGCCTGGTATACAAATATCCTGATTATGGTTCTAATATAGTTTTCTGAGATCATATGAGCAAATTCTAAGACGGTCTTCAATTTCCAACTAAAAATGTTCACATAGTCTACAGACAGATAACAGCATTACAACACACACCCTCTTGTTAACATGGCAGACAGATCATAGTTGAGTGTAAAATACCACTTCAGGTAACACAGACTAGTAGTGAGGCCATTATGCTATTATGTCCAACACTAATGAAATGATTATCAGAATCCTGTTGTGACAACTACATGATATGAGAACTTGGTACACATGCAAGAGTATCACTTAACACACTACAGAACACTATTCCAGATGTACTCACCTTTCTAACAAGACTGAAATAGAAACTTCTCCTATTGACACTACATAATTCTATATGCTTGGGCACCAACATTATAGCACTTTTTTTCTAAAAAAAAATTTATAATTGCATGGATAAAATGATACACCATTTCACTCCTTTATTAGTGTAAGACTTCATTAGATGTCTATTGCTAGGTTCATACCAAAAGAATAAAAGGTCTTTATTTCAATCAAATTCTGTAGTCCTACTTCTTCTTCTTCTTCTACACCTCATTTTCCAAAATTTGGGGGGGGGGGGAGGTTGGCTACCTTGATGAGTTTCCTGCACCTTTACCAGTCTTCAGCATCCTCTTCTTTCAGTCCTGAGTTCACTAGATCCATCTTAACTAGATCCTTGTGGCGAGATAGTATTAAGCCAAGTACATTATTTGTAAAGCTGAAGTCGCCATGAAGCATTGTTGTGAGCGGAGGCGCGCGGGGCAAAAAGTAATTGTTGAGTCAGTCTAAGGATAGCCACCGTGAAAGTTGGTCTTGAGCTGGCTGCTGCAGGAGTTTGGTTAAGGTCACAGTGCGCATTGTATAGTGGATCTAAAAGTATTAAAATGTTGTCCGCTGATCACATTAGGGAAGTGCTTCATGACGAAAGACAAGCTAGTAGTAGTAAGAAGTGGTGATACAGTATGTAGACTCAATAACACAGAAGCGTGGTCAGAACTTGCAATTGGAGGAAATGAAGTACTGTACAGCCTTATCCACGGTCAAGATGAACAAGTATAATTGGTGGTGGTTGGGATAGATGTATGTGCTTGGTAAATAAATCAGATGTGAACTTAAAAGTGACCTGAGAATTGACTTTGTAGAAACATCGAACCTGCAGCCTAAACAATCGAACATATCTTAAATCATATCTTGAACCACTGCTCCAAGAATGAAATCGCTACATCTTTCCACCTTATTCTTGGTCTCCCTCTGGTTCTCTTATTCTTCCACTGGCATCCCCCATGCTATCTTGAATGGTTCTTCCTCACCTCTTCTCACGACATGACTCCACCAGCTTAATCTTCTCTCTCTGATGACTTCACTAATACTAGCCTCTCTAGCTATTTTCCTTTTACCTTGCTGTGTCAATATTCTGTAATCCTTCAAATTTTTATTCTGTAATCCTTCAAATTTTATGCTGCAATAATCATCAACCATCATCCACAGTTTCCATTTACTGGCCAGATCTGCTTTCCTTTCTCCACATGTCATGATGAATCAATTTTATTACTAAACAGGATGAACACATATGCAGGTCATTAGAACAGTATAACAAAGGAATGAGCTGCAGTGTGGATCAAGGAACTGGACCAGCATTTACTTCTGAATAGATTGTACATGAAGTTTTAAGCACTGCATACAGTTGCTGAAATAAATTTTATCTTTTTCTTACTTTCTTTGCTTCTGGCTTAATGCTTTGTCATTGTCAATATTATTATAGGTGAGAAGGGACTGGTGTCAAGAAATGGGAATGAATTTGGCCAGCATTCACCTCGAGTGATTTGGAGAAACCATGGAAAACCCAAATCACTCCCCACACTTGGTGCATTGGAGGAAAATTTTCTTGTGAAGGAATACTCTTGACAAGCCTTTTGTCTATTAGAAATTGTTTGAGGTTGGAAGACCACTAGCACAATGTTTGGTGTGTTGGAAATCCTCTTTATATAAAGACATACAGACTAACATAATTACATAATATTTCTATTGATATCAAACATTTCCCTCTCACATGACTTTGAGGTCAACTGAAACATTGTGCAATAATGTTCATTCTTTTTATACCTTTTTGCAGCCTTCTGGTCAACGATTTTGGTAAGTGATTGTCTTAGTTCTATCTACACTGCAACTAGCCTCAAGATCTATAACACAAATTAGGCCATGCCATATCCAACCAAGTCAGGCCAGTATCCTTGGCAGATCTTGAAATACCTATCACTATCTAACTCTGGTTGCACAGTTTTTCCAATTTTTTAAGTCCAACAATCACATCCTTCAGCCTGAACTGAATTCCCACTGCCACAAAATCTTCACTAAATATGCTTCAGTAGATCCTCAAACATCAGGGAATTTCATCATCTGCCAAGACATTCCCATTATTCCTATCCAGGCAGCAAACCATGCTGTAAGACAGAGGTGGCCAACCTTTTCAATAGCCAGGCCAAATTTTAGAAATTAATTAAGTATTTTTATGAAGGAAAAATCACCAGAAATGAAACATAAATATTTAATGAAGTATTCAACGTTTAACTTTGTTGGGCATAACTATGAGTCAACGTTGATGTCGAAAGGAATGGTGGCTACTCGCAGAAAGTTCACCAAATGAAAACCACTGATTCATGTCTACTGTCCATTCTCGCTAGATCAAGTGAGTGATGATATATATTTAAAATCAGCTTAGCTTAGTGTTGAAGTGTTCGATACCACTGTTGAAAGTTAAAATTGACGTATGTAATAATCCAGCTTCGCGGGCTGCATGCTGACATACGGCGGGCTGCAGGTTGGCCATCCCTGCTGAAAGACATCTACCATGTTTCCAACACTTGCACTTGTCGAACCAACAGCAAGAAATTTCTCACCACAGTGATTGGGACCTGTGAGAGCTGTATATAAAGTCAACTAGCTTTCAACAATTGTCCTGCTTTCTAAATACAGTTAACAATAAGAAAATGCCAGTAACAGTGAATGGTCACAGACAAATGGCATTCATGTTCCATATTACATGACAACAATTGCTTACATTCCCACTTCATTGTGTAGATCAGAGTACTCCTCAATAACAACAAATTATATGATTCAAACTATGGGAACTGTGTTTAAATTAAAAATTATCCATATTATGGAGATTTAATTTTATTGTAATCGAGCACACGCTCCAGTGGCAATTTCCCTAAACACCCATCTTCCCCTTTTCCTGCATCCACCTACATTTGCCCTCTACAAATTTTAACTTTAAATTGTTTCAATGTTTTTGGTAAATTATTCATCATCTCCTTTGGTAATTTATTCCAATCCCTGACACCCTTACCTAAAAAAGAGAATCTTCCCACACCCTTGTGCCTGAAATCCAGTGCCAGCTTGTGGTGATGGTCATCTTTTCCCTTCCATACACTACTTTTCATACCTACACCAATATCTTTCCATGCCTCAACACCAGTATACGCCTTGTACACTCCCATGACCCTCTTCACCCTCCTCCTGTCTTACAATGAATCCCATTCCAGCTATTTTATCATATCTGTTACTGATTCCATTCTACCATAATTTAAATAAACAAATCTGGCAGCCCTTTTTTTGCACCATACTGCCTTGTGCTAATTTATTTATTATTAAAAATATTTGTGCATGCAAATTATTTAATCATTCACTTATCTACCTTCTTGCATTGTACATGTGTATATATATTTATAAAAAAGAAAACAGGCAAGTCTGAGTCAAACATCATGCAAGGGTCTGTATTCTAATTCTCTAAACATACACACACCTCACAAGAAATGTTAGTTGCTTGGCAGGAAATTAATGCCATATACATTTAGATAGCGGACTCTACTCCAAGGATCACCAATGCCATGGCTTGTTGACATTCCCAGTGCTAATTCGATATTTTAGTTATAATATCATTCATCAATTATGTCCCATTAAAATTTTTCCGAGCTCGATGTATGTGTCCACAAACTTTGTAAGTCAGAATCTGTCACTTATCTTATTAGAGCGAGCGATTCCAGCCAACAATTTTTAGATTTTTGTGGTAAACGTTGTGAAAAAACTACTGTACGTCTAGACGTGAAATTGAACATAAATTAGCTCGCCCTAACAATTCAGAGTTATCTCTAGATGTGCCATTTATCATTATTTTTAGCACATATATGTAATTCCATGAGTGATAATGGTTCATTATGAAAATTATTTTCATTCAGTTTGTGAAAATAGTGGTTGTGTTCCAATTCCACTGACAACTAAATTTTGTAAAATATGCAATATCACTTGTGCAAGAAAAAAATGTCCATCATAACTAGCTTCCGCAATCACAAATCATAAAGCTCCAGATTTACCATTAAGTAAAGTTGCTGTAGATATTGGAGAAAAAGAAACTTTTGTTGGTTTAACATATGTTGGGTTATAGAGAGTAAAAACTTCAGAAAGACTAGCATTAAATAGACTTTCTTATGACAGAATAAGTAATATTAAAAATATTAAAATGTAGAAAACAGGAAGAAACTTGAATAATAAATTTTGTATCTGATTGAAAATGAATTTAAATTTAATTTAAAAATTTAAAGATTGCTTCTTATTATAAACGCACCTATTTTTTTATTTTTTTTTTTCAATAAACTTAACTCGCGGATTTGATGATAGTAATTTCTTAAATTGTATATAATATTTTTTATAGCAAAGCTTTGCAAGTCACCACAAAGCTGTGCTTTTAGCTAGTTATTGGTATATCAGACTCCGAGCAATGCATGGAAAAGGTGTACTGATCAACGTCAAACGCCTGGAAAAAAACTAATATGAGAACTACCTAGGAAGAATGGTGCAGACACTCATTCTAATGTTCAATCTGTTGGTCTTCCAAGAACAACCATACCACATGTCATGAAGGCCATTTGAAAAGTGATTAATGAAACGAACTGTCATCAGTTAAGAGTAGCTACACACATCAGTACTAATGACTCATGTTGCGTTTCTGTTGCATATATAGTTAAATCCAGTGGCGGATACAGGATTTTGGTTTAGGGAGGGGGGGGGGGCCTTGAGATGGGCAAGAGTAGGCTTTATAGTCATGCAGCCCTTAATAGGCTTTATAGTCATGCAGCCCTTAAAAGATCAGTAGAACTAAAAAAAAAAAGTCTCCAAAAATTACGATGCCAGGGACAGACCTAAATACTTTTTTTGGGTTGGGGGGAGGGGGGGGGGCTCCAGTCCCTCCTGGATCCACCACTGATTGAAACAATGGACAAGTTGGAGCAATGTGGGAAAATTCAGTATCGTTGCAGTTCTCAATTTGCAGGGTTCCCACTCTTTTAGTAAAATAAAAATTAAGGCCTTTTTAAGGCAATTTTTTATATTCTTTAAGGCTATATTTAACATATATTAAAATGTTATGAAAAAATTAATATGCAACTTACAGCAAAGAAATTAAAATATGCATGTTAAGATTATGATGAAATAAGCTTTAATCGAGTTTATAAATAATAAATTTCTAATAAATTTACTTTTGTTTTCACACAATACAATGAATATTGAAACTTTTTCCCTTTTCATATATTAAACATAAAATAAAAAAACTACTATACCCCAGAAAACTGACACAAGGGCAAAAAAAACATTACCACCTTAGTAATAAGAATTAATAACATATAAATGTATATTTTAACTTAATTTGTTTTTATACATTATAGCACATTAGCAGTTACATCAGAGAAAGACTGCCAAATTGTCAGCTCAATTACTTATTAGATTTCAGGTATAATGTTGAATGAGGAAGACTCAACCCCCCACCCCTTTTTTTGAAAGCTACATGTAAAAGACCCATTAAAGATGAAACATTTACCATAGGTTTAAGAAATAGGTTAAATACATCTTTTTCAACATCTTTTGAGTTACAGCAGTAGTTCCTATTGGGTATTTGATCAAACATTTTATTATATGAGTAAAGTTTACTTACCAGATGAGCTACAACATGTTATAAGAGTAAAACATACTGGTAAGAGTTGTTAATATGTATGCAGGTTAAATAAAAAATATATACTTTTTTAATTGATATTGTTTTTTTATTTTCACATTGTTTAAAAACAAAGGTCAATTCTCTTTTAAATCTTTCAACAGAGCCTTAATTTTACTGTCAACATCCTGAAATTCAGTTTTTTTTTTTTTAAGTTTAGCAGTTCGTCGAAAACTATTGGACTGTGTGATGTACTTAACATCCCCTATAACCTCAGTTTTATCTGCTAGTTTATCAGCATTATCTTCAACATCTTTAATTGCAGTTTCTAGATGTACCTTTTTACACTTCAAATCTTCCAAATCATTTAAAATAGATTTGCGTTTAACTCCCTAAATTCTTTGTATTTTTTTTTCTCTTCCAGGTACGCAATATACTTTTGACGAGCCATAGCTGCATACATCTTTAACTACTTAGTTATCAACAACTTATTTTTGCTGTTTTTGAAATGTTGACTTACTAATCTTTGAGCCACTAAAGATTTTCAACTTCCAACTGCTTGTTCACAGAGAAGCCTCGTTCAACATCTGCTTGTCCATGTGATAACAGCAACAATATTTTTACTACTTTGTGTACTCTGTTACAATCTTCTTTACCTAGATACTTCTCTAAAAAGATATCTAATCGTGAATGCTCATCATGTTCATTAAATGAGGTGAAGTGATTCGAAGCATTTGAGGCAACTGGTGATAAAAAACTGTGATACTGTATAAGAATTTCATCACAGTCTCCTTCTCCAGTTAAATTTATTTTTGACAAGTGAATCAGAAGATATTTAATCTTTTCATAACAGTTGCTACTATTTAGTGCCATCTGTCTAGGATCAAGGCAAGTCATTCTTCTTACAACTCTATAATTTATAGGAGATTTGTCCAGTATGTGCTTAATCATCATAAAAATGTAGTCTCTGACCTCCATTTTCATCTAGAAAACTTCTCAGACACTTTCTTGTTGAATATCATAGCCTTGATAATTTGATCGCCTGCAACTCCTAAACTGATGTTGCTAACACAGGAAAGCTACGACATGTCACTCAGGTCTAATGTTGCCACTTTTTGTACATTAGTCAATATTTTTATATGTTCTTTCTTAAAAACATTGAAGATAACAATAAAATTGGTAATAAATTTTCTTATATCCTCTGCCATAAATGGCAAGAGAGGTTTTGTGCTCTGATAAAAAGCCAAGAATGGGGTTGTCATTTTAGACACCGAAATGAAAAATTTCAGTTTTGAACAACTAAGATTATCTTTCACTGTCTGTTGAATTGTTAAAAAGGACTTACATGTAGGTTTAGTCAAAGAGCCGTTTTCCACATTCTGTATGTACCTTTTAACATCGTCCCATATTTTTAATGCCCTTTCTGCTGCAGGTAAATTTTCCAACCACCTGTGCAAACAAAATTTTGAGGGAATTTTTTTACAAGTGGAAATATAGAGGAAATCCTCACTTTTCGCGGCTGAATCTTTAAATAAACAAAATAAGGAAACTAGGACTGAATCAAAGTGCCAGCCAGAAGCTTGGCAACCATGTTTAAATGCTTTATTTAGAACATGTAAACCACATCCAACATTTCATAATTAAATCCAGTTCTTAATTTCTTTTGCAACATATTGAAAAATTTCAAATTTACGGATGGACCATCCATTGAAACCTGTATCACTTTTTGGAGAGAGAACTTCTCAACTGCTTCCAAAAAATGTTCAATAAAATCTTCAGCTTTGGCATGGCCCATAAAAACAGAAGTTAAATATGAGGTTTCAATTGTGTTTGAACATTCATTCCAGTTCGCACATGGACATCGAGTTGTTTATTTAAGCACTTTGACTCACACTTGGTAAAGGTCGAGCCAGAGAGAAATCTGCCAATTAGCGCGTCGCTGGATAGTGAAATTTATTATGCTGTATCTCAGTGTTAAGAAAGAAAGAAGAAGAAAAAAATCGGGCTTTTTCAAAGATTTTAAGGTTTTGGAGCAAATTTTAGGGCCTTTTAAGGGCCCTTAAAAATCAAAATGAAAATTAAGGCCTTTTTAAGGCCTGTGGGAACCCTGATTTGTAGTATCATGCCATGCATCGATTGGAGGGTGGAAGATTTTTAATTTGAATTGTAGTTTGCAGGAGCCGAGCCACAGAAACAACTGGGGCCTCATTGACCTTTGACTGATGGTAGCTGCTAGCTAGGATGCATTTGACAGGTTGAATGTCCGCTAAATACCAAGAATGATGACCAAGGTGGCTGCAAAAATATGGGACCATCTTGCTATGAATTATTTTTTATAAACACCATAAGGCCCAAGGTTTGTTCAGTTCAACGAAGATAATGTGCCGATAACTTAAATCTTGGTTGTCGTAGTGATGTAGTCAATAAATCAAATATTGCAGTTCTAAATACTTCTCCCGTTTCCCTTAGTCTCCAGAAATAATGATTCAAAGTGCCTAAGGATAAAGGTCCTAAATTGGTGGAGTATTAGAGGGAAAGTAGAGGGATGCAGTTGTGATTAATGACGTTGATATAATACTAGGGACCAAAAGCTGGTTGGTGCCAGACGTTGAATCTCGCAAAGTATTTGCCCCTTATCTCAAGTTCAATAGTAAGAAATTTCCATGGTTCGATCGGGAAGTGAAACATTTGCTTAGGAAGCAAAGGTGTCTACATGCCATGGTAAAGATATCTGAGGTTTCATCTTATTGTGTTAAATTAGTCCAGGCAGAAGTGCATATACAATGCATGAAGCTTTTAAAAAATTCTAAGGCTGGAGGGCTTTATCTGAAGATCGAATTACTAATCCAAAAAACTTTAGGTCTCATATCAAATTTATAAGACGCTTTTGTAAACTTATGCTATCACTGATTAAGGAAAATGGGGGATTACCTGAATCTACCATAGAGAAAGCAGAAATTATGAATAATATGTGTAACAAAACTTTCACAACAGATATTTAACAATTGTACTGACAAAATTATGAAAGCTCTCTTTTCTGACGTCATGGGAATAACAAAAATTTGTAAAAACCAATAAGACTAGCAGACCTAACGGTAATCCTATCAGATTTTACTCTAGGTATGGAAAGGAAATTGCACTATATCTGATAAAATTATATACCGCTTTCTTGGATCAAGGAAACATTCCAGCTGACACCATAAGTCCAGTATTTAAAAGTGGGAATGTTAATGATCCTCAAAATTATAGAGTGATCTCACTAACTTCAATACTTTTCGAGATTTCAGAACATACCATCTATTCAAATGTCATGCAGTTTTCTGATGAAAATGAGCTTTAAACCCAGATCAACATGGATTCAGGAAAGGCAGATGCTGCGAGACACAACTTGCAGTGTTAGTTCACGACTTATGCCATATAATAGATAAGCAACGCTAGGTCGACTTAGTTCTATTAGATTTCTACAGCCATATCTACAAAAAAATATGCGACTGGGTTGCAGACATTCTGAAGGGTAGAACACAGTGTGTATTTCTTGACGATGAGCGTTCATCACTGACTGAAGTGAGGTCCGGAGTTCTCCAGGGCAGTGTGATAGGGACTCTGTTGTTTCTCATATCCATTAATGATTTGTGCGATGTAATATGGGGAGGGGAAAGACTATTTACTGATGATGCTATTATTTATCGTTAAATAAAAACACAGGACCACTGCGCTTTGTTACAAGATGTTATGAAAATAATTGCAAGGTGTAAATACTGGTAAATACTAAAAAATGCCAAGTCATCCATATAAGTAAAAATCAGACACAATTTAACTCTGAATATACAATTATGACACTGTCCTTAGAACCATAGATTCCGCTAAATACTGAGGTGAAACAATTCATAATAATTTGTTGTGGAATGCACTTATTACGAAAGTATTTGGGAAAGCAAATCATATGCTCTGATTTCTAGTCCGTAATTTAAAACAGTGTACACTTGAAGTAAAAGTGATTACATAAAAAGCTCTGGTGCATCCTCAATCCCATCAGAAGGGGTTAATGGAGGCATTTGATAAGGTCCAAAGAAGAGCCGCTCAATTTGTGACAGGTAGCTGGAGGGAGAGCTTAAGTGTGATGTTGAAGGAGTTAGGTTGGGAAGATATGGAACCTCTGCAGAAACCAATTGAAAAATTCATGACTGTGCTATTTTAAGATAACAACAAACACATATTATTACCAGCAACATTCATATCTAGGAATGATCGAGAAAGTAAGATACGAGAAATAAGGGTCAGGACCAATTCATTTCTATACTCATTTTTTCCACGAGCGATTAGGGAATGGAACAGGAAGGATCTATTGAACGAGAAAACTTAGAATCCGATAGGAGTAGGTCTCGATAAACTGCTCTGACCATCCGGATCTGGATTTTCCCAGATCGCTACAGGTGAATGCTGGGATTGTTCCTTAAAATAGCCCATTGGTGCCTCCTACTACGCACAAACAGGTATGCATTAGGATAAGTGCACTGCACCCTCCACCACCCACTTTTAATGAAACACACAGTAATAATAATAGTAATGCTCTCTGAATTATGGCAACTTTTTAATAACACTAAAACATGGAAAAGTAGCCCAAAATAAAATCTTTTACTTGTTTCGCAGAGAACTTAAAAAGTACATTAGATGTAAGTGTTTTTGGTATTTGCCATTTACATACACATATGGTTGATATTAGTGGCAAGATTTTTAGTTCCTATGAAATGCATTTTCGAGATAGATCTGTTAACAATAATTGACACCCACTCATATCTTTTATAATTATTATGATTTTAATAGAAAAAAACCCACTTAGTTCTTCACAAGTTTTAAATGTCTATACTGCACATGCCGAGAGAGAAGCATTTTGTTTTTCATCTCCTTTTAATTCTATGGAAACTCCTTAGGATGATTTTTTTTTATAAAATTTGAATTAAATTTGATATTATGGCGACAACATCGACGTCTGTAGAAGCGGGAAAGGACTGGGAACAAGGAATGGGAAGGAATTCAGCCATGTTCTTTTGAAGGAAGCATCCCAGCATTCATCTGGAGTGATTTGGGAAAACCCGGACAGTGATTAGAACTGCGGTCCTCCTGAATGCAAGGCTGGAGCACTAACCATTCGGTTAGGTTTCCATTCCCTCATGAAAAAGAAATTCTGTAAGGGAGTATGAATTCACAGAGAGAAAGTCCAGGCTGTAGACTAATTGCTTCTCACAAGAATCTATACAGCACATGCTGCATCACACTGGTTGAAATTGCATGGCACAGATTCAAATGAGATTGAAAGAGTCCTCAGCAATCATTATTTTTTGAAACTAATGGTAGTCATATTTCTCACTAGTAAATGAAGAATTTCTCTCTTAAATGTGTCTAATAAAACTGTGTTAAAAAACTGGTAAAGAAAATCTGTATGAATCTGGAGAAAATTTCTCTCTGAATATTTAGTCATTGTTCCCATTCCATGAAAAATTAGATAACCTTGCATGGAGAACTATTAAGTCATTTCTTAACTCTGACTGAAGTACATTACAAAAAGCTACAACAGATATACGCAGGCAGTCTTTGAAATGAATTTATAAGTCAGAGTAAGGAGTATGGGTAAGGTATATATTTGTGTTTCTTACCTCTGACTGAAGTATAGTACAGAAAGCTATAGTAGATGTATGCTGGCAATCTTTCAAATGGTTGTATAAGTCAAAATAAAGAGTGTGGATAAGATATATATGCATGTGCATACTTGGGGGTGGAGAAAGAGGGCATACAAGATTGCTTATGACAATGGTGTTAGAATCTGAAACTTCAGTCCAACTATTTTCTAAATCAAAACTTGGAATTGCCAAGTATTAAGAAGCAATGTTTTGCACTTTAACTGTGTCACCAAGTGTTTCCACCTGAATAAATACAAACATTTACAAACACGAGAAAATTAATCATTACAGTTAGGTATTTTATCCTAATGCAGCTGTCCGGATTCTGTAAACTTGTTTCGCTTTCATTTCCTAAATTTACAATGTGTAAATATGAAAGCGAGGAATCTTATCAGATTCTTTATGGAAATAGATCACAGTAGAGCTTTTCATGTTTCTTCTTTTATGGTATTGATTTGACCCCTACTAATTCTTTTTACCCTTAGGATGATGCTAATCCATAGTCATGAAATAATATATCTAACAAAGCCTTTAGAACTTTAAGTAATTTATTTCACATATATTGCTGATACATTAATTGATACAAAACATTAAGGTACATATACTTAGAAAACAACTTGTCAAGAAAGTTTTTTTTTTAAAAAAGAAAAGTATTTTAGTTGGCTGAATTTGTCAGCTGTTTTTACGTAGCTAAATTATCTGCTCCATACCAAAACTCTGATCAAACTCGAAGCACACTCCTATCAGTAAGAGTGATTTTGAGGTACTTTGAGAATCAACATTCACTGTAGTTAACAGCTGGAAATAAAATGAGTATTAATTGCAGAAAAACAACATTCATCTCAATTACATGTGCCTATGGTGATTTACAATTTTAAAGATGAACTGACCTTTTTCTTTTTCATCTATCATTTAATATTTTATGCCATCTAAGCGTTTTTCTAAAGTAACACGTCACACACATATTTCCATTTTCCTCCTTCCTACACAGATGAGATATTTAGCACTACACTTTCTCCTTTTGTTATTGTTAAGTTACTTTTGATACCATCCTTACTCCACCTGTTGTCCTTCAATTTACCACTCAAATTAAAGATTTTCTCTTATGATATTTGTTGCTACTTTAGCATTTAATTGCAATAAACCTAGTGGCTATTTCTTTAGACACCTATTTTCTCATTTTTATCATAAATTCTTTGAGCGTAATTCCTTCACCCACTAATTTCTGTACTAAATTTTAAATACTTTCTCCAATCTGTCATTTGACTGCAGTCTGAGCCTTGGAACATACTGTTTATTCTGTACAACTCTTTATCTTCTTTAAATCTTCCTATGTTCTTTTTTTTATATCTGGATTGCTGGAACAGGATTCAAACTCGTGTCCTCCCGATTGTGAGACCAGATCGTTACTGCTCACCCACCATGCTTGGTTATCCATTCTTATTAGGGAAAGTTTACTTCACAGTTTACCCTTAATGCTGTAATGCAAGTTTGTAGCCCCTTCTGGGATCTGCATCACCAGTCTATTTCCCTACTTACTCCCAAACGTCCTTATGCCAAGCCATCTACTTTGCAAAACCTTAAGACTTAGAGTCCAGGACAATTTTTAGTAAATGTATCACATTACCTTTGTCAACCAACATATATAACACACAGTCTGCAGCTAATCATTTTTTGTTAAAAGTAATTGCCAATTCCTACAATATTTTACCATGGTTCAAACAACTTTGTGTCCAGAAGGATCTTGGTCACCATAGCTGACACTTTCCCCCAAAATTGTAACATGCATCATGCCACCATCCTTACACCAACATGCCCCAGAGAAATGTTCTCCACACTGGGAAATGCAATAAGGGTTACCTCCAGGATCATGTATCAGCTTGTGTGTTCATTAAGTCTTGACTTGTGCTTTGGCATCCAAATTGTGTTTTATAGTGAAAACTGGCCATATCAAGCAGTGGCGGATCCAGAAACTTTACTAGCTGGGGTAAAATCTTAGAGACTGCCACCCTTATTATTGCTGCCTCACAGTCACTTGCAACCCAACGCAGTACTGCCGCCTGCCCCCTTTAAGTTGCCACTCGGGGAGGGCTCCGATTTGCCCCCAACCGCCTAGACCTGGCACTGATAAGCAGTATGGATTACCTGGTAGCAGCTCATGTTGTTCTCAAACTTGCCATTTCTGTCATCGAACATATGTATTCAGTTTTCTCAAATGAGATTTGTAACCCTACTTTTTTTGCACATTCTTTGAGTGTCTCAAGCTGTTTGGTGGCAGTCTCTTCATCTTTTGCTAGTATTGCCAAATCATCCACAAAATCGAGGTACGGTATGTACAGGTTATTTTTGGGAAAGTCAAGTGGGATTGGCTTCCAGCATTTACATATATATTTAATTACTTTAATAATTTGATCATTAAATTCCTCCCCCATTTATGTTTCCGATTTACAAATTTTAATTTTAAATTTCTTAAGCGTTTTGGCAAATTATTCATCACCTCACTTGGTAATTTGTTCCAATCTGACACCCTTACCAACAAAAGAAAATTTTCCCAGTCCCTTATGCATGAAATCAAATGCAAGCTTGTGTTTATGGTCAACTTTCTCCTTCCATGCACTATTCCTCATTCTTTGAGCAATATCCCTCCAAGCCCCATCACCAACATATGCCCTGTATATTTCCAGCACACTCTTCACCCTCCTCCTTTCCTCCAGCCAGTCACAATCTAGCTCCTTTATCATTTTGCCTATCACTGATGTCAAACTAATTGACCTGTAGTTTTCAACCCTATTTGTAACCTCTCCTTTATGAATCGGTACTACTATCACCCTATTCCAATCCTCTGGTAAGCAGCAAGACTGTTTACTACAACTAATTCACAATTTCTGGAAAACAGGCATACTGGTTACGACAAATGCAGCACAATATATTGTGAAAATTTACCAGTTACCTTCATCACTACTGAAGCAATCTCAGCCAGGACATAATAAATAATTTATTGAGAGATTTCTCTATTCTTAACCATTAATCCAGTGAGTATTTTCATTTCTATAAAACTTCTTTATTTACACCACGATGACCATAACTAGAATTCAAATATATCATGAAACAAAATTCAAGAAGATGATCACTATGTAAATAAAATACGTGGCACTGTTTAAAAGCTGACTTTGCTAATATGACATATCAATTGTAAATTAACACCAGTCCATTAGATAAAAGGAGTTTTACTAAATTAACTGTTCACAGCTAGAATAGTAGCTTCATATTCTTAATGGTTTTTTTCCCTTGTATTTTTCTTAATGTGTAAGGATTTTAAAGTATGCTTTTTATTAAATAAATGATTTGACAGAAAACAAAAGTTAATGATTAGGACACATAAATAAGGAAGCAGAAAGGAGTCACCACTTATCATTGATGACTGACAAAAATATGAAAAGAAAATTACTGAATTTTTGGGTTCAAACCTTTCATCAACAGTAAAGCACAATGTATGGGAATGACAGTAATTAACAACTCCCTTCTTATTCATTGTAGACTAGATGAAATTCAAGTTGGGAACAATAACGGGAGACTGACCTTACATACTTTCCTTTCTCTTAGTTTGGTTCCCTCCATAGTCCATGTGCATTAATCAATGTTCTTTACAGATTTCAGCATGCCAGTAGTGAGATACTCAAGTCCTTCAATCTGTTGGCCCCAAACATTGCTCCTAACCCACTATGCTCAGTCATCATTAAGTAATTAGTTTTCAGTTGCTCTCCGCATTATGTTCTACTGCTGCCAAAGGGTTGAAAACCCCAAAATTCATTCACAGTTCAGTTCCCCCCCCCCCTTTTCTGCATCATTCTGCCATCACGTGTGGAATACAATGTTCCTACCCTCTTCTTATTTTTATCACAAAGTTCCTTTTGGGTGTATGATGGCAAAGTTATAAAAAAATCATCTACATTACTTAACACAGAAACTTAACTCAACAACAGTTTAACAATATCCAATTTGGTATGGCTGAATAAGTTTTAGAACTGTGAGATTCGATGTTACAAACAGATAGCAATCATATTTACCTCTGTTTGAACAGGGCGCCACATGATGCCTTATCAAACTTATAAACATATTGCTTTTTCTTGCTTCAATAAATTTTCAAGACTTCTGAATATCATATGGCAACCACATTTACTGCTTTAAAAATAAATTCATGTACTGGTTCAATGTAATTCTTCATACTTTTTGCGCAACCGCTTTCCTCATCTTTCAGGATATAGGACAATTTCTTCTTGCATTTTTTCAAGTAACTATCAGTAATTATTGTTTATATTTAGCACAATACTGTAACTGTACAAAGGAAATTATTACAAAATGTTATATTTAAAACAATTAATTTTTTGTTAACAGCAAAGATGAAAGTGTGAAAATAAAAAAAGGTGAGTCAAAAACTATAATAGAGGAAAAAAATTGAGCTCCAACTGCAGACAAGGAAAAGCAATCTACTGAATGATACCAGCAGTACTATTTGTATTGTGTAGATGCTAACAATTTCTTGTGATATTAATGACAACAATACTCAAAAAGCGGAGAAGTTCATTTGATTCCTGGAGCAATGTCATCTATATTATAAACGCACGGCATGGCAGAAAGTATTCTGGAGGCATCATGTAGATCTGGCAAAACCAATGACACAATTTTTAAAATTATTTTGAACTGAATTACATATTATTTGACTGAAAGAAATTTCACATGAATTTACAACCTATAATAATCGATGTTTATGCAATCACAATACAAATAAGGCCAAGCATTTCAGTATGATCTCTGTCATAAATGGGTCACAGTAAGCTAATATAACCAATTTTTAATGCAAAAGTTTTGGAGAAATAGACATTATGAAGTTGGAAAAGAGACTTATTCCAATTGGTCATAATAAAGGTTGAAGTTTAAAGTGATATATCATTGCAGGTATGTCAAAATATACTGTTACATTAATTAACGATAATGAAAATTGTGCCACAGGAAATATTGGCCAAATGTTAATTTCTGTGACAGCAGAATGACTTTCAACCAATTAAGTATCCAGCTGATAGTCAACTGCACACAAAAGATTCTCCAAGAAAAATCTCACAGAGTTGAAATATGGCACTGCTGAGAGTATCAAACTGTGGACATGATATATCACATATCCAGAATCTCATGAGTTCATTCCATTCCAAACTGCTTGTACTATTTGAGATCAGGATGGTGTCATATGCTATTAGGTGCATTTTAGTAGTAGATTCTACATTCTGTCCTATTAACTTCTATTATAGTCTAAAAAAAGCTCTAGAAGCAGTGACTTTAAAGATTGCCAGGGGAAACAATCAGCTGGATACTAAAATGTAAATACTGATTAATCCAATTCTCTAAACACTGATAGCTAGGTTGGAGAGCAGGATGCAAAGGCAAGTAAAACAGAAAGATAGAGTAGTTCAAAAGTACTACACACAAATGTAACTAAAACCATTCGGGAAGCAATTACCATTAAACTCATACACCAAACTATATTTAACAAAATGGTAGAGAGAGGCTTTAATGTTCCTGGACCCCAAAATAACTCCTCCTTGAAGCTACATCTTAGTATCTTTGGAATACCGTGGAAACACGTACCGCACGAACGTGTGTATTTAAATTATAAATAAATATAGTTAATAGTTATTTTTTATTGTAATAGTAATTCGAAACTCTAAATTGTAATACATTTTACTACTGTGAGCGTTAGTGAGTGTTTTTATTCGTGCAAAAAAGATTTATTTGTGATTTAGTGCTTTGGTCTGTTCCGTGTTTACTTTCTGTGTTTGTTTACATTTTTGACCACTCGGCTTAAGTTCAGATTTTTGTTATAGAGCGAAAATATATTTAGATAAAGGTTACTTGTGAATTAATTTAGCAGATTTTTTGTAAGGTTAAGTTCAACAAATTTTGTTTCTCGTATTGTGTACTTTGTTGTTGTTAGTTTCTTGTAATCATGAGTGTAAAGTGTGGACATTGCCGTAGATTTTTGAGGGTTGGAATTTTTTGCGAAGGGTGTGAGAAATGGTTTCATTGGGGAGCAATTTGTAGTGGCGTCGAAGTTGGGGAAATTGAGGAGGCTCTCCCATGGTTTTGTAAAGATTGTTTCAAAAGTAGGAAGATATTGGAGCAGGAGGAAAGGATTAGTGCCCTTCAGGCTGAACTGATAGAGGCTAGAAAGGAGTTGGATAGGCTGCGCAGGGAGGGAAACAGAGATGGTTGGGAACTGGTGACAGGGAAAAGGGCAATTAGAACAAGAAGGGCTTCTGATTCTTTTGTTGTTGGGGTGAAAAATAGGTTTGCCCTGTTGCCAGAGTTAGACAGGGATGAGCCTTCTGTAGTTGTAGGTGTAGGTAAAAAGCAGCAGACTTGTAGGAAAAACTGTGTAGTTAAGGCTGGTAGGCAGGGATTAGAGAAAAAGAAAGTCTTGCTGCTAGGTAGTAGCCATGTACGAGGTGTTGGGCCATTTGTACAGGAAAAATTAGGATCAGGTTTCCAGGTCATGAGTTTCTTCAAACCTAGTGCTAGTCTTGGTCAAGTAGTAGAAGATATAGGTTCTTTGTGTAAGGAGTTCACAGATGAGGATCATGTAGTGATAGTGGGAGGAGCGGGAAATAGTTTGGGCAGGAATGATAGGTATAGTATCACAGATGACCTGGAGAAAATAGCAGAAGCAACGTGCCACACTCGGGTCAGTGTGATGTCGGTCTTGAGACGCTATGATCGGCCACAGATGAACTCTGCTGTGAGGCGAGTGAATCTGGAACTGGAACGGTATCTCATGTCTGATATTGGCTCTGGCATGGGCTTGGTACCTGTAGATGCTATTGATAGGTGGGATTATACTAGGCATGGCCTACACCTCAATAGTAGAGGGAAGGGGGTTCTTTCTGATCTCATAGCAAAACAATTAATTGGGGCCACAAATTCACATGAAAAGATACCTGTTGTTAATGGTGTTAGGGCAGCTCCTTTTTTAGATTAGGATCATGTATTAGGCAGAGAGTTTTGAAGGAAATTAGTTTAAACAATAATGAGTTTTCAGATACCAAAATTAAAAATTGTGTAGGAATTAATTTATTACATCAGAATATCAGAGGGTTAGCAAATAAAGTGGATGAATTGCTAGTCCACATAAATGAATTAAATGATATCAATAGAATTGATGTTTTATTTAATTTAATTAATTTAAATTAATTTAATTGCAATGGAGCACAGGCTCCGGTGGCAATTTCCCTACACAGCTATCTTCCCCCTATCCTGCACCCACCTACATTTGCCCTCTACAAATTTTTTCTTTAAATTCCTTCAAAGTTTTCGGTAAATTATTCATCGTTTCTCTTGGTAACTCATTCCAATCCCTGACACCCTTACCTAAAAAAGAGAATCTTCCTACACCCTTGTGCCTGAAATCAAGTGCCAGCTTGTGGTCATGGTCATCTTTTCCCTTCCATGCACTACTTTTCATACCTACTGCAATATCTTTCCATGCCTCATCACCAGTATATGCCCTGTACACTCCCATGACCCTCCTCATCCTCCTCCTGTCTTGCAATGAATCCCATTCCAGCTCCTTTATCATATCCGTCACTGATTGCATTCTGCGATAATTTCCAGAAACAAATCTAGCAGCCCTTCTTTGCACCCTCTCCAACTCCTGTATTTGATACGTAAAATGAGGGTTTATGCTTGTCCGAACACCATATAACCATATAACTGCAGGAATAGGTATGTCAAATGTAACTGATTTTAATTTAGCTTCTCATTATTGTAGAACGAACTTGGAGAAAGGAGGAGTTGTCACTTATGTTAGAAATAGTTATAGTTTTGAGGATATAAGTATTAGCAAATATTGTGTTGACCAACATTTTGAAGCCTGTGCTACACAGCTTTGTTTTAATAATGAAATTTTCATAATAGTAACAGTATATAGAGCACCATCGGGAAACTTTTCTGTTTTTATGAATCAGTTTGAACTCTTATTAACATTTTTAAGCAGAAAAGAAGTCAATATAGTCGTATGTGGTGATTTTAATGTTGATTTTCTAAATAACTTACCCTGTAAAGTCATGTTAGAATCATTAGTCAGTTCATTCAATTTAACTCAGGTAGTTAATTTTCCAACTAGAATAATGAATAATAGTCACTCAGCTATAGACAATGTTTTCCTAGATACCTCAAAATTCAGTTATGCCATCCATCAATGGACTTTCGGATCACGATGCCCAGTTATTAACCATCAACACTTCAATAGGAACTAGCACTAAGAGTAATGTCTTTAAACTTCAGTGTGTAATAAATGATGAGTCAGTTACTTGTTTTAGAAAGTGCCTGAATACCACAAACTGGGAACAGGTATACAGTGCTCAAGGTATGGATGAAAAATACAACATTTTTAGTAACATTGTATTAAATTTCTTTGAAAGTTGCTTCCCCTTGAAAAAGTGTCGTGCTTCTCAAAAAGAACAAAAGCCTTGGATAACTATTGGCATTAGAACATCATGCGTTAATAAAAGGAAGTTGTATATTGCCTCTAGGAACAGTGAGAATGCTAATGTTAAAACACATTACAAACAGTACTGCAAAATACTGAAAAAGGTTATTAAAGAATCTAAAAGTATGTATTACAAACATAAAATTCATGATTCTGAAAATAAAATTAAAACAATATGGGACATTGTAAAAAAGGAAACAGGAAAGAGTAACCAAACAAGTAATGATATTTTTGTCAAAGAAAACTCAGTAGAATCTAATTTCTCAATTGCTGATAATTTTAATAAACATTTTTTATCTGTTGCTGATAAGTTGTCTGCTAATAGCTCAGTGACACACAGTATGGATTTTGTCAAAAAAGGCTTCCAAGAAAAATTTAACTCTATGTCTATAAAATTAGCTACTCCAGAAGAAATAAGAAAAATTATCAAATCCCTTAAGAGCAAATACTCAAGTGGTTATGATGGGATTTCCAGCAGGTTAATGAAATTGTGCTCCCCAGAATTAAGTAATATACTAAGTTATCTGTTTAATATATCTTTACTTGAGGGTACTTTTCCAGAAAGGCTTAAGTATGCTGTAGTGAAACCACTCTATAAAAAGGGAGATAAGGCAGTCGTATCGAATTACCGACCAATTTCATTACTAACAGCCTTCTCCAAAGTTTTTGAGAAAGCAATGTACAATAGAGTTTATGAACATCTAAAAAATAATAATATTCTAACCAAATCACAATTTGGTTTTCAAAAGGGTCATTCAACAGAACAAGCTATATTTGCATTCACTGACAATATTTTAGAAGGAATAAATGATAAATTAATCCCTGTGGGAATTTTTTGTGACTTATCTAAAGCATTTGACTGTGTAGATCATAAAATTCTGATACAGAAACTTAAGTATTATGGTATAGATGGCATTGTTAATAAATGGCTTAGTTCTTACCTTCTAAATAGAAAACAGAAAGTGTCAATGGAGAATTTTAAGGCTGCCTTAAGAGGTCCACTGTTTTCTGAGTGGAAATTAATCAGATGTGGAGTACCTCAGGGTTCTATATTGGGGCCACTATTGTTTTTAATATATATAAATGATCTACCCTGTGTTTCATCTAAAAACTCAAAATTTGTCCAATTTGCAGACGACACAAACATAGGAATTAAAAACACTCCAGATTTATCTACAGAATATATTTCAAATTATGTATTTGAACTGATTAATAAATGGTTTACAGCTAATGGCTTGTCTTTAAACTTTGATAAAACTCAGTATATGCAATTCAGTACATCACACAGATTAACACCTGACATAGACATAAAATGTGCAGGCCAGTCCATTCAAGAGGTAGATAGTGTGAAATTTCTAGGTTTGTATATTGATCATAATTTAAATTGGAAAGTACATGTTTCTGACTTACTAAAGCGATTGGGAGCAGCCACATTTGCAATTCGTACAATTTCAGCTTTAGGTGATCTCCGTATGAGACAGCTAGTTTATTTTGCTTATTTTCACTCCTTATTGTCATATGGAATAATATTCTGGGGCAATTCTACCCATAGAGACAAAGTGTTCAGAGCCCAAAAGCGTGTAATAAGAATTATGTGTGGGGTTAGCAATAGAACTTCATGTAGAGAGCTGTTCAAGAAGTTAGGGATTTTAACATTAGCTTCTGAGTATATATACACATTAATGTCCTTTGTAGTCACAAATTATACTTTGTTTGAAACAAATAGTAAAATACACAATTATGGCACTAGAAGTAAAAATGATCTTCACAAGACTTACAAGTCATTGTCATTTGTTCAAAAAGGGGTCCGATATTCAGGGATACATATCTTCAATATGCTCCCAACACATATTAAATGTCTAATAGATGATAAGAATAAATTCAGGAAAAAATTGAAAGAATTTTTAATTGACAACTCCTTCTACTCTGTCGAGGAATTTATTTCTAAGGTATCTAAAAAATAACTGCCAGTATCTTGTGTAAATATAGTTCACATAATTAATTTACCATGTATGCTATGACTGTACATCTCCTGGTGTATGTATTTAGTTTGTTACATAATTATTTACGGTACCGTATATGTTATGACTGTACATCTTGTAGTGTATGTATTATTTTGTAATGGAAGTGTTTAATGTACCTTATACTATGACTGTACATCTAGTGGTGTACTTATTATTTTGTTATGCAACTGTTTATCTGTAATTTGACAACTTTCCACATCCCACAGAGCCAGTCTCTTATATTGGGATCAATGGAAAATGAATGTATTGTATTGTATTGTATTGTATCAGAAATCTCAGTGCGTTCAGTAGTAGTGTTCTAACTGACATATCATAGATTATTTTTATAACACTGATTTGTTAGCAAAACAAATCAAAGCAAATATATTTAGAGTAACACTGGAGATAGTAGAGAATTGGACGGAAAGATCTAAATTATGTTATTTTGAAACAGTACACACCAATGTTGCATGACTGAGCACAGAAATATGTGAAATCTTATATGATGGAAACTCATAGAAAATGAGGGAATTGAAAATATAGGAATAAACATAGAATTGTGAAGATATCCCAGATAAAGCTCTAGAACAAAACAATCGTTTGCAGTTTAAGAATAGAATGACCTGTAATGTGAATGAATACATATAATTAAAGAAGAAATTTGTAGGTAAACTAATTTTGTTAATAAAATTTCTTCTTTATATTTTTAATAAAAAATAGCGCTGCTCTAATTTTCAGCTATATGCTATCTTCACATTTTACTACGCGAAAATAACCTTCAGTAAGTCTACTATTCAACAAGAATTGTCTGCAAAACAAATCAGTCATTACTCGCAAACTTCCTTGCAATTACGACAAAAAAATTCAAAACCTTTCCGCTTTGTTCAACATTTACAAACATTTCATGAAAGTACTTCTTTTACATAGATCAATATAAATCAACATTTGTAGTGTCTGCAGGCTATCAACAATGTATTAATTAACCAAAACAAAACTTCAAATTGCCGCATTCGTCTCTAGTTTGGACAACAAAACACGTTCTAGCGTTGAAACATCAAATATAGCCGTCACTTGTTCTATAGAAGGAAATACAAACGACAGATGCGATTTTATATCGGTGGTCGTTAGAAATGATAACTCAATACTAGTAATCTTCTGCAAACTACCCACCTCATATAATTTATAAACTAGTGAGCAATGTAAATGGGTAAAATAACTGCATTTCCGCCAAGGTAATAGTCATTGTGAAATTGAGGATATAGTACCTATTTAAATGTTCGAACAGTAATCAGTACGAATTGCTGAAGGAGACTGAGGAGATTAAGTTAAAAAATACTATTATTTATTTTTTCATATATTCTTGTATAGCAATGAAGTCCTCGGTGCATCGTGATTTACTCCACAGCGAAGAACGCATAATTTACTCGACAGGTATTTGCAGGGGGTCGATATCTTGGACAAATGCGAAGACAGCCGCAAATCAGGCAAATTCATTTTTTCATAAGGTTACTTACTTGTACTTTCATAAATATGTTAATCTGATGTTCAATTGTCTTTCGTGGAGTATATATTGCACAAAAGAAGATCAAAACAAAATAGTTGCGAGGCTGCGACAAACGGACACCATTCCGAAAGATCAGTGCAGCCAACATGACGGAGTAATTAAAGCATCTGCGAAATTATAACCAACGTACTTATACTGTAGTGAAATTGGAAATTCGATTAATTTGATTACCGGTTGATACTTTGAGAGGCAATTAGTGGAAAAATGTTTTGGATGTTCGGTAATTGTGTTATTATTCACACAAAGCGTGTGATTGGTAGTCATTGTAGTGCGGATATTTTGGAATTTAACAATTTTCGAAAATAGTTTATGGAATTATGTTCTAACAGCAGTGTACGTAATTTGAAAGTGTTTTTCTGGTTAGTTATTTTAATAGGGTTCCGTAGAAAAAAAATTAGTGTGTTTGATGTATAATACCGTGGCTCAAGTGATATGCAAGGGACTTTTGAAGCAGGTGTTAATCGGATACTTACATTCTCAGTAGTAACAATTGCAAATAAGGGAGGATGTACAGGGGGAAAAAAATCAATTTTTGGTTTTCCACTTCCTTGTTCTCCACCAAGAAAATAAATTGACTTTCGTGAATGTATCAAAATGGTAATTAATATTGAAAGAACTGAACGGTATTTACTTTAACTGCAAGGGAGCAAATGCTCTATGGCAGATACCTTACACTTCTACTTTTCCTTATCATGATTTTATTTTTAACCTTAATATTCAGCCAGTTCTATTTCACCACCCACCTACTTCACTTCCTTACAAATTGTAATTATTTCATTTACAAATGCAATGGAATATCTCTTTCCCAGGGATAAGATGCCGGATGCTTTTATGTATTCTTTCTTTCCTCTTGCAATTCGGGATTGGTGCTTAGCACGGTTCAATTCTAGATGAGGATACCGCTACAATCTCTTGGGTTATGATTACGTTTCACATTGGTCCAGGCTGCATTACGACCCAAACGCATATTTAAAAAATATGATTTTGTCAGTAATCATTTGAGGTTATGTTGTAATGCAGCCTGGACCATATGTCACAATGACATCATATATACCATGTGACCTGTGTGTTTACTACACGAGGTGGTAAGAGGTTGTAGCGGTATCCCCATCTAGAATTAAACCCTTAGCACCCTCTGCCACCCACATACTTGTGAATTACAGAGTATAGATGTAGATATTCTGCCATTATTTTTAGTAAATTGTTTATTATTTTCCTTGCAAATTTATTACCAATTAATTTTTACATCATAGGTAACAATGAAAGGAAAGAAATGCCGCGAGGCAATATTTACATGGAAAAGAAAGGGAAAATACACCCAACACTCACCAAAGCTGAAGGGAGGAGGGCAGCAGCAACACAGCACAACACACAAACAAATAAAAAACAATATTTCGGGTGAAGAATCCCCTTTTTCAAGTAAACAGATAGGTGGCTGGTCTTGCGCAAGACTTGCGTCGGACGCAGCCACTCATAGAACACAACAGACCGTCGGAGGTGGTGGGGGCAGCAACGATAATATAACCGCGAGTATACGAAAGATTGAAATGATCAAAAAAAAATATATACATATATATTAGTTATTAAAAATATATATAAAGAAAAAATATAATTGAAAATTAAAAAAAAAAAAAATTATGAAACTATTGAACTATTGTACTGGCCAGTGGTGGGTGTATAGGGTGAGGATAGAAGATGTTAACGGAAATTAAGACCTGGGGGATGTCTGGTTTGAAGGATGTGTTGATATGCCAATTCCCACCTGCGGAGTTCAGATTGGGAGGTAGTGTCTGGAAGTACTCTAATGGCTCTTACTGTGAAGCAGTTATTAAGGTCACGGGTGTTGTGAGTACTGGCATGGTGAGCAACGGGGAGGTCCAGGTTTTGGGAGTAAACTGTCTGTCTGTGACCATTCATTCTGATGGATAATGAGTTTGAGGTCAGGCCTATGTAGGAACTTGGACAGTGGAGGCAGGTGAGCTGGTAAATGAGATGGGTGGTTGTACAGGTGGCATGACCTATTATGGGGTAGGTTTCACCAGTTGTAGGATTGCTATAGGTAGTGGTAGGTGGATGCATACCGCAAGTTTTGCAACGGGGTCTCTTACAAGGGAAGGATCCAAACGGTGGTTTAGGAGCATCAGAGGCTTGATATTTATGTACAAGAATGTTTTTTAGATTAGGCGGTCTGCTGAAGGTGACTCGGGGTGTGGTGGGAAGGATAGATGGAAGAATGCGGCGCATTTCAGGAAAGGATCTAAGAAAGTCTTTCTTAGATCCTAGTGGTAGTGGTAGGTGGATGCATACCGCAAGTTTTGCAACGGGGTCTCTTACAAGGGAAGGATCCAAACGGTGGTTTAGGAGCATCAGAGGCTTGATATTTATGTACAAGAATGTTTTTTAGATTAGGCGGTCTGCTGAAGGTGACTCGGGGTGTGGTGGGAAGGATAGATGGAAGAATGCGGCGCATTTCAGGAAAGGATCTAAGAAAGACTTTCTTAGATCCTTTCCTGAAATGCGCCGCATTCTTCCATCTATCCTTCCCACCACACCCCGAGTCACCTTCAGCAGACCGCCTAATCTAAAAAACATTCTTGTACATAAATATCAAGCCTCTGATGCTCCTAAACCACCGTTTGGATCCTTCCCTTGTAAGAGACCCCGTTGCAAAACTTGCGGTATGCATCCACCTACCACTACCACTAGGATCTAAGAAAGACTTTCTTAGATCCTTTCCTGAAATGCGCCGCATTCTTCCATCTATCCTTCCCACCACACCCCGAGTCACCTTCAGCAGACCGCCTAATCTAAAAAACATTCTTGTACATAAATATCAAGCCTCTGATGCTCCTAAACCACCGTTTGGATCCTTCCCTTGTAAGAGACCCCGTTGCAAAACTTGCGGTATGCATCCACCTACCACTACCTATAGCAATCCTACAACTGGTGAAACCTACCCCATAATAGGTCATGCCACCTGTACAACCACCCATCTCATTTACCAGCTCACCTGCCTCCACTGTCCAAGTTCCTACATAGGCCTGACCTCAAACTCATTATCCATCAGAATGAATGGTCACAGACAGACAGTTTACTCCCAAAACCTGGACCTCCCCGTTGCTCACCATGCCAGTACTCACAACACCCATGACCTTAATAACTGCTTCACAGTAAGAGCCATTAGAGTACTTCCAGACACTACCTCCCAATCTGAACTCCGCAGGTGGGAATTGGCATATCAACACATCCTTCAAACCAGACATCCCCCAGGCCTTAATTTCCGTTAACATCTTCTATCCTCACCCTATACACCCACCACTGGCCAGTACAATAGTTCAATAGTTTCATATTTTTTTTTTTAATTTTCAATTATATTTTTTCTTTATATATATTTTTAATAACTAATATATATGTATATATTTTTTTTGATCATTTCAATCTTTCGTATACTCGCGGTTATATTATCGTTGCTGCCCCCACCACCTCCGACGGTCTGTTGTGTTCTATGAGTGGCTGCGTCCGACGCAAGTCTTGCGCAAGACCAGCCACCTATCTGTTTACTTGAAAAAGGGGATTCTTCACCCGAAATATTGTTTTTTATTTGTTTGTGTGTTGTGCTGTGTTGCTGCTGCCCTCCTCCCTTCAGCTTTGGTGAGTGTTGGGTGTATTTTCCCTTTCTTTTCCATGTAATTTTTACATCACTTACAAAAGAAAATTTTCTCACTCCATAATGCCTAAAATCAAGTGACAGCTTGAAATTATGGTCATCTCTTCCCTTTCATGTACAACTCCTTATTCTTATACCAATATCCATTTAAGTGCCATCACCAGTTAATATCTTGTACATTCCCACCACTCTCTTCATCCCCCTACTGTCTTCTGTCAATTCCCAACCCTTCTCCTTTAATTTTAGTAAAAAAATCTAGCGATCACTGATATTTAATTACCTCTTTTAAACCTCAGTCATTAGTTGGTAAAGTTAATAAATGTTAACACTCAAAAGTTTAAATGAACAATATGGAAAGTTACCCAGTTTATGAAGCTGCACTTGGGCATAAGCTGAAAACTTTTTTTCAGTGACAAATTTAAGTATGTGTGGAATTGGGCATGAGAGAGATTGTTAGAAAATTTTGGAATGGTTTTTGTTATTTCTTGAAAGAGTGAGAGAGTGATGAGGGGATGCGCAAGAGAAGTAAAGGAATTGGGTTACAAAACTTTGGTCAGACCATTGCTCCAATATGGTAGTGTAGTGTGGGACCCACATTTTGAGTATCAAATACAGGAGTTGGAGAAGGTGCAAAGAAGGGCTACTAGATTTGTTTCTGGAAATTATCGCAGAATGTAATCGGTGACAGATATGATAAAGGAGCTGGAATGGGATTCATTGCAAGACAGGAGGAGGATGAGGAGGGTAATGGGAGTGTACAGGGCATATACTGGCGATGAGGCATGGAAAGATATTGCAGTAGGTATGAAAAGTAGTTCATGGAAGGGAAAAGATGACCATGACCACAAGCTGGCACTCGATTTCAGGCACAAGGGTGTGGGAAGATTTTCTTTTTTTAGGTAAGGGTGTCAGGGATTGGAATTAGTTACCAAGGGGAATGATGAATAACCTACCGAAAACGTTAAAAGAATTTAAAGTTAAAATTTGTAGAGGGTAAATGTAAGTGAGTGAAGGATGGGGGAAGTTGGGTGTGTAGGGAAATTGCCACCGGAGCGTGTGCTCCATTACAATTAAATTAAATATTTTACCTTCCATTTACTACTCCTAATTGCTCTACCAATATCCGTTCTAGCTTTATGGCTATTATGTTCCTCATTCACCTCTAGTACTCTTTTTCATCTTCCTCCTTTCTTTCATAGACTTCTAAACCATCTCCTTTATCATATCAGCTAATGATTATGCTTTGAAGCAATTTATACAAACAATTCTAGCTACTTCTTTACCTGCCTCTTTCAACGCCTGTATTTGATACCCAAAATGTGGGCCCTATACTAACCCATCATATTCAAGCAATGGTCTGAACCAGTTTTTGTAACACAATTTCCTCAATTCCCTACAACCACTCTCCAGCAAATGAAGGATTTTGAAAGCTCCCCTCCTATCTGCCAACTGAATTTATTTTTCAGATGTGAAAAATATTTACATCTACATCAACTAGCAGTTCCTCCTGCACACTACAATCATTAAAAAATATTTTTATCTGCGTGTACCTAATAATACATCTATTTTTTAAATTTATGTTCATACCATGTTGACGTACCCAGCTAGATATTTCCAAATCTCTCTTTATTGTTCAGTCATCTTTCATTTTAACCCTGTTACCTGACCGTAAATCACCAACACAATTATTCATTATTATTAATTTAACTGTGACGGAACATACACCCCAGTGGCAATCCCCTTAGTCATATAATTACCCATTTTTTTTTTTTTTACTTTCTTATATAATGTGAGTGTTAAATTTCTCTCCCAGCTATTTCTATGATTTACAATTTTTAATTAAATTATAATAAGAATCAGCAATAGTCCCTCTACAATGTGATACAACTGTTTCCACTTTCAACTCTCCCGATACTGCATTTCCTATTCTTAACACTTTGCTTTCTACCTTCTAAGAACTCTTCAATCTCAACTCTATTTGTTGTTCCTCCTTTATGGACCAGTCCTCTTATTGCACTTCTCCAGTAGGAAGTTCTGAGACTTGGTTTAAATAATATTACAAACAAAAGTGTAGGTCTATGTTGTATACCCTTATCTTTTAAATATTTGTGGTAGTATTATCCACACTGGTCTCTTTTAGATTTTTTGAGGAATCTGTTTCCAAATTTTTAGACTGCTATTGCTACTTATATGAGGAAGCTCTTCATCTGATTTTTTTCCCTCCCATAATTTTTAAATGTTAGTCTTAGTGATCTTACTAAACCAGTTACTTTATAACTCTGCCTTTTTCAAAACCTAAGTATGTTCCTCCCCATCCTTATTCAAAATTGTTGAATGCCTTCCCCACTCCCGTTTTCCAGCATTTCTCCTCCCCCTCTTTTTTCATCAGTCTCTCGGCTGATTTGGTGCAATCCTCCATCTCTTCCTATCTTTTGCTAACCTATTCATATAACCTGTCTTTAATTATTTGCTTCACATGTTCACTTTGAACTTTATCTGTCCGCTGAATGTTCAGCACCCTTTTATAGCAACACATTTCAAATGTTTCAGTTTTCATTCTTTCCAGTATTCCTAAAGTCCTTGCTTCTCTGCCATAAAGTGGTGTTTTCCACTCACACAGAGTTTCAAAAAGTTCTTCCTAGATCAATGTTTGAAACTATAAGATTTCTCTCTCTCTCTCTTTTTTGAAGAAGGCTCTTTCTGCTGGTGCCGTTCTGTTTTTAATACCATTCTTGCTTTGGGCATCAGTTGTAGTTTTAATTTTTTAAGTAACAGTATTCACTTACTTCTCCTATTGTTCGGTCCTATTTTGATATTTAATCTACTATTATGGGTATCATTTCTGGTACATTTCACCACTTTTGTCTTGCTTTGGTTTATATTTAGGGCCTAGTCCATAATCTTCCTGCAGTATTTTGTTCATGCCATTAAATAAATTCTCAAGATCCTCAGTCTGTTCTGCTAGCAGGTAAATTTCATCAGCAAATTGTAGCATACTGATTTTTACTCCTTGAACACTTACGCCACATTTAAATTTCTTTTCCTTTATTGCTTCCTCTACATACAGGTTGAATATTAATGGGTTAGATTACAATCTTGCATCACTCCCTGATAGATGTCTCTCATGATTCACTATTTTTATTTTTATTCTTATTATATTCTTCTATATCAATAATTTAGACCTGACTTCTTTAAAATTTTGAACATTTTGTCCCACCTAACATTATCAAAAGCATTTTCTGCATCAAAATACACCATAAAAGTATCTTTGTCTTTCTTGATCTCTTAGGTAATGTCTACTTTAAATGGCACACATATATTGTCGCTGACAATCGGGAGCAGTCAATCAGATCTACCATCACTTAGTTTGGTTGTCACATATCGCAGACTAGTTTAGGATGGACAATGGCACGACTAGTACTCCACGTGGCTCCAGCACTAATTTCACTCCCGACCAGGAGGTGTTCTGCACAGACTGACAATATCACTGTCCATTCCTAACATGGCCACTTTCTTCTTTCATCCTTCGGCCAATCGTAGCTCCTCTTACTGTCGCATGGGTCTATCTAGCCAATTGTGTATTTCTTTCCCACTTAGAACACCGATGATTACTTCTTAGCTAAGTATCTCCATTTTATTGATTGAGTCTCAACTAATTCTATTGTTCTGTGTTACTGTACAGCCCTTTCTCTTCCAGCCCGTCACCTGTACCAAAATAGTTTGGCTTCCTAGCACTCGCATTACAAATGGTGGTTATGCAAAATGTTTTCATCAACACCACTATAAGGACAGTTTCTGATCAAATAACAGAAATCCATCTCTTTTTAGCTCTTTTCATTATTAAAATGTTTGAGCCCATTTGCCTACCTGAAATGTTGGGTGCCTCATCACACTTTATATGCAATTAGTTCCGTTTTTTTGCAACCTGTAGCAATAATTATTTTTGGCCTGACATTCACTTATGCCCATTTTCTGGGGACCTTCCTGCTTTCAGAATAACAATGGAATTCATTACATAGCTGGAGTTATGGCTAGAAGTTACATTTGTCACATGAGGATCTTCTTTCTATCATCCCATGTTTTTCAAGTCTATTTACCATATGGTTTCTCCAGTCTGTTCCTTGGTTCAGTAACTTCTATTTTATTAAGTCTTATTTCTGTTTTATCTTTACTTTAACCCTTTTTTCATCCTGATTAATATTCTGTACTGTAATGGCCATATGCCCTATTTTCCCAGAGACAAAACAATCTAGTGACAACTTCATTTGCTTGGTGAATAACCATTAAAGATCTTGGCATTCCATAACCGTGTTGGTACTAGAAAATGACAGAATCGGAGTAGTGGCAAACTTGGAATGAGGTAACTTAATGTTTCTGAAATTGCATGACCTTTTCCTTAAAACGTTTAGACAGCTGCCAAGTCAAATTACTTTTGAGATTTATTTATTTATAACACAATAATTTTTATAGGGTGCTATTGAGAATCAAAGTTTGCATAGTTTCAAACATCACCTTGTTCAATGAGTTTTTTCATTCAAGATATATTCAAATCAGACTTCAATCCCAGCTCTCAGGCTGCAGGTTTATTTCAGAAAAATTCACAGATTCATGTCAACAATCACTCAAACAAATTTTAAAAGTTGTTAAAATATATTTATCTCAAATTAATGTCCCTAATTTTAATTTAACTTCCTAATTAAAGTAACATCATTACATCCCATGCTATTTGGACTTAGTTCTAATACTGTTTGCTCATCATGGCTACTAGTAGTATCAGAGCCTTTTGAACCTGAGTGCTTTATTAAGGTAAAATAGGATATTCCAGTGAATGTAATATTTTCTGTAGTTAGTTAGGCTTCAATGATGCGATCTTGGTGTAAGATTGTTTGTTCCCTACAGAATGCTTACATGATGGCAACTGGGTCACCTTCTGGTGGATCAAACTGAAATTAATGACTTGAATTATGAGGTGGCATCAGGCTAGAGGACAGATTATTCAGTCTCATTTCGTCAGGAGCAGTTCAGCAGACAAAATCGGGTTAAATTGTAGCTAAACAGTCTCTCCTCTGCCTAGTCCAGCCAGCCATGCATTCCGTTCAGTTCAGATGTAATTCAGTTATGCCGTTTATTTGGTAAATGCAATAATCAATCATTTCATAGATGCTGGTCAGTTATATCTTTGCAATAGCATGCCAATGCCTGTGATACGTACAGTCAGGTGTTACAACAAGCAGGTTATTCACTAGTTAGCAGTCTTTATCATTCATATCAAGGGTAGACACTCAGCTAGACATTTCATATGAAATAGTTTTCTTTACCCACATTTCTGGATGTCTAACCATATGGTGTCAAGTTTTTGATGTATTTAACATCTTATTAGTAGCCCACAAGTACAGTAGAGACTTCACAGAAGATTGCAAGCTGATTTGAAGAGAGTTAACAATATCTGGAAGGTCAGTCAAATCCACCCTGAGGTACTCCCACACAGCAACGGCCAACTCACCCCAAACCATGCCACATCTGACAGTAGATCCACAGACTTAATAGCCCCACTACCATTCCAATATGTATATTCCTATATAAATAAAAATGAAATGCTGTTCATTTGTAATCACATCACTTGAGAACGGCTGGACTGATTTGTCTATTTTTTTTAATTGTTCATAATAATCTGAATAAAATTTTTTTTTTAGAGAAAAGGAAAAAAAATGGTAAAGTTGCCCAGAAAATTGGAAAATTTGGGAAAAACTGAAAGTACTTATTCTTATGGACTGATTTGGCTAATTTTTATTGATGTTCATGATAGTCCGAATAAGGTCTTTAGGGAAAGAAAAATTTTAAAAGTTGCTGGGAAAGTTTGTTGCATTTTTGTATGAACTAGAGACCATAAATCATGATCGAATGATGGATATAATAATTATTTTTTTGTTTTGTTCCTTATGCTCCTGAGATGGAAATAATTCAATTAAATGTTGGCTATTGGAAGGAAAATGGAAATTTTTTTTAAAAAAACTGGAAGCTCTGGAGAAAAATCTGGAAAAACTAATTCCATCCTAAATTAAAATAAATTACCTTTGTTATTATTTTTGCATTGTTTCACATTTTGTCCAACAAATGTAGTAATTTAATTTCTATTCCATTGATATTAATTGAAGACGTGCTTGATGATATCGAACAAGGTAGTATTACCTTATTGTGACAGTGCCCAATCGTCTGATGCACGGCATTTAATCAAGAGTTGAAATGTGAAAAACAGTATTAATGTGATGTATTGAGAAAATCAGTTCAAACTGTAGAATTGGCAACAAAAATATGCTCATGAAAGTTGTGAAAGATGGAACTAGAGGAAGTTTCTTCTTGGACACTCCCCGTGGAACTGGAAAAACCTTTTTTTATCTCATTGATTTTGGCTCACAGAATGAAATTGCTCTTGCACTTGCTTCATCAGGAATTACAGCTACATTGTTGGAAGACAGTCAAACAGCTCATTCACCATTAAATCAGCATTGAATATACTTGAATGAACTTCCAACATGTAACCTTTCAAAGAACTGTGCATCATTGCAAACTGATTGTTTGGGACGAAAGTACAATGGCACATAAAAAGTCTTTGGAGCCATTAGCCTGAACAATTCAAGATCTACAAAACAATGAAAATTGGTTTTAGTTTGGTGGTGCGATGATCGAAGTCAAAATGTAAGTAAAACACCTTGAGATTCATTGCGATTTCAAATTTAATGGAAGGAAATAAATCATTTGGTTAACATGAAATTCTGACTTAATTTAATTCTTATTTAAATTTTGGAACATAACCACGTGGTTCTACCAGGTGTGTAAATATGAACCCGGAATTTTTTGATCAAAAATACACGTTCATTGCATAAAAATGGTACGACATACCTTATTCAAAATATTGTCCATTGCAAGATATACATTTTCCTCATCTCTCTGGTAATTTATGAATGCCACGCCAAATTTTTTTTTTTATCTTTTGATGCAAATCAATCATCAAGCCATTTTCGCACATTTTCGTAAGAAGTGAAGCGCTGCTCAGCGAGTGCGTGTCCCATCGATGCAAAGAGATAGTAATCTGACGGAGCTAGGTCAGGTGTGTAAGCCGCATGCATCAGTATCTCCCAACTAAGTGACTCAATCATTTCCTTGACTGGTTTTGAAGTGTGTGATGGTGCGTTGTCGTGAAGCAAAATCGCTTTGTGTTGTCTTTTCTGGTATTCTGGTCATTTTTCCCGCAATGCTTGGTTCAAATCGATCATTTGCTGTTGATAACGTTCACTATTAACAGTTTCACCAGGTTTTAGAAGCTCGTAATAGATCACACCACTTTGATCCCACCAAACGCAGAGCACTGTCTTCTTTCCATAGCGATTTGGCCTTGAAACTAACTTTGACGGTTCACCTGGAGATACCCATGATTTTTTACGCTTAGTATTCTCGAAATATTTCCATTTTCATCACCAGTCACAATTCTATGGAGAAATGATTTTCTTTTATATCTGGAGAGCAGCATTTCACAAGGGGTTTTTTCGGTTTTCTTGCTGCCTGTCAGTCAGTTCATGTGGAAGCCATTCTCCCATCTTCTGGATTTTTCCCATCACTTTTAAACCTATGGAAACAGCTTCCCGTGTCACATTCAATTGATCTGCAAGTTGTTGTTGCGTTTGAGCATCATCCTCATCCAACAATGCTTGCAACTCATTGTCTTCAAACTTCTTTGGAGGTCTTCCACGGTCTTCATTGCTGATGTCAAAATCTCCACTTTTGAATTTTTTAAACCACTTGAAACATTGTGTTTTACTGAGAGCACGCTCACTGTAAGCTTCAACAAGCATTTGATGTGATTCTGCAGCAGTTTTCTTTAAATGAAAACAGAAAATCAACGATGTCCGGAAATCATAGTTTGTGGGCTCAAAAGTCGACATCTTCAACAGTGTTAAAAACTGCACTGTCGTATGAAACTTGTATTGTCGGGAGTTGACAATCACAGTCGGCTGTCGACAAAAGAAACTGGCGACAATGACGCAATCTGGCGGTAACTGCTGTGATAGCTACAGCCATCTATCGGCAAATTCCGGTTTCATATTTACACCCCTAGGTAAGCTGATCATATTCCAGGTTCATCCCATATTTCCAGCATTTCAGTGGCATACTGCCGACAGAACTCATCTCGCTTGTAAAATATCCCATTGGCGTACATCTGAATATTCTACACCTCAAACCAAATAACCATGGATACAATTGTAAACAGGGGCGCCAACTCTGTGGGTGCTCGGGGGCTCCACCACCCACGAGAAGTAAATAGTGGGTGCGGAACACCCATGAACATAGACATCAAAACTACTCAGTTACTGACTTGAGTGATACCTACATCAAGCGCTGCATGGCGAGATAAGAAGTCTCGACGAGATTGTCCTTGCTTTCGATGCAAGTGTGAGCATATACGCGTAACGCTCAAAGAGAACATAAAAACTACCTTAGGCCATACATAAAACCATCTAGTGTGCGGTAAGTGTAGGTGTGATTTGTGAAGAGCATGCACACAGCCAAGGCAACCAACCCGCCTCATTGTCAGTCAAGCTGGTAAATAAAGCACATACTTTTAGAGCCCACCATGCGTTTTGTTATCGTGTTTATTTCGGAAAATTATTGGTTTTGACGGATAAATTCGTCATTTGACAAAACCAGCAGAACCCTCCACTACTACCTCTTCTCAGTTTAGTACAGTTCAACAAATCCAATATTTTATTTCTGAAAATTCAGTTGAAGAGAAGGAAAGGCGCAATTTTCAAAGTAAGTGGCAACCATTTTTTCATTACTGTTATATGATGGTGACCGAGAAGAAGTGTTTTACCAAATCTGTAAAGTAACCATGTCTAGTAGTGTTTCTGTGGCAAAAATAATAATCAAGAGATGATATTACAGCATTCACACAAAGAGGCTTTCCATCACGAATAAAGCTTTGCAAAGGTGTAAAAAGCATGAAAAATCTGACGTTCACCATTTAGAATGTGGCATTAATGTACACTGCATCTTATAAAAAAGTAAACTCGAGGGTATAAAAACAGCTACAACCACCCTCTTAAAAATGATTTCAACTCTTCATTTTTTAATAACCGGAGGCCTGAGGACGAACATTATATTTGATTTTTGAAGTCGCAATCACAAGATATTCCCGAGTTAAACTCTTGGCTCCAGCAGCATTACGGAGGATAAAAACTTATTTAAGGAGTCAACAAAGACTGAATGATCACATTGTAATGCAGGTAAACCAAAAAATGGCGGATGATTTGGATCTTCAAGAAATCGCTGATGTATTTATAAATAGAGCTGTTGTTCAACAATATATCTTTGAATTGGAAACAAATTATATCTTTACACAGATCATAAAATGTTCCTTCTTAAAAATGTATATTAATACTGATTAGTTGGTTTTATAATTTGTAGTACAATTGTGTTCGTACATTAAGTAGATACTAAAAAAAATCTGCTAATAAAAATTCTGTTACACATTGTTAGCAATAGTACAATGGTTTCATTTGTATGATTATGATAGGTATCCATTAATTATTGTTCAACCCAGCATTTTGTACCCACTTTTTCCTCCTTCTTCTGCATATCTCCATATTAATTACTAGTTGTCTCCGCCACTGCGTTCCCAATAACGATCTTTGCGGACAGAAATCAAATACAATAGTAAAATTCTGAATTCTTCTATAACTACAAAAGTTCTTTGTTATCTATCCACTAATATTATAATCTCAATAACGTCAAAAAGGCTGAACCAATTTTAATGAAATTTAGTAGTATTTAGAAAATGCAAACTCTTTCTGTCCTACTCTGCCTGTCTGTTCACGTATAACTAATCTACTAGACGGATTTAGATGCAACTTTCACTATAGTACAAGACTGGCTTGTTCCCGCGACTTCATGTTTGTCAAAGGAACCTTAAATATTTGCAGGATAAAAAGTAGCCTATGTTACTCTCTGTCAAATCAGCAACCCGTGAGTGAAAAAAGGAGTCATCAAATGAGCATAAGCACCCACGAGGTTTTTCAAAAGTGGGTGCCTCTGATTGTAAATAAATACTATGATCACTCAGAAATATATTTTTTCTCATTTCAACTTTGTTTACACGTTTTTAACAGCTTTTCACAAATTCACAAAATGAGCTTAAAAAAAAATTATTTAAATTTTGACAGGACCGCATCTGTTGGGTCAACTAGTTGAAAACAACTTTTCCACTGAGTTGTTGTTAACTGTCTGACCACTTCCCACACAGTGGTTGGAGTGGCTAATTCTACGTCTGTTTATAGGCAGCATCCAAAAACACTGTTAACCAGATTTTTCCTGACATTATTTTGTTGCCCACAGGGCCGGCGCTAGGAATTTCGGGCCCGGGGTAAAATGGGCGACCTTTTTTTTTTAGCTCTACAAAATGGCCAGGTGACAATGGGCGTAATCTTGGCTTCATGGCCTGAGGGGCCCCCCATCAGCCCGCGGGGCCCAGGCACTTATGACATGCTTACCCCCCCCCCCCCCCAACGCCGGCCCTGGTTGCCCATTTACAATGGGTCTAAAAGCAGATAACTCCTTGCTGCCTTGACCTTGAACAACTGTTTTTCCAGCAATTTCCAAAACTGCTTACCTTTGTGTTGAATTACTGCAGCCTGCCTTCAGCTTCAGACCACATGGCTGACTGAGATTTCAATAGCCAAATTATTTGGTTTCCTCAGTGATAGGGAATTTTAAGCATAGAAATCTCAATTTAAAATCATCACTTAAAAAAAGAGTTCTTAAGCAATGTATAATATGCATATAAGATCACCCTTAATACCTCATTCAACAAGGTTGCTGTCCAGATACCCAAGTGGTAAAATTTTAGGATAGTAATGAATTTCTGCTTCTGCCATCAAATGCGAGCTGATTGATATTTCAGTAATTGAACACATGCCATTAAACAGCATTTGCAATTAAAGGTATTTCTTTACAGTGTTACTTCAAAGGGACAGAGGTTACTAATTACAGATATACAACAACGATAAGCTCTGAGATAGGTAAAGAAAGTAGAAATTTTATAAAGCTAATTGATAAGTACTTAATTGGATGAAAAGTAGTAGCCAAGTGTTTCGAAGTGTAAAACAGGCACTCATTACCAAGGCAGGGCAATGCTTGTTTCTCTTCCCCCCCCCCCCCCCCCCCTCATCTGGTAACCACTTTTGTGGGGCCTCTTTAGGACTTTGCCACTCCTGATTTGGTCTGTCAGCTAACTGTACTTTTAGTGAACACTTAAAAAATGCACACATATAGAATTAATGACAATTATTTTTAATTTTCGTTGCTGACATATGACTATGGTAAATGACTAAAAAATGTGATAATGCACTTTCCAGCATGGTAATACTTTAGTCTAATATATGTTTTAATCTCCTTTGCAATGTACGTTTATCACTAGTTAGTGATAAATGGATTATCTGAGCTAGCAATTCTTGGACATAAGTACACACGCATTCTGACTTTTTGGTGTATTTCTAAGTGCTTTTTGTCAAAGCTTTGGATAGCTTTAATTTACAGTATTCCTATTCAAATAATTCTGATGTATTCTTTCAAGAGTTCTGTAATTTACTGGTTAAATATTTGTGGTTGCAAGCCCATGACAATAGTGATACCTAAGATGATAGGACTGAGGCATAAGTCCAGACTATGCTAGATGGACTGGCATACGAATTAAGGAAATGACTTTAAATGAATATTTCAATAAGCTGAGGATTGTAGTCTGCTGATGTAATATTTATGATTTGAAGATGATATATCTTCTGAAACTAACATAATCAGTTATAGTTGTTATTGGAAGAAAATACCCACTTGATAAATTATACATTTTAATAAAACCTTTACAACATTCAGTTAGACACTGGTAACAATTCACTTTATGAGAACAGGTAGCTGTGGCAGACAAAGGTTGTAGAAGGAACTATCAACAAACTCTGATAAGCAGTGCCACCGAACCCAGCCATCTGCTTGCAGTTGACTAGCATCCCTGGCACAGCCCAAAAAATGAGGATCCTGTAACAAAGTCAGACAGACAAAGACTTCTTTATACATCGATTAAGGCTAGAATGCAGAAATGATTAACATTAAAAACTCAGATAATTCCTTAAAAAGTAATTTTTATGATAAGAAGAGTGCAAGTATTTTATCCTTTGGGAGAGTTACTGCCATATGTTATCAGTTTATTTGGGAACAATACTATCATGTCAAACTTTCAACACTTTAGGTAATCAACCTGTTTTTGTCAGGCTGGTATAAATACTCACAAACAGTTATTAAAAAATTATGGTCAAAAGATCTTGTACGATAGAGTAATAGCCAAACTTACAAGCAGTCAAAACATCTGAGAGATATATGTTATAAACAAGAATATTTGTAACAATTGAAAGGAAAGAAATGCATCTGTTTTTGTCAGGCTGGTATAAATACTCACAAACAGTTATTAAAAAATTATGGTCAAAAGATCTTGTACGATAGAGTAATAGCCAAACTTACAAGCAGTCAAAACATCTGAGAGATATATGTTATAAACAAGAATATTTGTAACAATTGAAAGGAAAGAAATGCATCTAGGCAATATTTACACGGAAAAGAAAGGGAAAATACACCCAACACTCGCCAAAGTTGAAGGGAGGAGGGCAGCAGCAAAAAAAAAAAAAAAAAACACAAAAAACACATAACAAAGAAAAAACAATATTTCAACATGAGTCTTAATCATGTGAGTCGAGACATTTCGCAGGGGGAAAGATGTGGTTACATCCCAGCCCGCCACATGAATTGGTGGGCTCTTACTTTAGCATGATTATTAAATTTTCCTCCACCTTCACATATTGGATTAATTCTTGAATTTCTAAGTATATTTCTCTGTTTCATGATGTTACGCAATGTTTATTTTTAAGAAAAATTTACTTTACTTATTGCTTTTACGTATCGACAACGGCTAAGGTCATTAGATATGGGATGGGGACAAGGAATGGGAAGGAATTCAGCCATGGCCTTTTTGAAGGAAACATCCCGGAATTCACCTGGAGTGATTTGGAGAAACCATGGAAAACCCAAATCTGGATGCCTGCACGGGGATTCGAACCCGCGTCCTCCTGAATGCGAGGCCAGAACGTTAACGGTTCACCCACTGCGCTCGGTTTTGAGAAAGAAGCAGAGAATGGAGCAGTTACCTTTCTAATTACAGAAATTCATTTTTACAAGAAAATCAAGATGCAAATGTGCCAAAAATGCCCAAACTTGGCATTAAGTTCTGTCTTCCAAAGTCTACTTAATACCAATTGGTCTCTAACTGTAGACTGTAATTGAATTAAATTAATAAATGAAAACATATGAAATGGAACTGGCTGATGTGTAGAAATCACTTGACACAGAATTATTTCCACTTAAATGTCTTTCATTTTGCAAAAGATCATGACAAAATGGTTAAATTGCAGTAATCGTATAAAAACTTATTTCGAAGCAGACATGTGGAAGATCATTAGCAACATAGAACTGGATTTGTGAAAAAAAAAAACAATATCCTTCTCCGGTAGATGATGGGTTTACTTTCGTTATTGTTTTCATATTGTGTTGAAGTAATTTCATTTTTGATGCAACACCCTTTTACTAACCTCAAATATAGCAAGGACTGAGTTTCCCGCTATCTCAAATAACATGAACTTTTATTCTTAACATATGCCTAATCAGTAATACAATTAGTATTAGGAATGGAATGTTATTTCTTGTTGTGGAACTCACCACAACCAAAAGATGACTTTGAGATCCTTTATGGACACCCACAATACACTTTGCGGAACAGTCCTTGTCACCACCCATCATAACAGGAGATCCCAACTGCTGCATATGTTCCACCAGTTTTGGTAAGTTGTCTGCGAGCTGTGTACCACTCGGAACATGCACTATTTTGCAGGAAACATTGTATCTAGTATCCAGAACGAGGCATGCCTGCAAGATACAGTGTCGGTTTCTGTATTACTGTAAACAATATTGATAAAATGAATCTGTTTTCTATGCTTATGCTGTGCAATGAATATTGCCTTTTCTTTAATTTTCTGTCACCTTTAAAGTGCCAATATTATCCTCTTTTGAATAAAATGATCAATATTAAGGCATGTTTAAATTTTAAAAGCAGAAAACCAGTACATTCAATTAAAGTACCTATATTACTGTGATTAAAGTGATCTTGTATTTTTACCAACCATTGTCGATGGAAGGATGGTAGAGGATTGTAAACAAGTAAATTATTTGTCGAGTACCTATGTTGCCATGGAGTGCATCAGTGACTTATGGTTTATTAATAAACAGGTACATGTGTGTAATTTTATCGAATATTTATGTAATTATCGAGGAAAAGGAATATAATTGTGCTGCTTGCTTTTTATGGATGAATTTCCTTCTCATATTTAGTAAACACATGTATGTGTGCATTTTATATATATATATATATATATATAGTGAATGTGAAAACTAGGAGGAAGCAGAATACAGAGATGACATGAAAAACTAGACTGATACTGAAGCTAGAGAAAATATAGCACTGTGAATATGATGACATGCCAATTTAAACTCTCTCTCTTAAGGAATAGTGCTTTCAAGCAAGTTATGAGTTTAATCATTTTCTGGTAACCAGCATAAGCACTTAAAGGGCGAGTTGGATTAAGATGGTTTATCTTCTCTGTGGTCTTTCATTTTCATTAATTACTAGGTGATGAAGTGTACAAGATGGTACAGAGACAATGAATAATTCTGCAGAGGAGGGATTAGAGTAATGGTGATATCTAGGATGCACACTGCAGTGGTTCCCACTTGATTTATGAAACATAGCTTGGATAGTTTCCTGCAGTCTATAAGTTGGTAAATCTGCTGAAACAAATGCAAGGTAAATGAGGTAGAATTTTAAATACAAGAAGTTTTATTTCAGGATGAGAAAAAAAGGAAGTCACAAGGAATGACTGTATCCACGGCTGGTGTGTAGTGGATAAGCAAAACTGTGCTACAAACTGCTTTTTCTGGAGTGAGATTGCTGTTTTTGAACGAAATGTTGTACAACACTATGCCTGTTGATTTTTCCCCCAGTGCATAGGATATAGCATTGTTCATTGTTGACTGCAAATTACATTCGTCTAGATGATAAGGCTTTAAGGAAAAAGGTGATATGAGAATTAACAAGTCCAACATCCACAGAGGTTTTATCAGAACATTAACCATCAGGAATGTAGTATGGAGTTGTTTTTGAGGTGATGTACGAACACCTAGTAGCTGTCTGAAGATTTACATAAATAAAATACTCTTCCTATCCCAAGGATTCAGGCAGCATATCTGTACTGTATGAATGGTTTCATAGTTGCTGTCTTTAGGTAAAACGTAAGGGCATGTCATCTAAATGCGATCCTGATAGTTGATTGATAAGTGAACGAGTGCTTGGTGAAAAGTTCAGTGCTGGATGACTACCTCCTAAGCACTGATTTGGAAAGTGTGAGGAAGATTTTGACATAGGCAGTTTTATGAAGAAGAAATCTACAGGATGGGATGTATTCATGAAATAATGCAGCGAGTGGAGAGGGAAAGGGCATACATATGATTATTTTTACATGTTCCATGGGGGGAGAAAAAACCTAGCACAATCGGGTGAAATCCAAGAATACTAACCTGAATTTGGGAAAAGATATAAGAGGTGGATGAAATTATAGATTTATTCACGTGAAAGGTAGGTTCCAATGTTGATTAACTAAGAATTTCAGCAAGATAGTCACTGTAGTTAATGACCACAGTGATTTAGAAATTATCAGAGCTGGAATCCTAAAAAAAAATTCCAAAATTTTAAGTTGAGTTTGTCAAATGGGTTGGATTTTAATGAATATAATATTGTTCTTTACCAATCTAGCTTCCTTAACAAATGACACGCCTACACTCAACTACATATTCAACTAGCATATATACGTTTGACAGGTGTAAACCGACATCAAAAATGTAATGTCATATGATCATGAATTTTACTTGAAAAATCATATTTTGTGTGATGCCCTATGTGATTATCACTTCACTTTTGTCACATTCATTAAGCTCTAGTTTATTTTCTAAATAATAAGATGTCAATTTTTTTACACAATTCTATAATTAATTATAAAATACTAAATGTAACTCTTGATGCAAGCTTATGTTTAAAAAAAAATAATATATAACTGATACAAGAGTGAGCTTGTTACAGTGGTGTTACCGATTTTGATGTTCTTTGGTATGCAGGTAGGCGAGTCCTCCCACAGTTAAACCCCCAGGGACTTTCATGCATGAGATATAGCAAATGAAAGTTTATGACAATGAGAACTTTTCATAGAATTCATTCTTGCAATTGACGAGTAAGCTAATAATTATACTGCAACACAGTTACTTTTGCTGATGTTTTAATTTACGCTGTGTGTGACGAGTTATTATTACATTTTTAATGTGAGAGGTGCTTGTGTCAGTTTCTGCTGGACATTAGTAAAGCTTTTTGAGTGTTTCGTTTTTGAAGGCTTCTTAAAACATGATACCACAGTAGAAGCCTTCAAAAACAAACACTCAAAAAGCTTTACTAATGTCCAGCAGAAACTGACACAAGCACTTCTCCCATCGACAATGTAATAATAATAATACATTTGAAAATGAGAATTACTTCTTGAAACAAGTCACGCACAATGTAAATTAAAACATCATCAAAAGTAACTATGTTGCAGTATTATTAATTGCTTACACATCAATTGATAACAGTTACAGACTTTCATAAATACATTTGCTATGGATAAAGTAAAGATCATTCTTATAAGTCAGTGCGATGGCACAATTGGCAGGGGGCCGAATTCTCATGTTGCCAGCGTGTGTACGATCTTTCTTTTGGGAAGTTTTTATTATTATGCTTTTAAGTAATTGTATTTTACTTACCTGGGTTTTCTTGTTTTTAGGAAGTTTCTAATAAATTTATAAACAGGTACTTTTTAGGTTTTGCATGCATTTAAAAAATAATGATCTGCAAAGAAATGTACAAAATGTATGTAATCATAAATCTGAGCGGCCTGGTGGCTCATTGTTTAAGGCATCTGACTGGAGTTTGAAAGGTCCCAAGTTTGAATCCCTGTCTCAGTGTGGATTTTCATGGAACCTTAATCTCACCTTCACTCTGGCACAGCTTGCTGTATTATGTGTAGTATAACAGAACGCTTGCGTAGTTCGGATTCCATATTAAACGCCTATACCCAGTAGGATTATAGGGATAGGCTAAGGGGCTAAATAGCAGTGGATTGCGCAGCTTATCAAAAAACTGTCATCAGCTCATTACAACCACACGAATTATAAATTTACTTTAATGATAAATTTCATTCCTTTCGCCAGATCACTGCATGAATGTTTCAGTGAAATTTATCTTCCAAGCACTTAGTATATTGTTGAACATTTTTTATTTATTTTATTTTGGGCACGACATTTGCTATATGACATATCCTGCTTTCAACAACACTTATACTGTAATCACTGAACAACCTTGTTTCAAAGTAAACACACATATATACACATAGTTCAGCGGACAATGTCCGCAGCCGGCCACTAAGACAGGATCTCCAGTCACCACCACTACAACATGACTTCGAGGTGCTCCAACCAGCTCACCGCCTCCGGCGTAGCCAAATTTAAGTCTTCCAGACTACCAGGAAAGGCACATAGTGGACAGTCCTGCATAATGTGCTACACAGTTTGTGAAGCATCACCTCAGTCACAGTATGGAGAATCTGCCCAGTCCCAGGTGTGGAGAGTTGAAGCAGTTCTTCCTGTACATCTAATTCGATTTAATTTGTACCAAATTGACCGCAGTAAGTTGAATCATTGTTGAACATCACACAAAGTTTATAAGTACAACTCTTTCATACGTGCACTTTTTCCTGATATTATTGAAAAATGATCTCTCATTTAAAGCAAACATAGTGTATTTGATCATGAATGCAGAAGTGCTTGGCTGGTGGTACATTAGATCAATGAACATTTTATTTATTTTTTCTACGCAACACGGAACCCTTGTGACCCTTCCATGGAACCACAGGGTTCCACGGACCACCATTTGGGAACGACTGCATTAGAGAATGAATTTTGATTACATCACTGCAAATGTTCTCATGCATTCTGTACTTTTGAGGGTTTCCTTTTAATTGTCACACCACTTGTCCCATTTTTTTGCCAAAATGCCACAAAAAAAAAAAAAATAAAGCTAAATTTGAGAATGATTGAACATTCTCAAGCATTATACACTAGTTGTGAAATAATTTTTATTATACAAAAATATTTTTAAAAAAAGTTATACCAAATATTTTGAAAACTAAAAAACTCGAGTAAATAAAATAATTGAAGCTGCATGGTGTAATAAAATAATAATAGTAAGATTTTTCAGTAAGAAGAATTAAACACGTGCTGATTAGAACTAGTTGCCTTATCACTTGCGCCACTGCACTGACTCACAAGAGTGAGTGCATGAAACAGTGAGACCATAAAATTTAATCTTCTATATCCTGGAAGTGCAAGACAACTTGGGTGAAAGACCTGTGGATTCAACTATTGGAAGAATTCTCTTATCTGCACGCCAAATTTCATCAAAAGTGGTAATACCACTATGGTAATCTCCCCTTGTTAGTAATTGAAAACAGCAGTACTTTAATGAAATTTTGAGAACTGCTCAAACCTACTGCAAAAGAAGATAACTTATCAGTAAGATTTATATTTAAAGTTTTCACTAATATGATTATGGTTTTCAATTAAAAAAAAACTTCAGTTGTCTAAATCATTTGCAACCCTCCACATATAATTAAATCAATACACCCAAACAGTTTCTCAAATCTTACCTCAAAACTCCCTATCCATTCACGAGAACCAGCAAAATTTGCTGGTTTATCTTCAATACTGACCAGAATATTCTGTATGTCTGGAATGCTTGGTACTGGCAGAAGAGCCTTTCCTTGCAGATTTCTCCTCACCCAAGAGCACAGGGTTTGTAAAGTTCTGTAGCCGCAACCCCAACCCTGGACAGATTGTAGATTACTGTTTACCTCTTCAAACTGACTGAGCCATTAGTTACATTGTGGAAAAAATAAAATTGGCTCTACAAATCATTTATTCGTACAGTTAAAATAACAGCTTCATTGTCCATCACTTCAATAGTTTACTTTCTCTTAAAATCTACCTTTTTGTGTTTGGTTGGAAACAATGGGTGCAGAATCAGCAGTTAATGAATATAAAGAACAAACTGATAGTGATACAGAAACAGATTACTGTATAACTGCTTCAGGATTTTACTGCCATGCTGGTATGCTATGGTTCATAAACCAACCCTTACATACATATGTATTTTTGAATCTACTTCGTAAGTCAATATGTGAAGAAATTAAATTTAAACAACTCTGTCAACTAAAATCCAGTTTGCAAAAAGTGTGATTAACAGTAAGAAGCTATTAAGTGATTGTATAATAACAAAATGAGTTCCAAAGTAATTGTTTATTAATTAGCTATCATTTTCATGACCTTTTCTGCTTAGGTGACTGCAAAATAGGACAACATGTGAATTTGAGTAAATTTTTGCATGGTGTGGATGTTTATTGCTTATATTTGTTTTAGAATGTTTGCTATTCTGTGAGTTTTTATTGACGAAATTTTTCTTCATTTACATCTGTGGTTAATACTGTATGTTATCTGGTGTCAAACTTATGGATGTCTTTATTTGCATGCTGTGGCATTGGCATGATTTTATTTTTATTGTTTGCTGTTTTTACCTGTTGAATTTTTTCATTAGTTTGTATTTCAGGTGGTGTTTGTGTGTATTTCTGGTAATATGAGTTTTAATATATAATTTTTGTCATTTAGGAGTGCTCTGTTTAATCAGATGAGCATGTTTCTTATCAATACTTTGTGATATGCTTGTGGGTGGTTCAATTTTGAACTTATTATCGTCTGCTCCAGTGGATTTTCTGTACCCTTGGTTATGCAGGTTTCTGAACATTTTATTTTACACATATTTCACAAATATGTTAGCACATGTTTCTAGAATTAGACAATACATGGTAAGCAGTGATGTTGTGCGTAACAGTGTTAAGTCAGGTCATTAGGGACAATCATGATTATGAGAAAATCAGAGTAGAAGCTTTTAAACGTAAGTAGAAGTAAGAGGAATAAAATAACTGAAACAGATTCTGAGCGTATTAAGGTTACTATGTAATCTAAAAATGGGCTGATATAGATAAATTTACAACAGCTGTATTAAAATTAGGGGGATACATCATTGTAGCTACTTTAAAATATTATTCAGATTGAATCTGTTTATCAACTCGCAGGAAAAATGTCATAATAATATTGTTCTGTAGGGATATGAGACAAGTAGAATTGAAAATTAATTACAGGCCAATTAGTTGAATTAAGTGAGAAAAGGAACTAGTTTGAAAATCAGCATCATGGATTTAGGCGAGGGTATTCATGTGAATTGAAATTAGTGGAAAACATGCACAATATGTGGGATAAAATGGACAAAGGCATCTAAATTGATAGTGTAGCACCAAATTACCCCAAGGCATTTGACAGATTGAGTCATAAAATGGTAGTAAATAATATAAAAATCAGTATCATTGAAAAAGTGACTTGCTGGGTAGAAGAATTTTTAAAAAGTGGAAAGCAAAGAATAAATGTAAGAACAGACAGTATTAGAAGAGGTGGAAGTCAAACCATGAGTGCCACAGGATACTGTATTAGAATCTTTGATGCCCATTATTCCAATGAATGACTGTTTTGGTGGCTTAAAGCCAGAAATAATGTCATTTGTAGATTACATAATGTTATATGATAGTATCAAATGTAAAAGGACTGTGAACAGCTACCGAGGGATTTTTTTTTTTTTTTTTTGCTGTCCTCAATCTTTTGGCTGGTTTGCTGCAATAAATCCTCCTTCCTATCTTCCACTAACTTCATCTCAACATACACCTTACACCCTACATCCTCAATTATCTGCTTCATATAAACTAATCTCCCTGTTTCTCTACAATTCAATCCATAACAAGTTAACCAGTTCTGCATGTCTTAAAATATGACCCACCATCCTGTCTCTTCTTTCTATAAGCCTCTTGCACAAACTTTTTTTGCGCCCGTCATTTACAAAACTCGTTAATTTTTTACTTTGTCTGTCCCCTAATTTTCAGCATCCTTCTATTGCACCACATTTCAAATGATTCAATTTTCCATTTTTCTGGTATTAATGTTCTTGCTAAGTCCTAGATCAATATTTTAAACTAAAAGATTCCCCTTTTTCATGAAGGCTTTTTTTGCTGTTGCTATTCTGCTTTTGACATCACTCCAGCTGCAGTTGCAATTTTATTTCCTAAGTAACAGAATTCACTTACTTTCCCTACCACATCTGATCCTATTTTTAAATTTCTCCTATATTTCATCTTTTTTTTTATTGCTTTGATACATATATTTAGTCGGAACTCTTCCTTCAGTATTTTGTTCATGGTAGTCAGTAACTCCTCAATATCCTCAACCTATTCTGCTATCAAGTCAATGTCATCACCAAATCATAGCATACACATTTTTTTCTCCTTGAACACTTATGCCACATGCACATTTTTCTTTCACTTCATTTATTGCTTCCTAAGTTTAATATTAATGGCGATAGACTACAACCTTGTCTCACACCCTTTTTAAATGATGCATGTCTTTCATAATTGTCCACTTTTATTATAGCAACTTATATAGTTTACGAGCGTTCTGGTAGCTCAGTGGCTAAGTGCTTGCTTTCAAAACTTTCGCTGCTCCTGCCCCGGGCACGAATCCCGGCAGGCGCAGGAATTTTGAGAGTTGTGTTTAATCATATGAGCTATGCCAGGACGCTCTGTGGTTCGAATTCCACGTTAAACTGTAGGTCCCAGAGGAAAGGAACTGGCCGTCCTACCTCTGACACAATGGCTTAGTATGCCTCCTTCGGGAGGATCCAACCAACCTTCGGGTTGAGGACTAAGTTAAGTTAAGTTATATAGTTTATAACATATTCTTTCATCTGTATATTTTAGACCTGACTTCTTTAAAAATGTTAACATCTTGTTCCATCTAACATTATCAAAGGTCTTTCTGAATCAAAACACACCATAAAAGTATCTTCGTTTTTTTCGTATCCCCCCTGCAAGTATTAATCTTAAAGCCAGAATTGCTTGAGTACTAGACAACCACCAGGATTTAATTTAAGATAGCACCTCATTCCTCCTTCTCTTCCACCCATTCCCCACACCCTACCTTTTCCTACAGCATGATCACTCACCAGAGCTAAACTTTTAATAGTTTGCAACATCTTATTTGTTTTTATTTTTTTTTTAACATCTTTAAATTTTCAAAAATTTCAATATTTGTGTATATACATATATGTTGTATATCTGTACAAAAGATAAGAAGGTACTTTCTGCTGACATCATCTGCATCTCCACGAAGGGTTTCTACGATCCGGTTAATTATTTTTGTGTTTATGCCTTTCAACTCCCATCCTCACTTCCCGCCATGTTGCTTTCCCCCGCCTTGAGCTGCCGGTCTGGCCTGCACACTTAGTTGGCTGCTAGCTTCCATTTTTCAGTTATCTCATTCTATTGCTGAAAAAGGGCAATAAGGCTGAAAATTTCATGGTATTTATGTGTATGGGTGTTTTTTGTGTCTTGATATATATAGTAAACAATGAAATGAAACATGCAAAAAGTAATAACAAATTAGGGTAGGGAATGGAGCCACCACTTATCTTTAGATGTTCACAGAAAAGACAAAGACACATATGATAAAGTAATTTTCTGGTCTAACCCTTTATCAGCAGGAGAACATTATGGGGGGTGGGTGTTGTCGGAGACTCTCTCACAGAAAGACTGTTGGCCAGGTAAATGGTGGAAGTAAATTCAAACTGAGGACAGGTAGAGGGGCAATGATTCAGAGGTAATACACAAGCAGGAAGAGCAAAATAATACAAAAAGAAATTACAAAAATGAAATATGCTTCATTACAATGAAATTAATTACTAATTTACTAAAAGCTAATTCACAATTTTCCCATAGAAATGTGTTTATGATGTATAAACGACTTCTTCATATGTTTCGTCATTAATGATGCAGGTACAAAAAAATCAAAGATAATTTTTTCAGAAACTTGACTCTTCACCTCAAGGTCTAATGTTACCATGCTGAGTATACGATATGAGCAGAAATACTTTATGTCATATGAGGTAATAATGTCATAATTCTGTCATAGTCAGGTCATGAGGCAATTCATTTCAAGTACAATCTTAGGCTTTAATACACCCTAGACCAGTATGTCACCATTAGAAGAAAAAGTATTATGATGACATTACCACATGCAATGTCAAGTAGTTCTGCTGGAATTGTATAATTCTTTAGACTTTTAATGATGTCGTGATACTTTGGCAGTCAATCCTGCAATATTTTATTTCTGAGTAATAATTAGATTACAATATTTGGGAACATAGTTCTAGTGATGTAATGTTAGCCCAGGATATATTACAATACAACAATAAATAATCTATACTTATAATGGTCATCTATGACATCATCTGTCATGCCATGATGTCACTCTATGTCGTCTCACTATAACGTTACACTTTATGACTTCTTTCTAGGTTATGTATGTTATTTAATAACATTTCTAAGCATCCAAGAATAAATTAACTGACAAAACACTAAAATAAAAGTATGTATTGCATTTAAATCAACATACCAATCATTAGTTGCTTATATTTACTTATTATTCTTTTGATATATAGAAGTATTCCTTAAATTCTATGCCCATAGGAATGTAAGATAAAAAATTTAATTTTTGAGCATCAATGTAGCGAAAGTTTTGATTAGATTGTTACTTAGCATGGGTCAGAATCACAACTGGAATTTGACATTACAGCAGAGGGCAAGAATAATTTAGTTTTTTTTTTTTTAAAAAAAATAATTTAAACTGTATCCTATTATTGAAATTATTAAATCGTTTGAATGGAAATATTTGCACACTGGTCACGATCTGTGCAGCCTACACTACAATTAAAACAAATATTACGTGGCATAATGTGGGTATATAAGATTTATTTTAATTTCCTTTGCTTTTACTAAGCAATATTACTGAGGCTATTATTTCAGCAACATGTAACTATGTCAGACATTAAAACATTGTAATATTGGTCTGAATCACGGGTAACAAAAAAGAAAGGTGTACAAACCCTTATATTTTCGATCAAATTTATATTTATTGTGATGCATTATTGCCACTAAAATGTGATAGAGTACATGTATTAATATGCGAGACTGAAGTATTGTTTTTCTGGCAGCATGTTTAGCGTAGTATGTGGTTAGGTTCAAATGCAACCTGGACCCGGATGGAAAACAACTTTTTGCTACAGCGCAAGGCATTACATTGAATTTTATTTAATTAAGCAGTTGCTAATAAATGAATTGGCAGAACACTGATAGAAAAGTATGTATTTTGTTTAAATTGGCATATTAATTATCAGTTTTTTTACTGAAATTGTTTGAACGAAAGAAGTTCCAAATTGATCGTGATATGTGTGGCCTAAGCCACAATTAAATATTAAATGCCATAGCAAAAGTTGTTAAGATTTATTTTTAGCATCCTTTGTTTTCACTGGGGTCATTATTTTAGCCATTAAAATATCAATCTTCATCACAAGTAATAAGAAAGGTGTAAGAACGTGTGAAGATTTGGGATCAAGTTTATATCACGATGTATGATGATGCCGACATGCAATACAGGGAATGTATTAATTCACATGTGATTGAAGCATTGCTTTTCTGGTGGCAATATTAGCGAGGATTGTGGTTAGGCTGAAATGCAACCTGGACCAAGTTGACAACTGAAGCTTTTTGCTACAGCACAATGGATGATAAATTACAATGAACTTTATTTGGGTCTACTGGAGATCGCAATTCTACTACAACATTCAGTAATATCGTTGGAATACTGCTGTAGTCAGTCGCAAGATGTATTATTTTCAAGCAGTAATTCCGTTGTAATACAGCCTGGACCATTATTTTCAAGCAAAAATTAGGTTGTAAAACAGCCTGGACCAGCATTAAACCGTTAAATGTACTTCGGAAAGAATTTATAGTGGTGTCTTGCGTTTGAGCACTGCAATATTATGATGACAACTCCTGGTGGAATCACGATATCCAGTAATTCCCTTTATCTTATAACAATTCTATTTATTTAAGCAACTGCAGAGAAATAAATTACCATAACACTCTGTTAAACCCGTCATTTTTGACGGGTTTTGGGGCTAGTAATAAAATAAAATGCCTACTGCAATATTATGACACCATTACCTAACATGAGTAGACTAAATCATATTAGACGTGGTACGTGAAGAACTGCTTCTATTCTCCGCATCTGAGTTTGGACAGATTGGCTGGAATGCAACTGCTGCGAGGTTGCATAAACTTCGATTTACAATGTGCAGCACTACCTGCTCCATTTCTTCCCTAGAAGTTTGAAATTTGGCAATCGATTGAGCATTTTAATGTTACATTGTAGATATTGTGATGGCAGTCAGGATGTAATGTGGCCTTTTCACCTGCCAGCTGATGGCATTACTCAACTATCTATATTTTTTTTAAATAGTTCCATTGTTATAATTGTACTATGACAACATCTTATGGTGTAATTTCCATAAATGTTATGATGCATCAACTACTAGATAAATAAATTACCTCACATGGTGTAACGTATGTTCACGGTATTGTGTAATCCTATTGATATCATGTTACCATATGGGACACAAGTGATTAACCGAAGTTAACAATTGTATGAAAGTTAATGTGTATATTTATTATTGTTGTTCCAAAGATTCCTGCTAAGGAAGGAACCCTGGGATGCAGACCATGTCATGGTTAATATAAATTTATACAGGATGAATAATAATTGGATACAGGAGATCACAACAACAACATTCCTCCACACTGACTAATCATGTAATAATCAAAGTGAAAGAGTATTGTATGTTACAAATGAACAAAAAAGTTAATTTATTAATGAAACATCAGTTTAAATCTAGATCGCAATACTGCTACAACACTGGAAGCAGTTCCCACTAATATCATTGTTGGTATCAGAATCATAACAAACCATTTTGTTTTCTTACTAGCAGTTGTGGTTAGGTTGAAACATGGTGTGGACAAGGAAAAAAAAATTGTAAAAGGATAAAAATGCAGTATTAGCATCCTATCGATTGCACATAGTGGGATGTATCCATCACTAGGCCTCAGAAAACATTTTCATATCATAAATTTCTTTTGACTTTGTGAAGAGAAGCTGAAATGTCAAGAGCTTATTAATACAATTGAATTAACTGACATTTCAAAATATTTGAATTAATTTTGTAATGCAGGCGGATTAGCAGTATAGAATTAAAACGAAATGTCATGTCAAAGAATACTCAGATATCAGTTCAGTAATTTAATTAAAACAGCCGAGGATTTTTTTTTTTTTTTTAAAAATAGTGATAATTACTAGTTTCAATAGAGTAAAAAGGGCATACCCTATCAGCAAATCCATCACAACCATAGTGATAGTATTCGTACGCTCCTTTAGCATACTCCACGATTCCTGTATCTTTTGGTTTAGGTAGATTTTCATGGACGTTTATCAGCAAATTATTAACGTAATTCCTTGGAGGCATTGGAATCTTCTTGAATACTTTTAAGTGAATATAATAAGGTGTAAGAAACAAACTTATTTATAAAAATTAAAAAGAGTTTTTTTTTCGGTTGACAGGATTTATATGACACAATCATGGAGCAAAACTACCTCCATGGTCACAATCCCATACATAACCTCAAATTCTTACTACTACTGTTGACAGTACAAAACAAAAACACTTTCAAAGATACTATACCGATGTAAACCCAGAGAGATAGGTATACAGATTTCGGCCTCGATAGTATAATACTTATCGACAAGCTCTAATCTCTCGCAACAAACAACAACCACGTATGCTTAAAAGTTATGCTGGTCCCGATTATGTCAAAAGTTATTGAAAAAATCATCAGTCAACAAATTTATAAATATCTTGAACAGCACAATCTCCTCTGTAACAACCAGTTTGGGTTTAGGAAAAATCGGTCAACATGTGATGCAGTTGCAAATTTTATCGAGGACCTCGAAAATAAACTCAATGTTGATGCTAAGTTTTTTGATCTGTCCAAGGCATTTGACACTGTATCCCGTGAAATTTTACTATCTAAACTCAAGCACCTAGGTTTTGATGATAAGGCAGTCAAGTTAATTAAATCATATCTAAGTAATAGATCACAAATGGTCTCACTCAACAATAATGTATCTAAGCTTAGGGAGGTAGGACATGCAGTGGCGGATCTAGGATTTTTTCGAACCGGGGCAAAAACTTCACGCTGCGCCCCCCCCCCCCCTCCTAACTAAAACACCACACTCAGTTTGGTACCATTAAACTAACGTGATAAAAAAGACAAAAGACATTTTATTGCTTGCATTATATATAATACACATAATCATAATATGTAACGCACGAGCCAGTCCTTAGGCCCTAGCAAAATTTGCACTAAATGTTCCTGCAACTTCACTCGTCGAGCTTTCATTTCCGCGAAAGAGTCTATAGCTTCAACATAATTCGTCTCATAAGCTGTTCTATTTTCGATTGATAAAATCGTGAGGTTAAAAAGACGTTCCTGGCTCATTGTTGATCTCAGGTAGGTTTTTATGATTTTTAGTTTACTAAAACTTCGCTGGCAGCTTGCGGACGTCGTTGGTAACGTGCAGTATATTCTCAGAGCTATAAATATATTAGGAAAGGCTTCCTTCAAGTCATTTTTACACATGTGTTGCAACAATTGGAATGGACTAGTTGTTTCATCGATTCCAATTAAAAATGGAGCTTGTTGTTTAAACACGGCAAGTTCTTGATAAAAATCAATTGCGTTTAAGTCCTTGGAGTATCTGCTTGCTAGAACGGCTCAATTTTTTTTTTTTTTTTTTTTTTTTTTTGAGATCTTCTGTGGACATATTTACTAACGTGTGGCAACCAATGAAGGCAAAGTTTTCATTTAGTTTTATTGTACTTTCTACCCTTATTCCTATTTCTGTTAAAATTCTGTCAAATACAACTTTTATGTCTTTGGAAAACAACTGTGGGGTCTCTTGATTCGTCATCGCAGATTTCGTCGTGTTGCCTCTTTCGTTTGGAAATTCGTTTACTTTTGAGTATTGCAACGGTTCACAATTTTTGTGCTACAGGTGTAGCTTCTTTGATCCAATATTCTGTCGGCTTTAGTCGCATTTCTTACAATATCTTAATAAGCCCTTTCATTAGTGATACAGATCGCGAAAGGATTATGTCCTCCTTTTGTATTTCCACGTTTACTCTATTAATTTCTCGAAGAAGGTTAGCCCAAATTGTTAATTTGAGGATAAATTTAAAATCCAATACATCATGTAAGAGATGAGCGGATTCATACTTACATTCTGCAGCCGGAGAAGATTCTTCAATTTCCTCCATTGCTTTGACAACTTCAGGTAAATAATTCAATAGGGCAAGGTGTTTGGTCGACCATCTTGTCTGGCTACTACCTTTTAAGTTGGTTTTTGTACATTTTTTCATTATTTCCCACCGTGTAGTGAATCCAACGAAGAAGCAATAAAGTTTTGGTACAAGTCCAAACAGACTAACCAAAAAAAATTGGATATCGTCTCGTCCACCAGAAGATTGTAAGCGAGAATAAGCTAGTAATCCAAACTTTCTAAAAACAATTAATATTTCAACAACCATCAAAAAAACTGGTATTTTCAGGATATGGCTGCTTAACAGCCTATTCCCTAAACATGTTTTCGGAGAGCGACGTTTCATGAATGCTTTATTGTAGGTTTATGTGTTGAGAAACAGCGGTATGTGCTAATAAAAATTGATAGGTTTTGTTCATAATATATGCACAGAGGTAAGAAATAAGGCCCATATAAGTTTTTTTTTTTTTTTTTTTTTTTTTTTTTTACATTTTACTGGTCCTCGGATTGACAAAGGATGAGAAATGCTGAGATTTTTGATAAGGATAGATTGTTCCTTACCTGTTAATGGTTCGTTTCCAGTAATAAATATTTAAACTCGTTCAGCACAAAAGTAGATATTAAAACAAAACTGGGCTAATCACTCGAACGCAGCTGCAAGAATGTGAACATCAAATGGAAAAATTTATAAATCCAAGAATATCGCGAGTTCCCGCTAACAATGACGGAATGAATTTGTTTTAAACAGGCCATACACGTTACGACGGTCGCACGGACTTGGGCAGCGCTGCCAGTACAGCCAACTTATATTATACCGCTGTCTCTTTGAAATTATACAGAATGAAACCCAATTATACAAAGGGGTCATCCATTGATTACATACGTGAGTGAAAGTGCTGGGAGCAAAAAAAGTCGACGAAAAGAAAACAATATATACATTGATAAATTTTGAATAACAAAAAGGAAATAGATATGCAGGAAGGGTTGCCAACTCCAATGAAACAAAGGGCAAACACTTTCAAAAAGGTGCTGGAATGTACTTTACTTTTAAGTGCTCATTTTTGTATCCAATTATACAAGGCAATCTGTTATACAACCAGGATACAAGAGGTAACCAAATTATACAAGTTTTGTATCCAATTATACAATCTGGCAGCCCTGGACTTGGGTCGTATGCGACAAATCCGAACGTGAATGGGCTGGTCGTAAAGCGGACTGTACGACCAAGGTCATGTCGCAGGTCCGTTGAAATTTCCATCGAACCTTGCGACACGCAGGGGCGGCCTTTGGGGGTGGCGAACAGGGCAATCGCCCAGGGCCTCGCTCGTGGAGGGGCCTCGCGCAGCTATCCAAGTTGATTAAAGTTAATGTTTTAAAAAAATATTTTATCTCCAGCTGTTAGTGCAACAATAAACTTGTTTAATTGATGGTAAAGTATATATTAATTACTAACTAATCAAAATTTCTTAATTAGATTTATTGACTTTTACATTCGTATAATAGCAGGAGAAATAGCTGATATTGATGGACTAGAACTGTATGAAGAAAGCGACGGCGGTATCACAGTGATGACATAAATAACAGAAAAAAACACTAACTGAATTACTGAAGTGAACCCCACTATCGGAGTAGTCTTGAGAATTATTGCCGCCACGCGTAATACAGTTGCGTCCGCAGAAAGAAGTTTTTCATGGTTAAAAAATATTAAAACATATATAAGGAAATCGATGACACAATATTAATTTTCAGCTCTTTCTATTCTTTGAATTGAAAATGAAATAGCTCATTCGTTAGTTTCTTGTGCTTTTATTAAATATTTTAGTTTCAGGAAAAGGCGCAAACATCATTTTTAAATCCCTGTGCGTATATCTTCCAAGGCCTTAATGTACTTCAGTTTATCCTTAATGATTTGTCATCTTTATGTTTGTTAACTTTTAATAACTCTTCTAATATAATATTTTAAAACTCAGTTTATTTTTATGATGTTTGCATTTATCGTTGATCATCAGAAATTCCTACGATTAATATATCTTGTACAAAGGACAAGGGCCTCGCAAAGATCTGCCGCCCGGGGCCTCGCAATGACTAAGGCCGACGCTGGCGACACGACACGCCCCGATCTTACACGACACGCTCCGATCGTACACGATCGCACCAGTCGTAACGTGAGTGGTGTTGTTTGAGACTCTCCGTGCAACCAAGCTATCAGAACCGGGTAGTGTAAAATGTCAAAAATTGGCATTTTTATTTTTTGAATGAAAAATAATCTACAAACTTTCCTGATCACAATGATATACAGTTTATTGGCATAATACATTTCTTCGAGGTGTTATTGACGGTTTTCATTAACCCTACACTCAGACACACACCTACTTGATATTTCTCAAATCTCGAAAATTTCTACGTTATGTACCTTCTTCTCAGGAATGGAATGTTAAATTAACTTGAAATGATGAATGATTTACCGAAAACTTTGAAAGAATTTAAAGATAAACTTTGTAGAGGGCAAATGTAGATGGGTGCAGGATAGGGGGAAGATGGGGTGTAGGGAAATTGCCACCGGAGCCTGTGCTCCATTGCAATGAAATTAAATTACATAAATTAAATTTGAAATTTTTCACATTTACAGACGCTTATAAATCACGATCTGTAAAGCAAAATTAAAATAATCGAAGCAATAGCTAGTGAGTTGTAATATAATAAGTATCTGAAATATTTGCTAAAAATAGTTATATAATTTCCAATTTATAAAATCTAAACCAGTTTCTTATCAAAAATTAGTATGCTTCACAAGTTGTATCATTAACATTAGATTACACCATACAAATTTTATTAAATTATCTAAAGTAACATCAGATAAAAGGTACCAACATAACTAGGAGTCAGTTTTTTAATTTTTTTTTGCTTGTTTACATGTGAATATTAATGAAAATATACAGTATATTTTAATGATAGACTCTATTAATTAGACACTAAAAGAGACAATTCGACGACTGTGGTGAAATTTTGTAGAACCGTCTATGCGACGAGTCGCAACGTGTGTGTGGTAATAAGACTGTCGTTGCGACGGTTCGGCGGACAGTCTTTGCGACCGTCGTAACGTGTATGGCCTGCTTTAAGGCCGCTCTGTCAGAACAATGAATTTTCCGTCCTTTCAAGTTGCCGCCGCGGTCAGTGTACCACGGCGCTTTACCTAAAAAAAAACAAAAAGGGTCGGCAGCACATGAATATTTCACCCTGGCGCTTATAAAAAGATGCCACCACCACCTGATTTTGGCGCCCCCCTGAAGTTGTCGCCCGGGGCAAGAGCCCCGGTTTGACCCCTCCCCCTAGATCCGGCACTGAGGACATGGTGTTCCTCAGGGATCTATTCTTGGCCCCCTACTGTTCATCCTATATATCAATGACCTATCACCTATTATGGAAAACGGTAACTCCAAATGCTACAACTATGCTGATGATCTATGTGTAAAAGTAAGCTCCACAACAACTTCGAATGACAAAGCTTTCTCATCAAAGATAGATCTACTTATGGACTGGTGTAGTGCCAACAAACTATCTCTTAACTTAGAAAAAACACACCACCTTGATATATCCTTAAAGAGCAACTCTACCTGCAATTCTGTCAAATTCCTGGGAATAATTATACAATCAAATTTAAAATGGCAGAGGCATATTGAATTGATATCGAATAAAGTCGCTAAAGGAATTTTCATGATTAGGAGACTTAGAGGTACAGTGACAACAGATGTATTACTCTCCATTTATTATGGTTATGTCTACTCCTACCTATCCTATGGAACTTACCTTTGGGGAAATAGTCCCTACTCAAAGTGTCTCTTTGTCTTACAAAAAAAAAAAAAGCAGTTCGCCTGATATGTGGAGCATTACCTAGAACACACTGCAAGGAATTATTCTTAAAGCTAGGAATCATGACATTACCGGGTTTATATATATATCAATGTTTACTTTTTGTAAAGAAAAATCAACACCTCTTTAAAAAACATATTGAGGTACATGATCATAACACTAGAGATAAGCACAATATAAGAATTGAATACTGTTCACTTAGCATAACTAAATATAGTTTTAAGTCAATGGGAATCAGATTCTTCAACCATCTACCTAAGAATCTGAGAATGATGACACTAAATAAATTTAAAAATAGCACTAAGGATCTTATAACTGCAATATCTCCTTATAAAACAGAAGAATTATTTGATGTAATATATATTTAGTTACATTATTTATCTTATACTATCTGTTGCATTACTATGTATATATAATTATAGTATGTATATGACGAAGCCTATTTCAATATTGTATTGACTAATGGTGAATAAAATGATATGATATGATATGATATGATATATGGGATCAAGTGCCTTTTCTTTCTTTTTTGGTGGGGTTGGGGGTATTACCATCGGGACTTTATGTTACAACGTAATTGAAATTTAACAGCATAGTAGCATATGTCCTTGTGACATTTTTTCAAACCTACTGTCCATTTAATAATGATGAATAATTTACCAAAAACGCTGAACGAATTTAAGTTCAAATTTATGGAGGGCAATAGCAGGCGGGTACAGAAAAGATGAAAATATTTTGTATGGGGAAATTGCTACCGAAGCATACGCTCCGTCGCAATTAAATATTTTTAATTTAAGTTTTTTTTTTAACAATTTCACCACCTTCGACTTCTGGCCAGTAAGAATTTAACAATAAAAATGGATGACAAAGCGTCATAAATACGAAAGAATGATGCTGATGAAAAAATTCAGAGGAGGAGTTGGAAACCGAGTATGATTTGTGATGCTCTGGCCTAGCTTTCAGGAGGATGCAGTTTCGATTCCTCGTCCGGCCATCCAGATTTCGGTTTTTATTGTTTCCCAAAATCACTCCAGGCAGAGCTCGGAATGGTTTCTTCAAAGCTCCAGAGCCTAATTCCTTCCCTTCCTTTCCCCCAATCCTATCTCACCGCGAATTACCTCGATATCGACGAGGCGTAAAGCCACAGTAAAGTAACGCTTTTAATCCGTTATTTAGTGCAGTGGGAACTGATTTTCGAACAAATATCTTGTCATATAATTTTCTAATGATTAACTTGTGGAGAACTCTTAATGGAAGTGGTAGGTAGCGGGCTGCATTTAAGCATAGGCTACATTCGCTGTAGCCTAGGTTCCCTCACCAATAAGGGAGCCCGCACCACAAAAGAGGGGGCCCGGCTAGCACCACAAGCAGTAGAGCTAAAAAAATAAGATCGCCCAAAAAAAATTTTTCGGCCGAACCTAAGCTACTGCCGACAGGAAGGCGGCCCTGGTAGGTAGAGGTTTCCTGCATTTGGTGGAGGGATGTTAAAGTCCAGCTTGAGTGTAATGGAACAGTATGAAACCCAAGTTCTGAGTATCAACTAAAAGAGCTGGAGAGGGTGCAGAGGAGGCCAGCTAGTTTTAGTTACGTAAATTAATACGGAACTGATATGATATGATAATAGAGGTGGGTTTTGAACCACTGGGAAACAGAAGGCATGTGAAGAGCGTGCTGGTTATATATGAGACATTCACCGGCTGCGAGGCATGATCGGATATTGGTATAAGAATTAGGAATGATTTGTGGAAAAGAAGAGATGGCCGCAACTGCGCCCTGTCATTTGATTTCAAGCGTAAAGAAGTGGGAAAGTTTTCAGTTGTTGGCAACGGTAGTTTTGCCTTAAATTATTGTGGAAGACTGTCGAAAAATTGTATTCAGCACGGCCCATACATTAGTGACCAAAAACGAAGAAAGCCTCTAGTTAAAATTTCTGCACTGCATGTAAAATTTGCGGCTTAGTATCATGGAAAGGTATCTTCGATTCACTGCCAAAAATGAGAGTAGATACTGCCATTGTTTTATAAAATTTTAGTAGAGTTTCCTCTCGGGCTTTACCTTTCAAATCATTCCACAAATGTTTTTAAATCGGTGAGGTGGGTAAATAAAATACAATACAGAAATAAAATTCAATCATCTGGAAGTAGGGTTCTAAGATCAGTAGAAAAGGATCTTCCGTGAATGATGGAAGCAGGAATAAAGAAATAAAGGAGTACCAGAATGTTTCCTCTCTGAATGATAGAATTTAAAAAAAAAAAAAAAAAAAAAAAAAAAAAAAAAAAAAAAAAAAAAAAAGGAAAATTGGAAGAACCTGCAGTAGCATCCTACAGGAAGAAGTGTTATTGGTATACCTTTGTAAAGATTGTTAGAAAACCGAGGTAAGAACAGACTTTTGTCCTATCTGTTATAATTAATAATAAGTACAAATTATTATTGTTACTAGGCACCGAGTGTTTTGCATAGAATCTGCGAGATTTTGGCGGTGCGGCGTATGTCAAACGGACAGTACTACGTGACACATCAAAGCGCGACTAAACATTCTGGGCCTTCAATGGATTTACTGCCCACCGTAAATAGCTAAGGTTTGCTTTCCATTTTGGCACGTTTCAGAAACCATCCACCAAACGCTGTTAGCAAGAGGTAGCCGACCGAAAAGAGTGCGTGGTAAAGCGGTGCGCTCGAAGAGTGGCGGGGGACGATCCAGCCACTGAAGGCGCTCGTCAGCAATATTATTCACCGTACGAGACGGGGGTGAAGGACGCGCCCCGGGGGAAGAAGTCAACAGGTCACGGCAGGCGAGAATGCAGGCTGCACTGATGACCCCTGTGCGTTATTCTGGTTTGCTCTGACCCCGCTATCAGCTGACCACGGTAAATCTTCGTTCGCGACGAAAGCTTATACAAGTAGTTCTACACTGTAAAAGAACCATGAGAAATCTCAAATTGCTCTAACTGTTTAAAAATCAAAGACTTTAGACAAGGTGTAATTGTTCAAATGTTAATAAACAATATTTCGTATTTATGTAAATTTAATCATTATTATCCTTTAATAAATTCAATTAAAGTGTACATACATTTTTCATTGATCCTATGAAGTCCAGTAAAATGTCAAGTGACTTGTTTATAAGCATGATCACTAATAATATTCAACTGCACTATTTTTTTTATGATCACGACACTTCACTATTAAGAAGTAAATAAAGATATCCATTCAAATTGTTACTCGAAGGAGAAAAGGAGTATATGTGCTGAATAGGTAAATGGGAATGGGGTTAGAAATCAAGTTTTTCGTTTGAGATTCATCGAACGACAACTCATCTAAGTTGGGAACACTGTCAACGTTTACGAGAACATATTTTTTTGATTTTTGTTTTGTTTTGATTAGGGCATTACGCTTTGTCGACTTGGAGATCATTAGAAGTGGATAAGAATTTGCACAAGGAATTGGAAGTAATTCGGCAGTGGTCCTTAGAAGAGACCATTCCGGCATTCGCGTATAGTGATTTCGGGAAATAATGGACAAACGAAGTCTGAGTGGCAGGAGAAGGATTCGAACCAGCTTCTTTCGAGTGACACGTGACACCTCCCACCCACCGAGCTCCATAAGAACAACTCTGTTACCAGCTTTTTTTTTTTTTTTTTTTTTTTTTTACCATCGACAGCTCCATCAACTAACAAATTAACCAATCCTGCATGTCTCAAAATATGACCTATGATCCTTTCTTTTAGCCTCTTCCACAAATTTATTTTGTTTCCAGTTATTTCAAAAACTCGTTCATTTATCTGACCACCTAATTTTCAGCATCTTTCTAAAACACCATATTTCAAATGCTTCAATTTTCTTTCTTTCTGGAATTCCTGAAGTTCACCTTTCGCGATCGTAAAGAGCTAAGCTCCACACTTTTTAAAAGTCCTAGATCAGTGTTTGAAACTAACAGATTCCACTTTTTCACTAAGTCTCTATTTGCTGTTGCTATTCTGCTTTTAACATCATTCCTGCTTCGGCCATCAGTTGTAATTTTACTTTCCAAGTAACAGAATTCACTTACTTCTCCTATTTCATCCGATACTATTTTTATATTTAATATACTATTATTGGTATTGTTTCTGCTACATTTCATCACTTTTGCCTTGTTTTGAATTATATTTAGTCCAAATTCTTCCTTCAGTATTTTCTTCACGCCATTCGGTAACTTCTCAGTAGCCTCAAACTTTTATGGTATCAAGACATCAGCACATCGTAGCATACTGATTTTTCTCTCCTTGAACACTTATGCCACATGCATATTTTTCTTTCACTTCCTTTATTTACCAGTAGTTATTTTTGATGAAATGTTCAGTAGATTCCAGTCGATGCCATCCAAAAGTTGTGGCGTATTATGAACGTTATAGGTCAAATAAAGAATATTTTTAATCACCGGGAGGTTGAGTAGTTAACCATGAAGTGCCAGAGAGAAAACAGTCGGATGGTAGGTGTTGGACAGTGGCAAGCAAGTCAGCTGTGCTGGCTAAACGTTATCGGGCAGCTGGTCGCGGCGATAAGCCGCTAGGTGTCTCCGGCGGGCAGTGCGGTGCGGACTTCTGCGGCGCTCACACCGGACTTCTGCGGACTGGTGACCTCTGACCCCATGGAGCACACTACCTCCGTCATCGTCGCCAATGTCGCCGCCCTGGCGCTGACCACAGGTACCACACGCCAAGCTAAGCTGCGCGGCGCGATGTGCTATGCGAGCGGCCCCTTGCAGTGTATTGGATTTCGCATTACGGGGGGATTATTTCGGTTGGTTGTTAAGGTAAATTTGATCGTAGGTAGAAACATTTAGCATACCAAGTGCGGTACTGTTGGTAGGGTTGGTTTCAATCCATTGAAGTGAAAGTTCTTTCTTTATCGTATAAAAATAGACCTCCTGTCCTCATGAGCCGTCGACAATATTTGCAACAATGCGAATGTCATGAGTGCTTGTTATAGTTTGAAATTTTCTTTATGAAAAGCTATCGGTTATTAGGGATAGATGTAAACGGGCGCAAAATCTTATTTTCACTAAATGAAGAAATGGAAAACATCAAGCATTCCGTCACCATCTAATAAATCTTCCGAATAAATAAATACCAGCATTTGATTTAATGAATTTCGTGGTAAACAGCAAAATAATTATCACTGCTATGTAGAAGGTCGCTTCTAGTAAACCTCAATATAATTTATGTTATTCTCTGTGTTGATGTAAAATAACTTATAACACACACTGTGCTTTATTGATTTAATACAACTATTACAGATCACGATTTACCTGGGACTAATTACATGCGGTGACGTAATGACGTCGAAAAGATGACGCTTATGACAGCAACGTAAATTAAAACTAAATATTGGAATCCTCATAACATCGTGCTGTAGCGTGGAATGTCGTTAATAGTTCTGCTACGTGCTGCCTTGATCGTGATACTTGTGGAACAACATTCATCCAAACGACCTATTAACGTAACGAACGTTGTTAAAACAACGTAAATTAAAGAAAGATAAGTAGTTAAAATCCCTGTGCTGTACCATGGAATGTCATTTTTCATTCTCGTGCTTTACAAACTAAATTCAACCTCCGCTACTATTTTCACTGAAAAAAACTTCTTTATATTCACAGTCTCGCGATCTTCAACAGAACTTACTTCGTTTTTATGCAGCAGCTGCGACATTGTATGTGTATTCTATTATTGTTTTTATAGTTTTTTTTTTGTATGAAATGCTCTCGGGTAACTAGCCGAGTGAAGGAAGTGTTATCACACGATTTCGGCGATTATAATCACTGTCGCCATGTTCTGGTGAAGTGCCGTATGCGTATCGTGTGATACTTCCTTAACTCGGCTATTTACCCGAGAGCATTTAATAAATTCTCAACGCCGAGAGAAATTTCGTTCTTATGTATTCTATTATTACTCATATTTTCATTTTGCTAATAACATGGTATTGTGGTATGGCATTGTAGATCAATGGGTAACATGCTCGCCTGCAAGATTCGGGGGTCGAATCGCGTTGCGGCTAGAAATTTTCAAGAGTTTTGTTTCGTTATTTTTTAATTAAATTTAATTCTAATGGGCAGTTTCCATACATATCTGCTTTTCTATTTCATGCCTCTCCTTTTTATTTTTAACTCTTAAAACTCTTTGAGATCAATATTACCAAGCACCTTCGTCTAAATTCTTTCTGTGTTTCTGGTAAATTGTTAATCATTTCACTTACAATCTATTCCTATCCCTGATTCCATCAATAATAATAATAAAAAATCCTGTTCCCTTATGCCTGAAATCAAGTGCCATGTTGGATTGTAACAATTTCTTCCGTTTATTCATAATTCCTCTAGCAATATCCATCCAAGGCAAGCCTCGTCACTTAAGACTTTGTCAATACTCTCTTCACCCTTATCGTGTCCCATCCTGCTCTATCTTCTTATTATTTCCAACCCGGTACCTGCATCATATCAGTTACTGGTTGTGTTCTGTGGTAATTTCCAGAAACAAATTAGCTGCCCTTCTTTGCATCCCCTCCAGCAACTGGATTTGATACCCGAAACGTGGATCCCATACTACACCACCATATTTAACCGATGGTTTTACCAGAATCCTCTCACTTCCCTGGCACCTCAACCGTTGCAATAAATGAACCATTTTGAAACCACTCCCTACCACCCGCACAATGAGTTTACCATCAAATTTAATGCCAAGCTATTTAGCTTGACGTTTTCAACAAGAAATTTATTCTGCATCCTACAATCATTTATCTGTATATGGTACCTAATCTGTCTACTCTTCTTGGTATTTATTCCCATGTTGACCTACCCAGTTAGATATCCTGTCCATATCTTCCTACAGCTATTCATAGCACTTACCTACTGTAATTCTATTGCATAAACGTATATCACCATCAACACAATCATTCACAAGAATAATGAACAACAGTAGTCCCAATAAACTATCCAGCGACACTCCCATTTTTACTGTCACCTCTTTTGGTACTGCATTTACTAATCTTTTTGATTTCTTCCCTTTAAGAACTCTTTTATCGAAACAAGTTAATTTTTCATCCACTGCAGTGGTGTTTCCCTAATTTACAACCATTTTATGGCTCACTCTGTCGGATGAGTCATCTGAAGCCGTCATTCCTTCGGCAAGATCCAGCCAATCTTCGGGTTTGCACAAAGTTTTTTGTTTAGTTGATCTCCTGTAACTACTTTGCGAAAACAAAAATATCTTAGTGAGGATTATGGTACTGTGGAATCACGACTTTAGACGACCTGCAGGTACCAGTAATTTTTACTTTGGAATAAATATGGTTATTTCTTTAAATAAGTTTTAGATTTTTCGATAGCTGACATAATTTAGATGAAGCATAATTTTTAGAATGTAAAATGTAACACCATTATTGCTGTCCCCTTGATTTCATTCACTGTTGTGCGACAGTTGTCAGAATATAAACTTATTGCAACAGCGCACGATGTCTCGATTGTATCCTTCATGAGTAAATGGCTAAAAATATTACACTTCACCAATATTTAATATGCTTTGATTCCATATACACTGCGTCAGCACCCCACTGTACTTATTTAGGTTAGTAACCTCCTACTAATGTATCGCAATTGGCTAGCGAGTAACGTTCTGGAGGTCAGAGATATTACTTGACCTAAGATTTCCGTGAGCTGACATTTAGCGAACTTTTCGCAGTACGTATATTTTTATCACCAGGTTACATTACATTATGTTCAAAGCAATAGCGGATCTAGGAATTTTTCTAGCCGGGGCAAACACTGTGAGATCGCCTCCACTTGGAACATTATTTTGCCGCCCCAATTATAGCCACTCCATAGTAGAATACAATACATTCATTTTCTATTGATCCCAATATAAGAGGCTCGCTCTGTGGGATGTGGAAAGTTGTCAATTTACAGATAAACAATTTCATAACAATATAATTCATACACCAGAAGGTGTACAGTCATAGCATACATGTTATATTAATTATGTCAACTACATTTACACAAACTACTGGCAGTTTTATTCAGTTTATTTTGTAGATACCCTAGAAATAAATTCTTCAACAGATTTGAAGGAGTTGTCAATTAAAAATTCTTTCCCTTTTTTCTGAATTTATTCTTATCATCTGCTAGACATTTAATGTGTTGGGAGCTTATTGACGACATGTATCCCTGAATATCGGACCCATTTTTGAACAAATGACAACGACTTGTAATCCTTGTGCAGATCATTTTTCCTTCTAGTGCCATAATTGTGTATTTTACTATTTGTTTCAAACAAACTATAATCTGTGACTACAAAGGACATTAATGTGTATATATACTCAGCAACCAACGTTAAAAATCCCTAGCTTCTTGAACAAGTCTTTACATGAAGTTCTATTGCTAACCCCACACATAATTCTTATTACTCACTTTTGGGCTCTGAACATTTTATCTCTATGAGTAGAATTGCCCCAGAATATTATTCCATATGACATTAAGGAGTTAAAATAAGCAAAATAAACTAGCTGCCTCATACGGAGGTCACCTATAGCTGAAATTTTACGAATTGCAAATGTGGCTGCACCCAATAGATTTAGTAAGTCACATAAATGAACTGTACCTTCCAATTTGAATTATGATCAATATGCAAACCTAGAATTTTCACGCACTCTACCTCTTGAATACACTGGCCTGAAAATTTTATGTCTATATCTGGTGTTAGCTGTGTGATGTACTGAATTGCTTATATTGAGTTTTATGAAAGTTTAAAGACAAGCCATTACCTGCAAACCATTTATTAATAAGGTCAAACATATAATTTGAAATATATTCTGTAGATAAATCTGGAGTATTTTTAATTCATATGTTTGTGTCATCTGCAAATTGGACAAATTTTGAGATTTTAGATACAACACAGGGCAGATCATTTACATATATTAAAAACAATAGTGACACCAATATAAAACCCTGAGGTACTCCACATCTGATTAAATCCCACTCAGAAAACAATGGAACACTTAAGGCAGCCTTAAAATTATCCATTAACACTTTCTGTTTTCTGTTCAGAAGGTAAGAACCAAGCCATTTATTAACAATGCCATCTATACCATAATATTTTAATTTCTGTATCAGAAGTTTTATGATCTACACAGCCATCGCCCGGGGCAGTAGCCGAGCTAAAAACAAAAAGAGGTGGTCAGGACATAAATTGCCACCCTTCAAACACTATTTTGCCACCCCCTGAAATCACATGTACACACACGGTGTGAAAACATACTGAAATACCGAGTCAGAAAAATTCTTACAAATTACACAGCTTCTAATATACACTACAGTTTTTTTTTTTGTTGAAAATTCCAACACCCAGAAGGAACGGTCTGAATCACTCCAAAATCGGACGTTAGCGAGAACGTAGACCGGCAACGTCCTCTTTTATGTGATCAAACAGATCAATGTTACACCACGCTCACCAGTGTAGATCCGTCAAACGAAATGGAAGCGTGCAAGAAAGCGCCTGTATACCTCGTCGACGGCGAACTGAGCAAAATTAGCACGTGAGCGAGTTCAAATGTGGCAGAGTGACTGACCTCCGGGAAGCGGTTTTGTTGTACCGTAACCTTGCGGCATTAACAGTGATGAGTGTGTGGCACAGCGACGGGCAGGTACTAGACTACAAAGTGTGACCACAGCGCGGGGTGACCGCCATCTGTCGCATGGCCGTAACGGACACAACAGCTTCGTCCACAGAGTTGCTCGACGTTGGAGCACTGCAACGTCTGCGTCAACGGTTCGACACTGTCTGCTGAAGGCCGGAATGGTGGAATACATGCCATTGCGTCGTCCTACACTGATCAGAAACTGCCAACGCCTCAGACTGCAATGGACACGTGAACTCCGCCACTGGCGTGCTGAATGGCAATGGCGAGCAGAAGGAGTCATCAAGTAGGAATGTTTTTTTCAGGTAGTTCTATTTGCTGCAGTTTAATCGCTGGAGTTTTTGTAATGTGTTTTAGTATCTCTGCACGAAGTTGATGCCTATCCGTATTTTTTTATGCAGATTTCCACAAAATAAGAACAGCCAGATGAAAAGTGTGTCATCGGTCTTGTTATTTCATTGAACTTATAAATTCATTCAGGATTTGTATTAATAATCATTATTTGTTGAAAGGTAAAAAACTCACCTCGCGATCGTACGGAAAAAACCTGTTAATTGAAGGACTAATTAATTCATTTAGTGTCATCACTATCTGAAAGATCCATCCAGCGAGTTCCTTGTCAAGCTCCATACACCTTATTTCAGCAGGACAGTGCCCGGTCACACGTGACGAGGAATGTGCGAGCTTTCTTCGAAAAACGACGGGTACCACTGTCTATATGGCCCGCACATTTTCCTGGCATGTCACCCATGAAATGAACATGTCTGGGATATGGTCAGTCGGAAACTTGGTCCTGGCTCTCCTGCAACCATTGTTGATGCCTCATGGACGCGCCTTCAAATCTCGTGACAGTATGTTCCCCAGCCGAATATTTAGGCTCTTTAGTTCCATGCCATGACGTCAAGAGCCTGTGATTGCATCCAAAGATGATGGTGATCATGGAACTGTCTCAATGGCTGTCAGTTGACTGACCAGTACAGATCATCACCCCTGACGGAGACGGTGCAGACGAAAGTCGAAATATCTTATTTTTACAACTAAATCATGTGATATAGCTGTTACAGTTTCATTGCTATATTATGCCGGAATAGTCTCCCATCTTATAGTTATGATTATATTGGACTGAGGTCTGGACCAGAAGTTTAAGTTACATCATATCAATGGCCTTTTTGAATGAAATTACTGCCTCAAATTATGACTGGCCGTCTTGTGAAATTACAAACATCATCTTCGTCTCAGTTCTAGTTGTATCTTGTACTCAAGTATTACCAAAGAGTTAGATATTTTTCACATAAAGAGAAGCGCCATTCCAATGACAACTTCAGTCTGAGGAACAAATTAATCGCAGCTGACAAGTATCACCAGAGCTTATGTTTCATCACACGTTAATGAAATAACTTAATACTGGAGGGTAATTGAGCAAGCAAGCTTATTTTTTGGGACAATGATTCCTGTGCAGCGATCGATTGCAATAAGCCTTTCAAGTGACTATGTTATCTCACTAACCCCAATAAACTTAGAGTCGTATTTTCTGTTATGTTTTGCTTGTTTCGTTGCGGTGTTGCAAGGTTTTAGTTTTTTAAAATATATTTATTTCATTCAATTGCGATGAACCATGCGAGCCCCTGTGGCAATATCCCTGCACACCCACTTTCGCATTTCGCGAATTCTTATCTTAAATTCTTTCACTATTTCATGCAAATTGTTTAGCTTTCTCCTGACTCCTTAACCCACAAAATAAAACTTTTCTACTCACTTGCGCTTGAAATGGAATGCTGGTTTATGATCATGGTCACCTCTTCCCTTCCGCCTACTGCTGCTAATTCATCTGCCAATATCCACCAAAGTCTCATCGCCAGTATATGCCTTTGTATTCCCAGCAATCATTTCACCTGCCTTGAGTCACCATGATGATTTGCAGATTGCTTAGAAGTATACGTTTTCATACATGGCGTTACTATCTTGGCGAAATTAAAAAACAAAATCGGACCCCCTGAATGTATAGTGTGAGAAAATTATTAAAATAAATTTGAAATATCTCTCGTTTTAAATTAAACGATCATATGAAAGTTCTCTTAGATTTGCTGCTGTACGAGAACAAGAGTAAAAGAATAAACACCTAGCGTGGTCGGTGAGCGGTAACGCTTTGGCCTCGTATTCGGGGGAGGCGGGTTCGAATTCCCGTCCGGGGGGTCCAGATTTTGGTTTTCCATGGTTTCCCCAAATCACTCCAGCTGAATGCCGGAATGCTTCCTTCAAAATTCCATGGCCGAATTCCTTCCTGTTCCTTGTCCCCAGTCCTATCCAACCTCTAATGACTTCTACGTCGACAACGCGTTAAGCCACAAGCAAATAAATAAACAAAAAAACACTTCTAAATTTATTATTGAAAGGTGCAATATTTTATGTCCTGCGTAAGATACAGAAACTCTTTTTCAAGTATTAATAATATCTCTGGAGTTACGTTAATCTGGAAGTTCCTTAGAAAGGGTTATTAATCTGTTTTTTTTTTTTTATTTTATCACTTGCGTAGCATCAATTCCACCAATAATTTCTTCTTCTTGTTCCCAAACGTTCCGGATTTCGGCAACTGTATTCGTTATCTTGTCTCCGTTCGTTGACTCTCGGGTTTTTAAAGCAGGAAGTTCTTTTCTTACCTGCACTTCTCTTTCTTAGTATTTTTCACTGTAGAATAGACTGTAAGAGCAGGCAAAGACTGTTATTCCTTATGATGTGACAAAGGTACTATAGCTTCGGTACTCAGTAATTTCTACGTAGCTAAATTGACGACCTGTGCTCAGACATTCCTCTTAAATCTAACAGTCGCAACATCCGGCATTTGGCGTTTAAATCTTGCAGTAGTTTCTCACCTCTCCTGTTTCAACATAAATAATGTATGAAAAAGAGCCACTTATAATGTCTGAAAAAAAAACCCTAAATTGAGAAAGTAGGTCCCCATCTTATAAAAACCTTCTAGGCAAGATGTCTTGCCTCTTCACCAAACTGGTAGGTGACTTGTGTTTCCTTCACTAACTTCTTTGCAGCCGAAGGTCGCCGGTTCGAGTCCGGCCGAAGGTATGGTTGTTTAAGTGTTGTGTGTGTGTTAATGTCCATCCTACAGTGTCCACAGTCAGAAGCTATTACAACGTACTGAAAAAACGGATACACTGCAAGAGTCGTGATCACATTGGGCTGGCTGTATGGCTTAAGTTGAAGAATGCCATAAAAAAAAGGCTTCTTTGCAACTACTCTGAGTACAACGAAATGCCTTTGTAATAAGTGAAAGCAGCCACAATGAAATTGTGATGCCGAAATCATAATGACTATTTTCCTGGAGGACATCTTGAGTAATATCTTCAAGTACGCGGTAATCTTGGTTTCAGAAGGTTTTTATGAAGACACTCGAGTTGTTGTATGACATGATTCGGACAATAGTAATATTTAAGACTATTGCTGACAGCCGCTAGCGAATTTTCATGAAACCACTCAGTCTTTCAAAAATATCAAAACTCTTTGTCATGGGTCTTCCAAAAGCATTAGAAGGTAATAATATCTACATCTACATATCTACATATATACTCTGCAATTCGCAAAATTGTGGGTGGCAGAGGGTGCTCAGCACCAAAGCTAATCTTTTTTTTAGGTTATTATTGTGTTGTATCTAGTGCGTTCTTATTGCGAAAGTTCCCTGGTCGCATGCAAAACGGGTGTTTTTAATGGATCTCTGTGGCCATGCTGTAGAGTCAGCGTAATATTGATACTGTACCACGAGATAAGCTATGTGCACATAACTGACAAATCACGAGTGATAAATGATAAGCTGTTTACATATCGTAATACAAATTAAAGATGTTGGATGACGTAGGTGCCGAATGCTTATCCTGATAAGCCGCAGGAAATTTGTGCTCCAATGGTTCGTCGCGAGAATAATAATAATAACAAAAGAAACGGATTGTCTGTATTTCTGTCGTTGTTAATGCATGTGGCTGTCCATAAGCCGCTAGTTTGTCGCACTTGATAGGAGGGGATGAGTATAGGGGGAGTGTGCAAGTAAAGAATAAATTACGTAGCTCCAGTTTTGTCTCTTGTGAACCCCCCCACCCCTCCCCCCACGTAGCCGACGTGGTTTTTGCTTCTACCCTCCCACCCGTCCACCCGTCCACGTAGCGCATAGCACGTAGCTTTCTCTCTTGTCAGACTAACGTAAATTACATAAGGAGATAATTAAATGACGGAAATAAATATTCACAGCCTGCTGTGTGTACTTTCCCTCATTTTAACTGTGACAAATAATATGAATGAAAAGCTACGTGGGCTCGCTCTGAAACTCGTAGCTTTCCAGGGAATTCCTCCCCCCCCCCTCCACCCCCACCCCGAGCCATGTAGTTTATGGACGCTCCTTAAGTTTTAGCGTTACTTTGGTGATCACTATTCGCAGCCCTTCAATTATGACATCACCCGAACGTTGGCATCATTCGATCTTCCGTGAATTTATAGTTTTTATGTTGTTAAAATATTCTTTGCGCTTTGTACTAATTTCAACACTCTGAAGCTCTGAATTACGATCAAAACGAATCTTTTTTCCTTTTCTTCGCTTTCTGCTGTTACGACTTGAGTTCGGTAATAGACGAGTTCGTTACTTAGTTCAACCATAAATACTTTATATCAAATTTAATTTAATTACAATGGAGCACAGGCTCCGGTGGCAATTTCCCTACACCCCCATCTTCCCCCTATCCTGCACCCACCTATATTTGCCCTCTACAAATTTTATCTTTAAATTCTTTCAAAGTTTTCGGTAAATTATTCATCATTTCTCTTGGTAACTCATTCCAATCCCCGACACCCTTACCTAAAAATGATTTCCCACACCCTTCTGCCTGAAATCGAGTGCCAGCTTGTGGTCATGGTCATCTTTTCCCTTCCATGAACTACTTTTCATACCTATTGCAATATCTTTCCATTCCCCATCGCCAGTATATGCCCTGTACATTCCCATGACCCTCCTCATCCTCCTCCTGTCTTGCAATGAATCCCATTCCAGCTCCTTTATCATATCCGTCACTGATTGCATTCTGCAATAATTTCCAGAAAGAAATCTAGCAGCCCTTCTTTGCACCCTCTCCAACTCCTGTATTTGATACGTAAAATGAGTTTTGTTGGGATGCTTCCCTCTTAAAATCACTTGATGATAGCTGAGGTTATTATTATTATTCTTCAGTATGTTTGATTCTTAGTAGCAACACTCATGCCATACGATAATAAATTGTTACTTTATCTCACTTTTCGGATAAATGGAAAGTATTAATTAAATATTAAGACTTCTCGTTTTTCATGCAGAAAAATGTATATCGTAGTGTCCTAGACTCCCCCTCGCAGGCAGAATGCTTATTTCAGAGTGCCTACAGCTCGGTAACAGTTCGGTTCCGCGTGGCACTGGTCCCCATTTAGATGTAATAAGCAGCAGTAAGTGGAGAAGCTGCCTGAGCAAATATCAGATAAGATAGTGGCAGCTGCCCATCTTGTCTCTGTGTTGGGAAACCTAAGCTCTTCGCCGTGTGCAGAACATCGTTGATTGCGATGGCTTCCATCCACAGCAGCATAGCGAAACCAGAGGAAGAAATCACACGAATTCAGAACGAGCTATAATGTATGCAGCGATAAAACTGTTAAAAATCTACTGTTACAATCAACATATTTTTGGTTCAGTGTAGTGTTGTGTCTAGTGCGTTCTTGTTGCGAAGGTTCCCTGGTCGAATCCAAAATGGGCGAATCAAAGAAGGAATTATGAGTTATCTCATAAGAATAGTATTATAACCGAAATAAATAAGAGGATGCATGGCGTGAAATCAGCCAGGTAATAAAGTTTGATATTAATAACGTAAAGAAAAAATAAAGTAAAAAAAACACAAAACAACTTTAGAATATATATCGGTAGTCAAAGTCTACAAAAATAATAAATAGGTACCAACCTAATTATAATTTTGGAGTGACTGACAATAGAATAAAAGACTACTGCTACAAAACGGCTGATGCTTTGTTTAGGTACTTAAAACATATGCTTCAGGTTTGTATAGAAATCTCATAAAGTTATAATTAATTTATTTTCTGGTGGGATCACCTCAGAAATAGGCGTACCGTGCTTTTTAATATGAGGTCCAACTAAAATGTTGGAAATAGACCTTTGATATTTTCGTAAAGTTTTGAAAAGGCTCATTATCTCCTACAAAAGTCATTTCGCGAATTATGTTTATTAAAGTAATTTCTTCGCTGACTAAAATGTTCTATAATGCACTACCTTGGTACTTTTCTTTTCTTCTTTAAAATCCTATGAATAATTATAAAGGCCGCAGGTGCCGTATGTACACGTGATGACAAAAGCCGAGCGTTTACTGAGTAGAGATGGGTCGTTCGCGAGTGAATCAGTTCTTTAGAGCAATTCTTTTAAAAGAGCGAGTGAGCAGTCGCTCACTAAAAGTGAACAGTAGTTCTTCTAGGTGAGTCGGTCATAAGTCGGCTAGTTGCGAGATCAAGAAGAGCTTGTTCACGTGGGTTTTGTGGACTGTAGAGCTAAAAAAAAAAAGGTCTACTAATTGTAACCGGATTCTGAGGGGGAGACCTAAAAAAAAAAAACACCGCTCTTTTCAGTTAGTCACTTTGCCCACCTCTATTACTGAGCACTGTGGTTATTTCGAAACAGGCTCGCTCGACCAAAATTTCATTTTTCTTGAGCTCGCTCAAACGAATGAGCGGCTCAATCGTACAAGAGTGCTCTAGTAGATACGAGGCCTTAAACATACGACAATAATTGTTTCACGGAAGGGTGGAGAAACTATCAAAGATTTTTTAAATTCTTATTTATAGCTTTAGCCAAAGGCTAATACAAGTAATATCATAGTACGTGCGGTTAATTTTTAAATTAGATCTATAGTATGTTTAACATATAGGGATAATATTTTGATAACTTTATTCTTCGGAACTGAGAGAGATCGTATCAGAGTGGTTATGTCGTTTATATTCAGACCATCTCCTAGCAGTTGTTTTCTTGCTGATCGATGTTGCTGGGAGCTCTGCATGAAATGACAAATATCCTCCACAGCATCACCGGTGGGGCACATCGGCGAATCCAACAATCGCATGATGTATTTTTTTTTGTCACGCGATTAAGTGTGCTCTGTCCTAAATCTACTCACTCTAGTTCAGCGTACCATGTTTTGTATCGTCCGCCGTGAAGTATTTATGCTTTTCCCCGCCAGTTGTTAGTACAGTATAGTGACTAATTAACAGGAACTCGGCCTTTTTGCTATGTCTAACGTTACTTTCCGACAAGAAATTCTGATCGCAGAAGGGAATCACGATCTATGTAAATCGAGTGTTTGTGTATAGGAAAAAGCAGTGAGAGTCCTTCAGCGTCGAGAAAAAAATATGGAGCTGATCAGGGAAGTTTACCAGAGTAACCCTAAAAATGGATTACACGAGCTAGAAGGGAACCGCACATACCGCAACGCATAGCTTGGAAAATGTTAGAAAGGTGCCTGACAATACCGTCAACAAGCTGCTTCGCGTGTGAATAAAAATGTACTACCAAGTAAATCTATGCACAGTGAAAAAATGGATACAAATCGAGTATAATTTAATGAATAAAACTTTGTAAGTTTTTTTTTTACGTACCAATATTTTTTTTCTATTTCTGTCTTATTGGGTGCCTTAATTTTTGAAACACCGACAGTCATTTGTAACTGCCTTGATCATGTCCTGTTCAAGTGATCCACCTCCTCAGTGGTTTGATGTCCGAAATGTAAGATTTAGCACTGTGTGTTTTACAACTAAGCTACGACGCTGTAGTATATTTCCTTCTTAAGAGCGGAGAAAACGTGTATGATGTTTTGCCTTGAGTCGGACTCCTATGTGATCCTATAGGAGTAATACTGGGCTAGATAAGAAGGTAGGTTGGCGAGTTCTTAAGTATTGCATGTGTACAGACAACGGTAATCAATGTTGTTAAAAGTAGTTTGTTTCTTGTGTCGCATATATGACGACATCAAGGTCGCCACACACGTGCGGGTAACCCAAGAGATTTAGACGGAATGGTCACGGCCTTGCGGGATCCCGCCACGTGTGTGGCACTTCCTTGAGGCTGTGGTGCGGCCACGGCCTCACCGAAAAAGAATTCTTATTTCCTGGAAGACCGGGAGGGAGGGTGAGAATCTCAGCGTGTGTGTCCTGCGGTCAGTCGGCCTTCCAGGATTTCTTGTGAGTGCCTGCGTGTGTTGCGATTTTGTTTCTCTGTTTTGTTTGTAATGTTCCGTTTCGTGATGTTCCGTGTTTATAAAAATGTTTGATAGTGAGCCCTGTCTATTTGAACTGAAGTACTAGGAATACCACGACAGAAGCAAACGAGAAGCTGCCTACGCTAAGCTGGCATAAATATTGAAGGAGAATGAACCAAATTCAAAAAAAAATTTAAAAAAATCAGCAACATTAAACCATCAGGAAATGAATCTTTGCGAAGTGATGTGCTGAAGAACATTAAAATAACCGGCAAGAAGATCACTTTGACGTTGTTAGCAAAACAGTTGCAATAAAATTACGTGGCCTTTCGACCAATCAAACGCTAATAGCAGAAAAAATAATTAATGACACCCTGTTTCAAGTCGAAATGGGCTGTTTAGGAATGTCTTACAGTGAGCAACGGTTACCTACTTCTGCCCTGTACTATTCTGCAGGGAGCAGTTCTGGATTTTTTTTTTTTTTATCTAGGAACCTCATCAAATAGTCTCAGCCCACACCCTTTTCAAGCAACACCCGCAAGATCATTATAAACCACCAGCAGATTTTGATAAATTACCTCAAAACAACGACACAGTAGCAATGTTCTATCAAATTATAATGCAAATGATATCGTGTGATTTGAATTGGAGTTTGCATCAGATGATCAACTATATTAATGAAAACATGAGTTTTATTTAGTTTTTATGGCATTTAAACTTAATTTTATGTTGTTAATGTATTTACGAATGGGAATAAATCAATTATATTAAATAATATCAATGTGTCAAAGAGAAATCGTCATATAATCTTTGCCAAGAACTTTATAAATGGCCTCGCATGTTCCTGGTATTATGTAGTCAAGGGCTTGAGGAGAAATTATTGTTGAAGACTTGAGATCTTCATAGCTTCTTCCCATTGACAAAAACCACAGCGTAGCGGTCTTTCGTGGTGCGAAATTGCTCCCCGCATAACGGTATCTTTATTTGTAATAAATGGAGTGACTTAACGATAAGAGATTTAAATAGGTTTCTTCGTCCATCCTCAAATAATTATGAAAATATTTGTGAAAATACTTCAATTCCGAAAGAAGATTTGTGTGAAAATATTTTCCTCTTTTTAGTAGCCACTCTTTGCACCATGCACTTCTTATAATGCGCTGTTTTGCGCGAGTTTTAACGCTACTTGCCGCGATTAACAAACTAACAGCAGCCAATACGTGAACATCAACGGATGCTGCCATCGTGAAGCCAGCTCTGAGACTGAGAAACCGTTGAGGATTTTAACTCCCCGTATGTGTGCAGCGCCACTTCGATGAAATCCCTGCGGTCCGGCCCGCGGGCTGTTTCCCTGCAGCCCGGCCTCCACGTGTGTGGCTACCTTAAGAAGGGAGAGCATGATACCCTGCGCCGGCCTGTGTAGAAGAGAGATTTCTGGAGCGCCAAGCTTAACGTTCCCATCCATCGGACGAAACTCTATGCCCTCACTCTACTATACGCACTGCAGACGTTTGGGATTTAATCCATCATTTTGGTACCAGTTCCTCTCCCATCCTGCTGGCCAAGTCCTGAATTGTGCAAATTTCTTCCATAACGGGGGCTCGAACTAGGTAATATCGGGATATCATCACGGCAGAGCAACGTCCTGAGCCATAGGAGTGGGGAGCGACCAAAATGGGATAAAGATAATGTATTTCATATCGTTACACTTATTTATACTGTTATAAAGCTGTGGAGATAGTTGATTTATATTCACTTACAGAGATATTAACTTTAACAATTCAGGTGCTGAAGCTTTATTTGCATGCACGTTGAAAATAAAAACTACTTATTTCGTTTATACATAATTGCTTTTACATAATTTTCAATGCTGTTTGCGAATTGTACGGATTTTTTATAGCTGTTGATTAGTTTTTGTCAATACTTAACATGATGTTATAAGTAATTATCTTTTGTCAGCAGTTGTCTGATAAGGGTACATTGTAAGGTTTGCGAAGTGCTGATGTCTATCCGTAGATAGTTTACAGGTGACGTGAATTTTTTAGTTGTTTAACTGGTTATTGCAGAGACATCATCGATCAACCCAGCTTTGCTTACAAGCTGTACTAAGAATTAGTATTCCATTTAAGATCAGCCAATGAGGCATATTTCTGTTCTCTTTAATTAACAGTATTAACCTGAAATTCATCGCTGAACACAATACGACGCCATTCATTGTATTCAGCGATTCTGCACTACCATCGTCGGCGGGTATGGTGGAGACATGGGGAGGTCATATTCTTCCAAAAATTTGGAGAGGCACAGCGGGGTCACTCCTGGCTTCATAGTGTGAGGAACCATCGCGACTTCAGACAATGCCTGATAGTATAATAACAATTTCATGCGGTCGTAATGGCCTGGGGACAGGGTTTTCTATTGGATGCGCATTCGCCCCTGTCATAGCCGCCTTAAGCTAACCCGGCAATCCTACCGGGTACAGGGGACATAACAGTTTAACGTGGAATCCGAACCACGGAAGCTTTCTAGTGTACTTCATATTACACAGCAAGCTGTACCAGAGGTGAAGGTCGGGTTAAGCGCCTTTGAAAATCCCCGCCGAGACAAGGATTCGAACCGGGGACCTTTTGATCTCCAGTGAGACGCGTTAACCACCGAGCCACCAGTCCGCTCATGGCTGGTAGTGATAGGGGGAATTCTGACAGCACAACGGCACGTCATGCATATCCTGCGTACATGTCACAGTAGCGTGGTGCCATTTTTCAACAGGACAATGCTCATCCAAACTCCGCAGTCTGCGTTATGTTGATGTACTCCCGCGGCCAGCAAGATCCTCAGATCCGTCCCCGATAGAACATGTGTGAGTCCAGCTCGGACGTCAACTCCGTCCCAGTGTCAGTGTCCAGGATATCAAGGACCAGGTACAACAGTTGTGGGTTAGCTTACCTCAGGAGAGGATACAACGGCTTTATAACATCCTTCCCAATCAAATCAGTGCGTACATCCAGGCCAGCGGTGGTGCAACGTCATACTGATAAGTGGAACCATACTGCCAAGTTCTTTGTTAATTTGACTCAGTTTTTTTAATAATTGAAATTTCGTTTCTCCTCCCTTTTTGGATGCTTCAGTTTTTTGTTTTGTCGGGCAGTTTATATCATATGTTATATTATTGGTGCTGATAATCTCATGGCTTCCGTTCTTGTGTTTTTCACAGTTTATTCTAATGAAATTCATGCGTTTAGATTTTGTTCATATATTGTGTGAAGGGATCACCCTCGGACAGCTTGTAATGTGCGTCATCCTCAATGCCGGATGCAGGCCATGAGGGGAAGGGGGGGAGGAGGAACAAACCGGAGTATTCAGAACATTTTCCCCGGGCGGCAACTTCAAGGAGGTGGCAAAATCATGTTTGTAGGGGCGATAATAGGCAAATTGATGTAGCAGCGCTCTTTTTTTTTTAGCTCTACTACTGCCTCGAGCGGCAACGGCAAAACCGTGTTTAAAGGGGTGTCAATCTCAAAGTTTTTGACCCTGCTCGGAAAAGTCGTAGATCAATCATTGGTCGCCTTTGATTTATATCACCACGTGCAACATTCCAAGGCACTTGAGCCTAGTCAGTACAGGCCGGACCGTCGTGTCTTACTAATTCATCAGGAAAATTGTATCGGTAATTGAGCAGAATGGGTAAATAACTGAAGTAACTCTTACACAAGCTGGTAGCTGGGCTCTTCTTAGCAAAACATTTTGATATGGGAATGTTCCAGTCAGAATCAGAGCCCTTAATTCACAGTTCACATTTCTCCACGCTTTAGCGCCCCCCCCCCCCCCCCCCCATCCGTTTTTGTTTGTTTGGAGTAATGTAGTTTATAACTGCTGTATAAGTCGGCTAAATACTTTGAGCAAACAGTTTCAAATGAACGTATCTGCGATTAATGTTTGTAATCTACACGATTTCTCCCGTTCATTATAATAATAATTTCGTGTAGTCGTAGTGACCTGGAGAGAGGGTTTTTATTGGCTGCGGATGCCGCCCCTACCGTAGTCGCCTTAATAAACCCGACAATCCTGCCGGGTACAGGGGACCTACAGTTTAACGTGGAATCCGGACCACGGAAGCTTTCTGGTGTACTTCACTTTACACAGCAAGCTGTGCCAGAGGTGAAGGTCGGGTTAAGCGCCCGCCGAGACAGGGATTCGAACCGGGGACCTTTCGACTTCCAGTCAGAGGCTTAACCACTGAGCCACTAGACCGCTTCCCGTACGGTAACGTGCGGGAGAAATGTCGTTGGTTTGTTAGCAGTATGGCACAAACTGGTCACCAGGTAGGTGATAATGACAGGAGTGTCCCGTTCCTGTACAGAGTAAATTATTTTTGACGTTAGCAATTGAACGGATGTAAGCCTTCGGCGGGAATGGGCGTGTAGGAGGTGGGATTTGTGTGCACATCACACGTTACGTAATTAGAAATGACAGCCTGATTGGAAGCGGTAGGCGCTAAAAGATAGCAGCACCTTTTATCATCTAAAATACGAGACAAGATGACGTTACCAATATTCCTGACTGCTATGAAACACAAAACTCCGAAAAAATTCTATGCATCCTAATATCGGTTTTTCATGGTTTCCCAGATCACCATAGGCGAATCCCAGGACAGTTTCTACAAGCGGTCTGTAAGAGTTCCTTGTCCCCACTCGTCTTCGGCCTCTATTGACAACGACGTAGATGTAAAGCCCTACAGCTAGCACCAAGCACGCGTCGTCAACTGGTTGACGAAGCTTGCTTGGTGCAAGCTCATGGTCATCTCCACCCACTAGTATATTAGCATGTACTTCTGAAGAAGACCATCCTAAGAAGGTCGAAACCGGTCAAGACTAATAGCCTGACTGATGCAACTGGTTGGCTGTATTTTACATCTATCAGTCATGGGAGAGTAAAAGGCATAAATTGGTGATGAGGTGTGGAAAGATATTGGTGTAAGAATCAAAAGTAATGCAAGGAAGGGAAGAGATGATCATGGATGCAAGCTGGCACTCGATTTCAGGCACAAGCGTGTGGAAAGTTATTCTTTCTTAGGTGGGGGGATCGGGGATTCGAATAAGTTACCAAGAAAATTAATGAATAATTTACCAAAAACAGGTGAAACTGTTTAAAGTTGAAATTTGTAGAGGACAAAAGTAGGTGGGTACAGGAAAGGGAGTAAAATGAGTATGTAGGGAAATTGCCACCGGAGCGTGCGTTCCATTGCAACTCAATTAAATATTCTTTAAGAAAATGCGTTGAACCTGGAGACCTCGATTCATCGGCGACTATCGATAATGCCCTATTGTTAGTTACACCGCCTGCCACCAAAGCGCTGCTTGGCTAATCAGCAAAATTCAGATGAATTAACTTTATTTACTTTTATTCCGTAAAAATGAAATGTAAATTTCAAATAAATAATTGAATTTATTTGCACTTACATTGTTAAAATTAAGCGTAATTGTGATGCCAGCTAAAGGTAATTGTCTGTTGTATATCAGAGATAAAGGTTATAATGTGAGGCAGAGATATGCCTCGTATATATATATATATATATAAATAATGTGACGTTCGTTTAAATTAAATGTTTACGCTGTATTCTTCAGTTACAGAAATCAAGTGACAACATAACGTAAGAACTTTTATTTTTATTTTTTTTTTTTTTTTTTTTTTTTTTTTTTTTTTTTAACGGAAGATAATAAACAGATAAGTTTATTAAAATCCAGATACAGTTTACACGAAACGTAAGTATTCACGAAACATATCAGTCAGAAAAATAATATTTATTCGTTATTGAAATTACATTTTACTTAGAAATTTTGCCATAGCAACAAAAATTTCCGTCAAATGAAATCAAATTGTTTTGTATAAAAATATCCAAACAAATACTCCGAGAATCTGATCAGAGAAAGTTTACTAATATCACGAAAAATATCAATAAAAATATTATATTTAATCGTTATTCGTCCATCTTCAAAAAAAATTCCAGAACAAGCTCCTACTGTCACCACAGATAATGCCCATCATTTTCTACGGGCGTTGAAACCAACGAAGAAATACAAATGATTAGTATATATGAGAGGGTAAACATTTTCCGCGAGTAATTTCACGTAAATTTTCAGAAGTGTACAGTCGATTTAGAATCACTATAGACAACGTTTCGACTGCATCCTGAGAATGGGCTCTGTACAGTGGATGTTACAGTAACTGGCTGTCTATCGACTCGCTTTGATCGCAAGAGGCAGTGGTAGGAATCAGTGAAAATCGGCTATACACCCGTGAAGATCTGAATGGAATGACAAGAATAAGTTCGTAATGAATGTGTGATGTGGTGTTTAACACAATAGAATGAACGAAAAGAGAAGTTTGCAATTTTTTTTTTTTTTTTCTAGTAACGTTCTGAAGGAAAGGCAGTTAGTGTTACCTAATCCTTTGTCGTATGCAGAACGGCCTTGCGTTCGCATAAGGCAGTCAGTGAACAGGTTTTTCTACTTAGAGGTCCGTTACAAACAATAAAGAATGCTGATATCAAGACAACCTTGGCGAGGCGTGATATCAGTTATCCAGATAAGATAGCAAGCAACATTTTACAAGAAACCAGCGAATACATACGGGAATAAATTGTCTAGACGGGGTATCGGCAACAAGCAATAATGACAACACGATAAACAAGACAGTACACGAATAAAATCTGATGGCTAGCTAGCCGAGATAGTCCATAGATCAAACACGTTTCGGCGGTGACAACTTTGCCGGCATTGTCAAGTTAGCCGAGAAGGTTTTATTCAATTTCAACGCCGAGAAAACCTCCAGTCTTACAAGACAATACATCTTTTTCCCCCTCTTTCTGTGCATGACAGTTTAGAGAAAAAATGTTAAATTTTGAAATAGGTGTTTAAAGTGAATAATTAAACGTAACCAGCCGTAAAATCGTCCAGTGTGGCTCAGCGCGTTAACGCACCGCACACTACATCGGGGATCAGGTTAGACTCCTGGCCGTCCTGTATGCGGTTTTATTAGATATACCGCAATTATGTGGTCAAATGCTGTGACAGTTCCAAATCTCCGCCTCATAAACAACACAAATACAAACAACACAAAAACAAAAAATACACTTGAATAAAAAATATTCTTATCACACAGAAAACAATAATGTACGCGTTTTACTCTGCGGGGACATAAAGTTTGCTGCTATAGGTTCAGTATGCCAGGTCTAATAAAGCAGGTTTGAATTGAAGCGCTACACGGGTCCTTACGCCTCTCATTATTCACACTAGCCACCTGTATATAGCAGGCGGCCGGTGGCTCGTGGTTCTAGTTGGCCGGACCAAGAGAGAGAGAATAAAAAGCTCATGAAATTCATATAGCTTTAATTCAAGTGGTGTTTGAACAATATTATTATTGCCTCAGAAAATCAAGCAATACTTTATTTTATTGATTCTAGGTAAATGATAACATTTCATTCCATATATGATGTGGTTAGGGGAAACAATACAAACATAATAATATAATTCTGTTTATAGCCTACGATTTGACATATTGTAAAATAAAAATGCAGCATTATCGGCAAATATGCAAAGTCTTCTTATATTTCGAAGATTCTTCTTCTTCGCCGCCTTTTCCCAGCATTTTGGGGTCGGTTGGCTTTGATGAGTTTTATTTATCGTTCTCATAGCCAAATTTTGAGCTATGGTTTTACGGCCACATGCCCTTGCTGACGTCAAACATTTTTTACTTACTGCTATGTCGTTCTAAGTACTAATGGGGGAAATGAAGTGTTAACATCTGTCTGTAACAAGTGTAACTACAGTCTGTGTGTGACAAGTGTATTTTTGTGAGGCGCAGATTGGGGACCACCCCGATGTTCCGTTGTACCTCACTGCTTTCAGTGTTCGCCTGTGCGCACTGGGCCACACTAGCGCGTATGTTCTGCATACTGGCGTATTTTTATTTGTAACGGTAAATTTTAGTTGCTTTATCCTGATTCTTTTTATCCTTCTTCTAAAATGATCCTATCATTAAAGTTGTGCTTCTCGCGCAACAGAATCAACCGTGTTGGAGCATCTGTTGCCGGGCTATGCCAAGAGTCTCTAAGATCCTGACATCAACTTCGCAGCATTGAGTATAATTCTGTTCTTTTTCCCACATTTAGGGATCCGAAAAACTGGACACACTACTGGTGGCTTCTTAAGGCACTGGAACAATACCACCTATGGTGCCCGAAAATAATCTTACAATAACGTGACAAGATAGACGTACCAGTATCCTTGAACAAGCTCAGTCCTTCAGCGTTGAATCCATGATTGTAAAACGACAACTGCGATGGTTAGAATGCCCGACAATAGCTTTCCTAAAAAAGTGTTCTAGTCAGGTAAAAACTGTGTTGATGGTCAGAGGAGGCGAATTAAGGACGTTATCAACATTTGCCCTCTATCCCTCATGCCGGAGGTCACTTGTCAATCATGGAACTATATATATATATATATATATTTTAAAGAAAACTGCCGACGTTCAACGAATGAGAAGGTGTAGCGAAAGAAATGAAGTGAACAAATGAGAAAAAATGGCAGGAGCTCCGCTGTACGACCCGGGAACGACTGTCGTCATTGCGCAAAATTGTGTGCTTCCCGCATTGGACTGCAGCTACGGATCCATAGGCAAAGAAGCGTTCCACTTGCAAGACCAACCTCTTCTATTTCAAGTGTTTGTTATGTCTTCTCTGGAATAGAAGAAATGTGCCAGTAATCACCTTCGTGTTTTGTACTGAATATAACGAAATTGTGTTACACACAATAAGTTCTTTCTTGACACTGTACAATAAATTTCGCTTTTACCGAGCGTGGTGGGTGACCAAGTCGGGAGGGCATCAAATCTGGGTTCTCCATGGTTTTCCCAAATCATCCCCAGCGAATGCCGGGATGCTTCCTTCAAAAGGCTATCGCCGAATTCCTTCCCATTCCTAGTCCCCAGTCCTTTCCTGCCTCTAATGACATCGACTAGGCGTAAGGTCATTAGAAATAATAATAATGGTTTTTATTTCAGATCACTGATAATGTGACAATTCCAATCGTACATGAATTAAAATTTCGCTATACATGAAACTGCTTTATAACTTTCCAGTATACAATTTTCGTCTTCTTCTTCTTCTTCACCACGTTTTCCCAACGTCATAGGGTTGGTTGTCTTTATCAGTTTTTTCAACGTTGGCGTGGTCAAATTTGGAGCTTTGCTTTTCGGCGGAAGCCAAGCGTACTGTCAGGTTGTACCGCGTACTAATAGGAGAATTGGAGTGTGGCCATCTGCTTGTGAAACCTGTAACTATGTTTTGTGTGTGATAACTTATTTTTTTGTTTGTAAAATGGGTAGCTCATGAGACATTCGCCTTGGTGGCTGCGGAAAACCTCATAAAAACCGCAGTACGACTGTGGGTACGCGGGGACCCGGGCTCGTGCTCGGTCCCGTTGCACTTCCACTGAGCCATACTGGTGGGTACACAGTTTCCATGCTTTACTGTTAAGTTCAGCTTCGAGTCCCACCTCTCCACGCTACACGTAAGCTCTTCTCTTTTTTGACGCTCCTCACTCATTTCTGCACCGTATTTTCTCCCTCACCGTCCAGTGATTTCGATTCTGTCTTTATTCTATGCTGCTAACGGGCTCAAAAAAAATAATAATGAATACCACATACAGTAGAACTCCGATTATCTGAATCAACTGATACTGGACCCCATTCGGATAATCAATAATTCGGATAATTGGATTTATTTCGAAAAAGGGTTTATTTTAATTAATTATTTTATGTGTGTTGAAAATCAGAGAAAAAAAGTTTTTAAAGAAAAAGAGCTTATAATTAATTAAATGAAAAGGCAATACTTTTATATGTTAAGCGGACTTACAAGTGCTGTACATTAGTACGTACTGTACTGTAAATAAAAGTCATTGCTCGCTGAACATCTCGGGCAAAGTAAGCTGTTTGGTTGTATTTATCTGTTTTCGGGCAGCCAAGTCGCGCTTTCCGAGCGTGGTGGTGTAACGGCTAGCGTTCTGGCCTCGCATTCGGGAGGACGGCGGTTCGAATCCCCGTCCGGTCTTCCAGATTTGGGTTTTCCATGGTTTCCCAAATCACTACAGGCAAATGCCGGGATGCTCCCTTCAAAAGGCCATGGCCGAATTCCTTCCCATTCCTTGCCCCCCCCCATCCTTTCCCGTCTCTAAAGACCTCGCTGTTAGAGAGACGTTAAGCAGATAAAAAAAAAACAAAGTCGCGCTTCCGCTTGACAGTGAGAAGTTGCATGTGGTCACACTCGGGCTGACTCTCCATCCACTTCAACACAGTTTTAAGGCTGCAAATGTTTGACTAGCTGATGGTCCCGTGTCTGCTTCAACTTCTACATTAAGGTCATCTTCTTCCTCGACACTTTCTTCTTTCACACTTTCAATATTTCATCATCATTTCATACCCAGGGTCTGACGAATCACACACCACCCACTCTCCTATATCTAAAAAGCGATTATGATAGTCGGAGTTCGGATAATTGGAGATCTACTGTATTAAATTAAATTTAAGTAAGCCTGTTGCTTAACATATTGAATATTTGGTTGATACTGTTCTCTGCAGAGGGATCCACTGGACGCCCCAAGCGCCTGGTAACAGCTTCCGTCCCTGATTGCTGCTTCTGTTATTGTCGTTAATCTAAACCTGGCCTAAGAAGAGAGTAAGTGGCGCCATCTGGGACCCGTATCTTAAATGTAGATTTCGTTACAGTAAGAGAAATGTGTAGTTCAGTTGGATATTGTTAATATCTGGTATGAGGCAGCTTTAGTTATGATTAGCGATATCAGAGTGGGAAACAGCGACAAAACAACAAAGTTTCAACTCGTCGAGATTTCGCGGAATTTTATCTTTATCTCAGCTTTAGCTGCAGAAGTTACTTTGCTGCTCGCATTAAGATTAGGTGCTTTGTTAATAACAGCTGTTAATAATATTTTTCTTCGCCCTGTAAGGAATTCTAAACTCAAATCAATGTCAGAGTTTATGAAATTAATTCCAATATCAACAAAAAAATTAACTCTGGTCGGAAGAAAATGTGTCTTTCATCTAAAATGTAGTCCCATTCTTCTGAAAAAAACATTTTTTTTCTTCTTATCTATTATTTCCGGTAAGGTTTATTTTTGAATCGAATAAATAATTGTTAACAACGGTGGGAAATTATGCCTTTTCGCTAATTATCTGTATTTTTGTCTTAAATAAAGTTTATTCACCACCTTTCCAACGTTTTAGAATTTAATCTCTAATACATGTTGACAATCTGTATAGTTTAGAAATTAATAATTAATTCATATACCTATAAATTATTGAACACAGACTTCTTTTGATGCCAGAGAACAAGGGTATCGAGTTTTCTTAATCAGTTATCAACCTATCAATTGGTTTGCAGCAGGTTTCCATTTTTCTCTTCTCTTCACTTCACTGTATAATTTGATCCACATGTGTCAGGCGCGACGTTCGTTTGCTCCATGATTCAATACTAGATAAAAAAACGCTCTTCATTGATTACTCTGACTTTCCAGCTGATCTTTAGCGTTCTTCAATATTATTAAGTTTCCATTGTATCGGGAACGAGAGGTAAAAATTTGGTAAAACGACTTGGAGAAAATTAGTCGTACTTTTAATGAAATTTAAAATGATGACCATTCTTTCTTCTAATTTTCAATATGTGAACAATATGGTTTCTCTGTAACAGATAAGCGTTAAAAAAATTTGGACTAACTTTATTAAATATAAACGAAATCATTTAACAAAACCTTGATTTAACACGCGTTAAAAGGAATACCAAAATCGAAAGTCACCACTAAACATATCAATTTTTTGGTTTATCACAAAATGGTAATAAAATTTCATGATCAGAGAAGTCTGTTTTGTACTTAACACAGACATCAATAGTTTTGAAAATTTTGGGCGCTGTTACTTTAAAATACAAACTTATTAATCCACTGAAATCCTGATGGTGAGATTTTGTATTTTCAAAACGTAATCACCTAATACGGATCAAGAAGAAATTGTTTTACTGATGTGAAACAATTGTATGTAATTGTATTATTGATTATATGTTATGGCCAAAGATAAATAAATAAATAAATAAGAAGAAATTGTCACTTAAAATACGACTTTTACATCCATGTTTATGTTTGGCGTATATTATACTCACCGTGGGCACGTATGCATAGAGAGTCTCGCTTAATTTACTAGCTGAAGGGTAGTTGCTCCGAAGACCTGATTTATAATGTGACCTGCTTGCTGTCTGTTGAAAACCTCGAATTCAGTGCACTTTCTTCTCTTATTAAGTTCCAATTCATCTTTTAGAGATTCTATAAATTATCAATATTACAGAAGCTAGAGAAATACATTATTAAGATGCTCTCGATTATACATGTTCAAATGCAGGTTATTAGTATACGTTCTGGAACAAAACTGTATTCGGAGAAAAAAAGAAATGGAATCATTCACTAATAAATTGGTTTCCATAGTACATATATACATTATAAGTCTGGAATTGCTGACATACCTAGCAACAAACTTCAGAAAAGAAAATGTGGAAGGGGGATGGAATTCCAAATATCATAGCATGTTCCCTATAATTTATTTTTTGTTTGTTTTGAACTGACATCCAATAAAAATGGAAAGCATTCATCAGTATAAGCTGATCAGTTGGGAAACTTTGAATGGTCTCCAAATAGCCCCAGTTCTAAACATTAAGAGATTGACATTGATTTGCTGAAAGTCTTATTTTACTGGTGGAATGTTGAACTGTTCACGTGGTAGATTTTTAACACATTAAATATATCAGTAAATTCTAAGTTTTTTAAAAATTATTAATAATCTTTATTGCTGGGGTTGCAACTGTTTTCCATACCTTTATGGTTTCACGGTTGTAAGCTCAGTGTGGGCTGAAGACTAATGATTGTCATCGAAGAGATGGGGCACAAAGGTTCACAATCAAATGTAATAATATTTAGACACAAAAATAAAAAAATCTAATCATATTTAAAAGTAGTAGCTGAAATATTTGTGTGAAGTTTTGAGAAAAGCTGTTCGTTGTTCCGAGAGTTGCCGTGTTGATGAAACTTGTCACTGATTAAAAACTAAGATGTTAACATATGTTGAAACAGACTTCAGTTATTAGATACGATCTGGATAGTTCTAATTGTTTAGTACTGATTTCGTCTTAAGTTGATGAGCGTTTATTTTCGATTCCACCTGTGCGCCTGCGAGTGTCGGCATCCCGGCACTCACTGTTCGCGTCGGTCTACTAGTCCACAGCTAACATTACTGACAATAACATTCAGATGTGGACCCCTATACCACGATGAGTATCCAGAAATTCTCGTTTCTTGCCTGATTATGAGGTCGACTGCGAAACTAGTTGCCATTAAACAATTTTGTCGATATGATCAGCAACAGAGTGCCTTGGTAGCTAATTATTAAAGCCCCCGGTTTGAATGGTTCGAATTACGGTGTCTCCGTCGAAGCTTGCTTTGTGCACGTGAAGTGCACTAAATCTTAAGTACTTTATTTTAACTTTTTATACAAATTGTTTCGTTTAACACGGCTATCATGGGACTTCTTCTGATCTTGTATTTTTTCGCCAATATGATGGCTTTGTCATTGGCTAGTGCAAGGTCTGATTAGAGTGCATTAATTCCGAGTTGTGGACATGACAACTAATGACCTATAGTTTCAATCTCGCTGCAAGAACATGTGACATCTGGTTGCTCTCCTATATATACCTAAGAAGCGAGAATGTCTTTGCAGCGGCCAACTCCAACTTGAAGTCTGTTCAGTGACTTCCATATGAGCCATTGTTGTTCAGACCCAGGAGACAGACCCTCACCGAGCGTGGTGGTGTAACGGTTAGCGTTCTGGCCTCGCATTCGGGAGGACGGCGGTTCGAATCCCCGTCCGGGCATCCAGATTTGGGTTTTCTATGGTTTCCCCAAATCACTCCAGGTGAATCCCGGGATGCTTCCTTCAAAAGGTCATGGCCGAATTCCTTCCCATTCCTTGCCCCCATCCTTTCCCGTCTGTAAAGACCTCGCTGTTAAGAGACGTTAAGCAGTTAAAAAAAAAAAGACAGACCCTCTTTCGGCTTGATCCAGTCTGTGCTATGTCACTCTATATTCTCCAAAGCCGAAATTCTTTCACTTCTTTGTTGTTCCTTTCAGCAGGTGTCGGATGTCTTCTTTCACTCGGAGCCTTGCTGTGTTGGTGACTACTCAGCGACGTATGTCTGCAGGGGCAGTACCAGTCAAATTCTTCAGAGTAATCCTGTGATGATTCATGAAGAATAGTCATGTCTAAGTATGCGGATCATTAAACGTTAAAACAGTTTTGGGATTGGTTTTCGGCGCCCACCGAGTATCTTGTCCGCAACGAATGCGGGAAATGATCCAAAGATCGTAATGATATGGCTGAGCCAATCAGTCGTCTCTTGAGTGTTATAGTTTAACAGTTGTGTCAGGGTGATTCACTGGAAAGCACATCAAAACTCTCTAGACTTATGTGTTCCGAATTATTTGTGACTTGTTTGGGCAAAATGTTAAATGCAATGCTTTCAACTCCGTTGGCTGGGGTCGTTGCAGTACGATGAAAGCGACTAGCGCTCGAAAGCGACTAGCGCTCGGCACTGGGTTCGAGCCCCAGTGTTGGATTTAGGGAGATAGGGTTGTGCACTACTACCAACCATCAGATTATGTTAAATCACAACATTTCCCAACAGTGCATATAGAATGAGGACATACGACACCTTTTGTGGTTTTACACCACGCTGATGTCGAGATCATTAAGGGTTGGGGGCAAGGAACGGTAAGGAATTCGGCCACGACCTAGCATTCACCTGGATTGATTTTGGGAAACCGAAATCTGTGTCGTCGGATAAGTATTCGAATCTGCGTCCTCCCGAATGCGAGACCAGAGCATTACCGTTCTCCCACCAGGTTCGGTACGACAACGTTAATGGTATTCGTCTGTCAGATGTGATCTTGGGAGCTTTCGCAGTTTCTTTAGGAAGAGTAGGCCTTAGTGAACCACCACCAACTTCCACCATCTCCTTTCTTTCATCCCTAATACGCAACACAAACTGTACTATACTGATACATCACAGTGGACCACACAAAACAGTAACACTTGCGAACATTTTCACAATGCGAAAGGCAACAGGAAACCACCCCAATTAACAGTTCCCCGGAAGGTTACTGCGGATGGTAACGTACTCCATCGTAACATACGAGTATGTCGAGATACTATTGCTGAACATCAGACTCAACTTCTTGTTCTACTTACCTACTTCTCTATTAAACTGCTTGCATACTTAATGGTTTATTAGTGGAGCATAATTTCAATTGGATTTTTGTATTGATGTGTTTTTTTTTAGAACAAACATTTAGAGCCTATCTGCAACCATTTGTTTTAGCTACTCCTTTTTTTAAAACGAAAATTTTATTCCAGATTTGGCAGCACTGTGTATCTTAAACAAATGGTATATCCTGTGCAGGATGACGTATCGGTGATCTTGGTGTGATGCTGTTATATAATAGCAGCCACGTAAGATCTCGCCCACATAATACGAAACTCTAATTCATTTAACAATAACGTATCTCAGATTATTATGAGTGATAGTGGCTTTGTGGCCTTCCTAGTCACCAGCATCGAGGTCATTAGTTATCGATACAGAAGTCACAACAAACGGATACCAGGAAACTGGCCGTGGCCTACATTAGGTAAACATCCAAACATTTTAGAGGGTTAATTAAAGCGATATCTGGGTGGCAGTGTCAACTTATTATCCAACGTTACGTTATGTTTCCTGCAGGAGAATCATGTACGCATTCTAGTTGAAATTCTGGGAAAGTTCTGTTTAATAAACTTCCTGAAAGTGTAAAACAGATCGTAGATAATTAAGAATTATTTAAAGAAAAGCTGAGGACTTATCATATTGGAAACACTTTCCACTCAATTCAAGAATTTATACAAAATAATTAAATTTAACTAATATGCCTTCTGTAAACGCATTTTTTGTCTTTGTTTGTAACATTTAATTCTTACTTCATTAGTATGTATATATATTAACCATGACAGTTTTCATTACTTATAGGTCCTTCCTCTGCAGGGATCTATGAAACAAGAGTAATAAATAACAATAGTAATTTAAATTAAATTAATAATTTAACTTTTTAAATTTAAATTACGTGCGACGAATTACTAGTACGGTTGGAAATCTCTCAAACACCTACTTTTGAATTTAAATTTTTTTGTCTTAAAATCTTTAGCTGATTCGGGTAAACTGCTCTGCTTCACCATGGATAATTTATTACAGTCAATGGCATTCCTCCTTGCAAAATAAAAAATTTTCACTCACCTATGCTTGAAGTCAAGTTTTAGTTTGCGTTCATGCTCATCTCTACCTTCGCAAGTACTACTATAATAATTCTACAAATTTCTATTCAGGTTGTTTTTTTGTTCTTCGGTCTTTATGGCTTTAGATAGAATGAGGCTGACGCGTGGGAAAGAATTCAGCTAAGGCCTTTTGAAGGAACCACCTCTGCATTCACCTGGAGTAATTTCAGAAAACCATAAAAAATCGAATCCTGGATGGCCGTATGGGGATTTGAACCCGCATCCCCCCGACTGCAGGACCGACCGCCATCACTTACCCACCTCATCTCCAATATATGACTTATTTATTCCCAGCACTTTGTTCAACCGCCTCCTGTCTTGCAATGGTTCACAATCCAGCTCCTTTATCATATACGTTACTGATTATATTATCAGGTAATTTCCACTAATCAGCTTTACTGCCTTCTTTTGTACTCCCTCCAATCCCCGTATTTGATACCCATACAATCCCACCATACTCAAATAATTGGCGATCAAAAGAATCCCTGTAAATTGACAGCTTTTTACATCTCACAGAGCCAGTCTCTTACATTAAGAGCCATAGGAAATAAGTGTATTGTATTGAATTGTCTGGCCTGGATTTTTTACGGCCTTGTAACTGAATTTCATCTCTGGCAAAGAATTGCTTTGTTAATGGCTCGTGTGGTCGTAATGACATACGACAGGATTTTTATTGCCTGCGCATTCCGCCCCTACCGTAGACGCCTTAACCTAAGCCGGTAATGTTAACAGGTACAGGGACCTACAGTTTAACGTGGAATCCGAACCACGGATCCATTCCGGTGTAGTTCATATTAATCAGAGGTGCAGGCCCGGTTAGAGGCCTTTTAAAATTACCGCCGAGACAGGAATTCGAACCAAGGACCTTTCTATCTCCATCCACACGCCTTAACCACTGAGCCACTAGACCGCTTTTCAATGGCAATATGAGTGCTGGATGTGCTAACTGACAACCATACGAAAGATTCGCCGCAATTCCAGATAACGTAATGTGATGTTATTTTGTGCACTTATTGTCGTCAGTTCCATTGAAATAATAATAATAAAAAGTTTTTCTATGGCCACCTGCGGTACACAATGAACCAATTCTTATTGTGATGGTTCATTTCTAATGGTTAGATCATGTATTTCAATCGCTTTAACCTTCTCCAGACACAACCATTTTACACAAAAAACCCAAAGAAAACCAGAAAAAAACGCACGTAAATAGTTCCAGCTGTTTTTAGTCAATAGTAGACATTGCCTTTATACGAGTATGTATAATTACTCGCTTCCCTAATAGGGGAAGTTCATGTAGCCACGGACACTTGAAATTAATTGCAAATAAAAGTAAAATAAACACATTTTCTCTCTTTATTTTAACCTAAAAATTAAAATGGAAATATTCTGCAGTCATATTGATTACAAGTTAGTAATCATAACATTTTTTCAACTAATTAAATTGTAAACACTTTCGCCTTAATTTTTTGGCAACACAATACTTGTTGGGTAGCCCTGGACACAGAAATAAATGATTGCCTAATCGTTTATTGGCCTTACAAAAGTCACAATAATAATGGATATCCAAAGAATCTATATAAACACAATCCTCATGGACCCTGCTATTGCTTCATAACACTAATCCTGCCTTCTTCAAAAATTTCTCAACCTACCGTGCATTCGGTCTGTTTTACTTGGTTTGCTTTGCAAAGCCTTTGAATAATTTTCTTTGTATTCGACGTCTTTATACTCCTCCCAGATATTTTTTTTTTTTTATCCTTTCATTGCGGTTTCTCCTTTCTTCAGACCACGTAGTCTTGGTCTTTGTAGTACGTTGTCCTGGAACTTGTCACATTACAGTAGGCTTGCCCCTTCAGTGCTTAACTTATTTTAATTATATTTATTCGATGAGTATCGGTGACTTACGAGTCGGACAGTTGAGGAGCGGTCAGAGAGAGAGTGTAGTGGAGTCGTGCAGAGAACGTCGTGTGTATCGTTCCTCTGGTTTTTGTGAAAGTGATGGAAAGAATTGTTTTTACACTCTGAAGAACCTGCATCTTCGGATCGTTTGTCACTAGTAATTTGCTTGTGTGTGTTATTGTTATTTTTTCTCATTGGTGGCCGGGTGCATTTGTGTAGCACAGAACTCAGAATAAATCTATGGCCTACATACTCGAAGTGATTTCTTGAAGAAACTTATAGTTAGATTTGTTCTGGATTTGTACCCTAGCCAGCCGATGGTGGCGGCCGATAATTAATTATAACGAAGTCTGATGGACCTTATCTTAGGTGGTCAAAAACTAATTATAAAGGGGACTAATTAGCAAGTCGGAAGGAACTGCTGTGATCATCCCGACACACTATTTCAGTTTGTTCTCCGACAAACTCCTTTAATTTATAAATTTTAATTTGTAACACTGTTCGATTCTCCATCTCATCTGGATGGATCCCAACTTTTTCCATCTCTTTTCTCGTCTCCTCAACCCACATTATTGTCATCTTTAATTTAGTGATGTAGCTGAAAGTTCTATTGTAACCTATTCTCACTCATTCGCATAAGATGTTCGTCAAATTTTAACATCCTCTTTTGTACTGTGTCTCTAATTTTCTCTGCATACCTATACGCAAAATCATTGTTATTACCCTCTCCAGTAAATGTATGATTTTTAAATCTCCACCTATCGCCAGCCACCATTTGTAATTGAGTGTCGGGAGGCGAAAATGTGAAAGAGACATCTGTGGTGCGGGAGCTGTGTGGTGAGTCCGCGGAGGTGAGTTCGAGGCGCCTTGGCTCGCTTCACGTCCCCGGCTCGTGCTGCCCTCGTGTCGACCCCTGACCCGGGCAGGCTGATAACCACAGCACACACGCGCTGCGTCACAATACTGCCTGTTGTCATGTACCAGCACCACTCCACCCTAGTTTCACATCAGCGGTCCCCAAAGATTTTCTTACCACTCCCCCTTTCAGTCAAAATAAAAAATTCTCTCGTTCCCTACCCCCCCACCCCCCGAACCCTGTCATAATGGCAATGTTAAGAAGATAAAAAAAGCAAATATGTAATCGAATATTTATGTTTAATTGCTTATAAATTTAAAAAATTTATGAAACAAGTAAAAAATAATATATTAAAAACTTTAAGTATGCTGAAAAAAATTAACAAAGAAATAACAAATGAGTATAAACGATGAGCTTCCATTTCTTTTTACAAGATTCTCTATGCTTGGTTGGATATTAGGAAGTGCACACGTAAACTACTGGTAATTTTCAGTTTGCTTCGACACATTGTCTTAGCTGCATTAAGAGCTGAAAACTCTTTCACTCAAATAAGAGCTTGAAAAAGGTGAATACAGTCGCAGCGTTTGCTGTGATACGCTGGGATACATTTCGTAATACTCGACACAAAAATTTGATTTATCCATTTTATTTAAACTGAATTTGGAAGCGTTACAATTTTTTTTTTTTTAATATTGTTTTCAAAGCTTGCTCTTGAAATACTATATTGAGCAGGGCTCTGCCGATATTTTATGTTCTCAGAGTTGCAACTTTTTAGTACTAACAGTGATGCAACAGGGAAAACTTGCTAAGTACGGGATGTTAGGAAAGGGTTTTGAGCTCTAGGAGGCAGCGACTACAAGGGAGTACCCCGCTCTCCCCTTCGATATGTCTTCGCGCACACCTATGAGGTCTCGCCCCCTCCCCTCTCCCCCCCCCCCATTAGGGAATTTATGTTTTAAATTATTATTTTCGCTGGTAGTAGAAGCAATAGTTTCAATAGAGTATTAATTTCCCGCACAAATATTCAACATACTACAGTTAAACTGCAGGAACGAAACATTTATTCGGGAGCGTCCATAAACCACGTAGCTCAATTATGGCCTGCTGTGAACCTCCCCCCCTCTCCCCACGTAGCCTGACGTGGCTTTTGCCTCTAGTCCGCTCCCCCCCTCCCTCCCCGCGTGGCACGTAGCTTTTTTCCCCCTATTGATTTCAGAAGAAGTTTGTACTGTTTTTTCTTGTCAGACTATCATAAAATACATATGGAGATAATTAAATGACGGAAATGCATATTCACCTGCTGTCGTATGTGACTCACGTAGCCCAGCGTAGCTTTCTATGCAACCCCTCCTCCCCCCCTAGACCAAGCGATGTAGTTTATGGACGCTCCGTTACTTATAATAGCAGCCACTGAACGTTTCGCGTGACTTCCATAGTGTATTGTTACTAAGGACTACTGAACAGATACTGCAATTAGTAACGTTAAATATTTGCGGAAAATTTGAAGTTTTAATCATTTTGTTCGGTCACTTTTATTTTAAAGAATTTTTTTTATGTGGCTAATGCTTTCAGTCCTACTTTGGATGGCGGGTAAACAACTTCAGTCCTGGTGAAGTGATGGACTCAAGCAGCCCTTCACTTTTATACTCTTCTTTTTACTATCTCCTTTTCTACCGGTTTTTAAGTTACTGTTACTAAAATGTGTCACAAGTGTGATTGAGACTTTCTGCTCGAACTATGTGGTTTCTTCCTCCGTCTTTTACTCTTAACAACTACGATAGTACGCACATATCGTTATAATTGTGTTGAAGGTGTATTTGGATCACCAAGTATGTGATTCCCTGAAACTCATCACATCTTCCACGCATTGTCGCTGGTACTCACTGGCTGCACCTCAAACGTGTTAGTAAAATTGATGCAGATGCTTTCTGAGCTAGTTAAAAACGTGATTGGCGAGACAGGCATTTTGTATAAATGTGGTATCCTTTCCGTACTATTTTCAAAAGTTTCATAAGAACATTTTTATGAGCGGCAACATAGCACGTTTTAAGTTGAAGTCACAATTTATGTAATTATGTGAACTACATATCCCAAACCCGGCAGATTGGATTAAGGTACAAAAATGTCGCCGAGTATGACAAGCGATAATTATGATGCCTCCATAAGCATACCAACCATCGTGATTAATTTTGGAGAGCGCAGAATAGTTTCAAAACAGAACTGTGATAATATATGTTGGTTTAACACATTTGATGTATACGCATGAATGATTCCATCTGGCGCTGAATTCTTCAATAACGTCTAACCACTACTATCTTAAATTCGTTTCTGTAGTTTCGAATGTCTGTCGCTGTTTACTCAGCGAATAGACACAACGAACTGAAAGCGCTTTCCAAAAATATGTGAAAACGAATATCTAATGGGAAGTTATTAAAATTTTGTGGTCAACTAAAGACAGTAGTAATGTTAGGAAACACTGCATCTGATGACCCGAGGCAAGGTGACGAGACACCTGATAGCTGTGGTCAACATTCGTCACGTGTACACAACCGGCCGAGTACCTTCCTGGCAGTGGTGGAGGGTTGACTCATTACTTGTGTTAGCCAGTACCGAGAAAGTCCGTAAACTAAATATCACTATAAATACCGGCAAGGATACTCCTTGGTTGATAACGCCACTTGCAGACGTCTTGTAATATTCATTTTTCTCATAAATGACAAAAATCATAAATCATGCTAGGCAAAAGGTATGTTTAGAAATATAATATTTTATTTTATGTACGATAATTGTCGTAAATACAATTGCTAACAGTGCTGTGTTAGAGGAACATTGACAGGATAAGGGGTAAAGCGGGCCGATAGCAAGGAGTAGATATAAAACAAAAGAACAGATGGAAGAGCCGACAAAAGTTGACGTGTTCGACTGATGGAACTTTAAATTCTCAAAAACGTTAAATTCTCAAAAACTACGGATCTATAAAAGATTGTAACCACTTTAGTTGTGTATCAAGATATGTTGAGTCCATTCTAATGCACGTACGGCTTAAAATAAATGAGTGTCGAAGTTAATGTCGGAGTGGTTAACATAAAAAAAAGTCGAAGAATCTGTAGACGTAAACTACAGAAAGGTAGAGTAAATTTTTCGTAGAGACAAAGAGGAGAAGATAAAAATATAACGGAGCAGTCAAATTTAGACGTCGTCAAAAATATAAAGAGGACGCAAAATGTACTCTTACTGTTAGAAGGAAACAGATAAAGCGATAGATTTCCCTACACCCCCATCTTCCCCCTATCCTGAATCCACCTACATTTGCCCTCTACAAATTTTATCTTTAAACTCTTTCAACGTTTTCGGTAAGTTATTCATCATTCCCCTCGGTAACTCATTCCAATCCCTGACACCCTTACCTAAAAAAGTGAATACGTCATCATCATTCTGAAGGCACAAACAAATTGTCTGGAAGGACTCAATTAGCTATACTAAGTATATGAAATTTTATAATTGCCTGGAATTTTCCGTCGCAGTATCTGAAATTTCATACTTTCAGTCGGTGCTAGGCCAGCTCTAGGAACTAATCCCCATTCAGCCGACATAAATTTCTTACGGTTTTTTGAAATCAGGGTGAATGTTGAGACGTTTCCATGACCGAATTCCTTTCCGTCTTTGCCCTCAGTCCTTTCCGGTCTCTGATGAGCTCGACGTCAAAAGAAGGAATAAAAATTTTCATAATGAGTTAATATTGTGTACCGGATTTCGTCAATGTTTCAAAGCGACTGCTCTGTTATGTATTGTACTGTGAGGTGACTCAAAAGATCGTTTGATGCTGCGATTTTGTGTTTCAATGCATGAATCGTTTCTAATCTCATCAGTTTATGCAATGGTCAGCGAGGTAAGGAATATCATAAATGTGAGTGAATTTGGTATCTTAGTTTATTCTTCCATTTGAGTGCGCTATCAGTACTTTGTTATACATGTTTCTCTCACATCATTTTGGTGACCGTATTTTTGCGAACTTCAGGTCACTATTTTAGGTTTCTAATTTCCACTTAAAACTGACATTTTATATAAATGATATATATCTTCATCTCACAGATCTTTCGATAATTAGAGTTGATCATCAAACTAATTGCCGAATTTCGCTTAAACTGCGCAGATTTGAATACTACAATAATTAGCAGCACGACATTCAGGTTTACTGTTCCCCGCAGCCACTTTGTCTGCTTTCGGCACTTTGCCTGTGTTTGGCACATTTTTGTGAACACAATAACTAGACATTCAGAAATTTTAACAAGTATGTGCCTACTTGTTTGGCTTCGAACTGATAATTAATTGTAGTTTCCTTTCTATTTTGGTCCGGTTAATTTAGGATCTTCAAGTAAGAGCGGTAAAAAGAATATCTTCTGCAACGATAACATGAAACAAAGGTTTAAAAAATACATTTGTAAATATGAAACCGCAAGAAAATTCCTTATCTATTATTAAGTGTGAAACAGATCTCACCTCTAAACTAAATCAATAAAATCAGCTAGAATCTGCTGGTTTGTTACAGTAAAAATTAAAGACAACTCCCTAAATATGTCAGTGTATCTAATATTTGTGAAAGAAAAAAAGATTTATTGCTATTTTCTGCAAGCGATTATTGGACAAACCATACTGATAAGTTGTGCAGGCTGTATCATACAAATGAAAGGCGCGGGCTGACAAGAAGAATCAGAGATACGTTTAACTGATTTTAATTGTTTAAAGCAGAAGCACTATCTAATACAAAAAGACATGTAAAACCGTTCAATTAATTTCACCGGTTCTTTTTTTGTGTAGAAAAAAGTATTTTCCCGAAATGAAATTTCCACACAAGTAATTAGTATCTGGAATACAGCAGATACAGCAAGAGGTGTAAACGCAAACGGTAAGTCACATAGTTGCAAGACCGAGTGTCCTTTGAAAACACCCTCTATTAGCAACTGGCTTTTAATTCATATATACTCAGACGCGTTTCGCCCTTATAGAATGGGGCATCATCCGTGACTGTACATACATGGTGGTGTTAAGAAAATTGCAATATTAATATAAATAACTAAGTAATAACAAAATACATTCTTCTTACGAATTATCGTTAAGACAGTCACGTGGTGGTCGGGAGCAGTTATTAGTTAGTCATGTATATTAACACCACCATGTATGTACAGTCACTGATGATGCCCCGTTTCATAAGGGCGAAACGTGTCTAAGTATATATGAATTAAACCAGTTGCTAATAGACGGTGTTTTCATTTACAATTTTTTAACAAGCAACTTCGGAGGGATGGCCAATTTACCATACTAGTGTCTTTTGTTCACTGCTCGATAGAAATATCACTTTTTCGAACAAAATGTTAATGTATTCTCTTATGCAGACGAAAGAAGTGACTTACCATAAAACGTTTTTTTATTCTACAACAAATTATCTATTTTAAGCACAAAGAAGTTCTCTCGACAAATGATCATTATCGCTGACTGATAATTTCTGCCATGTGAGGACCGAGAAATAATGCAAGTAGAAGTATTTAAAGTATAATCAATTGTACACAAATTTACTGTACTTGTTTCTAAAGTTCGCGCTGATTTGAAATATCACTACAAGGTTTACAGTAACAGTACAAACGATAAACTTATATATTCCGATTTCTTATGTTATTCCTATTTGGGAACGATTCTAGAATTTCCTTTTTCTTACAGGTGCCGCATTACGGTTACCCAGAAACTTGAACACAGACTAAAATGTTTTCACAACTGCATATTCTGTCTTTATATGGAGACAAAATATATAACATAATTAACTGTTATACAGTTAGCTGTATAAAACAAGTTTCAGGTTTGAGATCTGGTCATACAGCAACTACAAGAATCTTCACTTTTCGGAAATTTAATTTTTCGATTTATGTTTAAATTTTAGTTATTCTATAATGCTGTGGTAATGTGTACTGAGATTAATAATAAGTTAATCAGCTATTGATAAGAGATGTACGTAGATGCATTACATGGAAGAGTTATCTGATGATAAGGCGCTGACTTTCTCGGTGTACGTATTGTTAACGACTTTCACCTGACATCAAGCGACGCGTTATAACACTGTAAAATGTTTCACTCGTTCCCATTTTATGAGATTCGTTGATGACGTAGTCATGAAGGGACAGCAGTAACGTCCATGAACTCTCCGTAGAATAAGAGAGCCACAGTAACGCAAGTGGCGATCGATTACACTGCCGTAACAATGAATTCCATGAACAATCTTATGATTCATCAAAATATTCCAGCCGATATGTTACTGGAAGATGATGATTGAGGGAGAACTACTACAGTTCCGATGTGAACATATGAGTTAGCTACATTCTGAATAGAATCTAATTGCGGTGGAGCACATGCTGCCGTGGCAATTTCCCTAGTCATCTAAATACCCCTTTTTATTTTTATTATTACTTTACATACTTTGAGTGTTAAATTTCTCCAACCACCCACGTTTGCCGTTTACGAATTTTAACTTTAAACACTTCAGCGTTTTTAATAAATTATTAATCACTTCCCTTAATAATTTATTCCAATTCATTTTGCCAGGGATCATGTGACATAACGAAATATTTTATAAGATAATTATATTTTTGTTCCTTGAGAGTAGACAAAAATCGATATATTTATTCTAAAAAGAAAAGGAGTGTGGGTTGCTATGGAGATAAGAAATCAATCAAGACTTGGAGGCTAGCGGCATAGAGACAGATCGGTTGCTGAAGAACCTTGCATCTTCGAATACTACAGAAGTTCGATTCCTAAAGGAATACAATTTTTTTATTATAAACTGAAAACTGTTTAAAACATAGGATTGAATTCTTTATATTTATAATTAGTCCACAAAATATACGGTTATATCATAACCACCGAAACTGAACCTTTGGCTATTCAAGGAATCATTTCGATTCTGAGATTAATAACTTACCTAATATTAGTAACATCTATAGAATGATTAGTTTTAAGGGTACAAATTTCATGAATTTGAAATTTTTCTGTGTTCCCAACGTGCAAATAACTCACTTTTCCAAACGATAGTGATTAGTTCAAACGGGATAAAACTCCACGTAGCAGATTTCGTTTCTTCCCTCACTCATTCTAGGAGCAACATATTTCCTTTAATAATTGTTTACGACGTTCAGCACTCGAGCTATCTGAGCGCTTGCGGCTATTATATGAAACCTAAAACGATGTTTAAAAGAATTGTACCGTGAATTAAAGAAAACCCCTGACGCAGTAGAACTTCGATTCATTGTACGGAAAATCTTGTTGTAAGCAGCAGAAATATCATTAAAAAAGAAAAAATAACAATTTTGAAAACCTGAATTTTAACCATCTGGAACTGTATTGCCAGAGAGGACGAAATTTAGAAAAGAACGTACATAAGCGGAAGTAAACAGCATAAAGTACAGTACATTCATTAGTGCAATTGACTTGATTAATGAACTGAGCCGACAACAATTGGCATTGTGAGAAAAACTGCTACCTGTTGCTCGGAGAGATGGTGAGTGACCACACGACATCAAATCAACTCGCTTTGAAAGTAATCTATCCTGCTGATAATTCTCAACTCAGCCTTCGTGCTGTCTCACTAACCTAACCACATGGTGACTTCCCCAAAGGCGCTGGAATTCTGCAGTTTCGCATCTCTGGAACCGTAGTTGGAACATTTATATGCTTTGTCGATGCCATTAGAGACGGAAAACTACTGGGGGCAAGGAGCGGGAAGGAATTCGGCCACGATCTTTCTGAAGGAGCCATCCCGGCATTTACCTGGAGTGACTTGGAGAAATAATGGAAAACCAAAATCTGGAATGTGGGACGGGGATCCGAACTCGCATCCTCCAGAATGCGAGGCCGTTATTTTCGGCCCAATGTATGACGTGACAGTAAGTTTGCGGTGCAATAAAATGGTAAACGACATCACTCTTGCCTTAATAAAGAATTCTGAAAATTTGTTTCAGTACTAAGTCTCAAACCATCGCGTCTAAGAAGCGAATGTCTGTTATATATACTGAATTTATTTAAAAATCAGTTTAATTTCGATTATAAATTTTAACGGTTACTACCCTTTATCTTCATTTGTATCAAACGTAATGGATGCTTCGAAGCAATCATAGATCTTCGTCTGTGTCAGATTTCATAACTGAACCGTCAACTCATCTAATCACACTTATCTGCTTTCCTTGAGATGGTTGCCACGTCACCTTTCAGCATTAAAATTATACATTGAGTAGCTTGACAATGTATGTCCACAAACACAGTCTCTTCGAAGCATAAACAAAAGACGTCCATTTTTTTTTTTATAGAGTTAGGAAATCTAACGTAACCCCTCAGGCAAAAGAGCATATAGCGGTTTAGCTTTTAGTAGATAATTTAACATCAGTAAAATGCTGGCTCGGTTTTTTTTTTTTTTGAATCGCTGATCGTAGGTTATTAAACTTTATTGCTTAACGGTGGAGACATAACACTGTCTCTGTTAATATACCTTTCGGTTAATTTTTTCGATACGATACGTTGATAGCTTAGTTTCTAACAAGTTTAAAAATAAGCCATCTTCCGCACCATAATATGTGATTTATGACTAAACTTATCACATCATCTAAACGGGATCATTGAATGTTCCTAAATCTCTTTCTACCTATCATATGGATGGCTCGCAAACACAATTCAAAACAGTATGACGTCTAAAACATTTGTTAATTTTTTTTTTTTTTTTTTTTTTTTACATTTCATTCCTCCCAGCAGAAGGCTGGGAGGCGGGCTGCTGGAGAGTCATAGGGGACTCTTTTCAGCCAATCTACTACGGGGAGGGAAGGGGGATGGAAGGTCGGCCGTGGCCTTGTAGGGAACCATCCCAGCATTCGCCTAAGTGTCTGACGGAAACCACGGAAAACCTCAGACAGGATGGCCGAACCGAGTTTAACCCCGGTCCTCCCGAATGATAGGTAGGAGGCCAAGATAGGCCTCCTCCCATCTCGGTGACATTTGTTAATTACATGGTTAGTTATTTATTCAATAGTAAGATATTTTCGGCTGCGAGAAGTTAACATAGCAGGAATTTACCCAGTGCTGCCAGCCTCTTGGCTTTGAATATCCGTAGATGGCAGCTAAAATTTTCGCAGATTGGGTACATAAATCCGGAGAGCCGCTAACTAAAAGACTTAAAACAATAATTATTGAAGAGAAAGTCAAAATTAAGAATACTTTTTATTTCCAGGTCTTTAGAATTCGAAATACAAAATAAAATTCTACATTCAAAGAAAGAAATATCTCTGAACATGTTTTATACAGCATCACTTTCATCGCTGCTGCTGCTGCGCCTATTATTTTTTTTGGGGGGGGGGGGAGGGAGAGGGGGACTATACATTATCTATTTTGTTTGTTGACATTAAATGTAGCATATCTTCGGTAGCAGGAAATGTTAAATACTGCGAACACTTTGACTCTCGGATATTGGTTAAGGCTTCTTGGAAGGCACTGCTTTGTAAGCCGTGCCAACGAGCGTGTCACCGTGCATAAAGAGTGCGCCGATAGTTCTTTATTACGGTCTTTTAAGATCTATAAAATCTATAATCAAAATATGAGCTTTATTTCAATCGTTGGTTCACACGAGCGTTGCAAGGAAACGATTCTCAGTTATTGACAATGCTGTAATGCATTAACACTATACGCTCAAAGTTTAACAGAACTCCAATGTAAGGAAAAATCAACAAATAGTAAAAAATAGTATAAATCCGTAGATATTTTAACAAAATCCGAAAATCATAACTTTTTATAAAATTCCGTAGATCTACGGATAAATCCGTAGAAATGGCAACACTGAATTTACCAACGTTTGCAGAGAATTCAATTATTTAAGAAATTTGGTCGGCCAGTTCCAAGCGACAGTGATAAGGCAGGCTTACAATCGGCCTCAAATTCTTATTCAAGTCTCTTACCTACCCCAGAATGTATAGCTTGAGAACAAATTGAGTATACTGATGGCTCACAAACTTTTAAGCTGAGTTTTATAAAACGCTGTTCATGGAAATCTGTCCACGTATTAAGTTCAGTAATTACTGAATTTTTCGTATAGGCTAAAGATTTCATCACAGGCAAGTGTTCTTCAGCGTTGCAGCTGAGGAGAAACATATAATCACAGAGCAATATGGTTCAAGAAGTAAACAGCTGCACGTTATTATCTCGTCATCGCTTTAACTGTATAATCATAGTAAAGAGCACCTGGTGTCCTGGACTAATACCATCTACTTGCGCTTGGCGCGGCTTTCGAAGAGGAGTTGTTGTTGAGCTAAGTAACAAGTAAGCAATCTATAGTCGAACATCAGAAACCGATGTTCATCTTTGGAGCTTACGTATATTCAAAGCTTATCAGTTCGATTTCTAATAAGGGAAACTTGCCATTTATTTGGAAATTTTAGATTTATGTAACAATACGAACAATTGAAGCAAACTGCTACTCGAAACACAACTCGTTTGAACGGAACAGCTCTCCCGTTGCGGGCACGTGTTGTGCTGTCTGTCTACCTGCAGGCGCTGCGGTAGTCTTCTTTGATGTGCTGGTGGGCGATCTTTCTTGGACAGTACCCTAGATCGGGGTTGGGCAGTTGTTTTCGTTCGGGGGCCTCTTTTTGTAGGCGGAATTTAGCGGAGGGCCGATCTTTTTAATATAATTCTGTTCATTAGTTATTTTGTGTTTCGGACGAGAGATGAATTGTTCCATGAAATCAATAAATTTAAATAAAATAAAATGATGACAGTTTTAATCAGTTTTTTTATTCTAATTTCAAATAATCTATAACTGCAAGCACATTTAATTTCAGTTTAATTCTACTAATGTACCTTTCAAACTTTTCTACATTTAAAAAAAATCAGGATTGATATTGTTTGTTGAGATTGTAATCAGAGCATACAAGTTAATGTCAAAGAGCATCTATATTTACTCTTGTTCATCTTCAACCAAGAAATACTTTGGTCACAAATATATTTAGACCCAAATATAGAGAGCATTTTACCTGCAGATTTCTTCATACCTGAAAATTTTCAGCAGATAAAAATTTGTAAAAGTGAACTAATATCACAGCATTCAACATTTCTTTCCCAATGCGATCTTACTGTACGTTAATAAATTCAGTCTGCAGCTCTTCGGATGTTGTGTCACTGTCAGCAGTGATGAGATAGGAGGGCAAACTGAACATAGGCTCAATTTTTCGAAAGTCCTAACATCTTATGACTTTGTCCTCCAAACTATGCAGATGATCTGTAATGTTGGAAGAAACACTTTCAGGCATTTTCTGTTTTCCTGATAGAGGGATATGACGAAAATTGCCGTCATCTGCTTGCCTTGCAAACAGACCTTTGAATGATTTTACATGCTTCTACTTTTCATGTGCAAACAACCCCTTTCCCTCAATGACACATTCTGTTCATTCAATTTTTCAAATAAAATCAGTTGCAAACAAGGCAGATTGTTCTGACTGTCTTGGCAGGACACAGAAAAGAAAAAAAAAACCTCTTAAGCGGGCCGCATGTGGCTTGTGGATCGCTATCTGCACACCCCTGACCTAGATCGCTAACAAGACTTACAAAAACCTGCGCTAGGAACTTGGAAATACTCTTGCAACAGATTTCCTAAAAAGTTTAAATTTCATGGCGAAAGATTACATTACTATCCAACGGTTGAAAATGCGTAATCTAAGATCAAATCAGTTGCATTATTTTCTGCGAAGTCGAACCGGAAGATGATATTTCTCTTACACTAGTTTCTAATGTTTTGAAACAATCCGAATATTCAAGTTCCATCATTAAATATTCCTCTGATCTGGTTGACAATTAGCATCATCAAATATGATAGCGAGATCACTCTCTTTAATACTTGCAGATCTTCTCACACTTAGAAGAAATACTTGGAATTTTGCAGAGTGGACCCTTCGAGAGAAATACAAGTTTTTATTTCGGTTAGATCAGATGACGTGGTCATGACCTCTAACCCCAAAAACTATTTTGTCCTTGAAAATTTTCGCCATTTTTAGAAATTTTGTAATGCATTTTTTGTTTAAATCGGTCTTAAGAGGTCCAACAAGGATAAAACAGATAAGACCAGGTCACAATCATGAACTATAACCTTAAGATTTCTCCTTATAAGCGCATTAAATTGATAATCGCCATCCAGATTTTCATGGTTTCTCCAAATCACTCCAGGCGAATGCCGAGATGATTCATTCAATAGTCTTCTGACACTCGTCACAACTAGCTGCTTCCAACTCTTCTATTTTCTCCCTCTGCTTGGAGCCCTTTAACTCTCAGGATATTTCTCGTACTCTTAGCTTATCTCTTGTTAACTTTGGTTAGAAGATTCTCCGCATTCTCTTCAGAACCTCTTCATTTCTCACTTCGTCCATCCTCCTCATTTTCTCGTAACACGTGTCCGTTATTTTCAGTCTTATTATTTTCGTGAGAGTTCATGTTTCACGGACATGTAGTAAGAGTCTCCATATAAAACACTTTACCATCTATCCCTTACTTTTAAATTCATCCCACTGACTAGTAATCGATTCTTTCTGAAGAATGTTTCCTTCACCCTGTTTATCCCTGCTCTTATTTGTCTCACACTTCAATGCTCCATAAGCAGATTCCCAAATATGTGTTCTGTTTGACTAGTACAATTCTTCCATCTGTTAATGCAAACTTCATATCCAACCCTCCCTTTATTCTAATTACTTCCGTGTTTTTTCGTTTATTTTAATTTATTTAATGGAGACGGAACGCACGCTCCGGTGGCAGTTTCCCTCATTTTCACCTTTTACACTCTACGAATGTTAATTTTAAATACTTTCAGCGTGGTTGGTAAATTATTCATCAAATCGCTTGGTAATAATTTATTCCAGTCCCTGGTCCCATTAACTACGAAAGAAAATTTTCCCACTTCCTTATATCAGAAATCGATTGAAATCTAGTGGTTGTGGTCATCTTTTCCCTTCCATCCACCTCTCCTAATTCCTACACAAATATCTTTTTACGCCTTATCACCAATACACGCCTTGCACACACCCACAACTCTCTTCACCTTCCTCCTGTCTTCCAATGAATCCCGTTTCAGCTCCTTTATCTTATCAGTTACTGATTGTGTTTGTGTTCTGCAGTAATTACCAGAGACAAATCTAACAGCCCTTCTTTGCGCCCCTTCCAACTCTTGTATTTATACCTTAAATGTAGTTCTCATACTACACCACTATATTGAAGCAATGGTCTGTTTGTTTCGGAATCAGTTATACCTCTACAGAATTGAGTTATAGTTTAGTCGCTGAGAATCAATATATCTGATCTTCTGTTTTATTATACTTATTCCTTCCTCTTTTGCCTCTAAATAAATAATATGAAGCTTGACTTTTATTTCGATCTTAAACATGATTTGTTAGGGACAACAATCCTGCTTTACATCTACCTTTCTTTCATACCATCTTTTATCATCATCGCTGCTTTATTGCTTCATATATAATTCTTTGGGGAAGACAGCCTCTTTGAAGTGGTAGTGGGCCAACCGTATTGCTCGAAGGAAAGACCAAAGATGGACAGAAGCAGTGTCAGAGATGAGCCCAAGAGTTAGTCAGAGATCGAGAAGAAGACCAGAAGACCGATGGGACAAGGACAGACGCAGGGTTGTCGGAGTTAACTGGCAGAGGATCACCCAAGATCGTGCGACCTGGAGAAGACTGCTCAAGTTATACCTGAACTATTAACTCTCAGAGGTCTCATCAATTAATGATTGAAATGCTTGATGATTATGGTGATACAATTCCTTTATTATCCTTGTAACCTTCCATTCTGCTTTCTTTCATTTGAAATATTCATCATTTTTTCCCATTTTTCTGAATGTTCCGTGCATCAGTAAGAAAGAGTTATTGAAGTTCTTCACGCTCTTTACCTGCAGTCTCCTCAATAACATTCACTTGACCTGAAGATCTCTCTTCGGAAACACCGTATTCTCAATACCGCATACAGGAATGTACCGAAAAAGCGGAGTGTTTGTTGCTGTGGCGTCCAAGCGCACGTGTCCAATCAATCAGTTATTTCGGTCACGTGGATCTTTTGGAGACGGGCGAAAAACTATCTCAGCACCTGTGCTGCCATCTCTCGTTCGTACAACCAACATTAATCGTAACACGCAAACAACGCGGCTATCAGCTTCGCCATTACACAGTGAGTCAGCCATTTTGTGCTGAATCAGAGGCGGCGGCTTTAATGTGCACTCGACAGATAGCTATATCGCTGACTTGCTCAAGGTGTTTTTCTGCTATTACGAGAGGCATCGATTTGACGCCGTTAGTTAACGATCGATTTGTTTGCATTATTTCCACTTATCTGACAAGAGTATCCATCACCGAAAGCAGTTTAGCGTTTGAAGGACGTGTTAACACTTGGCAAGATTATGCCTGTTATCATATGAAAAAATGTATGTCAAGAAGGCTATTTCAGTCTCACGCTTCGTTTAGGGTGGCAATCTTAAAACTTCTAGTCCTAGCCCGTTGATGGCGATTATATGAGCAAAGTATCAAGTAAAAAATTTTAAGAAAATGTTGAGGATCTTTTCTCTCTGCAAGCAAGAGTTGGAAAAAAAATCGTGTTTTTTCATAAAAATAAAAAATCGTTTATTTTCTTGAAAAATCTAATTAATCATGCTTTTTTCATATTTTTTTTTTTAAACGCCTTAGTTCAACTATTATCTGTGAAAAAGGAAACGCATCTGTAGGCAGCATAGAAAAAGGGATTCCTCTCGCTTTATTTTCACAGCTGACGCCGAAAGAATCTATTTATTAGAATAATCACTAATTATTTCTATCTGACACCGTAGATACATCCGGAAAGCCACATCTTACTAAACTTGCTAAGGATTTAATAGATCATCTGAAATGTAAGTATAATTGCAGGGTTGCACATTTCGTAGCAGATTACGTTTCCAATATAGCTAAAATTATAAGAGACATTCAAAATGAAAATACTATAACATATGGTTGTTCAACATATTTTCTTAACTTACTATTGAAGGATTTGGAACTGGAAATGGCCAATACAAAGGAGCACGTTGTAAAAATTATCAAATATTTCCAAAACAATCACGCTGCAAAAAAAAAAAAAAAAAAAAAAAAAAAAAGGTGGAAAAACTTTTGTATTAACACAATACGTTCGTGGGAACACTCTGATTGTTTTGAAGTATGAAGTACATTTCTGAGTGGCAACAGTTATTGCAGATTTGTGGAGAGAACAGAAATGTAATAGACATTTTAATTCAGCAGAAAGTCGAATACATGGTGAAGAGAAGATCTGTTGAAGAATTTCTGAAGATACTGAAAGCAATATCAATCAGACTGGAGACTCTACAAAAAGGTAATGCACCTCTGTCAGATGTAAAGGCATCGAAAAGACTTGAAGCCAAATTCGATGAAACTAATATCAGCCATATATCTAAGTTAAAAAACACTTACAACCACGCTATGACGCCCTGCCACTTTTTGGTGGATTTATTAGACCCAACTCAAACTGAATTCAGAGTGACGAAAGAAAGTGCAATGGAGGAAGCTAGAACCCAATATGATGGTTCAGGTAACCGCCAATAATTATAAAATCCAATTTAAACCCAATTTTCAAGGAATTAATTAGAGCCGTAGCATCATCAGCGCCAGTCTAATTTACGAAACAGGTTTAGGACAGAGAAAGTATTACAATTCAGACATTGATTAGGTACATACTTTGATTAGTCCAATAAATGGCAATCTGATTAAATCTCCGATTTTCATTGAAAAAATTATTTGTTTTAAATCATGATTTTAATCAAAATGATTTAATCATGCCAGCCCTGCTACAAACAAATATAAGTTTGATGAAAAAATGGAGGCTTTCGCGATGTATCAACAGTGTTCCCATATCTCCAACTGGTGAAGGGCGATGATGTGACATTTGGAATTAGCTTCTTCACCTTTATTCGCAGATGAAGTCAGTGAGCGACTTCGAAACGTCGTACCAAATCGACGTGCTCCCCCGGTGAAAGGCCCAAGAACACTTCATGCAAATATAAGTTTCTTACAACATTCTGTTATCGTATTTTTCTTCCACCATACATTAGTCACCACAGGCATCTGTAGAACACTCCAAACGAGTCACGCATATTCTCCCAGCTGTCTTTTCTCTTCACGCTAACTTACACTCTTATGGACTCCCAGGTGCGCGTATGTTATATGGAGGTTGTTACCACTCCGTAGTAACTACGTGATGAAATTTATAGTACAGTAGAGGAAATGTTACTAATTGTATGTTTGCAGAACTAGGACAATTAATAGTTTTGTATTAAGTAAAATGTCTTGTTCATAGTGTTCTTGAGTTACGGATAAAGGTAGAGAGTTAAACCAGGTAACAATGCATTCATGCCTACTGATCCCAAAGACACCTAGGAAACTAACATTTTGTTCGAGGATATACAGTAGTTTTACATGTTAATAAACTCGCTGGATGTTTTAAAACTACAACAATAATAAAATCCTCTCCTGATATCTAGCCGGATAGTGTTGTGTAAAATCGACGTTTCGACTGCTAGCTCTGCCGTCTTCATCAGGGGAGCGGGCGTCTTAGTGAGCCCAAGATTTTGCGCGCCATTCCTGAAGGTATAAAGGAAGTTCGATAGGAGGTTAAGCCAGTCTAGGCGGTGACAGTCAGCTTACGACAGCTAGAAGAGACCTGACACCTGATGGAGACAGCAGAGCTAGCTGTCGAAACGTCGTGTTTATACAACACTATCCTGCTGGACACTAGAGAGGATTTTATTGTATCAGTACGCCGGGAAAGTCTACACTCATACAATAATAATAATCTGTATATGTTTGACAAAACATGCAAACCACATATAAAGTGATAACGTTCCACCGAGCGTGGTGGTGTAACTGTTAGCGTTCTGGCTTCCCATTCGGGAGGACGGCGGTTCGAATCCCCATTCGGGCATCCAGATTTGGGTTTTCCATGGTTTCCCAAATCACTCCAGGCAAATGCCGGGATGCTTCCTTCAAAAGGCCATGCCCGAATTCCTTCCCATTCCTTGCCCCCTATCCTTTCCCGTCTCTAAAGAACTCGCTATTAAGAGACGTTAAGCAGTTAAAAAAAGGATAACGTTTCAATCTATTCGCCTGTTGTATAATGCAATTTTCTGTTGCATGAATGTCTGTTTTGATTTCTGCGTGCTGTAATTTTCTAAATAATTATTTAATTTTTTTTTTATGTCAACGAGTGGTGCTGTATTTATTTTAAAATGAATGTACTAAAACCGTTGTCAAAAACGATGTGCAATCGAAATATGATACTGATCCATTCTGTCATAGCAAAAAGACATTTTAAAACTTCCTTATCCATGCTCGCTAAATGCGCAGACAGTTTCTGTCAGCAGGCAAGTTTGTTTCTTTTTCAAGTAAGTCTATCGCCGCTGTTGTTGATGGATCTTAATTACAATCCAGAAGACATAGGAGTTAATAATTATAAACTCAATGGAGAGTAATAGTCATAAGTCTATTAAATACTATGACCACTATAACTCTCTAAGAAACAATACACGTTTTCAACGAATAATTCTACAAAGTCACATTTGAAAGTCACTTTCACGCCCGGTTGTTCTTAATGCCTGTCTGCTTAGCGAGTATGTACAACAGTGCTTCTAGTTGTCACTTCGTCTTTTCACTCAGCAGTACTTAAGGCCTGAAGTACAGGGAGTATGCATAGACAACAGCTCGTAAGCGGTGCATGATAGTGACTTTTAGCCAAGTATTGAAACTTAGTTTTTTTCGAAATTGGTCTTTAGTTTCAACGTTAGCTGAGTGTCCTAATGGAACCGATCTTGCATGGACTTTCCATACAAGAAAGTACTCTCTATTTTGTCGAAGATTTACCGATATGATCAGATTGTGGAGAAACAGAACTACTGATACTCTCCTTGAATCTCTCTTCTCTCTTGATGTGCTACTGCCAGGTGACTGAAAAACGTATCACTGCGTTGATGCATACATTTAAGATGACTTACTAGTTTTATAGCATGTCTTTGCCAGAGATTGTAATAAATTACCAAGAAAAGTGATGAATAATTTACCAAAAACGCTGAAGGAATTTAAAATTAAAATTCGTAAATGGGAAAAGTAGATGGGTGGAGGAATTTAAGACTTGAAGTATATAAGATAGTAAGAAATGGGTAATCAGATGACTGTGGAAACTGCCACCGGGGCGTGTGTTCCATCGCAGTTAAGCCTGGCCTGGTTTGTTTGCTGTCTGGTGATCCAAATTTCGATTTCATATGGTTTCCCGAAGTTACTCCAGGTAAGGGGCCATCCATAAATTACGTCACACCTTGAGGGGGGGGGGTCAACAAAATATGACATCGTATGAGAAAAGGGGGGGAGTCGTTTCATAAACTTTGTGACATCACATGCATAATTTGTATCACTTTTTGGCTCGTGGTGGAAGATGAAGATGATGTTGCACACATCGAATGTTCCCAACACTATCGAAATCAAGAATGAAGTGACTATTATGCCAATAATAAACAGTATCAAGGAATGGTTAAAAGTCCATGGACACATGATGACTCAATTTTGTATCATTAATTCGATTTCGAGTTTTTCTATATTTTCTTAAATGTTTGATTTATTGTTGATATGATTTTTTAATTAGAAATACATAAATCATGTTGGAAGTGCTGTTTTAATTTATAAATTTAAAATTGCAAAATATGTGACGTCACACCAGGGGAGAGGGAGTCCCACAAATATGACAACCTGTGACATGGGGGGAGGGAGGGGTCCAAAAAACATGAAATTCGTGTGACGTAATTTGTGGATGGCGCCTAAAAGTGAATTTCTGTTTTCACTTTTACATCTGACTTTACAGTAACATAACTTCATTTATTTTAGGTGAAGTGTCCATATGACGAATTGAGTTGCAGGGTGAAACAGTTAATATTTGATCACTAAACTGGAACTAGACTAGTGCTGCAGATACCACGAAGAGACTCCTGAAGAGGAAACTGTGCCCATCGGACATCGTTATCCCAGTGCTTACGTTGTTTGGAATTAAGTATAATACAAAGTGCAGTTTCATTTGATCCGATGATTATTAAATTTATAACTATTCTTGACGTCTGTCTGGTACATGTAATCGCATAAATCCTCGCAAATCCTACAGTGATCAAACTTTACAAGTAGATCAGGTAACGAGCGTGGCAGGTGAGCGGTAATGCTCAGCTTTTGCACTCGGGAGGACGCGGTTCGTATCCCGATCCGACAAAACAGATTTCGGTTTTCCATGGTTTCCCGAAATCACTCCTGTTGAATGTCGGGAAGGTTCCTGCAAAAGACCGTAGCCGTATTCCTTCCCGTTCCTTGTCCTCAATCCTTTCCTTCTTCTAATGACCTAGACGTCGACAAGGCGTAAAACCAGAAGCAAAAAATAAAGAAAAAGTTCAGATGAAGTCACGTGATTATGATCTGTTTACACTACGAACTCAGAAACTGGGCAAAGTAGACATTTAGCCACCTGAACCTGTATGCCAACCATACCCACACCAAAAAACAATGCCGCGGGGTTTTAATATGCGTGGGTACAATGGACTATGAATACAAATTTCGGGATGACGACTCGAATTCAGTTTCATATCATATTGTGAGTCAACATTGCTGAATTTTGCTACAGATAATGACGCGCATGTCTGGCTTTCCGTATATGTGTCTATCTGTTTGCCTGGACTAGAATCTTTGATGGAATGGGCTGAATAATAATTCTAAACGATTCTCACAATCTGTAGATACTCGGCGAATTTAAATCATGTTTTGTTGTGAAGTATGTACAACGGAGAGATGTTATTTTCTTAAACTTGACAACATTCCACTTAAGTACAACGTACTATTGTTGCTATTTAGAGAACGATTTTCAGGAGATATGAATTTTAATTAAATTTTATATTTTCGTTTTTGACTTGAGGGTTCGACGTAGAATGGGTTAAGTCTGTATGCTGCTTGTCGGTTATAGCTACTAGCGTTGTTTTAGATACACCTCCCCATTCCAAGAGATATTTTAAAAACTTACGTTTATAGTAACTTTTTAGAGTAAAACAGCTACTGACTGATACATAATGAAAGCTGTCTTTCAACAGAAATGTTACTTGGTTACTTGCAATTCAAACTCAAGTTTATTGTTCACAGTGTTTTGTTTTTTTATGCCGTAATGAGGATCAATTATCAATGGTATATTTCTGTTTCAGCACCAACTTTATTTTATAGGCTTTAATTCCGTCGAAGTAAATTTGGGATCAAGATGACATATCAATACCATGCGATTGGTATACCTCATTTATTGTTTGTGACGTTCATACGTATCAAACCATAAAAAATGTTCATAAGCAACCCCTGTTATAACCATTACAATTTTAAACCGTACATCCTCGTGAAAAGTTTTTCCCGCAAATCACTGATTTAGTGTGCCACCTTGGCGAGAAATCAATCAATTTAACTGCTGACAAATTTCAGTTGATATGAAGTGATCTATGCGTGCAGGGACATCTGTATAACTACACAGTCCGTAGTATCTTGAAGCTACCACGTAAATAAAAAGTATTCATATCTGTTAAACAGAACCTCTGACACCTTTTGACATCACTGGTCACTCTCACGTTGATCGGTACGGCACTTCCTACAAGTTGAGGATTTCGACGATGACTAAATCGAAATAATGTAGACAAAGAATAAAAAAAACGGTTCAGTATTTTCACCGTAATATAGCCATTGATTCCTACGACAAAAATATCTCATTCGGGTGCCTGTTGCTGGAATCACTTTTCTGTTTACGTTTTCGCTGGCGTCTCAAGATAACCCCAATGAATGCCTGGTCGCTTCCTCAATCTTATGGAATTTCTTTTTCTCTGATCTTGCTCCATAACGATATAATGAGCTGCAGTCTCTAATGAAGCACTGAAACAGCTATTACGCTGGTTTATGTTTTGGCATCTGAATATCAAAATTGATAACAGAAGTGGTTAATATTAATTGCACAGATGCTTAGCGACGATAAAAGCTGATTTAGAAATTATCAGTGTTGTATTTTAATTGTGTGTGAACAAAAACGTGATAGCAAAAACATAACCAAACATGATCTTTGACCGCTATTTGAATAATTCTGTCGATAAGTTTAGTACAACCTTTCTCTGTACTGGTGTAAAATATATTATAATCACATGAATTTGAAGAACATAAATGTTGAAATTAAGATAGTGCTTTAGCGGAAACTTGACCAATTGTTGTTAAACATAATTAAAATTATTGTTTGGAAACGGCTTATTGTTTTGCAGATTATCTGCTACGAATCAATGATAAAAAACATACATTGTGTTTTCTCACACATTGTCTTTTGTTATTCCAACATCTCACAAATTTATAGGATTTCAAGTAACTTGTGTTGAAAACTTCTTATAACAAAGTGATTTAAAACAATGGTCTTAAAACTTAAGATGTAAAACCCAAACTTAATCAAACTGAGATTTGGTAAATAATATTGAATTACCCGTCTGCCATTGCTTGATTTACGGAAACATCTGTCACACACTGCGGTAATTATCTAAACACGATCCGCTGAAACCTCGACGTTGCAGTTTTCCGAAAATAAGTCTGCCGATTTCCTAGTTTCATCGCAATATCTGTACGAAACGTCTTAAAACCAGAGTTGGCGTTGGTAAGCGGATGATGTTGGTAAATACAGCGAGTCTAGTGTTGTGTGTAGCAAACAGAATCTGTGACGATCTCTTCATTGTTTTGTTGACCATCTTACCTTTGGTTGCCATTGGCGCGATTTTTGACGTCGTGGCACAAGAAGGCAGGCGGTTACCAGGCAGTGTGTAGTGAGACAGAGGTGGTGACAGAAACGGCACTAAGACTGAAATATATTATGTCTTATGATGACATACTTATATCGTAGATTGTGATACCTTAACTGTCTGGCAAAATTGTTTCTCCGGTTAGGACGGCCTAGAGACAATAATAATATAGATAGATATTTAGTCTGTTCTCCTCATAAACTGCTTTGCACAATGTTAACAGTCAATTCCACCTCAGGTCAAGAATCTCCACTATCACGGCTAATGCAATCATCGTGTTAATCTAGTATGTATAATTTTCTCAGTCGACAGAAAACACTTTTCCTGTTTTCAGCATAATAGGAGTCTGCGTCTGTTACATCATGTTTCTCCGCCAGTCAAAGGCGATAAGACAATTGATAACGTTTCGATTTATGCGACATTTCTTATCAAACTGTCGAGTAAGGGGATTATCAGGTTCTAGCACTAATACTTTCTCTTTTTTATTTTATTTAATAAAATTTTGTTTTATCCTTTCCTACTGAAACATTAATAAAGAAATCCTTGTAAAATTTCTCAAATGTTCGTGAAGTTTACAAATGCCACACTTGTAGTTATGTTGTAACCTGTGACAAATTACTGTCGGTATATTAAATGGAGTGAAGTTATGCTTTGATAAAGTTCGATAAATTACAAATTATTCTTTAAAAACGATCACTCAGATACTATTAATGTTATTTTCGCGGTATTTTATACTATATTTTTACGATTAGATTACACAATTAATATTTTTGACCCGTCTGCATAGAGGTACTAAGCGAGTAAGTTGTCGTTCACATTTTTCTCGCTCTTATTGTCATTGACACAAATAATATTAACGTCCAGAAATAGCATTTTGTTTGTTTTTTAATTGCTAACTTGTCTTAAGTACGATAACATGTCACAAGACACTATAGCTGATTACATATCAAAAAATGCGTATATACGATTATAAAGTTCGCGACTACCTTGATGAAGCGAAGAATTAGTTTGAATTTGCAAAATAACTTGGAGAGTGATAACGTAAAGGTTTCACTGCTTTAAAAGTTCTAGAAATTGTTCTCTTGATATTCCCATAAAATTAATATTGTAAAAAAAATAGTCGTTTCAATTTTGGCACAAAAACCACTTTAAGACCGAGGAAAACTAAAACGGAAAGAGGACGCCATGAACTAAGCCTACAAATATAAATTTGTGCCCCCAGTTCGTTAACTGGAGCTAGCGTCGAACAACGAAACTCGCTAAATCTTTTGGGAGCTTCAAGAAAATATTAGACTTCAGATTTGTTCCGAACTATTATTTTCCGGGTCACACATCTCCCGATGACAATTACTGTATTTTTCATCATCCTTTGTCATAAACTGAGTTGGTTGTGAAAATACGCAGTGTCGCAAAGGGGGTGTCTTCACACAAGTCCCTTTTTTTAACGAAAAATGGCGTCAAAAACGGAAAATACACTTCTGATCGTCCTTTTGTAAGCAGCGATACCCCAACTGCCTTAACACTTTTGACAGCCGTAAAGCGGAGCCACTGTTTAATCGAAACAGATAAACAGAATACAACGAACATTATTTTCAGTTGTATGAATTGATTAATGTTATAACTAGCCTTTCACAAATGAAATGATTTTATCGTTTACCAACAAAAGAATGCCAAAATTTTGCATAGCTAAATTAACCAAACGAAACGAGTGACCACATTGGTTGACTGTTTAATACAAAATTAAAATTTTAAAGTTATATATATATATATATATATATATATGATTTTAAATGTTCAATATGATCACCTGGAGAAAACCGATCGATATCTGCTCGGTGTTAAAATCATTTCACGTTCTCGGTCGGTGTTATGGTTGGATAGCTGCAGTTATTATCATTCGCGTTCGTTAATATTAGCCATCAGTGGTGGGGAAGCCTAGATTTTTGTATACCACACAGAAGGAAATCATGAAGGGTAGAACATCAATAGATAGTTTGGCAAGTTCTCAAGAATCCGCGAAGAGATAAGTTCCAATAATACATACTATTGAAAAATGAAGTCCCTAGCTTCTTATTTATTCCGAGGAAACAACCAAATCATTAGCATATTGAAGTAAGTGGGTTCTTGAAACAAATTGGGTATTTATGTCTGAACTTATGAAACCACGTACGATACTCCACCTATCTGCAGGATGCAGTCCGTATCTGCCCGTTGAACAGCTTTTATCGATTCACTTTTAGCAAATTATATTTAAAAAACTCTTTCTGTTAAGATAAAAAATTGTTATTCATTAAATTTTTAAAAAAAAACTGATGTTGAAGTTTTTTTTTATTCCGGAAGCGTTTCGTCTCTCGTCGAGATATCGTCAGCGATCCAACGTTTTCTGTAATATGTTAGCAGTTTATAACTTTGTACATACAGCTTTGTTCGAATGTTATTACAATCACACTTATATGCAGGTTATACAGTGCATTGGCAACTCTGTTGAGCAATTCCGATTACTACTGTAACTGACAATCTACACTAATATTAAAAGTGCGAAAGTAACTTTCTCTTTCTGTCTGCTGTTACGTTTTCACAACTAAACGGCTCTACCGATCTTGATGACATTTGAGAAGGCAATAGTATGTATCATTAGGAAGTACATAGGATACTTTTTTTGGCATAAATAACAAATTTTGTCTTGAAATGTGGAAACTAACAGCATGGTGACAGACAGACTGATAGTGTGTGTAAGTCTCTGTAATGTTACATCGGTCGCTCATATTTTGTTTCTCTCGCAGTCAGTTTGTGGATCAACTTTTACGTAACTTAAAGCTTTCTATATCCAATCCTTGCAATTAAATTCTAAGGCCACCTGTACGAAGTCGCAGGTAACAAAGAGGAAACATTAAACTCTCGCAGAGCGATGAGGGACGCTCATTGCGACATCTCTCTTCAGAAAATGTATCTTCAGAACGTTTGAATCACAAAGATAGGTAGTGGCCGGCCTCGGTAGCGTAGAGGCTAGAGTGCTAGCTCCGCGTACCGAAGGTCGCCGGTTCGAGTCCGGCCGAGGGCATGGGTGTTTAGTGTTGTGTCCGTGTTGTAGTGTCCTTGTGTCAATACTTGATAGCAACAAATCACATTGAGCTGGCTGTATGGCGCAGTAGCCGAATGCAATTTTAAAAATAATAATAATAATAATAAAAAAATAGGTAGTGTTGCGCTGTAAGTAGTTTGGTTGAGGAGAAATAGCCTTTTCAAAGTCGATGTATTCTTTTGAAATTACCCAACAATAACTGTTTTCCCAGATCATTCCAGTCGAATGCTGTGCCAGTTCCATAAGAAACTCCATGGGCGCCTTCTGTCATATCGCGTATATCCCTTCCTTTGCAAATGCGTGTAGAAATTACGATTGGTGCAACGCACAATCCGCCACCCCATTTGTTTTGAATTGCGAAGTAATAGTACACAATTTTCAGAGCAACAGCAGAATTCACAGAGGAAATTGGTGCAACAAGTCGACTGCAACGCAGGTCGTTATCTAACCACTAACACATCAAAGAGTAATTGTCAACTATGAACTTGTAGAAACCTCATCATTGTTCGACAACTTCATGAACGAAACAGCTTTATGCCCGGGAAGTGTCTGAGATCTCTTGAATCACGGACAGCTTGCCACACAGGAAGAAAGTAGGCTGGGCCGCTGGTGACGTTTGATTGTGGCGAGCCGGCTGCAGGCCTCCGCCGCTAGGGGCGCTGGTGGAGGAGCGTGGCGGCGGGCAAGAAGTGTCTTCAGTGGTTCGCCGACCATGAAGCTGGACGAGATGTTGCTGCACTTCGCCGACGGTGAGTCCCGCACGTCAACCGATTGCTCACTGTTTTAATTTCTTTCTTAGGATGCTGGTACATTTGAGTTACCTTACACCATACGATGCAAAAGCTACAATATGATACATTTTTCACATATTTGTATTACCAGCTTTGATCTTGTCTATTTTTGGTATGATTTCATGCTTGCGTCCACTGTTCTTATCACTTCAATTTACACAAGACGCGTCTGTTTTCCAAGAATTTTCATTTTACCGCGCTTAGTTTTTGGCTCTTAACCTGATTTTATCTTTGTATTAAACAATATTACTGTACATATTATCGAGTATAACAAACCTCTGATCGTGTTTGGTTATTAACCACTGGCAACAGGACTAACAAAGGTAACAATAGATAGAACTTGTCATTTTCTACGGTCATCATGACGTCTGAATGTAACTCGCTGTTAACTGTGTCAAATTTCTACATTCACGCTTAATTTGATGTTTATATGACCATTTTAAATTCCAATTTTTAACTACCAATTTGAGATTCTAGTAATATCGATCGTAATTTAGATTTAAATACATTTTTGGATTCCTGTAAAACCAATTTTGGGATTACTGGAGATCGCGATTCCGCCAGGATTTGGCATCATGATACTGCAGGCCAAGTGTTGGTCAGCTGTGACAAATAGATGTCTGCACAGTAATTGGAATATGAGCGAGGTGATACTGTCTTATTCTGTTTACAATAAGCATATTTTATTTCTATAATTAGCATTATTATTAGGGGCGGCAGAGTTAAAACAAATGTTATCATTGAACTCAAGAATCACGCAGCCAAGTAGAGGCGGTGTGTTATGCAATCTAAGAGTAGTAGGTGTTGAAAACAACCTGAAACAAGATAGGGTAGTGTAGATGGTTGCCGGTACAAACGACTCTTATAAACTGTATTCGTTTGAGACAGGATGAACAAGGAACAGTTAATGTCAGATGTAGATCGTATCCTGGCAGAAACCTTAATTTGATTTAATTTGCGATGGAGGGCACGCACCAGTGACAATTTCCCTACACACCTATTTTCCCCTTTCCTGTAGGTACCAACATGCTTAAATGCCCTCTACTAATTTGAACATTAATTGCTTCACCATTTTTAGTAAATTATTCATCAGTTTTCTTGGTAACTTGTCCCACTCCCTGACCCCCTTACCAACGAAAGGAAATCAGGGCCCGGGGCCTGGCGGGGGGGGGGGGAGGAGGAGGGGGACATGAAATCAGTATTACCAATTCGGGATTCGAATTAGTACAGTCTAAAGTAGTCAGGTTGTATATGTAAATCCCCAGAGCAAGACGTTTGAGTGTAAAGAGCTGGCGTTGTTGTGTTGTTTGCGTGTATTTTACCGTGGCGATATTCACGCCGTAAGTAAAAAAACAAAAGCTATCCTCTAAATCATTCCTGTAGAGAGTTCATCACCCTAACTTCTTTCCCAGTTACAATCTGTACTCCTTTCCAGAAATTTATTCATTTCGCACATTATATTGACTGCCCTATTATTGATTTATAAGCCTAAAGTAGAGAATATTTATAACAGAATCGATACGTGACTTTACACTGACAGAGGACTGTTAGGATATGGAGGATATAAATGTATAATCAGCGTTGCTTATGTAACCAGCAGGTGCCGTTACATAGTGTTGCTACTGAAACATCGACTGTCACTCTGTCAAGACTGACAGATTGCAGTGTTGCAGAAGTAAAAATTCTTGCTCTTGACGCGGGCATCAATAAATTTCAGTAATACACAAAAGTCTGGAGTACAGTTTTCAGACGTTTTCGAAATTTCTCTAAAATTACCCTCTCATCAGCATTGGTATTAATCATGGCGTCCATTATAACAAAGATATATGGAAGTACGAAACTTCCACTGTATTACTATCCAGTACACTATGCTCGGTTAGGAATATACTGAAAATTTTTTAACCTTAGTTATGGATATACGGAAACACTTTCTCCTTTTGTGGTGATTTCTAAAAATGGAAATTGGTTGAAATTTGATTCATAATCTTTCTCGAAGCCTGTGTTTTAATACACTTGCTTTGATGCTGGTAACGCCCAGTATCCTCTAAGCAAACATCGCCTTTGGTTGTACCTGACATGCTGAGCAGTCAAACTAACATTTCGACACGTCTATTCAGTATATGTAAAGAATATTTTTAGGAAGGTTTTATGGTCATAGAGTGACAGTCATGTAAGGAAATGACGTGTCTGTGTACGACGCGTGTGATCTGAACAGTATCGTTACATGCAGTCCTGACAACCAAAATTCTGCTTGATCAAAATAAGATAATTTTCTGTACATCAGGAGGGGGAAAGCTTTTGACAGCTAACCGTGAGTTTGATCTGTGAGCTGTCATCAATACCTACTTTATAATCGGAGCACAGACTGGTTTTGATTTTGTTTTGCCACCATCGGAAATAATTGGTGACTGTCTTCCGTTTACTTTGAGTTTCGTTATTGTTGTAAGACATGTTTCTCTTAGTCTTTTAGACCGTTAACATGGAGAATGCAAAAGAAAACAATGTATAAAACAGCATAGCTAGAGCAGACTTGAGAAATAGTAATTTTAAGTAAACTTTGGTTTGTTAACCACACCGTTCTGGTTTTATTTACAACGAAATTCTGAAGATTAACTAAATTTCAATAGAATACACTTTTCCTCCAATGTGGTTAATCAACTCAGTTTGAAAATGTCACCAAATGTGGTGGGTGAGCGGTGACGCTCTGGTCTCACCTTCAGTAGAAAGCGGATTCGAATCCCCCGTCCAGCCATCCACATTTGGATTTTCCATGGTTTCCCGAAATCACTCGAGGCTAATACCGGGATTGTTCATTTAAAAGGCCATGGCCGAATTCCTTCCAGTTCATTGTTCCCAGTTATTTCCCGCCTCCAATGACCTCGACGTTGACAAGGCCTAATGCCAAAAGCAATAATAATAATAATTCCTCAGACTTCCACGGCCATCTTTGTTCATGAATAATAATAATAATGTTCTCCAGCGATTCATAAAAAAGTTCCACATTTACAGTTTTTTGATAGCCCATTTTTCTCCCTGGATCTTCGCAATTCCCTTAGTACATTTTCAATCTGTTATTGAGTAGCAGAGCTTGGTATTTTTATAAACTTTCCTCCTGCACGTTTACGCCATCAACTGAGACCTTAGCGCCAGTGATGTTTCTTAAATCTATAAAAACAGAAATTGCATCGAGGATAAAGAAATCGTTATTTCCTGTGGCCACTTGAATATATTTTTTATTCAGTGAATGTTTCATGGAATTACCTTTAAAGTTCTTTGTTAGACGAAATAAGGTTGTTTGTATTTTAACTCTGCAGGTTCTTAAAACTATTATCTTCTTGAAGAGTATTGAAATTACTGCACGTAGCATACTCCTCGGCCGTCTGTCTTATCAGTGCGACAACGAGCGGGCGATTGTCTGATACCACGCAAAGACGCACCTCTTAACGTTTTATCTGGACCTACAAAAAATATTTCATTCTTTTTTTCATAGGAATTACTCAAATGGTATTGGAAAGTTGTCCGAGAAACTAAACCCTTACCTAAAACTCGTACGTATAACCCCGCTTACAAGGCGTCCAGCTATTGAGCACTGCGTTGAGCGCAGGCGCAATCTGTACCCGTGTAAACAAGATGTTGGTGGTGAGATAGCTTTGGAACGTGTTTGTCAAAGATGACTCATTGCTACCAACAGGACTGACCAAATCTAATGGAGACCTAGCGTTACAGCAAAAACGGTGTTACAGTCGCTAACGCATCATCTTGAGTCTTATTAACATGCAAATTAATGCTTTGTTAGCACTGATAATCTCCAACAGCCGGCGATGGGGCCCCTGACTCTTCTCTCGTCCTCCTTCTCTTGGTCTCTTGACGCCAACGGCGAGTATCTTCTTGTACATTCTGCTTCAAATATCGTGCTGTGATGACAGAAGCACTGTTTGCGCTGACCGATACAGCATACCAGCTCGCGATAACATCCTTCTCGAAGTCGCCCAGTGGTCGCATTATCTGTGAAGCCCACAACCAAAGATGTGGCAGTGAAGCCCGAACCACCGGACACTCGTAAAGAAGAGTTAGAAAATTCTCTGCCATACGTGGGACGAGAATCCAATGTTTGACGTGTTCCGAGTAAGCTTACTTTTAAGTGTAGGTCAGTTGATTCCGTTTGAGTGAATCTATTTGCTATCTTAGGATTGTCAAAGTACTTAGACACCTGATGATAAGCATACTGCACCCTTTTCCTGTCATTATATTCATTTATAAAACTCTTAACTACATATAAGTCTCGTATTTGATTAAAAGTCGCAATTTCAGTGGAAATCTTTCGTTTTCTGTGATAAAATAGATAATTTACTGTGTGGGAATATATTGTTATTAACTGCAGTGTTACTGAGTATAAGTGGTTACCTGTTGTTATTACTTTTTTTTTTTTTTTTGCTTATGGCTTTACGTCTGGTCTATGTCATTAGAGGCGGGATGGGGACAAGGAACGGGAAGAAATTTTGCCATGGTATTTTGAAGGAAGCATCTCGGCATCCACCTCGAGTGATTTGGGCAAACAATGCAAAACCAAACGTGGATGCGCGGACGAGGATTCGAACAGGCGTCATCCCGAATGTTATTAATTACCATCTTCCTGCTGACAGGATTATAAAATAACGTTAGTCTTCAGAATTTGCTGTGAAGCAAAATACGTGTTCTCTTCTTGTTGCCCACTGGTCACCAATTACAGGCAGTGTGTTGGAAGAAGAGACGAGACAAATTTAATAGTTGCTTTTATGAAATAAACATTGTCTTAATTGTAATACTGAGCGTGGTGGATGAGTGGTAACGCTCATTGGGGAGGATGCCGGTTCGAATCCCCGTCCGAGGTTTTCCACGACTTCCCCAAATCACTTCAGCCTAATGCCAGGATGCTTCATTCAAAAGACCATGACCAAATTCCTTCCTGTTCCTTGTCCCCAGTTCTATCTCGCCTCTAATGACCACGACCTCGACGAAGCTTAAAGCCATAAGGGAAAAAAAGTTATACGAATGTTGTCCTTGTCAAGTCTAATTTATTCGCCATATTTCTTACATGACCGGTGAATCCAAAATTTGCGGTCGTTTCCGCCTTTTCGTGATCGTCTACCCTAATGATACACCGTGTCAGCTCCTGTGTGTAAGCAATGTAAGAAATTTGCCGTATGTGAAGTTTTGAACTGTTTATGTAAAAGATGTAGCTTCTGAGGTGGAAAATGTGGGACCATTCTTAGATTCGAAGACGATCAAAAAACCGTGATAAGGACAGCCGGTACGACAGAACTAGGATTTCAACTCTGACCGCTGTACGTACCACCACACAATACAGACTGACTCGTACGACAAAACTAGTGGATTCCTGTATTTAGTATTATGATTTAAGACACCGGTGGATACCGGCGAAATGTGAAATTGTCTAGGTTGGATGCACGCTAATTTTTCGTGATTTCTTTGTGTTACATGTGTCATTGCTAATGAGCTATTGGGTTTTATATCTTAAACTGCTTTCCGCATCCAAAAGCACCATAAACCCACTAAACCCCTGTAATTATTTCATAACAATGATTTTTCCAAATTATACGTTAAAATTATGTTACGGTTAGTATAACTAAAATAATGCTCTGTTTAAAACTTCCAAGTTAAAGAATTCGTGTAAAACTGAAGTTTAGACGCCAACACAGGATCGAACTCGAGTTCTCCCGAATGCCAGCACGGGACAGTAATCGCTCAGCCAAAACTCTGTAGTTCCTCAATTGATTTCAAGTTCTTTCGGTATTGATTTCAACATCGAGTGCATATTGGGGCATTACTGAGATACCGAAACCAGAAATAAATGCGTATGGCATTATGGGCTGAACGATTGTTAGTCTTCCAAGTGATAGTTTTGTTTTACCTCACATTACGCCTCTTGTGACTTAATCTAACCCACTAATTCTACCAGGTAAAGGGATGTATTGTTTTATCTTAAACTCTGAGCGTCCTTGCGCACTTCACATAAACAAAGCAAACTTTTACACGTGGAAACCGAACTTGGTGGCCTGGCATTCGGGAAGGCGTGGGTTTGAATCTCCGACCGGGCACCAAGATTTGGGTATTCATGGTTTCTCCAAATCACTCCAGGTGACTGCCGGGATGCTTCCATCTAAAGGCCATGGCCGAATTGCTTACCGTTCCTTGCCCCCAGTCCTTTATCGCCTCTAATGACCTCACGTCAGAAAGGCGTAAAGCAATAACAAAAAGCAAACAAAAAGAAGACAAAGGGAAGGGCAATTTAAGATTACGTAAAAATTCTGTAGAGGCCTGTATTCGAATTAAGAACGTCTGGAACCTAAGCTAGGATATTAAATTACTTTATTACCTGAACGCTTATCATTGTGATGTTATTTACAATTACTTCTCACTTCCAACTGATTCATTTAATCTCCCCATCTCAACACCGTTCCTGTTGTCTTCAGACTTCCTTTGCCTCGATCGCTATCCTCGGCAGTGATTGGTTGCAAGCTACGTCCCCGTAGCTGCGCTACTGTTGATTCACTAATTGTCGTCACATCTATTTGACAAGAACAGCTTATCAGTCTGGGGGAAGGTTTGTGCAAACGCGAGTTGCCGCAATAGGACGTCCACATGATCGAAATAGATCACTTACTTTACATCTCCAGAAAACTAGGAGAGCCCGTTTAAAAGTACTGTCATAAATGTCGACCTTGTATTGCTGAGCAAAATACGTTTTTACGTTTATACAGTGGAGTGGAAAAAAATATGTAAATTGTAAACGCGTGTGGCATTATTGGCTGGGATATCAAGACAGAATATTCTGGCGCCGCGTGACACTGCATGCGCTATGACCCGATGATCTTACCGGGTGAAGGGGACCTACAGCTTTACGTCGAATCCGAACCACGGAGAGTCCTAGCGCACTTCACACGAACAAAACAAAGCTCTGCCAGAGGTGAAGATCAGTTTCAAGGCTCGTAAAAATCCAAGCTACGTCCGGGATTCGAACTGGGGACCATCCGTTTCTCAGTCACGATCATTAAAGTGGAGGAAAGTGGACTTTGAGAAATGCAATATGGCTTCAGACCAGAAAGGGCGTCAGTGGTCTTAATATTTGTAGTAAGGCAATTACGAGAGTACGGTAAAGTCCTAACCATGGCATTTTTGGGTACTGTGAAAGCATATAAAAGGATCTCCAGATAAATTTCGTGAAGCGTAAGCGAAAGGAGGTAGAAAGGGATTGATCAAGAAAGTCAAGAGTACGTATGAGGAATTGTTGTTTTTACCCTACATTTATTCAGCCTAATATCTAGTTTCTAAATTAGGCCCTAGATGATATTTTTTTAAATTGTTGTAATTATTTAATACAGTTTCAGTAGTGAACTGCTGTTCATGCTACTGTATCACGTGACCACTCTGATCTGCGGGTGGTCAGTACAGGCTCTCGTTCACGCACATATGAGGGATTTTTTTTTTAATTTACAATGGACTGTGATGAAATGCGGCAAGTTTAGAAACCTGTAATATATGTTAACAGCAAAACAATCGACTGTTCAGATATTGCCAAAACTAAACAAAAATTGAAATTATTACTTGTGAAATAATGTGTTGAAGTATCAGTTGTAAAACTCTTATGTAAAATTAAGGCCTATTTTAGTTTCAGATACTAGGCTGTAAGAAATGTGTGCTAAATAAAAAACGTATGAGGGATGTGATTGTTATTTGGTAAGTACATCATGGTCGTGGCTCTTCCCGCTTCTATTCATTATCGTTGTGGATGTCAGATGTCGTGGAGGAAAAGAAATGTAAGCCATTTTGCTTGCAAATGATGCTATGCTTTTTCAGTAAACTGCCAATCAGAAGTGCAAAAACCAGCAAGTAGTAGTGAAATCGAATGGAATGAAATTCTCTGCAAAAAAAGAGTGGACTATTAATTACAGTTCGGAAGAAGGCTATGGCTAATTGGGATGTCATATTCGCAGGTGTGAGACTGAAAGATATATAAGAGTTCAATGCTTTAGAAGTGAGTTAGAGGGGAAGGGTAGAAAGGGAAGGAAAATAAATGAAACATGAAAAGAACAGATTTTTAAAGCGTAAGGGACCTAATTTTGAGCGGAAGAATGTCGTAGAAGTGAAAAAGGATTTTCTTTGTACCAATTCTAACATGTATCTAAAGCTTGGGCGATGGAAGAGAAATATTAGGAGAATTAAGTCCGTGGACTTGAGGAGTAGGATTGGCGGAACGTGACGGGATAAGTTGCGGAATGAACACGCGAGGAAGACATTTAAAGAGGAACCTTTACGGGATAGAAATAAAAGATCAAGACTGCAGTAGTATTGATACATGATTAGTTGATAATGGGAATATTCAGACAAAGGTAGAATGAGAAACCGCCTTCAGTCACTAGAATACAAATTTTATTGTATTACACAATGAATTTCGAACCCTGTGGATCCATCTTCAGGTGACTATGGTATTTACATTTGGATTTGAATTTTCCTTAAGCGAGATTCGTGCAGAGGTAGAATGAGAAACCGCCTTCAGGAAATATTATTTAGCAGTCACACAGGAAGGGATCGTTTCCTTTAAAATACGAAGCCTATAGGCATGGAGAACATTTTAAAGCTCTTTAAAGTAGCAACAGAGTTATGGACGGGTTTACACGCTTAATGCTTCACGCTGGTTTCTGTTTTATAACCGTTTTTCTTATTACTTAAAGGAATTTTATGCATCCATATTGCAAAATAATAATAAAAGCGACTGAAGATTTGTGCAGAATGCGTATAAAGACTTTCTAAGTCTCGTGTTCTGTGAAGGCAAGACAATACCTTCTAACCTCTCTGGCGTGACGTCTTAGAGCGAGCATTACGGTGCAAAACACTTCAAGACGTCGAATTTCGCTTCTACGAGGAAGTGTAAACACTGGTGTTAACCCTTGTGAAAGGGAGCAGAAAGATATAGGTACAAAATGCACAGATTCCGACTCGCTTCTGCGCAAGAACGCTTTGCTCCACATGGCTGCCTCTATACAAGTGAAATTGGAAAACGTACGTTGGGCAGGTTTGGATCACACCCCCTGCAATAAAGAATTGCCAACGTGCAAAACGTTTTATGAAGGATTTAAAAACTACCAGTAGGATGGAAATTTTTTTACGGCATATGGTGCAGGCTGTATCTAAAAATATTTTGTATGTCTTTTGCTTTATATTACTCGAGTAAAAAGCTTTTGATGAAGTATCATTCATATTTTATCGGTTCTCGTACGTAGAGTTCGTAAGCTAATTCAGTTACCCACATCGTTAGGATTCTCCCTTAAACGCGGTACAATAACTAATATATTGAGCACATAACCCAGGTGTATTATGTTATAATAATTCTACGTTTTTTCCACAATACACCGTGGTCATTCTCAATGTGAACCTAACACACAGTAAAAACTAACGTTTATTTCATGCAATTGAATCAGATACATCGTATGACGGTATAAATTCAATATCTTGTTCCTGTCTAAGTTTTACTTCAACTGCATAACTCGCAAGACAAAGCAATGAGCGAAGCTGGGAACCCTTCGTACTTGAATCGGCATCGCGATGGAGGCATAATTCCTATTGCGACTACCGAATCCATTTCCGACACTCACAGGTGCGAAGTGAAGCCAGAAATCAACTGACTTTTACGCCACGAGATGGCAGGCACGTCGTCTTGCTGGTCCTACGGAATATACTTGATCAAATTGTCATCCTTGGCTTACGTTGTATTACGTTTTAATGTTGTCTTTGCCTTAAGAAGCTGATGCTTATCTCCTTGCACTTGCACTGCCCAAGAGGGAGTTTTTTTTTAATCGGCAACTTCCTTGGGGATTTCAAGCGGGGTGGATTTCCCAGGGATGGAAGTGTGTGTACTTTAAACTATGTTGTGTGGATGACTTTGGTACAGTGTAAAGTTACCAAACTTTTTCTTACCACGCTCCTCTTCCGTCAAAAGAAAGGATCCCACGTCTCTTCCCCTCCTCAATTGCCAAAATTTCATTATTAAAAAATAAATGCCCACTCCTCAGTATTATGTGAGAGGAAACTCGCCAAGTATGTGGTGTTAGAATAATGATTTTGAACTCTACGCGAGACAGCACGAACACGAGTCTCGCCTTGCGTGGTTGCTCGTGAATGCCGCTCACCTCAGTGGCTGTTTTCTGACGCGAGTCAAAGGCGCGAACTGATTTTTAACATTACACTATTGAACTGAAACAGCTTTGAACGTCAGATTGCAAAACTCTTATTGATCCTACCTAATTAAACCTGTGATTAATATTTACATGCACGTACGTATTATCTTGTCATTGAGTTAATTCGTCTTATATGATTAATACAAATAACATTAAAATATATGTAAGGATTTTTATTTGGAGACTAAATAAGATAAGCGATTATCTTTTAGTAAAATAAATAAAAGGTATAACAATAAGAACAAAAAATTGTTCTTTTACGTATAGCACATTTTTATTTCCCTTTATTTCCTCTTTTAAGACAGTATGAATAGTCTCACAAACTTAATATATGCAATACTGATACAGCTGCGTATGAAATTTTGAACAAATAGAGACTGTTTCTGACATTGTCTCCAGTTGCTAAAAACCGTTCAGTTATGGTTAATCGAAATTTTCCCTGTATTAATATCCTGAATTTACGCTTTTGTTTTGTTATTATAAGTTTAGTTTTTCTCGAAGGAAGTTCAGATTCGTTTTGTGACATTCTTAAGGATTTCGAAGAATCTCTAGAGCCTTAAAGTTTTATTTTTTTGGAACATCTGTCCCATATTTGTCTTGGATGTGTAAAAGTGTTTAGAGATGCATAAAAACGCCGTTATAAACCTGCTACTCTGTGACTGATATTATATTCAGTAAAAAGTATAACTTTTGAATTTGTATATAGTTATAATGCTGATTTACACGTCATTCATGAATGAATTTCAGGGAGAGTGTAAACGGCAGTTCGTGTCAGCGCTCGTGTACGAACCTTTCGACGAGGCGCGAGACGAGAGAGTGAATACGATGGTGGAGGGACGGTGAAGGGCGGAGAAGATTCCTCTCACCTGAGAACCCGCGTCCTCCAGAGCGTTACCACTCACCCACAACATTCCAAAACTAAAGTCACCTTAGAAATAATTCCAGAAGCATTACTCTCAAAAGTTTTTTAGCTGTTAGTTAAACTGAACGAATACTCGAGGATAATATCTCTGGGCAAAGGGCGACAGTTCAGTGTTACAATATTACTTTATATAAACTGATTTACCATTACAGGATGTAATATTGTATAATATCACACTATCCGGGCAGCGAACGTGTCAGGCAATAGAGTCGAAAATGACTTGACTCTAACGCCTCCAAGTCATGTCACGTAACTCATTTTTTGCACGAGTTGTCCTGAGCAAGGTTTCATGACTTGCTCACTGCCCCAGGTGTCGGAGTAGTGAGGTGTTTGCTAGAGGACTTTTGGTCTTTTTTCTTCTGGCGTTGAGTTCCGCAGCCAAGGATGAGAGCCGATGTTTTCTCAAGCTTTGTCCTAGCAGTGTTAGAGTCGGCAGAGTGCTTAGTAAAACTGCCTGATTGCCATTACTAGAGTTTCTAGATTACTGCCTGTCTCCTACAGCCGTTTTTAATTATCTGGCACATTTCACTTAACGCCATATCCGACGAAAAACAGCATGTGCATTTGTAACTGAACGTTGAACTATCATCCTCATATTTTCGTATCATTTCAGTCATTGAATTTTTTTTTTTAGTAAATTGAAACTGGAAATAAAAATGAACTGGCGTTAATGCAAAGACGTACGGAGGATGTTGGTTCGATTTTGATAGAGTTATTCAGATTTAATTTGACGAAATGAAAAATTTCTACACATTTGCTTACTAAACAATACTGTTCAATGCATTTAGGTTTTCCAGTGAAGGGAGTTAAAAGTTAATTAAAAGGCACAAAACTTTGAATGTGGCTTAAATGTGAAAGCAGAAACAATTCGTATTCTACGATGTGCTGATATTGTCCTGTTGGTAGACAATCTTGAGGATACTGACACGCTGCTGAATGGCATGAATAAAATAGTGGGAGAAGAATTTGAATTAAATATGAACAAAAGCAAAACAAATGTCATGAAATGTAGCATAAACGCTAGAAATAACAGAAAAATCAAATATTAAAATAGAAGACCAGACGTATTAGAAGTAAATGATTTCTGTTGCTTGGGAAGTAAAATTACCATTAAAGGCAGAAGCAGGACCTTAACAAAATAAGCAGAATAGCAGTAGCTAAGAGAACCTCCTAGAAACATTGTTAAATACTGACTTGGATCTCTGAAAGAGGTATCTAAAACTGTAAGTAGAAAGCACAGCACCTTATGGAAGTGAAGCGTGGACTTAAGAATACCAGAAAGAGAGGAAATCGAAGCATTTGAAAAATGATGCTGTAGAAAAATACTGGAAATTGTGTGGACAACGGAATACGAAATGAACGTATTTTCTAAATGATGGACGAAAAAATAAGATTAATCTCTCGGAAAGAAGACATGCGGGATTGGTTAATTTGTTAGTGGAGGGAACAGCCGAAGTAAGAACAGTCGCGGTGGCCAAAGATTAGAATATTGAGAGCGTAGGTTGTAATGGGTTTGTTGAGACGGAGGTTAGAGTAAGATAGAAAGAGTTCGAGGGTTGCATCAAACCAGCCGATAGACTGATGGCAGAAAAGTAACGAAGCCCACAACCAGGAGGCGTTAAAAGCTATTGTGTCAGAGGTAGGACGGTCAGTTCCTTACCCTCTGGACCTACAGTTTAATGTAGAATACTGGTGAACAAATCAAAGCCCATAAAAAAAATCCTGTCCGTGAGAACTTGAATTTTGGAAGAGAGCGCCTTACCCAATATTAATAATTGGTTCAATTTTTCTCAACACTGACAAACGATAGGCAGGCAGTCAAATTGCAGAAATTGTTGATAGTTTGGAGCACGTCAATATTTTAAAAATTATCGAAATTTTTTTGTCCTGTTTATACATTTAAAGATTTGTTTGGAAGAATGCTCGAATCTGTTTTGTTTTGCGCCTCGTCAACATAGAGACCATTAGAGGCCTTAAAGGCCTGAGAACAAGGAACGGGAATGAATTCAGCCATGGTCTTTTGCAGGAAACATCTCCGCCTTTTCCTGAAATGATTTGGGGAAACCGGGCAAACAGAAAACCTGATAGCCGGTCGGTGATTCGAACCCACAACCTCCCCAAGGCGGACATCCTAGAGTATCAATATCCTGTTAATCATCTTAATTTAGTATCTCTACTAGCCTTGTAAAAATGACGCAGGATGAACTGAAATGTTCCAGTTTTCTACGAACACACACATCATGTTAGCAGTGCGTTATCAGATGAGAACGTGTTTAAATTAGCGCACAGGATTAAGATTACTTGATTGTTTTGTGATTCTAACACGTCGACCTCGTTTTATGTACCTGTTTACGCTAAACTGAGATAGAATGAGTTCGTTACAAGCAAAACGTTCGCTGTAATGCCCAGACATTGCTACTTACGAACATTTGATCTGTAAAAAAATAATTGACTTTGCCGAGAGTGATGAATCAGTGAACTAAATATAAACAAAACATACGAGTAGCTATAATCTTTATTGTTACTGTTAATGTAACTGGGGAAATAGAAGAATTAGAGAAAAAGGAAAGGAAAAACTTGAGGTAAACTTGGGGACAACATAAAATTGAAAAGGTGTCTTTAGGCACCGGAGGAATGAAGATCTATACAATAAAGAAGAAATTGAAAGGATGTCAGATGCGGTCAGAAAGAGGAGAATCAGCTTTTTTGGACACATAATGAGAATGGATAACAACAGACTTGCAATAAGAATTCTCAATCATGCTTACGAGATTAAGGAGGACAACCAGTGGATCAGAGGAATAAAGAAAGATATAATTGAGAGCGGAATAACAGAAGATTTAATACAAGACAGAGCAACTTTCAGGAGATTGATCCAAAATTTCAAGGGTTTCCAGGAGAAGAAGAGGAAAAGTAAAATCGTATGGACCGAAGAAAGGAGGGAACAGCAAAGTGAAAAAATGAACTATTGGAAGTCAAGAAAAGAAATATCGAGATGAATGCACGGGATTACTTTTCGTGGTCCGTCGATGGCTGATATCGAAGAGAAGTAATTATTATTATTATTATTATTATTATTATGAACGTTTAGGCCAACTAGGACAATGTTAAGCCTTCGTTTGGTTTGAAGGGCTATTAAGTGTAAACCTGTAATCCTACCAGCTATAGGATACCTGCAGTTTAATGTGGAATCCGAAGCACGGAAGCGTTCTGGCGTAGTTCTCATTTCACAGCAAGCTATTACAAAGGTGAAGATAGGGTTAAAGGCCTCTGAAAATCACGCCGAAACCGGTATTCGAACTGAGGACCTTGAGATTTCCAGTTAGCCACCAGACCCCTCTATTGTTATTATTATTTGCGATTGGACGCCATCGGATCACCCGTAGCCTTGATTCTAATCAAGTCTTATAACTAAGAATTTGTACAGTGTTTCCTGGGTAGTTAGAACAAGGGATTCTCAGTTTCTTAAGCAAAGGGAAGAACTTCAGTGGTGCCATCTGTCTGTGATTTCTGTAACCCAAGTTTTCTATGATATGTGTATTTTTTGTATGAAATGTGTAGTTTCTGAGGCAGAAATTGCGAACCGTCAAAGCATTCGCCTGCGTGATTGCGAAAACTTTTAAAAACCGCAATCAGGACGGCCGGTACAAGGGGACCAGGACACAAACCTGGTCTCGTTGTACCTGATGTGAGAATTACGTTTTTCCCGGCGTATGGATGTCAAAAATTCTTCTCGGGTATTCTGCCGGATAAGTTCTGTCCACAACGTTTCGGCAGCACCTCCACTGCCTTCATCAGATGAGATGTCATAGCTATCTCACCTGATGAAGGCAGCTAGGTTGCTGCCGAAACGTTGTGGACAGAACAACTTATCCGGCAGAGTACCCGAGAAGAATTTTTCTCAGCCATACGCCGGGAAAAACTTAATTCTCACATCAGATACGTATACGGGGAGATGTTACATCATCTAAAGCAGCTTGAGAAGCTGCGCAAAAAGAAGGGCAGACTTATCAGTACTTTGACTTTTCTACTGCACTGCAGGGACAGTAACGTGTTGCCTCGCTTTGTTAGAGTAACCCTTCACATAAACAGCAGTGGTGCCAAAAGGATTTTACATCTACTGGCATGGCGCTTCTGCGGGAGCGAATTCGCTTTATTCGCTATGAGCTGGCGCTACGACATCTCACCTGATGATGGCAGTGGAGGTTGATGCCGAAACGTTGTGTACAAAAGAACTTATCCGGCAGAATACCCGAGAAGAATTTTTGTCAACCATTGTACCTCTCCGATCCAGTGCGGTGGAGCCTTAAAGCGCGCAGCTATAATGGCGGACGATATTACATCGTATTTTAGCGATTTTACAAGGAACAAATAAAGAAAATTTGTTTAAAAAAATCGTTTTATTGAACCTAAAATACCAATCTCTTTCTCTCCTTTTTTTTTAAAAAAAAAGCAGAGACCTTTTGTGTATAAATACCTCTTTTGTTTAAAACTGTTGAATTGTAGTTGATATTAAAAATTTCTTTAGACATCATTTCCACAGGTTTACTTCGTAGCTAATTTCGGCATCTCGTTGACTAGCAAAAATTTTAGGTTACGACATAGAGAAAGATACGTATTTACGCTTTTTGGTAGACTGCAGCTGTCTCCCTCTGATAAGAGTAATGCGCATCTCACTGCTTACGTAATGAACCACTGATATCTCCCTTCTTGCCTCATGGAATCCCGTCACTTGGAAAGTCCCTGTATTTTACATGTTTCAAACTCTTCTTTCAGAAAACTTTGCCTGAACACACATTCTATTTGGAGTTATGTGCTGTAATGGAGGGCCTACACACTCAGTTTGCAATGGGTGGAGGTGGCTAATTGGTAGGAAAAATATAAATGAGATCGTATTTGTTGTGGCGGGGACAAAATATTATCGGAGGCTACCGTAAATTATCGGTGTTGGAAGAAAACCCCCAGATTTCATATCATATCAGAACCATAATCGCAACTGTAAAATACACAGAAATGATAAAGCTAGGAGTAAATATATTTATATGATTAAAAAATATATATATTTAATGTTAATACACTGGAAACGCATTCACACTTAAACATTGACAGATTAACGTAAAAAAAAAAAAAAAAAAAAAAAAAAAAAAAAAAAAAAAAAAAAAAAAAAAAAAAAAAAATTCTCAAGAAAATTTTAGAAATACTATTATTATTATCATTATAACTTATGCTAATAAAGGGCTAAGCTTGATCATTGTATTCCATATCCATAACTGACCCTAAAAGTTCGCACTGCAAAATTTGAAGAATTTTTGTTTAAAGGGGGTGCGTAATTGCTTCGAATGCCTCGCGTTGTTTTTTACTGAGGCAGGGTAAACATTCATAATGTAATCTTTGGTCATAGTGCGCGTAACGACAGAGATCTTAATAAATATTCCAGATTATTAAATAGTTAAGATACTCCGAAGAAATGAATTCCTAGAATAATCGATTCGGTAACACATTTGGTCTCATGTCCACTTTAAATAACTTATAAACCCGCGTACAACGAATCTCGAAAAGAACTTCAACGAAAGTGGTCACTAAAATATTTAAAAAGCAAATAAACCGTATTGTGTAAACTTTGGTCTAGCAGCAACACTGAAAAAAGTTTTAATTGAATTGAAATATGGCCTAGGCCAGAATGACAATTGGCATTCGTGGTTACAGAAGAGACCACGAGAAAGTTTTTTTAAAGTTCTTTCAGTGGCGACATGCTACTGAAAAGTACTTTCTTCCAAATTTTTTCAGCCACAAAGTTTTTTTCCACATTTATTTAAGAATAAAGTGCTACAAAAAGCAAACTTAATGAATTTATTCTGGCGATTAATTTCGTAGCAATTGCTTAGCTATTAACCTCTAATTTCTTCTAATATCTCTGGTCGCTGTTAATTTGCAATCGAAGGCTGACGCGTGACGTCACAGTTCTCCAGCCAGTAGCTATCGAGGTGAGTGAGCGAGCTTAGGAAATTATATAGTAGAAGCAGGTATTTCAGCTGTACATTGTAACTGTTGTAGTAAACTGGAAGAAATGAATTGCCAGAACTCGGCGTTCAACCCGTCATTTTTGACGGGCTTGGACGCTAGTTTGTTTAGAAACAATAAAAGACACAAATTGGGGCAGCGCGTTATACAAATTCCTGCTGAGTTGCTATACAGGAATTTTGGGTATTTTCATGAGCTTTTGGCTTCTGCTTGACTTAACGAACTGTTTGTATTTTATTTTCCACAAATTTTGTAGATTTAGGGTACTTCTGTGACTTAAAATAAGTTTGTGAAGATAGAATCAAGCACATAATTTAAGATGACAAATACGTGGCTGTGGAGAGTTATATATGAATACATATACTGGTATTATTCGAGTTGAGGATTCCACTCCCTGTCCGGAATTCTAGATTTCATCTTCAGATCGTTTCTCTAAATCACTTAAAGCTAAAGTTGGTTGGTGACTTCAAAATACCATGGTAGAATTCCTTCGCTTTACTTACCACCCCACTAAACCCTCCCGTCTCTAATGACCCTGATGTCGGCGACCAATTAAGGTTCAGAAAAAAATGAAACCCATATGTGACCCACCTGCATTTGATGTGTGGTAGCTAAACTTCACCTCAGTATCCATTATATTAGTGGTGACTTTGGTAGAAGTTCCGCATTGCCTCCATTCTTTCTCGAAATGCAGTTTTCGTGAGCAGCTCTACTCTAAAGTACCCTGGACCAGCGCAGTGTAACTGACGCACAAGGAAGCTAATGAGAGCACACACGTCAGTCCCCCCGTGCCAAATACCTCTGTGGCTACTCGCCAGGGAACCTCCTCCGCCGTTTGCAGCTAAAACCATTAAACACAATTAAGAACCAGTCAGGAGTCACGCTGCATGGCCTTCAGAGGCCAGTGACTGCACGAGATGTTGCGCTCTGTCCAAAGAGGGCGCTGGTACACTAGCTAGAAAGATGATATTTCCCGTTTATCTTTGAGTAATATCTTACATCATGAATGATGGTTTGCTTTTCCTTTGGAAACCAAACATTAAGAAAGACATGCATTTCGTTTAAATCTATGCAGTAGGTAATAATTCCTTTGTGTCTTACGCTCTGCATTTTGTATCAGTTAATAAAACCAGATAATATTTTTTCTTTTTTTTATGGAATATGAAAACGGGGAAATTTTAATCAAACCTAGGTTACAAGAAATATATCAATACGTATGTGTAAAACCTATTTATCTGGTCTCGCATTCGGGAGGACGCGTGTTTGAATCCCCGTCCGGGCATCCAGACTTGATTTGTCCATGGTTTCCCCAAATCACTCTAGGCGAACGCCGGGATGCTTCCTTCAAAAAGGCCATGGCCGCATTCCTTCCCGTTCCTTGTCCCCAGTCCCATCCCGCCTCTAATGACCTTCGCCGTCAACGAGGCGTAAAACAATAAATAAATAAACATATTTTATTAATAATATGTAAAAATAATTGATCTTTATTCATTTTTCAAATTGCTCTTTCCTTAAAAAGTCTTCCAGAACAAAATATTTCCGTCATTTTTTAAATCAGTATAGATATAATGTACTGTACCTTCCCTAAACTAACCTTCTGGTGAAGACCATAGTAATAGTAAATTTCTAAGCTAGTGGATGATACTTCCTGGTAGATCCAAAGTGATACGAGTGCAGTTCTTGTCAGGATCCCACCTTATTTGTGTTTCAACTTATTTTTATTTACTGCAGTAAACTTAATGTTTGGTGGCTGAGGTTTGTTGTTGGTCATATGCATTACTTCCTTTAGTTTTATCTGCTAGTTTACTTCAGCAAATTCGTTGAACAGCCTCAGCATCTCTTTGTTAGACTTCAAGTATCTTGTACGTACACCTTTTACTTCGCTGCATAGCAATATTGTCTTCAAATAACATGAAAAAGCCTCCATCCCATTTCCGAAAATTACTAAGCGGATTGTTCAATGTAACATCTAGTTGACGTGAAATGCTTAGTTAGTAAATTTATCCATTTGTCTTCTCCGATTTCACGACGGCAAAATGGAGAGACAATTGTTAATATTATTTGTTATGAATAGTCAAGAAATTTGAAATGGCCTTCATTAAGAAACATATGCATGAACAGATTCTGCAGCCATGGAAAATACTATTTTTTTAAAAAAACTACTGTATAAACTACGATATAAGTCGGAGGCATTTAAATTCGATTCACTAACGATACGCTTCAAGCATTAGATTTGGAAATTCATTCCATCCGCAGACAACAACTTCTAGGGGAGCTGTTCCTTTGTCCTGGTGAACCTGACTACCCTGAATACCTGCTCGTTCCATGCAGAATGTCCCCTGGTAACAGCTGAGATAGTTGATTAAGGGGCGCCCATTAATTACGTGAGGTGTTTTTCCTGAATTCCGGACCCCCCCCCCCCCTCTGGTTAGATTTCATGAGATCTGGTCGGACCCCCCTCTAAAATGACTTGAGATTTTGAGGGAGACCCCCTCCCCCTCTACTAATCGACCTCATAACTTTTTGATATCTGTTATTTAGGTCTCATGTTATACCCCTCACTTTTGGACGAAATACCCCCCCTAAAGTCGACTTTCACGTCATTTGTAGACTTTTTTTTAGTTCTATAATCCTATAAGAATTTCGAAACCTAACATGAGATTACCGTTGACCCCCCCCTTTTCCCCTTGGTGAGGTATCGTGAGATTTCGCCTGCCCCCCCCCCCTGCCCTTCTATTTCACCTCACGTAATTAATGGACGTCCCCTAGCAGATCGCTGCTGCTTGCTGCGTGCAGTTCTTGTTGGAAGCTCGCATCTCATCTATGCACGTGCCTTGTCGGCACTACCTCCCGACACGTCAACTCACCTGATACACAAATGAAACTGCGTTGATAGAAGCACCCGCAGCAACCTGAAGCTAAACGGGCAGAATTTAGGGTTTTTTGTTTTGTTTTGTATTGCAAATGATATAACGGTTAAAACAAGTAAAGACTGTGAACAGCTGCAGGGTGACCTGGATAGAATATTTAAATGGGTAGGTCACCCATGGACTGAACATAAGTTCCATGAAGAGTCAGCTTATTAAGTACACAGATAAAAAACTAAAGGTTAATTACGATTATAGGGCGGGGTCAGAATTGCTTATTGAAAGCATCAAGTGTAAATATCTTGGCATAATGTTTGACAACAAACCGGCAGAGCACATTGGGCACCTGGGTAGGAAAAGGTTACAGAATCCAACATTTACTGGAGAGGGTGATGAGAGGATGTACCAGAGAAGTTAGGAAGTTGGTTTAGAAAACTTTGCTCATACCATTGGTTGAATATGGTGGTGTCACATTTTGGTTATCAAATACAGGAGTTGGAGGGTGTGCAAAGAAGAGCAGCTAGATTTGTTTGTGCAAATTATCGCAGGACCCAGTCAGTAACTGATATGATTAAGGAGCTGAATTGGGAGTCATTGGAGGAAAGGAGGAGGGCGAAGAGAGTGCTGGGAATGTGCAGGGTATATGTTGGTTATCGAGCCTTTAAGGATATTGGCCAAAGAATTATTAATAGTGCAGGGAAAGGAAAAGGCGACCATGACCACATGCTGGCGCTTCATTTCATGAATAAGAGAGTGGGAAAAATGTTCTTTTGTTGGTAAGGGTGTCAGGGATTGGAACAAATTACCAAGTGAAGTGATGAATAATTTACCAAAAACGCTTAAGAAATTTAAAATCAAAATTTTCAAACCGAGCGTGGTGGTGTAACGGATAGCGTTCTGGCCTCGCATTCGGGAGGACGGCGGTTCGAATCCCTGTCCGGGCATCCAGATTTGGGTTTTCCATGGTTTCCCCAAATCACTCCAGGTGAATGCCGGGATGCTTCCTTCAAAAGGCCATGGCCGAATTCCTTCCCATTCCTTGCCCCCATCCTTTCCCGTCTCTAAAGACCACGTTGTTAAAAAGGGACGTTAAACTGTTACAAAAAAAAAAAAAAAAAAAAAATTTCAAATCGAAAAAGAAGTACACTCCAGTAATTAGCTGACTAGGGATATTACCACTGGAGAGTAGAGTCCATCGCAATTAAAAATTAATAACTTTATTTGGTAATCATTTTCTCTTCGCTGCAAGTTATGCTTCTCTGTTGAACATAACGCTTAAGTTTATCCCATAGTACACAGCTGAAGATACATCGTAAAGTGTGCTTATTGGCGTCAGTAATATTATTCTGTAATAGATTCAAACGCTGCTGCTTACACAATACAGCTACTCGCACTGTCGCAACTTATCTGGGGTCTCAAGAAGTTGCTCCACAATACTTACGACATTCCGAATGAATATCTGGACGCGAAAATATGAAGTAATGCCTGCGAATTATCTCCACAGCTGCTGGTTTGCGAGACGTTTTAACGACTCCCAAGTAGCCAATAGTTCGTCAGGTTTGTGAGATTAGGTGCCAACTAAATCTATACTCTCCAATTCAAAGAATTGTGGGTGGCAGCCAAGGTTTGGAGGATGCCGGTTCGAATTCCCGTCCGGGGTTTTCCACGACTTCCCCAAATCACGCCAGGAGAATATCGGTATGCATCCTTCAAAAGTTCACGGCCGAATTCCTTCCTGTTCCTTACCCCCGTCCTTTCCCGCCTGTAATGACATCGACGTCTAAGAGGCGTAAAGCCATAAAAAAAACGATTAGCAGACATTCGGGATTGCCGACGGAATTGAAAACTTAAAACTATGAACTTCATACGCGCTACACTTCGTACTGATAGCTACAGATATACTAAATAATAATAATTCCGTGTGGTCGTAATGATCTGTGACAGGGTTTCTATCTGCTGTGCATTCCGTCCATCTTGGCCGCCTTAACCTAATCTGTTAGTGCTGCCAGGTACAGGGGACGTACAGTCTAACGTCGAATCCGAATCACGGAAGCGTTCTGGCGTACTTCGCATTGCACCGCAAGCTTTGTCATAGATGAAGGTCGCGTTAAGGGTCTATGAAAATCCCCGCCGAGACAGGGATACGAACCGGGGACGTTTCAATCACCTTAACCACTGAGTCATCAGCCCGCTACAAATTTATTGATAACATTAACATGATGGTGAAGCGAACTCGTAATATTTTATCCATCCCAAAATCGCTCAACGCGCCTAAAGAAGTTTTCAAGTCAAAAACTAAAAATCTTAGTCCATAACCCGAAGGTTGATTGACTCATCCTGAAGGAGATGTACCAAGCTGTTGTCAGTTGCAGGCCAATTCCTTTGCTCAGGGGCCTACAGTTTAACGAGGAATCTGAACCACGGATCGTCCCGGCGTAGCTTTCATAATCAAATACCACTCCTGAAACTTCCTGCTTACCACGGGATTTGAACCCGCGACCGGAGAGAAACTTTTGGACGTTAGCAACTTAACTTCTGCGCTACCAGATCGCCTTATTTTGAAGTATATGTGTGCTAAGTACTATCAAAATCTGGTAAAAACTGTGGGTTTGTATCAACGTTAACAGAAAAAGGGGGGGGGAGGGAAGAAATGAGGAGAGGGTTTAGGTTTTCGTAAATCAAACGTAAATAGTGTTTTTCTATTTGTTTTAAAGTATACGTATGCAAAGTTCCATCAAAATCGGACGAAAACTGTGTTTGTATGAAGAACATTGGCAAACAAAGAGACTTACATTCGCTTGTATGTATTAGATGCATGTATAGTCTATACTTTCGCTGCTTTCTACGCGCAAAGCTGCTGGTATACTGTTAACATTAGCATGTTGGTGACGCGTCCATCGAGTGTATCAAACGCGCAACACGCCAGAGCATGTTGGTGACGGGAAGTCGTGAACTCGGATTTACTCGCGTCCAAACATCGTCTAACGCGACTATACAAGTTTTCACTTAACGTGGGTGCTAGAGGGTTTCTGAACCGTTAGTGTGGCTTCACCACACCTGATCGGAGAGGTAGGCTTACAACGGAAATGGGAAGGAGTACCGCCACACAGTGGTTCAGGTTGGAATATAGTTGGAATACATTCCAACTAAAGTCATAAAAAAAATGATAATATTTGCTTCAGATATCATTTGTTGTGCTGATCAAAACAAATGTTCAATTCTTAATAAAAATGAGACCTTCAGCCTTAAAAACAAAAACAAAAAATGTATGGGGGAAAATTTATATTTTTTTCACGGCTCTGTTTTTAGAAGATTTACACCCCCCCTTTTTTTTCAATCAAGGCGCTTGCTGGGATGGTCCTCAATCTCCGGCTCAAACTACACGTTAGAGAAACAAAAAATACACTTTTCGCACACAGAACATACTTAGACGTTTCAGACAGTTTGCAACACATCCTCTTTCCCATATGACTTCTACAGACCTATCAAGACAGCAGTCTGACTGATAAATTTGCTTTCAAAACAAGCACAAGCCAGTGGAAAGAGGAAGTGACGGGACTCACCCGCTAGAGTGGAAAAGTGCGTAAAAGACACTGATGATGAGAGGGTGTTTTGCATCAAAATTAATAACTCTTCTGTACATTCAAATCTCTCCAGAAACGAGGGTAAAAGGAATAAATAAAATTATTAATTCAGGTTCATATCTCCTTAATTTTCTCTTTTTCAATGCGATCCAAATAGGTTGGTGGGCCAACTATTTCTGCGTATTTGTAAATGAAAGTGGTTGTTTGCTTGTGTACGAATAAATTTTGTTGAAACTCCGTAGTTAGTTCGCCAGATAATCTAAGTGCAACCTCTTCACAGAGTCTGTGACACTGTCGTGAGGGCTGTAGTAAACGAGCGGCGCTTCTGTGTACTTTTAGGGCATCAGTAATAATTTCTCTGCGGCAGGGATCCCACACAGCAAAACAGCGCCGGATCAGGCCAACGAGAGTTTCATACGCTATCTCAATTGATACATGCGTCACAGATCTTCAAAATTCGACCAGACGGTCGCGTTTTACGATTCGCTTTACCTACTTTGCTCGTACCACTTTGTACAGTCACACCCAAATACTTCAGGTATTAAATCGCATCCAGGATTTTACATCTTACGTTGTAATCATTGTTTCTGGTTTTACCTTGGACTGGGTCATTGAGTACGCTAAACGGAGTGAAATATTTAGACTATGCAATCAGTCTTCCGGCCACCTTGAGGGACTTGAAGTTCGGAGGTAGCCGACCCCGGCAGCGTAGTGGTAGCGTGCTTGCTTCGCGTTGCAGGGGTCGCCGGTTCGAGTCCGGCCAAGGGCATGGGTGGTTTTAATTAAGTGTTGTGTTCGTCTTGTGTCGTCCTTACAAAAGAGAGAAAACAATCATACTTGGATGAAATCTATACATTGTAAAAAAAAAAACGAAAAAACACATTGAGCTGGCTGAATGGCTAACATGGCCGAATGCCATTTAAATTAAGGAAAAAAAAAAGTTCGGAGGTAAATCAGAGAAACTAGCACATGGTGAGGTGGGAGGAACTATGATCATAGCCTGATAAACATACTGTAAGGCGGGAAACTGCCATTGTAAAATTAGACTGTTTCATCCTAATCAGTAATGATGGAATATTTAATATTTACTGTGCAAGTTGTCCGATTGCCCAAAACCGCCACAATTACTCTGAGAATCTCCTATTGAGGTCGTTTCTGTTCATACTTAATGCTTCTAAGTCCCTTCAAAAACACAAATTCATTAAATTCTGTAGAGGGAACTCTTGGTGTCAAGTACAGATCACGTTCGTATTTCATTACTCGGTCGATACCTCTGACGTCAAAACCTCTTTTTTCCCTAATATTTTGTCACTTTTACACTCTGTGCAATCATTTTTGGTATAAATCTATCTTAAAGAGGACCAACAACGATCAAACGAAACAAATCAGTTCACTTTGTCAGGACTAGTAACCCTAAAAATAGACATTACCCTACCTGACCCTGTCTATCTGGAATGCCATTCCCAAACACGGTCAAGGGTGTATAGAATGCTGTATATATCCCAATGTTACCTGTAATTTTTTTTACGTATATCTAGCAAAACTCCCGTTTAATTGATGTAGAAGTTAAAATAGGACTACAACGGGATAGTGTTTCGGAACCAATGCTTTTAATTATTCTAATCAATGATTGTGTTGATGGTTTATAGTCAGAGATCAGGTTAACTTCAGATGACAAAACGGAGAAGCTAAATGCCAAGAAGAGTCAGGTAAAAAAATAAAGGTTAAGTGAACATATAAAAGAAATAAGATTGAGGACGAATTATTAGTTGAAGACCTAAAGAGCATATAGTTTATAATAGTAGTAGTAGTAGAAACTCCGCGATTAAATAAATGTGGTTGGTGGAGGGTGCATTGCACGTATCATAATGTGTAACCTTTCGTGCATAGGAAGGGATAAATTGTTTGATAGAATACTCAATTGGGCAGGATACATTTGACAGATGTAAGGGGATGGCTTCTAAAGCATGTATGTACAGGAGATGTTGGGAGTGGGGAGGGGGGAGGGGGGAGGAGAGATGTACCAGGAAAGAGAAAGAACGGATACAGAACCTTGATCAGACCATTGCTTGTATATAACGGGATAGCATAGGACTCACATTAGTGCTATGAAATACAGTGAACTGAAAGGTACAGAGATGGGAAGCTAGATTTGTTTGCGGAAGTCACCGTTGGAAACAATCAGTAACTGATATAAGATTTTGGTTGGGGCAGGGGCGACGCTAGGATTCCCAGGCCCTGGGTATTCGTTCTTAGCAGTGACGTAACCGGTTTGCACCCGTATTAAATTCATCGGATGGGGCCGTCCCTCAGGCCAGTTGGGCGACCTTTTTATAGCTCTGCCACTGCCAGAGCGACAATGTTCGGATTCTTGGGGTGGGGGCCCCTCCGGCTGGCCATCGGGCCCCCCTTCAATCAGCGGTTCCGGGGTGCATTTTCCCCGCTTACACCTCCCCCTCCCCCAACGACGGCCCTGGTTGGGATTCATTGAGGTACAGGAGCTGGGTGAAGAGTGCTGGCTCTGTATAAGACTTACGTTGTCAGCGAGGACTGGTAGTAGCAAATGAAAGAAATTGCCTCGAACTTAATCCAGCACGTGATTTTAGACATATGTCAGAAAGAACATTTTCCTTTGAAGGTAGCGGAGTCAGAAACTGAAATTTCCCAAATAAGTGCTGAAACATTTACTTCAAACAATGAAAGTATTTAAATAAATTCATAAAACTCTAAAAATTACACGAGTAAGGATATTGTACTGGAAGAATTTGGCATAAAAATTCGTGAAATGCGAAGGTAGGCGAGAAGAAAGTCTGCCGCCAGGAGATCTACTCCATCACAATAAACTAAATTTAAATTCTTTGTTCCACTGTATAGTGAACAACTGCACTCTGTACTCAATATGGGCCAAGAAACTTCACTGACTGCCTACTATACATGATGTGGAAGACTAGAATTGAAGTTATCCTTGGCGACAGTTATCTGGCACTGCGAACTGTTAATCCGATAACAGCGATCCACTGCTTCTGGTGTGACAGCTGAGGTATCGTTTCACACCTGTCGTGAGTACGTGACTGCCGCAGTTTGATGTGAGACACCGTGTGACATTGAAGCGACCTTCTCTTATCTAGAGCTTCTTGTATCACTTATCTGCCGACCAACAGCCCAATCGCAAACGCAAAAATAGTACTGACAGGAGCTATGCATACTGTGCTTCAGCCATCAAGTGATTGGTCCGTTAGTCTTCAATCTTTTGTGGGGACTGAGAGCGCTGCGCACTGGAATTTTCTGCTGGCGATAAACAGTGTTGATATGCCGGCAGCTGATAAGGAAGATGATTGCTCAAAATGCCTGTAGAGACACGTGCCATGTGGGCGGTAGAGACCCACAAGGCTCTATATTGTTCCCACTGTTTTATGATTACTCAAGTGTTATATGCCTTTTATTGTATCCCATATTCGAAACTCGTTCTACAAGGATATTTAAGGCGTAGGTTTCTTCACGAGACTTTTCTGATAAACCATCGCAAAACACACAAACACACACACACACACACAAATGAAACTAGCAATTATCCTTGATTTCGTAGTGTGAACATAGGTTTTTATTGCTAGAACTGGATGTAGAAAAATGTAAATTACGTAAAATATGTCCCAAAAAAGAACAGAGTCAGAATAATATGACGGGGAAGCCATCACCATTCTACCATTGAACCTGTCTCGCGAAGAAAACCGATTTGTAACATGTTTAATCATAGTAACAAACTAACGGGGGAGGTTAACTATGTGAGACTACCTATCACACTTCTTCAAGCAGAAATTTGTTTGTGGCTGAAAATTCTGGGGACATCTTATGTCAATACCGTTCTGTACATAACGTTCTTGGTTTTTCTGTTTTTTGCTAAGATATATAGACTCTTGGAATTGGAAACCATTGAGTTACCTACGCATAAATACACAATAATAATCTGGTACAGCGGAAATACACGTCTATAATTTATAATAAGTTGTCCGTGCATGAAATTTATGAACAGATCGTACACAAACTGCGAGAGATACAAAGCCTGAGTAAACGATATAACATTACACAGACTTACACACGCTGTAACCGTTTGGTTATTTTTCAAAATTATATGAAAAAATATTTTATTTATCCTGATAAAAGTATCCTATGTCCTTTTTAATGATGGACAAATGGTTAAATTTAATCAAAATCGTAAGTTACTTTCGCATTAATATTAGTGTAGATAAGTTCTATTTCTACTATATACTTTTAAAAGAAGAATAAGAAACAATAGTCTAATATTATAGCTGCGGTATTAGTGATTGTAGATTGAGAATTCTTTAAACTGAAACAACGAAGCTACTGAATTCGGCGCAACTTCAATAATTTTTTTTTATCTTGTTTGATTTGTCCACTTTAATTCAAATTATAAGTTGTTTCAACACCTTATGATTACGCGACTTCAGGCGCAATAACAGATGACAAAACTGTTTGTGTACGCTGTAAAATGAAGAGAAGATATTGCCAACAGCTGATTAGCTCGAAGAAATTATGAAACCTGACCTTCTACCAATTTCACTGGCTGGCACGTAGCTGATGTTAACTATTACGTTATATAAAAAATTTACAGATAGCCGTAATCTGTCTGTCTATAATTGTATATATTTCGTTTGCAAATACAAAGCTAAAAATTATTTCACTGACTAAAATAAATTTTGAAGTGAAGATGTTTTCAATAGAAGTTTAAAGTTCTTAATATTTTTATTTTACTACGGGAGAATATTGAATATACAAAATCTAGAAAATTGCACGTCTCTATATAATTTACTTTTCATTTTTCCTAGTGTTATAGGTGGATGTCTTTATTGAGAAGTTAAACATTATTTACGAGTAGCTGGGACTATAAACGTGACTGAGTATTTAAACAGTTTTCTTCCCAATGCTTAAGGTTTTACTCAACTCTCAATTGGTACAAGTTTCGATCTTTCCAGAAAAATTCTCCAATAAGCAAGTAACATGACAAACTGAAAAAAAAAAACATATCTTAACTGTCTATTTTTTTAATGAGCTCTGAAAATATATATATATATATATATATATTGATAAGGATGTTGCAAAACTATTTTTTGTTTTGTTTTGAAATTGTTGAATGTGTTGTTTCTAGTTTGTAGATATGTGAGCACCCTACGGAACGGAATACAAATTATTTCATTAGTTATAACACGTATATCAGCTCATAAAACACCAGAGGACCAAGAACTGATCCCTGTTACGCTAGTTCGAAATCATCTCGTAACTTTTTGCTCTTTATGGGTGTATTTTCTATTTTCAAGATATGATATCAAAGCATGTCGTAATCATAATTCCATGATGATCTAATAATATCAGAACAGCTCTAAGAGCAATACTGTTAGCTATAGACATAGCACAAAAAATTCTATAAGATCTCTTTTTTATGTACTGTCACTGTTAGTGTCCAAAGGACAAAAAAAATTTAAAACCAAATATATTATGGTAATTGATTGTTAAAATAAACGCTTTTGACAGTAAATAAATAAAGTAAAAAGCTTTCGTCGACCTAGGTTAAAAATATCGTTAATGTGACTTAATTTGTTTTGTGTACTGTTGGACTAAAATCAACGCTTTTTCACCAAAATCTGGTTTCGGTGGCAATAATGTCTGGTAGGTAATGGAAATGTGCAGTATTTTGAGTTGACCCTGTGAAGAGTTTTATGAATAGCAAAGTTCAACCATTTATGCTGGGTGTGGAACATCATGTCTGGTGTTTGGCAACTGAGTTCTTCAGTGGAGGACAGCATCCTTCTACCTGATGACCGCGGTTTCGAATGAGATGGTAGCTGTACTGTCACTGGGTAATCGAAACTCTCGGTGTCCGTAGACGCTGTCCTAAGTGGCCGGTGATGTATATCGTATGCCGTGGGTAGTATAACCGCTTCACCAATCCGTAATGACCTGATAACCCAGAGGAGCAACAGAGTGAGAAATATCAGTTATTATTAGTATCGTTTAGGTCGGAATCGGAACACACGATATGTATCGCTGGTAGTCACAGATATTGCGTTCAAGACCCCACAGTAGCAGCGATGACGATCAGTAGAACACTGGTCTACTTAATCTCTTTATCTGACAATAACTGGTGACATCGCTTCATTGGTTGGTGTGATCTTTTATTTCAGGAAGTTAGCAGGAGCCAAGTACTGTAAATGTGATCACGTAGCATGGCGGTGGGTCTCATTTGTGCCAACCGTCTGACGTCTACTGAAAATCCTATATATATGTCGCTTCGACAGTTCTCAGCTAAGAGCACGAGTACTAATAAATCTTTTGTCGCCTGACAGGTGTGTAAACCAAATTACTTCCGTGAAACTACATTAGAAATATTAACTTTCGACCCAAAAAGAAGTAACACAGTTATTACACTGTTATGAACATCAAAAGTAAGATTTTATAAGCGAGATTTAATTTTGACTTTCTGGATCTTGAACACGAAATTTCAACTACGAACAATTTGTAAAATTATATTGTTGTGCACTACTATGTGAAATTATATTGTTGTGCACTACTATGTGAAATTATATTGTTGTGCACTACTATGTGAAATTATATTGTTGTGCACTGCTATGTGAAATTATATTGTTGTGCACTGCTATGTAAAATTATATTGTTGTGCACTACGTGAAATTTTGAGGTGTGATTTGAAAACGATTGCACTGTTCCGCTTATTATTTCACTCACAGAATTGTTATGAGTTTATACTCGTATAATAAATACTGCCAATGCCTCTGGAAACTAATTGCAGCCCAAAGGCGGATTAAGACAGTGCGAGGCCTGTGGTAAATGCGAACAATAGGCCCTTGGTTTGCTTTAGGTATTAAAGTTTAGGATATATTACAAAACAGCACATTTACAGAACTTCATGACTTACGGTGGGCAAACACTAGTCAAATCAACATTTATAACTAAATCATTTTCTATATTCATTAAAATCAGATGATTTAGACGCATAGGCCTGAGGTACCCCGAAGACGTGGAGTCCGTAGTTTTTGCTAACTCTTGCTACGTGCTTATCCGGTACTGGGTGCAGCCGCAGTTAGGCTAACTCTCACAGTAGGAATATAAGAGACAAACATTGTATAGTAATGTTATACATTTCTTCCTCTCATTTTTTATAGTTTCCAGCCTTTATCCGGACTAGTCCTCTCTAGCCTCCTGTCCTTTCTCCCTTCCACTATTGTCCATTTCACTCGTCTACCTTTGCACACTCTTTTCTTTTCCCTTAATCTATCTGATCCGCAGTATTCCTTGAGGCCCGTTCGCTTTGATTCAAATTATACATTTTCTTTGGCAGCCTTTCATCACTCATCTTCATTTGTGCATACTACCGGAGTATCATCCGTTGAATTCTATCCAATACAGGTTCCTGTTTAACAACTTTCCTCACGTACCAAATCCTACTTGTCTTGGAACCTCATCTGTGACTTGAATTCTTACCTGTATAAATAATAATTGCGAGATTGAGATTGAATCCTAAACTAATGTGTATTCTTAGGTTGTTGGTGTATTGTTATAGAGATACGTGTTAAAGAGTCTTTGACCTATTACATGTTGATTGGTGTTGATATTGTGAAGTGTATTACTGAGTCTGAAATAGTGTAGTTAAAACAAGTTATTACGGCATGTGTTCTTCCGGTGTCTCGTCACTCTCTGCAGAGTACTTGATGTGTTGTGTCCGCCACTGGAGTTCTCTGATCTAGGGCCAACACTCCTGCCGCGACTGGCAACTTCAAGGGGAAACTGCTGTTTTCATCGCAGTCTTTGTTCAGGAATTAAGACGTCAGCTCTGTTTGCCGACAGATGCTACTTGATCCGGGTCTCTGCTCGTCTCCGTAAGCCAAGTTACGTTAACTGTGTTGATGCGTAAGCATGACTCGACAACGCTGTGAACACATTTAGTGATCAACCCTTCACGGGAAAACAGATACGTTCAAATGAATCGAAGGGATTCACTCTATTTTCAGTTTCTACTCTTGTTCTGCTCTGAGGAATGGAGGATGAGAAACGCGTTTTAATTACAATTTACTTAGTCTGTTGGAATCTATAAATGAGGCATAGCAATCCAATGTGTCCGAGGTAGGAGCTACTATTTTAACAATCCCATTGTACGCCAGTACAAAAAGCTAGCTTTGCTAGAGCTAAAATTCAGGACAGAGCCCTATAAAAATTCCAATTCGAAGGCGAATTGTAACCGAGGACCTTCACTTTTGAAAACATACACACATATACATGATACATGATAGTTGAAGTAAAATTAGTTTTACAAACATACATACCAAAATGTAAAACTTCATTTTATACATATTTCTTTGATGTCACATCTTGAGCAGTTTAGTGTTAGCTGGAGAAGTTGCCAGAAATATATTATTTGTTTTTCTTTTGTATATGTTTACCATTTACGAGTTGTTCTATAGTCAGAAAGTTTGTTAAACTGAAGCGTCTCAGAGTAGGTAACATCATTTTATGTTAACTGGAAATATATTTTGAGGTTATTTCTGTTTCTCGAATTGAAATTGTGTACATGGAAATTTCATTGAAAGAACAGTTGACATTACAGATGTTGTGGATGGATATTTTAAAAATGTGTGAGGAAATACCACAAATCGTGAAGTCCACCAGAGAAAAGCCGGTCTTCTTTAGCAATTATGGAAATAAGCCTGTAATAAATCAGCAACTGCCTCTATCAAATTCACTCCACGCTCGAAGGATGTGTGTCAGGTCGGTCTAGTAGATCAATTCTGGTAAATTTTTCCACACTGCTACTTCCGTATAGATTAAATCATTACTTTTTCACCTGATATCATATATCTAGAAATTACATACGGTATTATTAAGCTAGTAAGATTCTGCTGTACGAATGTGGATCAAGATGGTACTATCTTTACAGGAAGAAAATGCTGTAGTTAGAATATTCGTAACAGTTACAAAACACAATAGACCCGGAAAGCGGCTTTGCTTGTTTATAAGTTGCGTCAAATGTAGATAAATTAATTTGATATAATGCGTTCTTCATAATAGGTAAAGTTGGGATAAGTATTAAAAGAACTGAATAACATGTTTCAATCTATTTTTCCTTTCACCTAAATATATAAAGTATTGTCTTAGCACGTGCAGTAGTTACGTTTCCTTATGACTACTCAATCACATCATCACTTGATTTTTCGACTCCATCTGGAATCGATCCAAATTATCAGTTATTTATACCCTATGGGTACTCTACTTTAACGCTCCATTCAATGTAACTTATATATATACAGGGTGTTACAAAAAGGTACGGCCAAACTTTCAGGAAACATTCCTCACACACAAACAAAGAAAATATGTTATGTGGACATGTGTCCGGAAACGCTTACTTTTCATGTTAGAGCTCATTTTATTACTTCTCTTCAAATCACATTAAACATGGAATGGAAACACACAGCAACAGAACGTACCAGCGTGACTTCAAACACTTTGTTACAGGAAATGTTTAAATGTCCTCCGTTAGCGAGGATACATGCATCCACCCTCCGTCGCATGGAATTCCTGATGCGCTGATGCAGCCCTGGAGAATGGCGTATTGTATCACAGCCGTCCACAATACGAGCACCAAGAGTCTCTACATTTGGTACCAGGGTTGCGTAGACAAGGGCTTTCAAATGCCCCCATAAATGGAAGTCAAGAGGGTTGAGGTCAGGAGAGCGTACTAACATACTAACGAAACTAAAATGAGCTCTAACATGGAAAGTAAGCATTTCCGGACACATGTCCACATAACATATTTTCTTTGTTTTTTGTAACACCCTGTATATATATATATATATATATATATATATATGTGCAGTTTAAACACTGTTGACGAATGGTATTTATTATTTAATTTTTTTAATGATAGCCGCGTTTCACCCTTGTGGATTAGTCTGTGAGAACGTGGTAGAATCAGTTACGTGCTGGTCAGCTACAGTGCTGTTTGCTCTTCTATGGAACCTGATGTAGTGCTATGGTTCAGCATAACTCCTTGTGTTTTTGTGAATGTCACTATTTTACTTTTTTTTGTATTGGTCGAACTTATTTGGGGAGCGTCCATAAATTCCGTGGCTCGGTTTTTTTTGGGGGGGGAGGGGGGAATAGAAAGTTACGCTGAGCTACGAGGGAGAGGGAGCTTCCGAGCCAAGCCACGTAGCTTTTCATTCATATTATTTGTCACAGTTAAAATAAGGTAAAGAACACACAACAGCATGTGAATATTTCAGTTATTTAATTATCTCAGTGTGTAATTTACGACAGTCTAACAAGAGGAAACAGTACAAAATGTCTTCTGAAATCAATAGGGGAAAAAAGCTACGTGGCACGCGAGGGGAGGGAGTTTGAGGGAAAGCCACGTCAGGATACGTGGAGACCAAATGGAGATACGTAGTTTATGGACGCTCCCTTGGTTACACGCAGCTCTTAAAATCGGTGCTGCATGTACAGTTGGTTTCGTTATATTCTGCAATGCTCTTGTACCGTTTCGTTGTTATTTGTTTGCGTTTCTGCTGACGGCTGTGTGAAGCCCACTGTGGATGCGTTAGCTCCCAGCTGTGACCCGTGCGACCTCAGTGCGCAGATAAATCCAGGCTGCGGATCAGCGCCCTCACATTCTCTCTGATACCGAGCAGCTTTTTTGTCGTGCAAGTGACTGCCCTCATTAAACTTGAGTCGTGAGGCGCTTTCGACTCCTTCCAAATTTTTATCACGTCGGAGAAAAATGCAGTGATCAGGTGTCGTCTAAAACAGAAGATAGGTTAAGAAAATTTCCCACCATACTAGTCTGTTTTATCATCATTTGCAAATGGTCCCAATGGGATCAAGCAAAGCGTTGATTTTCATCATTGCTTGTAAACTAAGAATTTTTCCAGTGTTTCTACGGTGTAGTTAAAACCAGGCTTTGTCAGTTCCCGGTGCAATGGTGGAAGCTCGAGTGTTGTCGTGTCTGCGAGTTGTATTTTTGTTTGTAAAATGTGTAGTTTGAGGTTGAAACATGGGACCGAACCAGCATTCACCGGACTGCCTACTGAAAACCTCCTAACACTGCCGACGCGCGCAATCTAGGACTCGAACCTAGTTCCGTGATACCTCCCCTATACAGTGTGTTGGCGCCTTGACGCACTGAGGTTGTCTGTTATTCGTATGTTGCTCATGCATGTGAAAGAGTTGTCAGTAGCTGTATTATATACAACGCATTTTAATTTGCGCTCCAACAGCAGTGGTCTAGAATATGCTAACTCAAAAACCTCTGCTATGGTCTCATTGGTGGTTTTTAATTTTTGGATTGTAATTAAACTGTGTTACTTATATCTTTGTTTCATTTAAATATCTATTGTAACTATTTGCTAAGTATTATGTGACCCGCAGGGTAACTTAGAATCGAAATTAGTAGCGCAGTATTGACTTAAAAGGTTCGCTGAATATTAGCAAACAAGGTGAAGATTGCACGTGTGTGAAGTCATCTCAGAGCTCACAAGAAATTTAAACAGCCGCTGTGCATCAGCGCGTAACGGTTACGACTGTATTTACAAACGAAATCCAGAGAGATTATTTCTTGAAGACGTAGATGTTCGATTGCCAAAGATATAAGTAATGATGCCAAAGACAGCTACTGTCAACCAGCGTTACATGGTGTATACATTAAAATTTAGTCGCCACTTGGTCCTCAGAACAAAACATTTTAACGTAAACATTGCTTAAAGCTTGACCATTGAGCAAAATATTTAAACGTAAAGCTTTAAGAAGGTGTGTAATATAGATACTATTGGGTATTATCACACTTGTTTTAAGTGCTTTTTTGGTAAATTGTTAAAAATTTTAACTAGTATTTCAGCCATATCAAAATCTGTCTGGATCCGGTGTGTAAACGGTGACCTGCTAACTTAACAATAGAACAAGAAATAAACTTCTGTAATTTTATCGATATATGTGATTAATAGACGTCGGATTTTTTTAAGTTTTCCGTGCTTTACCCAAATTACTCCAGGCGAATGCCGGGACGCTTCCTACAAAAGGCAATGGCCAAATTCCTTCCCATCCCTGTCCGCCATCCTTTCACCGTCTCTAATTACCTCGACGTCGACAAGGTGTAGGGCCATAATCAAAAAAAAAAAAAAAAAAAAATCGGAATTTTAGGCGCCAAAAATTTTATTTTAGGTGCCTAAAATAGGCTCTGCTTCAATGCAAAATTGCTTCTTAAAATGTCAAAATAGGTAATGAAAACTATGGTTATGTTTATAAAATATCATCAATAAACATTCGTTAATTTATATTGTAGCATTGAGAAGTGTAATTCAGCAGAACATTATTAAATTTAATTGATTTTAGCTGGTTGGGATTATCTAAAATCAGTAAACTATTCATGTGCATTTGTCACGTATTTCCTACTGATGAAGAAATAAATTTGGAAAATAAATCTGTTGGATATTTATTTAACGATATAAAAATTAGTATATTTATGTGTACGAATTTTATTATACAGTATGTATTACTATCATTACTTTTTCTATCTTATTTTTAATTATATTATTTATAAACAGATAGTTAAATTTACAATGCAGGTAGTTGTTAGCATCCTCAGATTGTGAAGTCCACAATCAGGAAAAAATAGGTTTCTGCCTAAAATATGAGGTCTAGTGATTAATTACAAAAGGGGGTGATGTTAAAATGTCGCGATCTTTTGTACTGCTGCAATAAGCTTTATGGCGGCAAGTGTTTGTATTGAGCTCCGTGATCTGGTCGGCACAGCCACGCTGGTAGTTTTCCGGATGTTTTATCTCGACCCAGCGGAAGGGTCAAGGAAAAGGGGACGACGGGAGAGGCGCCAGCCAGCGAGGCAAAACAACAGACTACGCGTCAGGAAGGAACCAGAAGAACCACAAACAACTGCTTAACAGGCTTCTGGCTCGTGTTACTCGGTTATTCAGGGACCTGGCTTCCAATTCCCTACCCAGCCACCTAGATATCTGTTTTCCATGGCTCTTGAAATCACTCGGCTGCGCGCTAGCGCACTGACATCACATTCAGGAGGCCGTGGGTTCTAATCCCCGTCCGACCATCCAGATTTGTTTTTTTCCCATGGTTTCCAAAAATCACTCCAGGTGAATGCTGTGACGGTTCCTTCTAATTACCTGGAATCGATTTTTCAAGAAGAAACGTAAGCAGCACATTTTAAGTTCCATTTTAAGACAGTTTGCATCCATTAGAACTACCTTAGATCATTGATTAGTAGGTGAATAGTGGGTTTGGTTTCGAAAGAGAGCCATGTTAGCCTGCAAATATTCACCTTGAAGCAGCGTTTCTCAACATTTTTTCGACCCAAGGAAGAGTGAACTGTCAAAGAATTCTACGCACCAAATACTTAAATGGGCCTACTTTTTTTTTTAGCTATGTTTATATTCTTAACTAACCATACCAATTGTTACCAGCATGTACCACGGTCCATTATTTATGATAAGTTCCTCATAAAACTGTAATTATCTTAATATTCAAACGAATGCCGCTCTTTAAAATGGACTAAAAACGTGTGCAGTGAAGACACTGTAATTATTCAGTTATCAGCGCCCGGGCGGCAACTTCAGGGGGGCGGCAAGCGGCAAATTCGTGTGGCGGCGTCCTTTTTTCTTTTTAGCTCTACTGCCCCGAGCGATAAAGTTCATGGGAGAGGGCGGGGGTGGCAAAATCTATCCTGCCCCGGGTGGCAATTCATGTTTGAAGAGATGGCAATCTCACGTTTTTGCCCCGGCTCGGAAAATTCGTAGACCCGCCACTGATAATAATGTGAATATAACTGACGATGTTATCGCAACGTTTGTATCTCTTTACTACACTATCCAGCTACAAACCCGGAAGACTGTTGCAATTCAGTGATATCCTCATACCCGGAAATACCATGTATTTTGGAAATTTAGCTTATGTCTTACACTAGTTTGTGGTATTTTGAATTACGATTACGCTATCCATTTTAGGTGAAAAAATGTTTACTAATTTATTTTTTACGTTTAATTCAATCAAAACAAAAACGTTGATATTCTGTCGTAGACGAAATGCTGTCATTTTGGATGCTGTTTGAAATTCGTCGGGACGCGTTTTACTGTTGGGTGCTTCTCGCCCGGTGCCACTGACTGTCGCTGAGGAGCGAGCAACAGGTGTCCTTGCGAGCCTGCTGGAAGCCTGGGGCGAGCGGGGAAAGTTGTCGCTCCAAGTTGCCGAGTCACGCTGACTCCGACAGATGCTGGACCAATCTCTCCGTGTGCTCTGTCATCTGCGAATCCTCCAAGTCAGGATTGTCAGCATTCCGAAGAATTATTCGGAGGAGCTTTCTACACATAGACGTGGGGAAATACTGCGATGTTCACCGTTCCAGCAAAAGGACATTGTGTCAACAGAACAAAATGTGAAGTGCTATCAGAGTACAAGGTCCGTACGATTGTGGGAAAAACTACTTCATTCAGTCCAGATTTAAGCTATGACTTAAGTGACTGGCGGTTTCTATTATGTGTTAACCGCCTTAGAGTTTATACCCCTGTGACAAAATCTCAAGACACCTACTTTCGCATTACGGTAATTTTTGCTTTAAATTCTTTCACTGTTTAGGTAAATTGCTCCTTCGATAGTTTATTACAGTCCTTGAAACCCTTATCTGTAACTGAGAACTTGTTTCTGAAATCCAATCTTTACGTTGAGAACGAAAGGAATCTCGAGGACAAGAAACATACATAGAATAAATGTGAGACGAGAAGTATACGTACAGTCAGATGTCAGAAAATAAATGCCAAGTCAACTTTGTGTCGGTTACATTTACGAGAATCTTTTCATCAGTCTAGATCAGTATTTCCCAACATTTTCGGGTTAAAGAACCAATAAAATAACCAAATAATTCTACGTACTACTGAAGTATATGGGCTAACTTGTGTTTATTATTCACTAACCGTACCAAATCTAAACGGAAGGTACCGCGATACCTTAGGATGAATTTTTTAAGTCAGTTTGAATTAACCTGTCTCGTTTCCGCGGACCACAGATGGCCCCCGTACCACACTGGTCTAGATGGTTGGGTGTTCAGCTTGTAAGATTTGTCCAAAGAGTGTGTTTTGGTCTAACTCCAACTCTGGAGCGCTGTGTGGTTTTTCAGATTAAGAGTGAGGACTTTCTGATTGCGTCCCCCGTTCAATCGTAGTAATAAGTGCACAGCTGTGTAGTTAAGAGAAAATACATCCAACGTAGTAAGTTGTCGTGGTAGAATTGAATAGAGGCACATTGCTCGAAATTGTACTACCCGCTTCCTTCAAATGATAACATTATGACGATGAAATGGATATGTTCTCGTTTAATTGTTGAAATTACAGAGATACTGTTCTGTTAGATTGTTATAAAGATTACAAATTATCAAGATTTTCCAAAAACAACACAGCAATTTCCTATCTGTTCCTGCTACCACTTGACGAAACTTCGCCTTGTTACCCCAGGGTGCCCCTGCATCGGTCTGCGTATGCAACCACAATGACTCTTGGGCTTCACTGATAAGCGCCCCTAGGCGGCTCTTACTGCATGCAACCTAATCTATATCCGCTTGTACGAAGGTTTTTTTATGTATTTGCTCTGGCGGACCGCGAGACATCGACATCGACACTGGCAACTGTGCACAGGGGTCAGGTGTGTACTTGTGAGGGTGGGAGGGTGTGTGTCATACCCGCGATAGAATCGGATCTGTCAGAGTCTGGTGGAGGGCTGTTCTGTCGCCACCTGTCTAGGAATCGTGTGACTATGTTTCCTCTGATACGTGTATTTTTATTCACGAAATGTGTAGCTTATGAGGCGGAGATTGGTGACTGTACTTGCATTTTCTTTGATGATTGTGGGAAACCGCCAAACAACGGAAATCTGGACGACCGGTACGTGGAGACCGAGACTCGAACCTGGTCCCTTTGTACCGCCATATCCAGTGTGGTAGCGTCTTAAAGAGAGCAGCCACACAGGCTGGTTAAAAAAAAAATCTTGGTGCTTCACACCTTGCCTAGGTTATTAGAAGCGGGAGAGAGTTGGGAACGGTAAGGAATTCGGATATCACCTTTTAAAGGAACAATCGAGTAATTCATCTGGAGTGATTTCCGGAAACTATGGAAAACAGACATTTGGATGCAACAAAATCTTCACGGGTGTCCAGCCGGATGGTGTAAAAACACGATGTTTCGACAGTAGAGTTAGCTATCGAAACGTCGTGTTTTTACACCATCCGGCTGGACACCCGAGAGGATTTTGTTGCATCGATACGCCGGGAAAGTCTCCACTCACACATCAGACATTTGGATGTCTGGACGAGGATTTGAACACGCGTCCTCTCGAATGCCGGGCTTAAGTGTTACCGCTCACCCACAGTGGAAAGAGCGATTAGAGTTATAAAGCCAGTAGGCTGCAGTATTGTTCGTGAAACGATGTACATCTAATCATTTGTTGAAGTGGACATGCGTATGAACGTATTTTACTGTTGCCGCACTATCCAAGCGCGTTGTATCTGGGGGACGTGCGCACGGTAGGGACTTGTCGATACGGCTCCTGAAGACGTGTCTCTCCCCACATTGGAGACAGCTGAGGAACAACAAGAGATACAGACGTGAGTCAGACGGCCGCGCGTGACATGTCGTCAGGCGCAGCGGAACAAGTGATTCACAGCTCCCCGGCGGTCCCGCGATTCTCAAAGCCGAACACGTCGCACAGCCACCGTGTTTACAACTCCGCGATTGTTTGCTCGAGATAAGATGGCGGAAACGGTCAATACGCTTAACGACATGTCGCCGTTGTTTCGACACGGCCACAATTCGAGCCGATATGCAGATCGTCTTTTCCCGGACAGCTCTGACCGTTTTAAAATCGCTCTTAATTCACTTCTCTGTTTATCATAAGCATCGTAGCAACTTCGATGGAAAATTAAACTACCGTTGTTTTCACTTTCTTTCCTTGTTTAAAGGTTTATTAATATTTGTCAGCCATTTTGAGTCGTGACCTGATCAGTTCTCTTAGTCTAGACCCTCTAATTCTGTGGCTGATTCATTGGCGGACTGGTCACTCTTCCTCTTGCCCGAAGGAAGGTATTACAACGGAAGGAGCTTAAATGTTACCATCTGTTTGATATCGGTAAAACTTGTGTTCTCTATGATGGGCGTATTTTTGTTTTCGAAATGTGAAGTTTACTAGGCGGAAATACCACAATGGGCGATCCCGCACCACAATGGGGGGAGCCCGCACCACACCTAGGCCAGTAGCAGAGCTAAGAAAAAGTGCGCCCATAAATTGTTACGCCACTGCCGACTGGGGCTCACACCACATGTATAGCCTAGGGGCCCACAGAGCCTAAATGCTGCTAGACTCTGTGGTCGGTTCCTAGGAAAGAGTATGAAAGGTTCTCCAATACGATTGACATTCAATTGCGACATGGAAGGATAACCACTACTTTTTTCTTAAACAATCTGTATCCACAAATTGTAAAAATCGTGTACGAATGGAATTTTCAAATGGTGGATCCTTCTCAAATATTTTCCGAAACTGAAGTTGGACAACGGTCACACACCGAATTGGTTAAACTCTAGAGTGCATAATACTTTTTCCTGATCGTTAACCGCCATATTGCAAAAAATGACACCCGGCAGCAAAAAATGTAGCTACTGGATGGCTATCGATACAGATCAAAACTCTGAGAATTTCCACTCATCTGAGGAAAAATCGTAAATTCGTCAACCATTTGCAATAGCCCTTTATATAATACAGGGCGTTCGCCGGAAAACGCTACCCTCCCAGTCTGTTGCCGTCGGCAACTTGCTCGGTCAGTAGGGCCAGCAGTTTGCGCCACGCGGCACCGTGAATCACCGCACTGTTTAACACCTCCGCTGCCCCAACAGTGCAGTGACCCTTACATTGTTAAGAACGGTTTCTTTGCATTGTAGATAGTTTGTGACTTCAGTCTCTTATTAATCAGTGTTGTGAATAAACGTTTCTTTGCGGTTTGGCTGGTTTGGGGCTTCATACTCTTATTAATCTGTACCGTGTTTGAGAGTGAGTAAAATTAAGGTACGTTACAGTTTGCAACAAAGAATATTTCTCTACGATACATATGTGAAGAAGAAGTCGTTTAAAAAGTGTCGCAGTAAATTTCGTCGCGAATTTCCTGGCGCTTTACTGCCAGCTAAATCAACAATTCTGCGTCTGGTTAAAAAAGTAAGAGAAACGGGTTCATTTTTTAACAAAAAGAGACTGTCGGTCAACCGTATTCTCACAGAGGAGAAAATTGACGATATCGCTTTTCGACTAGAACAGTCACCCAAAAAATCATTAAGTCAGTTAGGGCAGCGTGTGTCTCGAAATATGTTCAGAAGATGTGAAATGTGCATTACACAAGAGGGTCAACACTTCCAGCATCTTTTATAAGGTAAGCTAATGAATTACGTCACATTTAAATGCTTAGCACACAAGTTTATGAAGTTTATGAAGCGTAATTATTATGAAATAGTCCGCGGCCGACGGTCGAACAATGCCGGAAACTGAGTGCTCGCTCGCCGGGAGCAGTTTCTTCCTTGTAGCGCTAACAGTGGGTTGCGTTTCCCGGCGAACGCCCTGTAGAAATAAAGTGCATAACATACAAATGAAAAAGAAATACATTATTTTAACAAAGCAATCTACACTAGACCTATTAACTGCCAAAATTTACGAATACAACTTCCAGGTATGCCGGCCCTGGCAGTGTAGGGGCTAGCGCGCTGGCTTCGCATTGCAAGGGCCGCCGGTTCGAGTCCGGCCTCGGGCATGGGTGATTTTAATTAAGTGTTGTGTTAGTCTTGTGCTGTCCTCACTGTAGTGTCCACAATATCATGATTAGAGCCTGATACAATACTCTGTACAAAAACAAATTGGAGCTGTCTAAATGGTCGCAATGACCGAAGACCAATAATAATAATAATAATAATAATAACAATAATAATAATAATAATAATAATAATAATAAAAATTTCCCGGTAGTTAAGTGGCAAACACTGATGTAAAATTCATGGCGGAAGAAAATTAAGGTTACTGTAAGATTTCGTTACTTCTGCAGCAAAATCACTTTCATCTGAACAGTTCGTTGCTTCTGTAGCTAATATACTGGCGAAAATGAGAGCCAGATATTCCGCAGATTTCAAAGGTCAGTTCACTGTTGGTGAAACTGAGCTAATAGTAATTCCACTGCTTGTGAGCACACTTGTACCAGTGCTATCACTACAGGCAATCACTCGTCTCTATCAACCATGTGCTCAGAACGGAATACAGCACGCTCTTCTCACAAGACTATTACCGAGAAATCCATCCACTAGCTGTTAGTATGAGTCACCATGGTTCCATAGTGAGTCATTTCGCTCCGGAAGTGTCAGCGAAATGTTGTAAAGTATTTATGCGTGCTCCGTTGCCCTTATTATTGTGATCTGTCCTGGTTCTGTTTCCTTCTTGTGTACCGAAAGCCGAAGCACTTAAACATGCCAATGTTTACTTTAAATTTCGGTAAATTGCCTGGCAGTTATTCACTTGGCATTTATAGCACGGGGGTGATTTCGGAATATATCTTCTGACTAAGGTCACGGAAGTTATTTTTTTAGGTTAGTTACTTTACTTCAATAGAACTTGAAAAGTAAATTCTGATTTATCTCAAACGAAGTTATAATAAGAACTGACAAAAAGAATACATGAAAACTATTTCGTACCTAGGTAAAATATCACGATTTGTTTTCGTAATTCCACCCCGTAAAACTCTCATTTGAAGTACAATTTGTATGCCGCTTTGTAAATCAGTACACGAGAATGTAACTCCTGAACCACCAACGCTTGGGCGGGTAAAATATTGCACTGGCCAGCAGAAAAATAAGAGCGCTAGATGAAGATAGCACAATAGGCGAGAAGTGGGAAGTAGGCAGAAAACTGGCAACTCTGTCCTTACACAAAGTTATTAAAGAATGTTGGGAAACTTGAAAAATATCAAACGATTGGAAGCCGGCAATTAATTCACCATAAACACCAGAAAGAAACGTCACATACAAAAAGAGGCATTTCTTTACAGCAAGTCTTAAAAGAAAAAAAACTTCTCCAAATGCTATTAGACAAGATAGAAGAGCAAGTGGGACACAATCGGCGAATACTAAGCAGCGTTTAGGATTGGCTGTTAAATTTAAATATTTGGGAAAGTGGATGTAATCAAATGGACTCGACAATACAGCTAGCAAAGAAAAATTGAGAAAATGGAACTGTTTTGTAACTCAATCAATACCGATACATCAAAAAAATATCATTCGAGGCAACAATTGGACACAATGAAACAATAGTTAAACCGGAGACAATACATGGATCACAGTTTCCGATATTTGATAAGAAAGTGGTAAAAAGAAAGAGGAAAAATGGAGCTGTATACAAGAACATAGAGAAAATTATAGACAAAATAAGACTAAAACTTTGAGGACACTTGCACAAAATGGATAGCTGTAGGCTGACAAAGAAGAAAGTGAGATTTCATTTCTCAACACCGTAGAGGGGATTTTAAAAGACTCAAGATCACGGAAGACGACATTAACCACAGAGAAGCCATTAGAAACCTGATTAAAGCTACAAAATTGCCGGTCCTCCAACCAAAACTATAACCATAGATGTGATAGATGAACAGAGTTAGTCCATCAAAGCTGACATGAAGTAATGGGGCGAAAGAACAAGGCTGTACGATATTCCTTGATTCCAACCGATATATAAGCGCCCAAGTTATGTGAACTATTCTTCAGTCAACTACTAGATGCTTACCGTGTCTGTCAGATGAAAACTACTGTAGACTGGTATGACCCTACCGAAGACAGGGTCACTAGTTCACATCTACCAAATACAAAAATTCCCAAAAGTGCACGCGTACCATATGCCTCGGTTGTTGTTTTTTTTTTCTATTTTTTTGCGGTCATTAGTCTTTTGACTGACTTGATGCAATCCTTCATCCCTTCCTATCTTGTGATAACCTCTTCATCTCTTCATACCCCTTAAAACCAACGTCCTTAGTTATCTGCTTCATATATTCTAATTTCTGTCTTCCTCTAACCTTCGACTGTTCCTTCCACCAGCAAATTAACCAATCCAGCATGTCTCAAGATATGACCTACCAGCCTATCTCTTCTTTCTGTAAGCTTCTTCCACAAACTTCTTTCCTCACCCATCATTTCCAAAACTCTTTCATTTCTTACTTTGTCTGACCACTTAATTTTCAGCATTCTTCTGTAGCACCACATTTCAAATGCTTCATTTTTCCTTCTTTCCGGTATTCCTAAAGTCCATGTTTCGCTACCGTAAAGTGCTGTGCTACATACATAGTTTTAAAAAGTTTTTTCTCTGTAGCTTCTGTATAAACAATTAGATGCTCAAATCTCGCAAATTACACAACTAAATAAAAATTAACCAAAACAACATTGATTTCAGTTTTTTAATATCTGTTCAATGGAATCACAATCGATGTAATTCGCGAAAGTCCCTCAGTTATGCGTCTGGAGGTGCCCTAAATAATTATTTCTGTTTATTATTGGTACATGAATCTGTTTCATCGTCAGTGAAACACATCACAAACAATGAAGAGGAGGCATACTGTAACATGCAAACGGACGGACATGACGAAATAAGTATTCCAGTTTTCATTTTGATTACTGAACAATAAAAATAATCAAATGTGAAGAAGTAATAGAATTTAGGAACTGAAAATTTAACAAGAGGCCGAATTATATGTAACAGAGATAACATTTGCAAAAAGCTATCTTCAAACAGTGATCCTGCACTATGGAAGAACTTACAAAAACTTCGTCCATGTACAAGTTTCAGGGCAATTGATTAATATTTGCTGGTAGTATACGTTGTATAGAAAAAGTTCGGCTTCCTTCGCTATGTTCCACTTCCATACTATATCCTTGATCAAATGATACCGTACTAAAACTACATGTATGAAATAGGATTGTGGATCATATTTTCTGCACTACAAGAGTGTTTAATTTATTAGTGGAGGAAACAGCTGAAGGAAAGACTTGATGAGCAAGACAGATTAGAATATACGGAACAGATAATCAATATGCTGGTTGTAACTGGTACACTAAGATGAGAGATCACTTCTGCTTAGGGGACAGAGGAACGCATCATATTGGTGAGTGGACTTAAATAAAACAAAGCGTGGTCATCAGAGTAAATTTTAAATGAACAACATGAATAATTACCAAATGAGTTAGGCGCTACTCGTGTTTATCGTGCTATTCCATCTATAAAACTTAAATGCTTCTGCTTGATCAGGAATCATTCTCTGAAATGCACAGACAATTAGGAAAAACCAATGCAGCAACGCCGGAATTTGAACTAACGCTGTTACCCGAATACGACGTTGACTAATCACTCTTCTCAGTTTTAGTTAGATTAGTTAAATCAGCTTCGATACGAAATTGTTCGGTATTTTTTCCCCTTCATAATACGATGTCTTAAATACTTCATTTGTCAATAAGAGCTGCAACTGGAATTATCTCAAACAACTAAGAAAAGGGTAATGTACGAACTGATTCCCTATAATTTTGTTGGAAGACTACACTGCGGAAAGGAGGAGTTTCGCGACAGCGGACGGAAGCGTCAGCCTTATCCACTGTCAGCGGCGCCAGCATGCGTCAGCAGCAGTGATTCAGTGACGGCAAGCGCGGTCAGCAATACGCGAACACACGAGCCGACTTTTGGACCAGGTAGATAGAGGCACGGGCTGCCGACGGGAGTTCCAGGTACCCGTTCGTCATACGAATGCCCCATTGTGTCCCGAGCCATCAGCAGGTGCGTTTATATGACGCTTAAGAGAAATGGATCAGATAACACTAAATTGCGCGATTTCGTCAGTTGATTAATTTCTTCTTTCAAACACTCCATCGCAAAATAATTAAAATTTATTATATTGTGTGCAGAAAAATTGTTAGGTATAAACCACATTTATGCGAAGCACTTCTAAAAAGTACTAACGAAAGAGAGATACTCTTCCTAATAGACCGACAAGCTCCTTAATCGGAAATTCCAACCATGTTACGTGCGTGAGCGCAGATTTCTGTTTTCCATGGTTTCCCGAAAATATTCCAGGCGAATGCCTCTCGGTTCCTTCGAAATAATTTCCTGGCGTCTCTTGTCCTCTGTCTCGACATTAATGACCTCGACATCGATGGACTATAAAGTCCTAGCGAATATTCCATAGCAAACACGAAACTCAAAGTTAAGCGAAACAAAGAATCTTATTTTCCTTTTTATGATTTTTATTTATACAACTACATCTTTGACATACGTACTTGCACAGTAATTCATTAAAATGAGTTTAAAAAATTAGGTAAATAATACGGTTTGTTATCAATACGTGTACTGAGACTCGGCACAATAGCACACCTACTGAAAATTACTGCCTGTATTCTCGGAATCGTTAATAAATGTATAGATAATGTTTTTCATAAATAGTAAATTACTTCTTGGTATCTTAGAATGCTATTAACAGCAAAAAAAAAAAAAAAAAAAAAAAAAAAAAAAAAAAAAAAAAAAAAAAAAAAAAAAAAACATTAAATGGAAAGAGTTATTGAAATTCTTTTTCAAGAAATAACATTTCATTATTTCAAAGTATAACTTTTGTTTTTTGATGACCTCTGTATCGTAGGGAGTCCGCGTACCGAAGGTCGAGTCTGGCCGAGGGCATGGGTGTTTATGTGTGTGTGTGTGTGTGTGTGTGTGTGTGTGTGTGTGTGTGTTAATGTCGTGTCGGTCCTGTGGTGTCGATACCTAGTAGCAACAATTCACTAGAGAAAATGATACACTGGATGAGTCATGACTATCGTATTGAGCTGGCTGTATGGCCCGAGTAGCAGAATGCCACGTATATATAAAAGTGTATCGTTCACTTTCAATGTTTAGAATCAACGAAATTGGCAGTCTACAAAGGGAGAGCTACAGTTTCAGCGTGATGGCAAACAACTTAAAAACGTGCACATATTGATAGGTTTGATATTGCGTAAAAATTGGTGATAAAATGCAAGGTAAAACTACCCCGTTCTTGGACAGTGGTTGGATGGACGCGAGAAGCCATCGCGTCAGAGGTAGACCGGCCAGTTCCTTTCTCAGGAACCTTTAGCTTAACGTGGAATCCGAACCACTGGACTTCCTGACATAGCTTATATGATCAAACACAACTCTCAAACATTACCGATTTTACCGGGATTTGAACCTGGAACGGGAATAGAAACTTCAGGAAGCAAGCGCCTTAACTACTGAGCCATCAGACCACTCAAGAAGCAAAAGAATGTAAATTAAATGCGTCTATCATTTAGGCCGAAGGCAGACTTCAGTCTCACGCGCAGTTGGCTTTTCACTACCACCTAACCTGACGCGATACAGACTTGGCTGCAAGACTTCACGACCCCTTCCGATGCGCAAGTATCTGTCAAAAGTACAGTGTACACCGAGAGATATATGAATTATATTTGAAAATTATATTCTTTTGTTCGAGTTCCTCATCAAAAACGTTCAACAAAGGATCGGAGGTTGACCAAAGAAGAGCTCCACGTAACAGGTACTTGCCGCTGAAGGGAAAGTGTTAGTGTAATGTAGAAGGCGTTGTTCTAGTGAATAGCTGGTTGGAAGTTGATGACAGAGTTACTTCAAAATAAAAGAAAAGATATTTTGTTTCCAGTAACATTAATAATCTGAGAGAAATTAGGGCCAGAATCAATTTTCCTCATGAACGTTAAGGGGACAGGATAGAAAGGATTTATCGAAGCAAGAAAATTTAGAACCTGACATAAGTAGGTCTCGAAAAATCGTTCCGACCTTCCTCATCTGGGTGTTCCGTTGTTTGCTAGATCACTCCAGACGAATGCCCTGATTTTTCATTTAGCCCATGGATGCCTCCTATGATACCCTGCATATCAGTTCACATGCATACATGTATGGGCGTTACGTATAACATACAGGTACAACGCATCCTCCATCACCTTTGTAGTAGAGCAATAGCATATAAGCACAATCTTTGTGCGGCTGTAGGCTGGGCATTGGTCGAGGATCTGTGATGGTAACTAGGATCCAAGATGATCCTCTGCCTCTCACACAGTACGAGCCGATCAATATTTGCTCGTCGATCCTCCTCGAATCAGCTAACCAGGATTCAACTCGCCTGATGTTCACGGAGTTGTCTCTTACCACCAGACGGTCCGCACCACTTGTCGTGGCCGGAAGCCGCTCCAAGTGCCGTCCTTGTTTACCAGCGGCACAATTGGCTGCACGCACTCCGCACAACAACCATACCGTCAGCACGATTAAACACAAGTCAGTAGTGGCATCGCAGCAAACCAACGACATTCTAGACTGGATCAAATAACGGCAAATTGAGGCCCCTTCCCGGTGACTTCGAACGTTCTTCAAGTCCACGCCAGCTGGAAGAGGAGGAAATGGCGATTCCCTAGCATAATCAAGCCCCAATTACTTTCGGTTCTTCCCCAGTAATCGTGTTTCTCTAACTGTTCTTCTCTTCCGACGACGATGTGCAACTTCCTAAGGGGAAAAAATAGTATCTAATTTTTTTGAACTGTTCTTGACAGATTTATACCTCGGGTATGACGTTCCAATCCTCCTGATTACTCGTGTCAGATGCTGTTTTATAATAGACACCAATTCCCACTTAATTGTTTTAAACTACTTCTTTAGACCTCGTCGATGTCATTGGATTGTGGAAAAAGAAAGGGAAGGGATTAGACCATTACCTGTTCAAACAACAATGCCAGTAAGCGCCTGGAGTGAAAACTGGAGGGCTGTAGTGGGAAACGAACCCCAGTGCTGTCAGATACCAGGCTCGGGCGTCCCCGCTCACCCAACGGGCGCGGTTCTAAAAAATTACACAATGCAGAAAAAAAATTACCCATCATATAAAATGCAGTTAACGCTATACACGCTCAAATGGCGACACTGATGTACGTACCTTGTTTAGTAGATACGCAACTCAAACCAAATAACTTTTGTAGGAACCGAAGTGGGTAGGTGAGGGGCTACCATTTGGGCTTCGCATTTTGCAGGACGCGGATTCGATTCCAGCCACACTGTTTCAATTTCGGATCAATTCAGGTGAATGGCGGGATGGTTCATTCAAAAGACCATCGTCGAATTTATTTCCTTTTCTTTCCTGCAATGCCTCTCCAATGACTCCGACATCGATAAGCCATAAAATTCTAACCAAAAAAAGTAACTGAGAGTAAGTAGCTGAGAGTAAAGAGGAGGGGGGAGAGGGAAATATAAAGAACACCCTTACACTTTTTTCAGTTAACTCACTAATTTGCAATTTTGAAATATTTTAGTTTGTTTCCAGCAGTTATTGATAAAGTTGCAAAATAACATTGTTGAGAAGGTTTTCTGAATAGTTTATTTTTACTTTATCTGGGACTAAATGATGTGGGAACGACTCGGAAAATGATTTTGCACCACATGGAAGACTCCACGTGTATCGTCATTAAGTAAAACCAAGGCTTCTGTATTCTAACAAAGGCCGTATGATTGCAAATATATTAATCTCGTCGTTAAAAGATCTAATTATGAGTCGTAAAAAAAAAAAAAAAAAAAAAAAAAAAAAAAAAAAAAAAAAAAAAAAAAAAAAAAAAAAAATCAGAAAATGTATTTACTTACTGATTTTTTTTGGACTTACAAAGGTGAGCATTCTAAATTTGAAATTTAAGAAAAATATGCGAAAGTTTATGCTATGGTTAGAAATACTACGATAAAGAGAAGAGATGATCATGACCACAAACTAGCGCCCGATTTCAGGTTTAAGGTAGTGAAAATTTTCTTTCGTAGGCAAGGGTGTCGAGGACTGTATTAAATTAACGAAGAAAATAAGAAAGTTTTAAAAAAATTTAAAATAAAAATTCATAAAAGGTGAAACCATATGAGTAGGGAAATAGAACTGAAATAATTTAAAACGAAATTTTGTGAAACTACAAAGTTGATGAGTAGGGAAATTGTCACTAAGGCACAAATTATTACAGAAATCGTCATGAACTGCCATAACGGAAATTTCGTATCATATAACGCAGTGTTATTCATACTTATCCTTCCGGTAACCCGTAATTTTTAGGACTTTCGGAAGGACGTCGGTTCGAATCCCCGTCAGGGCACCCAGATTTGGGTTTTCCATGGTTTCCCCAAATCATTCCAGTTGAATGTCGGTATGCTTCCTTCAAAAGGACATGGACGAATTCCTTCCCGTTCATAGTCCACAGTCTTTTCCCGCTTCTAATGCCCTAGACGTCGACGAGTCGAAAAGCCATGAACAAGAAAAGGATATTTTTTCGTGACACTAAAAACCTATTTCTTTGAGATGCTAGAGAAAATGAAGCATTTTGATGTCAATATACTTTTCATGTATTTTAATATTTCCTTGTAAATATTATATGAAATTAATACAAAAATAATTGTCAAAATGAAATTGAAATAACATCCAATTATTGAGAAGTGTAGAGCTATTTCTTGCTCTCCAGGAACTTCATGTTTGGCGGTAAGGATTATTGATAACCTTATTTTAAGGTCCGTTTCCATTCCTTAGGAAAACCATTGTTGAAAATCCAGATTCATGGAAGCCATCGGAAGTTTTAAAGCATTTCCTGCTAAAACTGGACGACAAAGCAGTTCCGGATCTAGAGAGAGAGAGAGAGAGGGGATGGCAAAATCGTGTTTGAAAAACGTCGGATTTATATCGCGGCGAGTTCTACTACTTCCCCGGTTGGTAACGATTGCCAATAATCGGAGAGGCGACAATGGACATCTCTGAGTAACATGTCACACGACAGTTCACTTATAGACTCACCTTCTGAACCCGGCAATTCTGTCTCAGATTCTATGTTACATGTACTGTAAATAGTCTTTATCCATTCTTTGTCGCTGTTAATTGGTGGAAAACAGTCCTTCAGATTATCTGAAGGCCTAGGAAAACTGTACTAGGTATATTCTGAGACGAAGTTCAGGTACCTCGTGTCGCTACCCACCATCTGAGCGACTTTGATATAGTAGATAACTCTGATAGTGTGGATTAATTCACAGGCAATGATGTGAATATTGATCTCCTAAAATTCTAACGATGTTAATTCTTTAGGACTGAACACATCCACAGATTTCGAAATCAGATGATAATAATAATATTTAATTAAATTGCAATGGAGCGCAATCTCCGGTGGCAATTTCCCTACAAATCCATCTTCCGCTTTCATGCACCCACCTACATTTTCCCTCTGCAAATTTCAGCTTTAGAATCTTTCAACGTTTTTGGTAAATTATTCATAATTTCTCTTGGTAACTTATTACAATCCCTGACACCCTTACCCAAAAAAGAGAATCTTCCTACACCCTTGTAACTGAAATCGAGTGCCAGCTTCAGCTTGTGGTCATGGCCATCTTTTCCCTTCCATGCACTACTTTTAATATCTTTCCATGCCTCGTCACCAGTATACAACTTGTACACTCCCATGACTCTCTTTACCCTCCCGTCTTCCAATGAATCGCATTCCAGCTCTTTTATCATATCTGTTACTGATTGCATTCTGCGGTAATTTCCAGAAACAAATCTAGCAGCCCTTTTTTGCACCCTCTCCAACTCCTGTATTTGATACTCAAAATGTGGGTCCGATACTACACTACCATATTCAAGCAATGGTTTGACCAAAGTTTTCTAACCCAATTCCTTTGCTTCTCTCGTGCATCCCATAATCACTCTCTCCAACAAGTGCACAATTTTGAAACCTTTTCCTACTACCTGACCAATGTGTCCTGCCCAGTTAAGCTCGTTATCAAATGTAACGCCAAGTTATTTGAATTTCAAGTCTTCAACAAGCAATTCTTTCCCTACCTTATAATTGTAATCAACCTTTAGTTTTTTATTTGTGCATGTAATAAGCTGACTCTTCTTTGCATTTATCTTCATCCCATGTTTACCAGCCCAACTAGATATCCTGTCCAGATCACCCTGTAGCTGTTTAGTCCTCTAACGTTTTGATCCTGTTATAGACTATAACATTATCTCATCTGCAATCAATCTAACTTCTGATAGTAAACAATCAACACAATTATTCATTAGAACAATGAATAGCAATGGTCCCAATACGCTACCCTGTGGCACTCCCATTTTTACTTCCACTTCTTTTGATTCTTCATTTCCTACCCTAACATTGTTTTCTACCTTTTAAAAATTCATCTACTCAGCAAATCACTTTCTCATCCACTCAAGTAGTTTTTACGTCATTTACTATCATTTTATGACTCACACTGCCAAAAGCCTTTGAAAGATCTAGTGCTACACTACCAATTTGGCTTCCCTTGTCCATTTCATCTGAAATATTTTGCATATATCCCACCTAAAGCCACGTTGCCTACTTGAAAACCACTTTCGCTCCTCACATGTATTTCTGATGTAGTTGCATATCAATCTCTCCATTAATTTACCTACCTACCACTGATGTCAAACTGATTGGCCTGTAATTTTCGACTCAATTTCTCACCCCCTCCTTTATGTACCGGCACTACTATCGCACTTTTCAGTCCTGTGATAAGCAGCAAGTATCCAGACTCAATTTAAATAATATTTGAAGATAAGGTACAATGTCACATCCGGCTATCTTTAATATATCTGTAGTAATATGTATACCAGTATCTTTGTTCAGCTTTCTTATTTCCTTCATGATATCCTCAAGGTGAATTTCATATTATTTGATATGTTCATTTAAAATTGTGTTGTTAAGCTCGTTCTCCGAATTAGACTCTCCCGTTTCTGATTAATTGTCCCTAATGCTCTTGCTAAACCAGTTACTTAAAATCTCTGCTTTTCTCAAATCCTCGGTAACTTCTTCGCCATCCTTATCTATAAGCGTCTCAGCACCCTCCCTTTCCCTCAGTTTTCTAACATACGCATAGAAATTTCTAGATGCATCAGTCAGTGGTCCCCCGGCACTGACAATACTCTTCATACACCCATCTTTAGCCACCTTCTTAGCTATTATTAAGTCCTTTTTTAGTTGTTTTAAATATTCCCTACTACCCTGCTGTCTCTTAACTCTTTTATGTTCTCTTCTTACCAACCTCTTTAACATCCTCACCTCCCTATTATAGTACACAGGTTCTCTACTTTATTTTCTGTTTGGGAAAACATTTTTTTCCCCTTTTCTTATATTCTGCTCTACCACTTGTATAAATCCTCATTCCTTTATTAGGGTATTTGCAAATCTCTGTTCCCTTGTTTTATTAATATTATTTCCTACTCAGTTTACACCTGGTAAATTTAAATCCCCATCAATAATGTCCATACTATTCTCACCTCTGAAATGTGAGTATGAATTTAATTTCTCCCCAAGAGCCTCATCTTCATCTGTCATTCTTCAACTGCGGTAAACAGCCAACACCCTGATTTTTTTCTTTTTTATTACTTCAGAAATCTACCCCAAGTAACTCATGGTCTTGATCTATGAACGCCAGTGAACTGTGGTAATTTTTATTAACTAGTATGAAAACTCCTCCAGGCAATTGCTCCCTTATCTCTGCGGTACACTCTGTAACAATCTCGAAAATCCTCACTGTCTAGTACTACTTCTTTTAACCAACTCTCTACCCCAATTATTACTTGTGGTTTATGTATTTCTATTAAGTTTTTCAGAGAGTGATGGGATTTCGATATGAGGTTGTTTGCAGATAACATAATGATATATAAAACAGGGGAAGGCTGAACAATTGCAGAATGATTTGGATAGAATATCTAACTGGGTATATCAACATTGAAAGAAACATAATGAGCTGAATCTTCTTGACATTTAGGTACCCAGATCAAAATAGTAAAGGTTTTCCGGCTATAGGATGGAGACAGAATTGCTTATTGAAGGCTTGAAATGAAAATATCTTAGCATAATATTTGATAGTAAGCTCAATTGGGTAGGACACGTTGGGCTGATGGTAGGAAAAGGTTACAAAATCCTTCATTTACTGGGGAGAGTGAGAGAATGTACCAGAGAATTGGGTTACAAAAGTTCTGTTGGACCATTGCTTGAATACGGGGGAGTACTTTGAAACCCTCATTTTCGGTATCAAATACTGGAGGTGAAGGGTGTGCTAAGGAGAGCAGCTAGATTACCGCAGGACCCACTCAGTAACTGGTATGATAAGGGAGCTGGACTGGGAGTTACTGGAAGACAGGAGGAGGGTGAAAGTGTGATTGGGCGTGGATGAATATAGGTCGAAGAATTATGATTAGTGGATGGAAAAGAAAACATGACCATGGGCACAAGTTGGCGCTCGATTTAATGCTTAAGAGGGATTGGAATAAATTACCAAGGGAAGTTATGAATAATTTACCAGAAACGCTGAAGGAATTTAAAATTAATATTCCTAAATAGTAGAAGTAGATGGGTGGGGAATTTAACACTCAAAGTATATAAGACAAGAAGGTGACTAGGGAAACTGCCACTTGAGAATATGCTCCATCGCAACTAAATTCAGTTCGTTGTATTTTGCTTGATTTCCAGGCCGATGCTCGATGACACAGGAATGCAGGAATTTATTCATTCGATCTGACGCAGTTCCAACCGATCGCCATCTATTGCGGGGGCCAAGGGGCGGTCAGTTGTGTGATGAGTTTGCTGGCGACGATGCAACACCAATTACTGCCGGCCACGAGTGGCAAGGCCGCCGCTAGAGGCGCCAGCGTCGCCGCGCATGCGCAGTAAGCGCCACTTCTAGCGACTTGGCTCCGCTTTCCCCTATACTTCGGGAAACAGTTCTGTTGAGTTTGGCTGGCCGTGTGGGTGCGTGCTCTGTACGAGGCGTGTTTTATGGGACTATACACGCAAGGTGAGTCGGTGCTGTGTGTGCGCAACGCTCTCTCGTGTCACCTTGGGAGGGCGACAGCAGCGGTGGCGGCATCTGGAGTTACGTAAGTCGGAGGAGGTGCGGCCGAGGAAGGAAGTGTCTATTAGCAGAGCTTAAAGGCGGGCGCCGTCCCAACGGCTTACCAGCTCAGCCTGAACAGCTGTTCACATCTCTCTGGAGGACACGGATCTTATCTGCTTAGCGCGTGTGGCCACGATTTTCGGTTTAGCGCCAACGTCCGCTATAAAATTTTCTTTTGGCTATGACCGTTTATTAGTAGTTGGATGTTTTGTTTCTCTGTGAATGTGTTTACCTAAAGTGAAGAAAAATTATATATATATCTCCCTCTCTCCTTCTTTCTGTCTTTAGCTCCCGTATCTCTTTCTCTTATATTTCTCTCTTTCTTTCTCTCTCTCGTATCTCTTTCTCTTTTTTTCTCTCTTCAGTCTCTTCTCTCCCCTTCTTTTTACTCTTACTTTCTTTTCTCTCCCTCTTCCTTCCTCTCTCTGTCGGATTAAAAAATGTAATGCCATCCAGCGTCACCACATATTACAGCCTCTTTATATAACATTTTTGATTCATGGCCGTGTAAAGATACCATATTTGCTTCTCGTTTATTTACGTATCGCCAATTATTTTGGGAGGTGTAGGGGAAACCCAACTTCTTTCTTTTGTATGTTTTCCGGCACTAGTTTTTCTTCTGTTCCCCATGCCAGTTTCTTTCCGCATTCCTCTTCTCTGTACACCTGATTCCGAATTTCCCCCTCCTCACGCACAAATTCTAAGTTTAATTATCTTTTTCCTCTTTACATATTTTCTCCGACTTTCGCTCTCCTCCCCACATTTTGTTCTTTTTTCCCCCCTTTGTTTCCTAATTTCGATTTCCTGTCTCTTTCTTCTCTTTTCCAGAGTCTACTGATGATTAAAATGCCGGCGGTGCTATTATGTTATGCGTACATGCTGACGTACTAAATATTAAAGATATATCGTTTATCTAAGAGCTATTTTTTTAATTGAGTAAAAAATGGTGGTGGTATTATATGATAACATTCATTTTTGCCTGAAGTATTGTTTGTGTTCCCTGGTCCAATAATATTAATTTGGGTACAAAAAACACTTGGTTTATGTCTTTTCATTAAATGCGTTGGTTATTCTGTGGAATCACTGCACCATCTTTATCCAAAATGTATTGGCTTGGATTAAACTAGTTCTGGTGGTATCGTGTAGTTAAGTATTACCTGCACATGTTCTGCGTCTCAAACTTTTCACTACTTCCTCTGAGTTTTTTGTGTTGAGACTGACCGGAACAGATGAAATGCTGAGTATTACAATGCAGATTGTTCCAACATGTGTTTCTCGGCGCTGCTTGCGACGCAATTTCTGTCTTGTCTCACAAGCGGAACTCTGCGCTTACGCCGCATCTACAGCATGTGCTGATGGTGCGTGTCGTATTTGCTTTGTAACTCGTGCGTTGGATTGTGATTTTCACTCCCATCTTGTCTTCAGGTTCAGTTTTGACATTTGCCTAACTTTTATCCCTCAGTTAGCGAACGAGGAAGAATTAGTTTTTGCTCTGTCATTTGGTAGCTTTCTTCGGGCGATAATATTTTCCCTTGACAGTAAATTCAGTGTTTCCCTTTATCTCGAGTTCACTGCTTCTCTACATATGATGGTTTAATATCGCAGCATATCGATACTCGGCTTTAGCAGTTTCCAGCTTCCTGTCTATTAAACCCACATTAAAGTTGCAACAGTTGTTAAATTTTCATCAAATTGTGTCATCAATTTTTTTTTACTGAATAAGGCTTCGTGTTGCAAAAATTCTCACTTTATATGATGAACTTGCAAATTTTGGGAAAATGTGCCTCGTCTGATGTAATTGTATAGACACAAACAACCTCAAATTTGTTGACACTGATACATAATTAGGTGCGTAGGTAAAAGAAAATCCAGTTTGTCAACAAGTGACGGATGGACTTCTGGCGATGAAGAAAATCTGAAATAACTATAACCGTGAGACAGGACAAGTTTTTTTGTATTTTACCAACCGGGATGTCACTCGGGCTTCAGTTCCTTGTCACCCTCACATACGCAAGTTCGAGCCACACATTGTGTCAACCTACTAATTGAAGGAATTTAAATTTATTTATATCTAATTTTAATACACATTTTTGGAGTCTCTTGGTCCTCGTGTTATTAATAGAGCACCCGCATCTAATGACCAATGAGTTTGTTTTCCACAGAGCGTCACATTAAATCTGTTGATAGTATTTTCCTTTGCTAGCTGTTAATTTACAAACAGATTTGTAACGCTATTGTTGGATCCTGCTACTTATCTGTAACATCGACGACCAAATGCGACAACTGTTACAGAGAAATGTGGCCAGATGACATTTTCCTGATAGTTTAAACTAAAGTTTGTGTAGTGGACGTAATTGAGAAGTTGATATGTGCGATCCTACTGTTGCGACTGGTGATTATGGATGATTGTTGGGCATGTATCAGGCGTCATGAATATGTACTCTTATCTAATCAATTAATTTCAACGGAACTATATGCCCCAGTGACAATTTCTTTGTCATAAGTAGATGGAAGTATAAGTGTAGTTTAAGACCTGGAATTTTCCCTCGCGTCAAGCTGGGATGGCAAGCTTTCGGGAGGCATTCCTTTACCTCAAATCTAATATGCCCACATATTTAAAGCAACTAGTTTACGACCAATGCATTATTCCTGTGCCGACTTAACCGTTGTGAGATCTGGACACTAAACGAATTTCTGAAAGAAAAACTTAGAACAGCACAGCGAGCTATTGAAAAGTCAAGGCTGGGACGGGAAGAGAGCAACCGACATTAGATCAGCCACAGGGGTTACAGACATCTTAGAGAAGACAGCCTACTTGAAGTGGCAGTGGACAGGCTATGTTGCTTGGATGAAAGCAAAAATGTGTACGAAAACACTGTTAGTGGAAACCTCTAAATCAGCAGAGACCTAGATGAAGACCACAATACCAGTGGGAACAAGGGAAATACGCAGAGTTGTCGGAGTTATTCTGGCAGGGCATCGCCAAAGATCGTTCGACCTGGAGAAGACTGCTTAAGCTGTACCTGAACTCATAACTCTAAAGAGTTCGCATCATTTAATGATTGAACTGGCTGATGTAGATGTGTAGCGAACTAGGGTCCATTGCAAACTGGGAGTAAATCTGTAACCGTGTTTTGACTATGGTCTCAGATCTAGAAGAGTTCCACTGTAGATAAATGCCTACTTGTCTAGGGTGCGAGATTTTAATGTGACGAATAACGCCCGCGTGATTTGATCTGTTTTCTTGAGTCTGATGATTGTTAGTCCTCTTACGATCGATTTAAACAAAATAATTCATTGCACAGTCTGAAAATTATAAAAGTTTTTAGGGTTAAAAGTCATTACCGCGTGACTTGATACGTCTGAAATATGAACCTGAACTGAGTTTGACCCTAAGCCTCTGTAATATTTGAGTTTAAAGGGACTTAGAAGAGTTAAATGGGACAAATATGACCCCTCAATATAGTATAAGTAGTACTATAAACAAATAATAATAAATGTGTTAAAGGAGTATAGTAAGGATGACATAAGGAGATGAGTGTGCGCGAGTTTGTGATTGCATGGTAACATTGGTATTTAATACGAAAATTGTTTAACAGAGGATGAGGGAAGGGAGTTAATTTGTTATGTGGCATGAAAAACCAATCATGAAAAGGAGGGCATTCTCAGAAGAAAGAGTGCGCCAGAGAAAAAGGTGTTTTTGTGACGGAGTGCATAGATCTTAATTATCCTCTACATAAAGTGCTTCACATTAATAAATCTTTCATTGAATGTACAAACACTTGTGATGGCTGAAATATTCTGGCAACCCTTCACGGTGACATAAGTCTTGGAACTAAATATCTGTGATTTGTCATTGTTTTACGAGTAATCGGCAATTGTTTATAAACAATTACTTCTCTTCGTCAAAATCTGAATCTCAATGCCTTGCAACGTGCCGTTCAGAAGAGAACTCCATCCCCTCGTACTCTTAGGGATTTGTGGACAGCCCAGCAGGTTGCATGTCCCTCTAGCACTACTTCAGACCTTTATCGTGTCTATGACACGTCGTGTTGCGGCACTTCTTCGTGCTCGCAGGGGCCCTACACGATATTAGGCAGGTGTACCAGATTTTTTGGCTCTTCGGTGTATAATGAAGTATGTTGTCGGGAGAAAGAAGTCGTTGATGTTATGACGATTGTGCTTGTCGAGGAGGTGGCGTAGGACCTTGATACCTAACATCTCAAAATATGTCTCCATCAATACGTTAAAAATTGTGTAAATTAGAATTCTACTGCAATTGTCGAAGCTTTGGTATGTTTTTCCCATAACAGAAAACATAAGCGATGTTATTAAGTGTCAGAGGTGTGAAATAATTTCATAGAGTGAATTGTATGCTAGTAATTTTATATGGAATCTAATACTGTCCACTTTATTGAATTACGATGGATCGCATGCTCCTGTGGCAATTGCTGTAATCATCTGTTTACGCTTTTTATATTCTTATTTTCACTATCTTATATACTTTGAGCGTAAATTCCCCCATCTGTCTACTTTTACCATTTACTAATTTTAATTATGAATTTCTTTAGTGTGTTTTGGTAGTTTATTCGTCACATCCCTTTGTAATTTATTTCAATTTCTGACACCCTTAACAAAAAAAAAAAAAAAAAAAAAAATCTTGCTCCCTTATGCATGAAATCGCGTGCCAGCTTATGCTTATTGTCATATTTTCCCTTCCATCCATTACTGGTAATTCTTTGACCAATATCCTTCCAAGCCTCATCGCCAACATATGCCTCGTAAATTCCCAGCACTCTCTTCACCCTTGTCTTCCAATTACTGTCAATCCAGTTCTCTTAACATACTTTACTGACTGAATCCTGCGATAATTTCCACACAAAAAAATCTAGCTGCTTTCCTTTGCATGCCCTCAAACTCACTGTTTGATACCCAAAATATGGGTATCAAGCTACACCAACGTATGATTGCAATCATACACCGGGAAAGTCTCCGTTCCTACACAATCATATTCTAGCAGTGATTTGACCAAATCCGCTAACTCAGGGCCGCATTTAAGCATAGGCTATCTAGGCTGTAGCCTAGGGGCTCCGCACCACATGTATAGACTAGGCACCCACAACGCCTTAAAGCGGCCCTGCCCTAACTTCTCTTGTACGTCCTCTCATCACCAGAGTGGTAGTTAGCATGAATTATTAGAATCAACAGGAAGAAATTGCTGTATCCGAGATTCTTAATTATTAAATCTGCTTTTATTTTTTACATAAATTGTGTAAAATAACAAAACGTCTTTGATGAATTACTTCAGTTAGCTAATATGAAATGAGAATAAAGTAATAGTTAAAATGCTTGAGGCAATAATCCCTCGATTTTTCATTGGCGCTGTATAAAAAGTCTGCGAACTGACCACTGGGTATTGACTGTATTGTGGTCTTGCCATGGACTTATATCATCGTTACGTTCCATCTATTGCGCTGAATTGTTTACGCATTAACTCTAACGTACCGATCGCTTAACATGTTAATAGTAGGCCTGCAATAACAGTTTAACAGGCGGTGGAACTTTGAAAAAGAGCTCGTCCGTCTTAGAGGACACGAAACTATTTCTTTGGTTCAGTGATCAACGCCTGTTTCCGTGTTATTAATTACTATAGAACGGCAGCTTTCCCGCATATATACCTTTGCATTACACCAATTTTTGTTTTAAACCTTTCCTGTTTAAAAATGGAGATGCCGTAAAAGTTTCCGGCACCTCTCTTGATAATTTAATCCAGTTCTAGGAGATTCTTGCCTACTAGTTAAAATTCCAATTCCCTTGTTTCTGAAATAAAATCCTAATTTTTGTTTTTAATTGAATTGCGATGATGCTACTGTGGCAATTTCTCTATTCATCTAATTACCCCCTTTTTTATCATCTTGTATACTTTGTCTTAAATTCCTCCAACCATTTTCTCTTCGATGTCGGCCATCTAAGGACCACGAAAAGTAATCCCGTGCATTCATTTCTATCTTTCTTTTTTTTTTTCTCTTGATTTCCATAGTTCTTCATCCTTTCACTTTGCTGTTTCCTTCTTTCTTCCGTCCATTTACTACATTTACTGTTCTCCTTCTCCTGGAAACCCTTGAAATTTTGGATCAATCTCCTAAACGTTGCTCTATCTTGTATTAAATCTTCTGTTATTCCGATCCTTCATATCTTTCTTTACTCCTTGGATCCTCTGGTTGCCCTTTTTCTCTTGTAAACATGGTTGAAAAATCTTTTTGTAAGTCTGTTGTTATCCATTCTCATTATGTGACCAAAAAAACTGATTCTCCTCTTTCTGATCGTGTCTGATATCCTTTCAATTTTTTCTCCTTTGTAGTGGTCCCGAAATTTTTCTCAAGATTTTCCTTTCCCTTTTCTCTATCTCTTCTTTCTCCATCTCTTCTTTTTCCAGATGTCATAGAAAACAAACATTCTGGTTTGATTACTGTGTTGTAGTGTTTCATTTTACTTTTCCTTGAAAGCTTCTTCTTATTGTATAATAATAATAGTATTTAATTGCAATGGAGCGCACGCTCCGGTAGCAATTTCTCTACACACCCATCTTCCCACTTTCCTGCACCCACCTGCATTTTCCCTCTGAAAATTCAGACCTTCTGGTGGCGCCAAATGTTCAAAGGGATGGCAATATCTGTTTTTACCCCGGCTTGGAAAATTCCTACATTCGTATAGATCTGTTCTCCGACGAAACACGTTGAAATTATAATTATTCATTGTAGATAGATGAAACAATAGGTAACATTTGTGGCAGCAATACGGTTATTTTCCGCTAGGGATGTTCTTGGAGAAAATATATCGATGTTTTTTTTTCGATGTGACTCATCGAAATGAGACATTTTATTTGAATCATATTTTCAATTAGTCTTAATTAGCCTTCAGTTTGGCAGTTTTGGAATGTCTGGGATTTCTACATTAGAAATCCGAATAGATGGACAGAATACAAGAAAAGAGAGGAAACACTGAAATAGAGGCAGCATTGGGGATTCTAATTTAATTCCAATTTAGAATTCCCAATATTACTTCTCTAAAATTTGGGCACATAATATTTTATCAAACCACTTTCCTTGTATTCTGTTACATTGTTGATTTGAAGCTTGTGCAGCTTTCGAAAGAAGTCTTACTGATGGACTACCACAGTTTAATATTGGGATCTGTTGTTTATAATCGACCCATACTTCTAACGGATTTTTATCAAGCCGACCAGCCGGGGTCCTCAAGTAGACAGACACCTCATCAGAAACACTTTGTTCGGTCCTGTTTGATTTCCAGTTTCGATGAACTAGTTTGTTATAATCGGTCCAAAGACTGAAATCTTCCAATGTTTTGTTCGAACTATCTGAATCAGAATCTGTTCGCTTTCCTTCCAGCTCCATCTTAATATCTTTGATCTTTTGAACAGCATTTGCACAAACCATCAGGTCTTCAAAATGTGGTTATTTGTGACATGGTCCCAATAAGGTCGCGATAGCTAAAGAAGAAACTTGTTCGATAGCACCCATCCGTTATTGATTTCTTTCAGGATGAGCTTATGTACTTCCATCACTAAGGGTACATCAGTCACAATTGCTCTGCGTTTTGAAAGCATGCATTGCACTAAAGGGATTGTCACTGCTGGTTTGATATTTATTCCCAGATATTTCTTTAGTTGCAGCTTCAACTCAAATTAACCTGTCGGCCATTTTTTATGAGCTCATAGAGCAGGCAAAGTCCATACACTATACAGACAAGTCTGTGCGAATGTCGTATCATTGAGGTCAACACTACAGTGGCGAGACATTTCAAGTAAATTGTAGTTTTTGTTGTTGTTGTTTTATCCACGTCAAAAGAAAAGATGTAATGTGGTTTTTTAGATGACAAAAATAAAGTATAGCTATAGAATTTCCTGTTTTTGTTTTAAAACTAATCCAATCGCGTCGAAAAAACGTGTGCGTTATTCCGATGTATCGAATGAAATACATCGATGCATCGTTAAACATAGGGAGTAAGCTATACGCCGAATTGATTCGATGCATCGAATGGTAAATGTCGATGTTTTCGATACATCGATGTATATCGAGCATCACTATTTTCCGCGTTATTGTCAGTTCACACGTCAGTCTCCCATTCCTGTTGAACGTCATGGCTCCAACCCGACTACTTTGAATCACTAATCGCTTGGCGGGATGTGGTATTCCCGGGAGACATCCCGTATCGCCCGCAACCGGATTTCTCGTGAACTTCAGGGAACGGAATATTCCGTCACTCGCGTGTACTCTGGATTCCCATGTCTAGTAGTTGTCTCCCATTCTGACGACTTAAAGCAGGACAAAGTGGAGAGCTTCCCCTACGTCCTCCTCACAGTAGGCCCTACTGTGCTGGTCTAGATCAGCCACGCAAAAGCATTGGACTACAATAGTCTGCAAGGAGACTCTTGTGAAAGCGTTTTACCCAAGATTTCCTCCTCCTCGATTCAAATGATGGCTAAGCTTAAAGCCCGAAGGTATAAAAGATTAAAAAAATATCTCAATCGTGTTTCGTTTTCCTACGTCTCTTGTGCAGTCCAGTGCTTTTGCTTGTCTACTTGTGAGTGGTTTTCTGAAATCACGTTGAGGCATGGCGGATATGCTTCTCACAGAATACCATGGCTGAATTGCTTCTCGTTAGTCGAGAACTCCTCCCACTCCCGCAAAATGACTTCATGTTAGCATACCCGTTACCTGCTTCATATGTTCTAATTTTTGTCTTTCTTGGCTGTTTTAACAGATTGACGTCTTGTATGTCTTAAAACAGTAACTGTTCTTAAACTCTTCGACAAACATCTATTCGCGTATATCATTTCCAGAAAATACTCGTTTCCTACTTCTTGTGTTAATTTAATTTTCAGAATCTTTTTTCACTCGCGTTTCAAGTACATGACTTCATGGTCGTATCCAGGATCAGAACTAGAGGGGGGCAGGATTTGAACTAGGCGGGGGGGGGGGGCAACTCATTTTTGTTTCGAGGAAGTGGGGTGGGGGACTGAAACATGACATTACAAAATCAAACTCAAACCTATTCAGAAAACTATTTTTATCATTGATTAATATAGTAACCCAACCACTTAATCTAAGGACCTACTATGTAGTTAATTAAGATCGTAAGTCAGTTTTTTATGTAAACATTAATTGTCTGGGATTTTCAATTTCAATAATTTTGTTTGTCAATATCTCATGGTGTTCTTTCACGAAATTTCGATACACACTCATCAGACAATCCAGTCAATCTTTCTCTCCCAAAGTGCTCCTGAACTAGTTCTTCACTCGTCGAAGCGTACTGAAGGCAACTTAATTTTTCTTCTAGGGGGGGGGGGGCAGCAGCCCCCCTCTGCCCCTCGCTGGATACGCCCATGCATGACTTTAACTTGTCGGTGTCAAGCTTCACTTCCATAACGTGCTGTGTTTTTTCCAGATATTTAAGATTAATTTTGAAAATTAAAATGTTATCTTTATGACGGAGGCTTCCTCTACGCTTTTCTGATTTGAAATCAATCTTGCCTAGGCTATCAGCTGTAAACTTGATTTCTTAAAAATAATTCCATTACTTCTTTCACTACATCCTACCCACCGAGCGTGGTAGGTGAGCGGTAACGCTATGGCCTCGCATTCGGGAGGACGCCGCTTAGAATCCTCGTCCAAGCATCCAGATTTGGATTTTCCATGGTTTCCCCAAATCACACCAGGGGAATGCCGCGATGCTTCCTTCAAAAGGTCATGGCCGATTCCTTCTCGTTCCTTGTCTCCATTCCTGTCGATGAGGCGTAAAGCCATAAGTAAAAAATCTGATCCTGTTTATTCAATTAAGGGGCTCATATAGGTCGATGTACTCTATACCCACTCCGCTGCCCTTGTCCCTATTTGTGATTGGGAAATTTACCAGCTTGGAGAAGTAGGAACTGGAGGGGTGAGGTGTGGTGATGGATGGGGTCAGGGTAATATGACCTTGAGCAGTCAGTTAGGAGTGAATAGATTATAGTCTTCTGTTATTTCGCGTGTGTTACCATTCCTACTTCTGTAGTATAGATCTTCGACTGAGGAACATTCCGTGGCCTACGTTCGGAGAAGTTTCGTTTCTTGGTAAACACATGGCGATAAACGGCCCTCCAAGCTGGAAGCAAGCTTTTTGCCGTGTAGACAGGAGGAGGGATCAAATCCAATTAAAAACAATACCAGCACGACGTCTCGTGAACTCCTTTGTTCTAACTTAGGTATTTGATTTCATCGTTGATTCTACGACATGGTAGATGTCGCAATGTATACGCAATCCATAGCAGCATACCTTTCCTTCGCTGTAGTTTCTTTCTGCCTGCGTTTGTCCCTGAATTCTTGAAACTACTGGACCCCAGGAGAAATAGACTGATTATTTACTGTGATGGTTTAACTTTCCTGTTAATACGTCACTTCAGAAAATACAGCAACATGCGTTGTTTTAGGTGTTTCCGTGTTATCGGCACCGATATTGTTAAAAGTATTTGTATGCGAATCGCTGAATTATTGTATTAGTCTTTCATGGTCGGAAATGGACCATGACATTCATGTCAACTTGCTTGTCTAAGGCCTGCTCTCGCATTACTTTGACCTATTCTTATTTATTGTTTGGTTTTCGGTACGAGTCCATTTAGCCAGATGGCTCTAATTCCTTAATAGCCAACAAAGGTATTTTCTACTAAGAAGACTGATCGTGAGGAATGATGTGTTAGCAAATCGAACAGTTGAACTTGAACGAACTTCAAATGGAACTGAGCGTTTTTGATCATTTTGTCCGTTCCTCAAAGAAATCGGATGATTGCTTTACAAAGCTGAGTATTCCTGATCTATAAAAGGTTAAAGATAGTTAAAGGAACACAAACAGTAGAAATGATTGGTACTGGGACTGTTATTGCCTCTCAGACATCGTCACCAATTGACTTTTAGAGACTATCACGATCTGCGAACGAAGATGCTTGATTGTGCTTTGAATCATCGTTACCGTCAAGCAAAACGGTTCAGATGACTCCCACACTTGTTCCCTGTTCACACACCTCATCTTATGCAGTAGCCCGAAATTTGCGCCATTAGAGTACGTGGTGATTAGAGTACGTGGTGATTAGAGTACGTGGTGATTAGAGTACGTGGTGATTAGAGTACGTGGTGATTAGAGTACGTGGTGATTAGAGTACGTGGTGATTAGAGTACGTGGTGATTAGAGTACGCGGTGATTAGAGTACGCGGTGATTAGAGTACGCGGTGATTGGGAAAAGTTAGTGTAATATTTCAAGAGTATGTGGAAGTTTATAAATACAAAAGTTGATATTAAGAGCGACACTGTTAAGTCGTCTTTAGTCAATTCGACCAATTGAATATGTCTACAGCAGAGGTTAGCGATGAATGTTATCGCATTTTAATTGCCGTGCGAGAAATTTCGAATGCCACGTTTCAAGGGTGTTTAGCAGGAGAAAGAGGTCAGGTTACGAGTACACGGACATTTTTTACGCTTAAGTGTGGCCTTTGGGGGACGCCTTGGACTTTTGAGAAGCTCCTCTTCAAGACAGATAAACTTCTATTGTGAGAACACCATGTCCAGGAGATGTCTCAAGTGTATGGGAAGCAACACACAATTTCCACTCTACACTAAAAAGTAATTTTATCGTCTGTTGGTTCTTCTGAAGAATTTCTGCGCAGATGACTTAGAAACGTTACCCTAATCTTCTTACTTTTTGTTCCTAAATGTGTAAAATATATAAAACTGATAAATATATAAAGTGATTGGTGATACAAAATACCTATGTCTCGACTGCTTTGGGACCGTACATAAACTACTTGGCTCGGTCTAAGGGGGGAGGGGTTTGGCAGAAAGCTAAGCTGGGACACATGATGGAAAAAGGGGAGGGGAGAAATGCGGGGGGGGGGGACCAAGCCAACTAATTTACCATTTATATCATTTGTCACAGTTAAAAAAAAAGGTGCACACCACACAACAGCATGTAAATATTTATTTCCGTCATTTAATAATCTCCATATGTAATTTAAGATAGTCTGACAAAAGAATACTGTTTTAAACGTGGGGAGAGTGGGGGTAGTTGCTAAAGGAGGGGGGGGGGAGTTCACAGGAGGCCAAAATGGAGGTACGTGGTTTATGGACGCTCCCTTTGAGGTAATATTCTAAATCTTCCTGTCCTCTACCAACCTCGCTGGCATTGTATTGTACTAACGAATTAATCCGATCTCTTAACACGGGCAATAAAACGGCTCTTTGTAATATAGCAAAGGACTAACTATTGTGATGTTTTCGTTCGTCCTCGGTTGTTTGACCTTGATCAGAGATTCTAAACCAAACAGAAAAATACAAAATCTATGTAATAATGTTTAATCGTGCAGTTCTCGATTAAAGGCTACCATTGTAGAAGAAACGGAATATGGTCTAACGCTTTTGAGAAAAATCTGAATGTTTTCTGTGTTTTTATTGCTCTCTTCCGATTAATAATTTACGACTTTAGGGATTGGTTCTTTTGTTAACATAGGACGCTGCGGAAAAGAAGTTGGAGACGTGGGTTGATTGGGTTTCAGGAGATCAACAACTACAAAAAGTTGGGGATTGGCTTAAAGGAATGGATGAAGTAAAAACAACAGTACTGGTCCGTCTGTCGGAGAGAAGTTTTGCAGTTGGTTTGCGTTTGTTGGATCACGTGCGAGTCGGGACTCGTGCTTGGCGCTTTATTCCTTCTGGGCTGAGCTGAGCTGGTACAATTCGACGCCAGCACTCCTATTTCAGCTTCTTGCAGAAGTTGTTTTTACTGTCGGGTCATCTAGCATTGCTTCTCAATTTATATTCTTTACAGTATTTTTTGCAAAATCCTAGTGGCTGTCTGCAATATCTTTTGTTTCTCTCATCCTCATCTGGATTTCATTGCTGTAATAAATTTCATTTTCTTTACAATTTGTGTTTGTGGCAAATTCTTTGGTTTTTCAGCAAATTTCTGAAGGCGAAACCTAAGTTGGCTGGTGAATGTCATGACCGTTTTTCGTTATTAAAATTAATTTTTATCTGGTCTTAAATCTAGCCAGCTGGTGCTCATATTTCTTTGCAAAAATATTCAAATTTTCATTGGTTTGTAAACAATTTTTTCACAGATGTTTGTTTAAATACCAAAGTATCCAACTGAAGGCAATGCAGCTGTTAACATGTTTGTTCAATTGTTTTGACGCAATCTGCACATTTTCTTCAGTGTGCTGAAGAAAAATTTATCCGTACATTAAATAGTTTGGCAATCTCGGAAGTTAACATAGTGTTCAATAATTGGAACCAACAATTTCGTAACTGTAGAGGAATAATTTATCGAAGAAACAATAAGAAATGAAAGTAAGATTATATTTTTACCAGTCTGTTTCATCTAAAACACATCTGCAGGTCATAGTAAAGTTGTTAATACGAACTTTTCATGACTATAATTGGATCTAGATTTGGTAATAAAACTTGTTTCGTTTCAAGTTCGCTTTCACAGTAAATTTCGAATGCATATATTTTTTTAAACAAATTTTACTTCTAATTTTTTTAACGTTATCTTTTAAATTCACAGGGATATTTTTTTAAACTTCTCTATTTTGTAACCATGTAAATATAATTTGTATTTTTTTTTGTTAGAAGTTAAATTCTAGTCATGAGTTACACATGGAGCCTCTTATTTAGCTGCAAATATACTGATTTGAATCCCGTTTTCTAACTTAAATTTTAAAATTGTTTTCTTGCAATCTTTTTTTTTTGGTAACATCTTCAAGGTTCTGGTAAAAGGTAAACATTTCTCACGTCTGTTTACACATATAGATAAAAAAAAAAGGTAGACGCGAATAACATCAACAGTTGTATAAATGGTATGAAACTTGTGACATCTGCATTTAGAAATTTCTTCTAAACTAATTGCTTTAATTTAAATTAAATTTGGCATTAAGATTCGCTGCTACAATTTTTATTTATTTCGTCCAATTGTCTATTGTATAAATACTTAATTGCTTATATAAATACCGACTCTAAGATGAGTCTTAAGTTTTTCATTTAGAGGTTTTAAAATTTTTGGAGTTAGGGCCCTATACATGCTTTACATAAGGCAGCCGTGAACTTTCGGTGCATTCAAATGCTTAGGATGAATTGATTGCACTATGAGTTTCTGGTGAACTCCCAGTAGACCGATGTATTTTGCTGTTTATGGTCTTTGCTGTTTATGGTCTTTTGATTGACAGAACTATTCGCTGTTATCTTTTAACTTTTTTTAGTCTGCGTTACTTATATTTCATGAGTTTCTCTGAATAAATACAGCACTTATTTCATAATGTTTTTGATCGTGCATATCTACGGTTTCAATCTGTTCTGCTTAATGTATGTGGTCTACTGTGATACACGAAATGATCTGGCACATGGAAATTCCATTTGCAGACGTGAATAGTTACATAACGGCGCGAAACGCAGTTTGCATTATAAAAAAAAATCATCCCACACGATTTGACCTCTCACTGCACGTGCTTATTAAGGCTCTCTTTAAAAAGGAAACAAATGATGCTGTGAAAAAACTTTGTTCACGTCACCGTTTCCCTCTCCGTCCAGCCGCATTCATAATTATCAGTGAGCGTTTCCTGTTGGTCTCTGCTTAGTCAAGGTAAAGCGAAAAGTGAATTCATACAGACAAATCCCTAAATTAGAAAAGGTATTGGCAGTTGGCGTTTGTGCTAACTGTAGCGCGTAGGCCTTCACTTGAAGGTCTCTCTCGTGTTGTGTGTGTGTGTGTGTGTGTGTGTGTGTGTGTGTTTTTGTGTGTGTGTTTTGTTTGTGTTTGTGTGTGTGTGTTTTGTGTGTGTGTGAATTTTGTGTGTGTGTGTGTGTGTGTGTGTTTTGTGTGTGTGTGTGTTTGTTTGTGTGTGTGTTTGTTTTGTGTGTGTGTTTTGGGTGTGTTGTGTGTGTGTTTTGTGTGTGTGTGTGTGTGTTGTGTGTGTGTTTTGTGTGTGTGTGTTTTGTGTGTGTGTGTGTTGTGTGTGTGTGTTTTTTTGTGTGTGTGTTTTATGTTTGTGTGTTTTATGTTTGTGTGTGGTTTTTTTGTGTGTGTTTGTGTGTTTTTGTGTGTGTGTTTTTGTGTGTGTGTTTTATGTGTGTGTGTTTTATGTGTGTGTGTTTTTTGTGTGTGTGTTTTTTGTGTGTGTGTTTTTTGTGTGTGTGTTTTTTTTGTGTGTGTGTTTTTTTTGTGTGTGTGTGTTTTGTGTGTGTGTGTTTTATGTGTGTGTGTCATTATTAGGTTTCAAGACTTGTGATAGGGAGAGCTAAACGTTTTCAGCTGGTCTGTATCTTCTAGGCTAAGATTGCATTATAATGTAACTTTACATAAAAATACTGTCCATCCATTCTGAACTTCAAAATTTCCAAACTAATTGGTTCATGGGCCAAAAATTTGTTTAATAAATGCTGACGGCTCTGTTTGCATCTTGAAATATTTTTGGGAAGATTGATGTAAAGTATGCGGCCGTAGCATTACCCAGCAGTCGCCCCTGACCCTGCTTCCATACTGCTGGCGACAGCGGTCAGAAGTTTCTCTCGACACTTGTGACAACAGAGTTGCATCAGCTGACGCCAGGCGCTGGGGAAAGTAGTAAACAACAGTTCTCAGCCGAGAAAATACGCATCCTCGCTGTTACGTGACGCTCCATTCCACAGTAGCTCAAGCGAAAGAGCATCTGATGAAGGGTGTGGATTAAACAGCTGCTGAAATTTACCAAACAGCTGCCGGTAAAACGCGCAACTTCTTAATATTTTCCAGATCAGTTGGAGGAACTGCATGTTTTTGGACGAGATAAGCCTATTATCATCACTCAACACAAGACAGCGGAACGCTCATTATAGCTTAATTGAAGAGAGTTAATGCCTTATTGTCGCTAGACAATAGAAAGGTATTACAGTTAATTGAAGAAATTATTATAGTGGCTCAAAATGAAATACCACCAAATTTATTCAGATACTTGCATATCCATTTAAACGCCCGAGATATATTGCAATAGGCTTGTACAAACTCCATATCAAATACAAGTTTATTCCTCATATTCGCACCCAGACAATATGCATTGTACGGCGCTCAAACACACACTTATACTCGTGCTTTGCCATGTTTACAATGCAAGCGCCCGATTCACGCTCTGTACCAGACTATGCAAACTATAGTCTATGGAAACCCGATAATAATACAAATCAAGTTACAAATAATAATGCAGTTATTCTGGATACTTTTAATTAATCAAAGCAAAATTTATTTATTTAATTTAATTGCAATGGAGCACAAGCTGTGGTGGCAATTTCCCTACACACCCATCTTCCCCCTATCCTGCACCCACCTACATTTGCCCTCTACAAATTTTATCTTTAAATTCTTTCAACGTTTTCGGTAAATTATTCATCATTTCTCTTGGTAACTCATTCCAATCCCTGACACCCTTGCCTAAAAAAGAAAATCTTCCCACACCCTTGTGCCTGAAATCGAGTGCCAGCTTGTGGTCAAGGTCCTCTTTGCCCTTGCACCCACTGCTTCTAATTGTTTTGCGAATACCCTGCGAATCCTTGTCATCTTTAACTGGTCGGTCAGTTGATTAGGTCGTAAAGAAAGAGACAGTATATCAAATTTTGTCTTCGAATCTCCTTTGAAGACGACTCTTACATATCCGTATTTATTAAGAAACGCGAAATTATAATAAAAAAATTCAGCAAATCGTCAATTCAGTGGTACAGAGGGGAAGAGAGCTACAGCCTTCAATTGTTTCTTCCTCTTTACTTTATCAATTATTGTTGTTTACTCTCCAGTATGGGCAACATAAGACAAATATAACACTTAGTTAAAGCCACCCATTTGCGAGGCAGGACTCGAACCGGCGATCCTTGCACCGAGCGACCTGAGCCCTAGCCTCTGCGAGGGCTGGCTTCTCCGCGTCTTGACTAGTGCCCTCGGTTCATTTCAGTGACTGTATCTGTTACATTGATAGTTGCGTATTCTGCTTCCGACAGATTACCTGTACACGGATCGTGTTTCTTTCTTCATTTGAGAGCGGAACCTGTTTAGAGGACTCTGCGTGGTAAACCGTGTCGAGGTCTGAATCAACAGGTGTCCACATACCTCGAATACGTCATCGCACGGTGCTCGTTACCGCTATCAACAGTGCGCCAAATCGACACGAAAAATCGAAATATCAACAATACAGTAATCGTATGGCATATAGGGATGATGTGAATTAACATACACAAGCATCTGCAGTTATTTTCGGTACAATTTTTTTTATTGGTTATAGTTTAAAAAATAGCCGTTTATCCATGAAGCAGTTCAGGTTTTTCCCCAGAATCATTTTTACAAGGGGGTGATCAAATGAAAAGGTACGAAACGACACGGTGGGTACAAATGTAGACTTTATTCAAAATATACACCATAGGCCTGAGCTCAAAGATCCCACTGATGAACAAGCTGCAGGATTCCTTGTTCCCAGAATTCCTGTGGCTGTTACGAGACCCAGTTCTTCACAGCGTCCTTGAGTACGTCGTCCGAATTGAAGCGCTTCCCTTTCAGGTTTTTCTTCAGTGGACCAAACACATGGCAATCGCAGGGCGACATGTCCGGACTGTAGGGCGGATGGTCCAACGTCTCCCACTTGAACTTGGCCAGTTCCATGTGTGTGACTCTGGAGACGTGTGGACGCGCGTTATCATGGAGCAGAACCACACCCTCCGTGAGCTGCCCCGGTCTGTTGTTCTTGATGGACCTGCGTAGGCGTGGGACAGTCTCACAGTACACATCCCCCACCTGTACGCCATCCTGTCCTCATACGGACTGCCGCGTCATTTGGACGCCGCTTGTATAAGAGCCTCTGCTCTCTACTGCGCGTTCTCCGATCCCAGTCAGAGACTCCAATCGCATTCAGAGATATTTCGCTACGTTCTCCCATAGCGGGATATGCAAATATTTAACTGTTACTTTTTTACGTCGTTTCGTACTTTTTCATTTGATCACCCCTTGTATATCAGTACATGTAATTATCTTCCATTGTGTGTGTATACATATGTACACTATTTCAAAATCTTTGTTCAATGGAAGCTGACAGCCCTCTTTGGTGCCTAAAACCAAGCCACCTTAACAGCTACTACAATAATCTTCTCACTGCATGTTGTCTACCCTTACTTACTTAAACCAAAATTTTCTGCAGTGAGGAGATGACTGCCAAACGTTCCCATTAAACTCGTTTATGGAAGTGATTTAAGACGAACACTACAGTGCTAATGTCCCAGATGTCGACGCGCCTTAAAGCCCTAACAACAACAACAATAACAACAACAAGAGTAACTCGGCTGTAGCACTGTCGGCACACACTTTATATTTTGAGTACGCTTTGTTCTGCCACATTGTCTCGAACAGTCCTGATAACTTTTGGATCTTCTAGCAATAAATACACTCCCGTATGTTTATGACGTAGTTCAACATAATCACTTGGAATGTTTTTGTAATCTTAACCTTCACATTAATAACAGTGAACCAGTATATAGTAATGACGGAAAGACTATTTAGTTAGGTAGATGCTAGCCGTGACTTTGTGCGAGTGGTAAGTTACCTAACAGGTATCCTACAAACTGACTGCGAGAAATAAAAAGCCTGAGAGACACACGCTAGCCATCTGTTGCCGTTCGGTTAAGTTTTCTAAATTTCATAACAAAATATTCGTCCATAAGATACCCAACACCCTTCTAAATGATACACAGCATTTCCTTGTCAAATTTCATCAAGATTGGTTTAGTGGTTTAGTCGTGAAAACGTTACGGAGAGAATTACGTAATTTATAATGCTAGTATAGATCAGTGGTTCCCAATTAATGGTTCGCGTACTCTCAGGGGTACGTGAGGTTGCTTCAAGGAGTACGCGCGGCAATCTCTTGTTTAAGTTTACCACTAAGATAACTACCCATACATTACTACAGCCAAAATATTTTATAAGAAATTCAAACTTGTGTGTGTGTGTGTGTGTGTGTGTGTGTGTGTGTGTGACACTGCTGCACAGTCATAAGGGGGTACGTGAGGATGAGCTCTTTCTTCTAGTGGTACTTAGGAAAAACTAATTGGGAACCACTGGTATAAATAAACGCCATGACATTCTTTACTGGAGCATTCATACGGGAAGTTTTTAAGTGATTTTTGTTCAAAAGTGTTTCTTTAATTTGTGACACTTTTAACGAAGTCGTGTGCACCTGGTATGTGGTATGTGATTAGCGTTGTTCTCCCACTCCTCGTCGAGGCGCTGTTATACTATTGACTGTAGTGACGTGTGCAAGCTGTGTCCTCATTACAATCTGTGGACGTCCGTCCCGGCTGTTAGTCATGTGACGTCACTGTACCACTGTACATTCCTAGGGATTCCTGGCAACAGCTGAGTCGCTGCGCCGATGCAGGTATCCGGTTTCCATACAAATGGTATAATTTTGACCCTAGCAGGAGAACTTTCTGCTTCGGCATTCATTCTGCGCATTGACTAAGCTCGACTAGCAGAACGAGTGAGAACAGCTGTCCACAATGTCCCGGCCAAAAGAATATGTGAATGTCTTTGGGCTTAGTCCCATTTGGATAGCCGGCTCGATAGCTATGAAGTACTATGTGCGTCGAATTCAACGAAATTGTACCGAGCCCTGTGGGTGATTGGTAGCGCTCGGGCCTGGCATTCGGGTGATCGCAGGTTCAAAGCCCCGTACGGTCAAACAGATTTCCGTTCTACATGGTTTCCCGAAATCCCTCCAGGCGAATGCCAGGATGATTCCTTCAGAAGGCCATTACCGAATTCCTTCCAGTTCCTTGCCCTCCATCCTCTCCCTCCTTTTTCTGGCCACGGCGTCGGCAAGGGGGGGGGGGGGGTAAATCCTGGTACTGCTTAAACTGTCCTCATTTTTTTAATATGTTTAGTATTTATTAGTTTGGTTTTAGATTCTATGCTCAGTTAAATTGTGATTTACATAAGTTTCTGATTCGTGGATTCGCTTCGTTGGTTTTTTATTGTTTGTGTGTGATTTTTTTTGCTGCTTGTAATTGTACGAATACACAACTCTTTTCGTATTTATTGATTTAAAAGACTGATCTTTCATGGAATTTATTATTTCTCAGTCTTTTTTTTTGTCTTTTTAACCAAAGTTTGTTAGTTGTGGTGAACTGATTTCTCTTTCTAACCAAGATTCCATTTTAGGCGTGTCAGTTCTCATGTTTATAACTAAAGATAGTACGTAAATTTAGTTACACAAAATATCGTTTTATATGTCCTCAAATTTTTTGATTATTTATACCTCTGAAATGCATTAAACGATATGCTTTTGAAAATCTTCAAATTTGAGCGACAGTTTGAGAGCGTTTTCTGATTTATGTTCATACCAGAATGCATTCAGTAGATCAGTCAATAACATGCTGTTAGTTGTGAATCTTAATCGTAGCTTATGTGAAAGTTGAGATTGGTTTCTTTGTGTGGCACCCGTAGCAAATGGAATATTGGTGTGGTTATTGCAGAGAACGATTTCAGGACTTCTCATTTCCGTTGCGTTTATGGACAATATGTGGATCTGTGGAAAATAGTCTACATACCAGTGAAACCCTGGATACGGGTCGGTCAGTTCGGGTTTAGTATTTGATTTGGATGACAGATAAACGCTCGTGTTTCATTGTCGACTTACCGTTTGTGCAATGACCAACTGCTTCGGTTACCGCGTCTCCGAAACCGATCACCTCTCTGGTTTGTACTCGCCGTATAGAGGAAAATCAGTAGACTTAAAGAACCTATTTCTGATTCAAACCTGTACGTTCTGACAAGCCATCCCGTTTTCTGACCGATATTTAGGCGAATCGTTTCCATCGTCGCCTGAACTACCTGTTTCAAGGAGAACTGTCCTTCTCGTTAAGTTATTAACACACCTGAAAATTACGCCAAGACATTACGTCATTAGATATGAGAAGGCTGGCGCCTGGCTTGCGTCCTTGGTGGTGTAATACCTACAAATCTTAGAGACAAATACTTACGCTGTTTGCATCTGATGCGAGGATACGTTCCTTCGTAGGAATTTGCTGTCTTAAAAATGATATTTTTTTAGTTTCATAATGTTCATTGCAGAGGTTGAATTAATTCTGTTCCAAGTAGAGAGACGTTTCATTTTAAGATCAAAAGCTACCTACAGTAAATAGTGTTTTTCACAGTTCATTTAACGGAAGATGTGATAAACATCACACTACGGTTTTCTATTCTACTAGAAATAATTGTTCGAAACTGAACAAGTTTAGATGCGGTACTTGTATTTTTAAACCTTATATCCGACTAAATATCGGAAATATGTTTCATGACAGTACCTTATTTGGTATCGGAAAAACAAATTGTAATTTGTTCTAAGCTTCACACTTCTTTTTACATACTCTGCCATAGGTTATAAATTATTGAATAGTCTGAAAATTACTGTTTGGCTCATCATTTGAAGTATCTCTCTTCCACGTTATCTGAGACTGGGATACCCTATTAGTACCTGATCGAAACAGCAACAAAGAAACGTGACTCTAACCTAATGCTATCTACCGGTCCTTTCCGTAACTGTCTGGTAATCAGTCTCTAAAGCCGATGGGTTACGCCAGGGTTTCTCAAAGTGGGGTACGCGAACCCGTACGGGTGCGCCAGTTGATCGCAATGGGTTCACGACAAGATGATTTACGTAATGGCGGACTGGCTATCTCCAGCGTATAACACGCACAATGGTTAATATTGTTCATTATAGTAGTGGAGATAAAAAAAAAGGTCGCAGTTTTTTGTGAAGGAGGTTCGCCATTGCCTGGGAAATTTTAAAGGGGTGCGTGGAGCTAAAAGGTTTCAGAAACTATGGATTAGAGTAATGACAAATTCATCGATTCTTATTAATTGTTATCTAGTTTAATTTATTCTAAGAGCAAATTAGCAGTTAGACGCAGATTTTTTTTTTCCGAAGAATGCCACGAGTGCTATAATTAGGAAACGAAGTGGATATAAATTTCTCAGTATCGAGTATCGAAAAGTTCGCTGCGTTCCTTATCCCAACTCGTTGCTTCCGTGATATTAATATTAGACTTTCAACAAATATTTTCTGGTTCAGCAACAATTGGCGCTAATAGTAATTTATATCACGGTACAGTTTTGTTGAGTGTAAATTTGTTTAAAATCACTGGAACCTGAAATGTATGTATTTGAATAAACTTGAAATATAAATACATTGCTAGCAAAAACAAATGGATTGTAGTCTTTTCCTCCTTTTCGTTTCAGCCGTCTGTGGACTAAGATACCGCAATTTCATCCCTCTTATGAGTTTCCTTCCTCCGTCGCGAATGCTCTGTCGTGTTCTGGCTCACTCTTGCCTTTTCTTCCTCTTCCTGATGTTTCTTGAGTTAGATCCCTTACCTCCACAATTTTTATCCTGACCACATCCTTACATTCGATGTCTTCCGTCTTGGTTCCATACCTTTTCAGATCTTGATGAACTTCTTTCACTATTTTACTTTTTTTTTCTGTCGTCAGGCTTTCGACTGGTTTGATGCAATTCTCCATCCCTTCCTATCCTGTGCTAACCTCTTCATTTCTACATACCCCTTACAGCCCACGTCCTCAATTATCTGCTTCATATATTCTAACCTCTGTCTTCCTCTACAGTTCTTACCTTCGATTGTTCCCTCCACTAACAAATTAACCAATCCAGCATGTCTCAACGTATGACCTACCAGCCTGGCTCTTCTTTCTGTAAGCTTCTTCCACAAACTTCTTTTCTCACTCATCTTTTTCAAAACTCGTTCATTTCTTACTTTGTCTGTCCACTTAATTTTCAGCATTCTTCTGTAGCACCACATTTCAAATGCTTCATTTTTCCTTCTTTCCGGTATTCCTAAAGTCCATGTTTCGCTACCATAAATTTCTGTGCTCCACACAAAGAGTTTTAAAAAGTTCTTTCTAATTCCTAGATCAATATTTGAAACTAAAAGGTTTCTCTTTTTTCATGAAGGCTCTTTTTGCTATTGCTATTCTGCTTTTAACATCATTCCTGCTTCGGCCATCGGTTGTAATTTTACTTCTCAAGTAACAGAATCCTCTTACTTCTCCTATTGCATCCGATCCTATTTTTATATTTAATCCACTAGTATTGGTATCATTTCTGCTACACTGTTTTACTTATACTTTTTAAATTAAAAAAATTGCAAGGGCCAGCGGTAGGGGAGGAGGTAAACGGGGCGAATGTATGTATCCCAGGCCCGCCGGTCAAGGAGGGGGGGGGGGGGGAGGGTGATGACCGGTCGGAGAGGGCCCCCCGGCCCAACAATCCCCCCATGTCACCCTGGTAGAGCCACAAAAAAAAAAGAGAGAGAGAGACGCACTTCTGGCCTGAGGGAAATCCCATCCGATGAATTTGTGAGGTTACGTCACTATTAGGAACGCTCACCCTGGTCCCGAGAATCCTAGCGCCGGCCCTTAATATTGCACTTGGTCTTTTAGACGCTTCAGACATCTCAGATTTATATCATTTCATCGCAAGTGAACCCCACAAGCCGAACACTACACTTAGGTACGACCAATATTGTCACTGACAGGACTCAAACCGCCGACCCTCGCTTCTGGAGCCGCCTTGCTTATATTTACTTTCTATTGTTGCTGGTCCATGCGAGACCAGACTCTAGCCGGGCTTGAGCGTATGTGGAGTGTGACGGGGGTGGTGTTGGTTGCAGACTGCGGCGGCCCGGCCGGGGGTGGACTGACGCTGGAGCCCGGGGGCGAACTGGCGGGGCTGGCGGTGGCGACGTCGACGGGCGCCTCCTTCGTGGGGGCCAGCGTCGCCAGCCCCCCGCAGCAGCAGCAGTGCGCCATCTGCGGAGACAGGGCCACGGGCAAGCACTATGGCGCCGCCTCCTGCGACGGCTGCAAGGGCTTCTTCAGGAGGTCCGTGCGCAAGAACCACCTCTACACCTGCAGGTAAACCATTCAAACAACTCATTTACTTAACAATTATCTCTGTCTGTACTGTGTTCACTCTCAAGTGACGGTTTGAGGGCGTGCCCCGCTTGACCCGTTCCTCCCATCAGGTCGCTGTATACAGGCTGGCGGCTTGCAAATATATCACGGGTGCTCATTCCCCTTCCCATGTAGGAGAGTGGGGATAGAGCTAAGTGACCTCCAGCCGCCTCTGTTATGGTGGCTTACGTCGGCACCTTGGTTTTGTACGTCGCGCCATGCAGCCGAATTGTACGGATCAGCACGCGCCACAGGCTAGCCCTCGCTACCTCGCAGCCACCTCCCCACCACGTTGCCTAGTGTCGTTTCAGCTACCCGGGCATCTGATGTTTACCGACTGGGCGACGGATAGAGGTGCGCCATCCCTGCCGGCAGAGGCGCCTCCTTCCAATGGCCCGTTGTTGGGTGCCAGTCCCGCGCGGCCGCCAAACGCACAGGCCGTGGGAAGCAACTTTTAACTGAACACACTAAAGTGGATGAGCGGTGATTAATGACGTCAGGTGTTTTTCCGGATTTGAGGACACCCCCCTCTCTTCTGGCGAGACTTCGTGATATTTCGTCTGACCCCCCCTCCTCCCCCCAGTAAAATTACGTGAGATTTTGACGGGAACTCTCCCCTACCAATCGCAACTTTTTGAGACCTTTTTTTTTAGGTCTCATGCTCAGAAGGGCTGTTATACCCCCCTAAGAATTTCAAAACCACACTGAGATTTCCGTTGATCCCCCTCCTCCCCCTTGGTGAGGTTTCGTGAGATTTCACCGGACCCCCTCCCCCTATTTCACCTCACGTCATTGATGCACGCCCCCTTACGGGCCTGGTATTCGGTTCGATCCCCGGTGCAGCAATATAGATTTCAGTTTTCCATCATTTCTGTGAATCAGTCAAGTGCTGGGATGGTTCATCTAAGAGTTAGAACTCTTTCCCGTCCATTCCTTCAAATATTCTGCCAGCTACAGTAGCCTCGATGTCGGAGAACTTTTTTTGTTTTTTTATGCGAATAAGACTTTCGAAATCCTATCCAGCTAGTTCAATAAACATGACGTTTCGCTGAGCATTTTTTAACCGGATTGACAGAGTTAAAACTGCTGTTGGCTCAAGCGAAGTACTGAGTGTGGTAATGATATAAGAACAATACCTGAAAAAATGAAAGTTCGTGATAAACTCAAATTCGGTGTGAATAACAGTCAACGACAAATCCCACAGTCTGTACTAAAGATGAAAAACTGTATTATTTGAAAGTGTCGTTGGTCGTAACATAAATTCGTCAGAAGTGATCCAAGAATTGATCAAATAGCGCACGAAACTAAAATCTGTATTTCTATAAATAATTGTCTACAATACTCGAGCTCTACACCTGCAGACGTTCTTTTGTTACTGTTTTCGTGATTACAATTAAAAGTTTTCATTCAGGCTAAGTGACACACCATATTTTATTAATTTTATTGCGATGGAGCCCTTGCTCCGGTGGCAATTTCCGTGCACACCCACTCCTTCCCTTTCCTATTCCCACCTGCTTTTCCCCTCTACTAATTTATAAATTATTAAATATTTGTATTTGGAATTTATTCCAATTCCTGATCCCTTACCTACGAAAGAAAATCTTCCCACACCATTATGCCTGAAATTGAGTGCCAATTTGTGGTCATGGACATCTTTTCTCTTTTATGCGCCTCTCCTAATTCTTCCACATATCTTTCCAGCTCTCGTCATCAATATACGCATGTACACTCCCATGATTCTGTCTTCTAGTGACTCACATCCAAGTTCCTTTATAATGTCAATTACTGATTGTGTTCTGCGGTAATTTTCAGAGATAACTCTTGCAGACCTTCTTCGCACACCCTCCAACTCCTGTATTTAAAGATACACAAAATATGGGTCCCCCACTGCATCACCATATCACGCTTTGTAATCCAATTCTCTTACTTCTCTCGTACATCCCCTTATCACTCTCTCCAACAGGTGAAGGATTTTGAACCCTTTTCCTACTACATGACTAATGTGGACTGCCCAGTTGAGTTTATCAGTTTTCATGCCAAGCTATTTACATTTCAAGTCTTTAACAAGCAATTCTCTAGAAATACTGTAAGTAAAAAGCTTTTAGTTCCAACGTACTGGTACAATATCTGACATCCTGATCTGGGTTTTCCATGGTTTCCCTAGATCGCTCCAGGCGAATGCTGGGATGGTTCCTCACAATAGCCCATGGGCGCCACCTGCCATATACCGTATATCCCTTCCAAACCATTACCTTTCCTGATAGGTGCAATGCACCCTCCGCCAAACACTTTTAGTGAATCGCGGAGTAATAGTAATATAACAAAATTTTTCAAGTCTTATAGTATGTTCTAATACAGACACATTGATCACCCCCCCCCCTTTTACCCCGAATGAATTCAAAATATTTGAACCTAAAATGAATTTTAGAGAAATTGCTTTCCTCTGAAAAAATCAACCTTTTCGGAGTTGGGGGGGGGGGGAGGCGGAAGGCGGAAGATCGCCATGTTTAATTACATATAGCAGCTCTCTGGGAAAATATGTATATGCCAACAAATTAAGTATGAAATAAGCGCATTCTTCAGACAGAAACGTCTGTGCCTTCCAACCAAAGTTGGTTTTACCGGTTGTATTCCACAAGCCACCCTGTTTCGTCTTCGTCACTTGACGTGGCGTACGATTTTCCCTGTCGGCTGGTCCCTCATTAACCAGCTGACACCTCTGACGTCACTGGAAGACCGACGCCTCCCGCATGGCAAGCGAGAACTAAATACGAGTGTGCTTACTCTCTTCACATTTAATGCGAGGACAAATCATTACCGAGCGTAGTGGGTGTGCAGTTACTCTTTGGCTTCCAGGTTTCGGCTTTCCAAGGTTTCCCCAAATAACCGAGGCGAATGTTAGGATAGTTCCTTGAAAACGCCATGACGAATTCCTTACCATTCCTTATCATTCCTGGCTCCCAGTCTTTTCTCGCCTGTAATGTCCTCGCCATCGACGAAACGTAATGCCATGAGAGAGAGAGAATAGACGGTTTCATAACAATTTACTGTCTTCAAAATTATATTACTTTCGCAGTATCAAAATGTGAATAGTAAATATAATTTTAAACATTAATTATAATTATCTGCAGGTGGACTTCAGACTGAAACGTAAGCCTTTAGGGGTTTCAGTTTAGTATGCTAATTTTTCAAAATTTCTTTTTAAATGGTGCCTGAGAAATCAATTGAGGGTGGTGTCGGAATTCTTGAAATTTTAACGTTCACGTAGGTAACTGTGAAATTTACAAAATCTCCGTAAAAGGAAGGAGATAATGTATGATCTTTCGAAGTTCATAATCACGGTAGCTCCGTGAAGTATGTAATTTGTGCTGTTTTTCCATTGCGACGGGTGAATATTTCGTTCAAAGATGTGTGTTGTTAATAAAACCAGTATTAGCAGAATGTAGCACTTTTCGCACGAGAAAGCTACTGTTAATATGTGAACACAGTAGAAGAATATAGATTATAGATACTCCATTCAGAATCGTGCAATGGAGGACACAGAACCACTGGCCCTCCTGTGTTCCACTCTCGCCAGGAAATTTGGCTTGTAACTTTTACTAGATAGTAGCCTTGTACAGTAATAGTACGGTATCAATTGCATGGGAACAATTTTTGCTCATTTATTGTTTATGATTCAGTTAAAGTTATATTTAAAAATAAATTGCTTGCGAACCGCTTGTCCTATTTTCGTGGGCCACATTGAAAGACGCTGCTGTTGACATCTGCCTACATTAGTGTTGTTTATATTATGTTGTTGCTTGAAATAAATTTTACAGCATCTCTTCAATCACTTTCGTACAAAAATAATAATCTCCCATTCCTTCGTGCCATAATCAAGTACGCAGTTTCATCAGAAATGAGATAGATAATAAAATACATGTTAAAATATCATATAGTTACATGACAGAAAATTTTACTAAATCGATATAACGGTCTCGGCAAGCAAAGTTTTTTTCTTATGTCTTTCACTAACTAGTGGTTATTTCCGCAAAGTTGGTAGCCCGTGAAACGAGAGATACCCAATTGCCAGGAAGTTACTGAGTATTTCGGAGTGTAACCGGGTACGAGGCGTAATTTTGTAGCGTTGTATATGCAGTTTTGAATAATCTATAGTAAAAATCAAGCATAAATAACTCGTTACAAAATTGTCATCGTAATGTGCTGTAAGCAGAGGACAAGGTCAGGGTTGTTACAGGTCTAGCTGGCGCCGCCGGCTTATCTGTATACATCGAAACTCTTGCTAGTTTCCTGCCGCTTGGCTTGCCAACAAAGCATTGCACACTGGTGGCAAAGGTTCTTCCACCATGTTTCGCTAGTTCCGTCGACAATGATACAGCTAGATTTCGTACTTAATTTGTAGTGAGTTATTAGAAAGGTTAAAAGCTTCATTTTTGTCTGAATTATTGTCTCATAACAGAATTCCCTACGTAATATTAATCTGGTAATAGGCCATGTTTAAGCAGTTGTTGGACAATAATTTTATAAATATTTCCTTAAAAAAACTGTTTTGGTGAATTTTGGTTTTATTTGATTCCCCAAACGCATTTCGCCCCTGTGGTGTAGAGCATCTTCAGTGGAGATATAGTGGTAACCCTCACATGCCGGTCTGGAACAGCACTTCACACACTTTCACAGTACTGTTATAGACCGGCATGTGAGGATTACAACTATAGCTCCACTGAAGATGTCCTACAACACAAGGGCGAAAAGCGTTTGGGGAATCAAATAAAATCGAAACTCACCAAAACAGTTGTTTTTGACGGAATTACTTATAAATTTATTCCCTACGTAATTTGTTCTGTTTTGAGAAATTTGAATTTCCTTATTAGGAAAAGCTGATATGGTTCTAGGAAACATCTCGCGGTTATTGAAGTTGATAATTTGTAGTTATACATAATACTTTTTATAGGCTTTCTCCCTTTTACAATGAGCGACTTGTTGTAATCGCTTTCTGTGGAAAGTACTCGGAATGCTGGTACAGTTCCCACTGGTAACCTGGATACTAGAGCAAAGTGATAGGTATTGGTCTGGCAATGAAAGCCTTTGGTTCCTAATTCCAAGCAATCCCATTACTTATATCATACCCGATTCCGGGTGTAGGTGATTACCATAGAGCAGTGGTAAATATCGCAGTTAGCAGTAGTGGAGCTGAAAACATCGCCGTTTTTTGTTCAGGGGGTTCGCCGTTGCCTGGGAAATTTTATAGGTGTACTAGCTGGTGCCCACGACTTCGTGTTTGTAAAGAATTTTGATTGACAGCTACCGACATGTAACTACTATAGTGCACGATGGGAGACTCGGGCTAATACCACACACAAATATCAGTGATCTGCTCAGGGTATTTACGGCTGGAAATTGAAATATAGGGACACACATGTCTTTGGTCGAAATATGAAAACGCCCTTCGTCGACCAATTTCAACCATCATATCTCCCGCACCCCCAAAGCTGCAGACATGACACCATCATGGTGCACGGTGGGAGACTTGAGGTTAATGTCACACACAATCACCAGTGGACTGCGCGGGGTAGTTTTGGCTGTGGAGTGAAATTTATGGACGCGTGTCTATTTTTATATCAGGTCCACCACTTTCAACCACTATTATCTACTACATCCCCACAGCTATCGACATGCAATCACCAAAGTGCACTAGGCTACTACCACATACAAACGCCCGTGGTATGCACTTGGTATTTCTGGCGGCAAGTTGAAATACAGGGACACACACGTCTTTGGTAGAAATAGGAAAATGCCCTACGTCGACCACTTTCAACCACCATGTCTACCACACCCCCATAGCTACCGACATCTAACCACCATACTGCAAGATGGGAGACTCAAGGCCACTACCACACACAAACACCAGTGGTCTGCGCTATGCAGTTGAGGCAGCAAAGTGAAATAAACGGACACACGTTTCTTTGGTCGAAATACGAAAATGTCCCTGAGCGACCTCTTTCAACCACCGTATCTCCCACGCCCCCGCATCTGTCGGCATTCGGCCAACGTTGTGCACGATAAGAAACTCCAAGCTACACACAAACACCAGTGATTTGTGCTAGGTAGTGGTATCTAAAAAGTGAAATATAGGGAAAAACACCTCTCTCTTATATATATATATATATATATATATATATATGTATATATATATATATATATATATATATATACAGGGTGTTACAAAAAGGTACGGCCAAACTTTCAGGAAACATTCCTCGCACACAAACAAAGAAAATATGTTGTGTACATGTGTCCGGAAACGCTTACTTTCCATGTTAGAGCTCATTTTAGTTTCGTTAGTATGTACTGTACTTCATCGATTCACCGCCAGTTGGCCCAATTGCAGGAAGGTAATGTTGAAAGCCCTTGTCTACGCAACCCCGGTACCAAATGTAGAGACTCTTTGTGCTCGTATTGTGGACGGCTGTGATACAATACGCCATTCTCCAGGGCTGCATCAGCGCATCAGGGATTCCATGCGACGGAGGGTGGATGCATGTATCCTCGCTAACGGAGGACATTTTGAACATTTCCTGTAACAAAGTGTTTGAAGTCACGCTTGTACGTTCTGTTGCTGTGTGTTTCCATTCCATGTTTAATGTGATTTGAAGAGAAGTAATAAAATGGGCTCTAACATGGAAAGTAACCGTTTCCGGATACATGTCCACATAACATATTTTCTTTGTTTGTGTGTGAGGAATGTTTCCTGAAAGTTTGGCCATACCTTTTTGTAACACCCTGTATATATATATATATATATATATATATATATATATATATATATATATATATATATATATGATTTTCGTATGTTACTGTACGTGTGGATGACTATGATGTGTGTTTAGTATAGAGACCTGTTGATGATTTCTCCCACCAGCAGGACTGGAACCAAGCGCCGGACAGCATCACGGTGACTCAACCATTTAAGCCAACAAGGCATTCAGCACACATCTCCATTTCCACAACGATTGGATTCCATAAATAAAATTATATATGACTTCTATGTTAGTTCATCAGATTCGAAACGTTATCAGCCTTTTTTTTTGGTGTAAATTACTGGGAGACAGAAGAGGTCAAATCTTGTCAATAAGATACACCTTACAATTCATACTACGCATCTTTCCTATTGCCTTAGCACCTCTGAGGATTTCTACTTTTTTCGATCAGTTTCTAAATTACACAATGTCAAAAAATCCAAACAAAAATCTGATTGTGAGAGTTGAGTCTTTCCTGGTGTACATGTAACAAAAATTCTTCTCGGATGTTCTTCCGAATCAGTTTCTCACACGAAAGTAATAGCCTCGCACATTGGTCAAGCTCGTAGCGTATAAAGCGAATTCGCTCCAGAAGAAGCGCCATTCCAGTGCGATGTAAAATCCTTTTGGCACCACTGCTGTTTGTTACTGTAACAAAACGAGGCAACGCGTCACTGTCGCTACATCGCAGTAGAATGGCCAGGGTGCTGATAAGTCCGGCCTTCTTTTTTCGCAGCTTCTCAAGCGACCTTTATTCATGTAACATCTCCTCCCTTCTTCTCGGGTGTTGTGCCGAAACAGTTCCGACTCTTAGAAACACATCTATTTTAAAACTCGTGGTGTAAAATCGTATTATTTGTACCAATATCAGTTTGCCATTTCAGCAGAGTTGGACAGTACATAAACTATTTGAAATACTTATTTAGATGATTATTGTTCACTTGTACACATCAATAGTGCGAAGCTTCATCTCCATTCACTGCCAAGCCTTAAATCCCATCACAACAACATATGTTTTTGCTGACGCGGCACTAACGTGTCAGCAAATATAAACATGACGTAATGCATCGGGAAGTTTCTGTTTCCTTTTCCGCTTTTAGTTGTGGCCTTACAAAATAATCTACACTGTCATTTTGTTACTCCTACGGGACCTATACAGATCAACCTGTCGAACTAGTGTAAGATGCCAGAACGATATCAGCTCAATAACTGTATGTGGAAGAGCGAAATATATTTGAAGCTTTTATGACACGCGATTCAAAAAGCCAACATTCTCATTCAACCCAATTTTTGATTCGACGATACAGATTAGGATACGCTTTAAACCCCACTCCATATCAGCCCTTCGTGATAATGTATCGTAATGTAAGATATTCTTAACTAAATTAGTGACTTATACCTTTTATAAAATTCCAATATCAGTATAGTTACCAAATCGTTTATTTGATTAGTAAGTATTAAAATAAGTTCCAATGCTGCATCTACATTTAACTAGCAGAATCTTCTACGATAAATATTTCCAAATTAAATATGAAGTTTGAAAGTTTGTTAAAATTTAGTAATCGCTTCTGGTACAACAGTAAACAATATCTTGTGTGTTCACTTAATACCTTGAAATTTAGGGGAGCTGTTTCTCCCGTTGGACGTAAGAGTCGTATCAAGTATTATATCAGTGGAGATATTTACTGACATACGCAGTAATATCGAACCAACCAGAGAAGATGTGAAACACTTGCGTCTGCAATTTCTATTTAATGAAGTAATGTGTACCTAATCTGACGTGTCTAAATTTGTGAAAAATGTTTTCAGGTGATCAAGCCTCTCCCTAAAAATCCTTTCACAACTAACTTTTGGCAAAAATTGTAGCAGTTTAATGAAGTCACATACACAGTGAAGTAAAATCTTTATACCTCAACGGCAAGAGGTTTGTAATGTCCGAACAGACGTATTTTTTAAAATTATTTGCATCCTCAACCCTGCGCCAGATTTCCGTAAAAGAAATAAAATAGGCAGTGTTCTTATTTTGTATATGTGGATTCGCGTATAAGACCTGCTTATCGGAAGTCGATGCAGCTTTTTTGTTTTCTACGCGATAACCTATTCTGAGATGCAGAAAGCCGACCGATACAGCCAAAGTAATGAAGTAAAAATGAAGGAATACGTCACAGCAGAACAATGGTATTGTCATCAGTAGGATGAAAACAAAATGAGAGTAAGGCCTCGTATCCACTTGAGCACGCTCAGGCGAATGAGCCGCTCAGTGAAGCGAGCGGCTCATGTGTGGACGCCTGAGCACGCTCGCAACGAACGACAGCGAGCGCGCTCGGGGCGAGCCGATCGGTTGTCGGTATTTTGGAATGCTCAAAGGCGAGCCAGTGTTTGTTCGGCGCTCAGTGTGGACGGTATTTGGCGGTTTCTACAATGAGCGCGAGCACGTGGGACAATGAAACTTGCTTAACTCTAATTGATGCGTATGAATCAAAGAGGGTGTTATGGGATAGATCCAGTATTATAATCGAACTAAAAAATAAGGTGCATGGCGTGAAATCAGCGAGATATTAAACTTTAGTATTGATGATGTAAAGAAAAAAATAACAAGCCAGCTAGGGTCATTCAGGCGAAAACGATCAAAACAGAAGAGAACTTCTATAACGGGAAGTGGTAAGTCTTTTTTAATAGTATTTCTCACAGCTGAACGGATTTTGATTGAATTTGGTGTTACGAAATTCAGATCTTAAGTACCTAAAATCATATTGATTTTGTGCGAGGCAATATAATTGTTTTACCAATTTTATTAAAAACTTGAAATCAATGCCATAATTTTAAAAAAAAAACATAAAAAACCTTTAAATCTATATTTGTAAACACAAATTAAAAATAGGTACTAGCCTTCATATATTTTTGGAGTGATTCAATAGTGCCATCACAGACTACCCGTACTAAACGGATGATGCTTTGTTTATATACTTTGAACATATCTGCAGGCTTGTGTAGGGACTTCCTGAGGCTAGGAATCTTAAAGTTATTATAAATTTTATCTTCTGGTGGGATCGCCTCACGCATAGGCGTATCGTGCATTTTAATATGAGGTCCGACTATTGATAGCAAATGTTCGAAATCGATCTCGTAAATTTTTGAAATAACTCATTGTCATCTTCTAAAGTAAATTCGCGAATTAAATTATTAAGATAATTTCTTCGCTGACGATGACTTTATCTAATCCATCATCTTGGTAATTTTCTTCTCTGTTTTGACATCGTCTGGATAATAATAAAGGCCGCAGCTACGCGTGATGACACGTCAATAGCCGAGCGTTTTCGGAGCACTGAAGCCAGGCTCGTTCGACCAAAATTTCTTTTTCCTTGAGCACGCTCGAACGAGCGCGCTCAAATGAATGAGCGGCTCATTCGCCTGAGTGTGCTCAAGTGAATACGAGGCTTAAGAGTACAAAGGCAGGCTGCAGTACAGTTCACCACAACCCTTCTTTAAAATGTTCGGCTCGTCTCCTTTCGAGTCTAATGTATATCTAACAAGTTCTAGATCACTTCAGCATTACCTACTGCTTGATCTTGCTTTTCACGTGTTTTATCAAACGTCTTCAAATCCATATACCATTTTCCTAAATGTTTTTATGTCAAGAAAGGCAAGAAGGATTACGCAGCCATCATTGGGTTTTTATTGTACCCTTCCATCTTCCGAATTTTGATTACTTTCTAAAATGGATTTGACGAATGGCAGTTTCCGTTTCATAGTTAAGGCGACGCGAGGTTGGGGTGTATTGTGAACTAGGTGTGAAAAAAGTTTTCGGCTAAACGCTTGGATCCTACTAGTATCATTCGCATTGAATATATTTTGCCGGAAGCGTTGGAAACTTAAAATTGGGCATATGTATTGGACGCAGATTTTCAGATCGTCTAAGCACAAAGAATTTTCATATTTGTTATTTGCGCAGAGAAGTTGGGACACACAACGCTACAACACGCATATGTGGTCTGAAAACAATAACTAGGCGACTTTGGGTTGCAAACTAAGTCCATTGTGCACCAAATAAGAATTAAAAATGTGTACTCGTGGGCAGTGTCAGACAATGCTGCTAATCCTTTACCACAGTCTGATTTTTCATTCAGTTACTTGTTCGTGTAAAGTATTTTAATGCATAAATAATTTCAGTATTATTTGAAGTGTCTGTTATCGTTTTGGGAAAACGATCTTGTTGGTACAAAACTTCATACCGAGGCTGCAGTAATTATTCAGTCTCTTGAGCAGATTCTGATTTTTACACTGTAATTTTAAAATTTCACAGTACCAATTCCCGTGTAATTGAGAGGAAGTTTGATTTAACACATTTGTTCTGTTGCAGTTTCCGTTAGTATTAAGTTTTATAATAACAAACTACGTTGTGATAACATTAGTAACGACTGCTAAGCAAATGATAAATTATATTAGCAAGTGTAGTGGGTGAGCGGTAATGTTCTGCAATCGCATTCAGGACTACTCTGGTTCGAATCTCCGTCCGGTCATCAAGATTTCGGGATTCCATTATTTTCCCAAATCACTCCAGGCGGATTCCGGGTTGGTTCCTTCAAAAGGCCATTACCGAATTCCTTCGTTTCTTTCTCCCGGTCCTTTCCCGCCTCCAAAGATCCAGAAGTCGACGAGGCGTAAAGCCATAAGTAACAAAAAATAAATCGCATACGAGGCTAGAGGTTACCCCTCAGACACCTCACTCGTTGGTGTCTCGTATTCGCTGTGACTTTATTAACATCATTCCAGCTCATTGCTGTATACTACTCCTTATTCAGTGATTGAAGCTTACTGATGTCTACTGTTCTAAACAAAAGATTTTCCAGCGTGAAATGTAATAAACATGTCTCTTTTACGTTTGCATCACTCATTCACTAACGAATACACCTATAGAAAATAATAACTTCAAAAAAACAACTAAAATCTGTCTACGATTGATGTTTCAGATCAGATGCATTAATATTTGACTGGGGTCAGTTGTCATATTCACAATGTGACAAGAGGCGCTAGAATCAAACCACTATATCAAACGACTGTTCACATGTGTCAAAACAAGAAACTACACACGTTAGTACTGAAATCTCTGGGTGGCCAGATCCTTTCCTGTTGTATATCTGTAGATGAGTTGGAGCTTTGTATACGTAGGATGAAAGAAGGCTCATGCAGGCCTAGTGTTCGGAAAGATTCTACAGGTGAGGGATGAATGACTGTGTAGTGTGCCCTCATTACATACACACCGAGGAGACGTTTGGTACCCAATCTGCTGATTAGTAATTACGAATCACCACTTTCATACCCTGCCGGTTAGACACGGGATGGTGAAAGTTGCTTTCACCACAGGCGGTCCAACCAGTTAACCACTTATTAAACGCAGACGCTTATGCACTGTAGTGAGTTAGCTACCTCAGTCACGAGGCAGGCTATAAAAGAAATTTGATACAAAATTCACCTCACAGTTGCAGAAATGTCTGAAATCCAGCCGAAAATAGACGTAATGAGTTATTGGATGATCATTTGAAATCTAGTAGTTGAAAATTTATTTCTAGATAAAGAAAAAAAGCTCAGTGGTAAAGGCATCTAATTGGAGATCGAGAGGACCCCGGTTCGAATTCGTCTCCGCGGGGATTTTCATAAGCCCTTAACCCTACCTTCACCTCTGGCGCAGCTTACTGTTAAATGTGAAGTACGACATGACGCTTCCGTGGTTCAGATTCCACGTTAAACTGGAGGTCCCCTCTAGGGCTGACAAGTTGTAACACTGATGTATACATATACACAGTAAATTCAAGCCCAACAAAGGCTTAACGTGGTCCTAGTTGCCCCATGCGAAAATACATACAGTTACGGACATGTATTTTGTGCGGTTATCTAAATCATGTCACCACAGCTTCGGTAATGTATTGCATCATTCTTCATATAATTTTATACTAGCCATGATCGGGTGCGAAAAACACAACCATTTTGTCAGAATCATTTGTGATCAGTTTGGCGATCTAGCTTTGGGCGAGCAGTTGGCCAAGTTTTGCCATGTTTATTGGCAGCTGTTTACGCGACATAACGGAAACAAGCGGTTTGTTGTTAACACGTCACATCTCATACCCAACGCGGCCAAACAAATTGGGCAATGTCGCCGCTGCCGCGGTGAAGAATACGAGTGAAACGTTCCACAGCAGCTTTGGTCGAAATCCTGACACAAGAAGAACTTTCCGACTGCGTGGGAATTCTCCGCCGCCGGTGCATCAGCCTAAAAAGTATTTATCAGCAGAGGTCGGGTCGCGACACATCCTGGTAGAGTTATCTCCCCGAGACGCGTCTTAGCAGTATTACAAAGGGATTCGACCATTTCAGAATTCGCAATGTCAAAGTTAAGTTAGTTGTATTTGTCAGTATTATTTGTTGTGTGATTCTAGTAGTTGCATTGTACGTCGCTGAAAATTAAGGATCTAGTTTTGGGTCTCCTTAACTCCTAGTTCACGGAGTCTTGCGGATTAGCTATACGTTCGGGCAAAGCATTCAGGAAGACTCGGTTTCGATGCTGGGCGGGAATCCAGGATTGGATCCTGCATAAAGGTCGTTGCTGCTTCCTTTATGTTCTTTGGTGACAATCTTTGCTGCGTCTAGTGATTGACTTTATTTTTATGCCTTTACGGTTCAACAAAGTTCCCATCAGTAAATTCTTTACTGATTCGTTACGAAATTGTGTAAAGCAAGATTGCTTTCATTACTTGATTGAAGTACAGCAATTAGTTGGAAGTTTTATTGCTTCTACTCCTTTATTATATGAATTTTTTGCTTCATCCATTGTATAAGGCCCTGTTTATCGCAGTATGACCAGCATGAACTATGTTAGACATTTCCAAAACCACTCGTTTTTGGTATTTGCTTCCATGAAAACAAATTTGGATCACCTTACTGTCAAGATCGAAAGTAGGTCGAAGACAAAATTTTTCTAGCAGGAAATAAGCGGCTACGGTAGTTATGACCTTTACGGTAAAAAAAAAAAAATGCAATGGAGTGCATGCTCCGTTGGTACAACCATCTTCGTTACTTTTTAAATAATTATCTTAAATTCTTAGTGTAATTTCTTCCATCACCGCTTTTGTCCTTTATGAATCTTAATTTAAAATTCCTTCAGTGTATCTGCGAAACTATCCACTACTTGCCTTGCTAATTTATTCCAATCCCTGTCTTCTTTACCTACAAAAGAAATTTTACCTACTCATTTATGCCTGAAATCAAATGCCAACTTATGGTCTAGATAAACTTTCCCTTCCATGAACAACTCTTAATTCTTCTAACAGTATTATTACAAGCCTCATCACCAGTATTCTCCTCGTGGACCACAAATACATTCTTCACCCTGTATCCCAATCCAGTTCCTTTATCATATTTTACTTATTGTATGTTCTGTGATAATTTCCAAAAACAAATCTAGCCCTGCTTAGCATCTCCTCCAAATCCTGTTTGATTACCCAAATGTGAGTCCCATATATTATTACAATATGCATGTGAAAAGTAAAGATCAAATTTTTCGCATGAGTTCGTATAGATTTCGTTCCACTTAGAGATGAGTGAAAGGCTAGAATTAGCAAAGATATCAACCTTTGATATTCTTTTACAAGGAATAACTGGTATTTTTTGGAAAGCTTTAAAATTGTCAGATGACCATGACCACAAGCTGGCACTCGATTTCAGGCACAGGAGTGTAGGAAGATTTCCTTTTTTAGGTAAGGGTGTCATGGACTGCAATAAGTTACCAAGAGAAATGATAAATAATTTACCAAAAACGTTGAAAGAATTTAAAGTTTAAATTTGTAGAGGCCAAATGTAGGTGGGTTAAGGAAAGGGGGAAGATGGGTGTTTCGGAAAATTGCCACCGAAGCGAGTGCTCCAATGCAACTTTAACTAGATATTATTATTATTGTTTTATATATTAAAGGTATGGTTTTACGCTTCGCCGACGAGGTCTCCAGAGGTTAGAAAGGAACGGGAAGGAATTCGGCTACAGCCATTTGAAGCAACCACCCCGGCATTTTCATGGAGTGATTTTGGGAAAACACGGAAAAACGAAATTTGGATACCCGTATGGGGATTCGATCCCGCGTTCTTCGGTAAACATTACCGCTAACCCACCACTCGTTTTTTTCTTCTAATTGATGCCTACTTTACATGCACTAAGTTATGCCAGGGATCAACGATAAGGGGGTCTATAAATTCCAGCCAAATCTCTTTGATTCCCAATCGAGCTCCTTATCACTGAGATACCAAATAGCTTTGACAAAACCGCAGAAATCTAAATGATATGGATTGATCTCTTAAAATGTATATCATTCCTTAGCCATGCATATGCGTGCATTTTGCTGGTAAAATGCAAAACCTGCCACAATGATATTTTAAATCCCCTATTGATTCTTAATCTCAGTTGTTCAAAATAATTGTTTTTTTCTGTAGCAAGTAGATCCTATTCGGTTAAACCTGTTTAGATCTGTCTTGAACGACCGACACATGACACCTTTGTTTCATGTACACGTTGCTGGAAGTGAAAGGCTGGGTACCGTCTTTTCTAACATTCTTACACTATCGGCGGTAACGCCGAATAGGAAATGCATATATCGGGGACGTTCATTTCATCTGTGCAGCATACCAGTTCCACAAACAAGCTATAGTCACTTAGAGGTCTGCTGTACACCTCAATAAGAAAAACACAATCAGATCTTCAGAAACCAAATCGGGTTTCTCAAAAAAAGTAATGTTTACAGTTCCTAAGACTGTCTCGTAGTGAAAAAAGATAATTTTTGAAAATATGTTTTAGCAGTCATAGTCGGGAATTACTTTATCTGTTTAGATTATACTGCTACCTTTTTCTAAACACCGAACACTTTCTACTGTAAACAGTTTGGAAAAACTGCCCAAAATTACATTTGTTGAAATAAGAATGGTGAAATGTCAATTTATTATTATTTGCAAATGGAGATTCTATGATTACACAAACCCTTGCTTCTTATTGTGGCTTGTAATTAAAAAAATTTCCAATGTTTCCGGTGTTGTTAGAACCAGAGATTGTCAATACCCGAAGAAACTGGGGGGTGAGGGGAAGGAGAGGCAGGAGCTTAAGTTTTGCCATCTGACTGCTATTCGTTTGTTACATTTTCTATGATGTGTATTTTTGTTTGAGAAATGTTTGGTCTATGAAGCGGAGATTAGGGACCGGTCCAACATTCGTTTAAGAACTACAACTGCAATTAGGACGGCTGTTACGCGGGTCCAGGATCCAGTGTGATAGCGCCTTAACGCCATAATAGTGGAATCAATCTATTAACTATATTGTTGCTTGTATAAGTATTAAGCAGGTGTAGACAATTTCTATACATGATAAATGTGAGAATATGGCAGTACAACTGAAATGTCTTCAAAATGTGGCGGCATTGCAATAGGAACAGTCTGCGTCAAGCACTAACGATTACAACATATAAAATACTGCTAAACACCTTGGGGTTCCCATCGTCGTGTCTGATGATAATATAGACAACACTCCTAGGAAAACTAACAAAGCTTAGTGTCCTACTTCTAACCACTTCAATAAGTTTCACAATTTATAATGCGAAATGCAATAATGGACGCTGTTGTTTAATTACATAAATCGTGCTTTTTTAATATACTATGTAATTAGTGCGATGAAGTCATACGATGATTCGGAAACATTATGGGGCCAGGTTAGAGCAGGAATTGCAGCTTCCTCTTCATGATCGCTGTGGCTTTAACTCTCGTCATTGAGCGACAATGAGATGATTACAGCTCTGAATTAGTAACTCCAATGAAATCTACCACGACCTGTGTTTGAGAATTACCCAGGAATTCACCTGGACTGCTTTCGTGAATCCCTGGAGTACTGGAATAATGGAACTTAATGCAAGGAACAGAATTAGAAGAGAACTTCCAGGATGCAGCTTCATGGTACTCAATTCCTGAAAAAAATAAAATAAAGTTATATTAAACACTTCTCCCATGGGGAAACCAGACCATAATATTGTACTAGAATTTTGGGATGCCATTTTATTACTTATGAAACTTTGACTCCACCATTTTTGATTTTGTGCTCCATTCCCAGCGGAGAAATTTCAGGATGTCTACAGCAGAATTAACTAAGGAATGAACAGTGTGCAACGTCCACTAACAATAAATTTTTTGACACCAGTGTACTTTGACAAGTCGTAAGGCAATTTTCGTCGTAATATATTTTCTGATTTTAAACGTAATTTACCCTTCATACTTACTATACAGGAACACGTGAAACCTTGTCCAATCTTTAATCACATCTTGACTTGGGTTAGTAATTGTTTTGGCAAAGTGACGCTGAATTTATGGGGTTGCTGATTGCAAGAAAGGCATCAAGTAACTCCTGACTCCTAGAATAACGCTTGCTATACACAACTTGCTTGAAGTATCAGAAAGTTCAAATATGTGGCTATGGAAATGTCGACTTTGGCTGATTGTGCTCTCTTCGTTGCACTCCATGTTTAGTTTGTAAGTACTCCGAGCTCTCCGTGCAGAGTTTGGAAACTTGCTGTAATTACTATAAAGCATTAAAAGTTATTTCGACCTAAGGAAAATAGCCTGGCATTCTGAAGAACACAAGTTCGACTTTCACCCTGTCGCGGTTATGCTGGAGGTTCGGTTACAATACTTACTGTGAACCTTTAAAGCTTCCGCGCACTCACTAGATTCTGGTTCTTTCTCTGACGGCCGCCAACCGATGTTAAGTCGGCAAATGAAATAAAAATGCACCTTCTTATTTGAAACACATGCATTTAATAGTTAATAAGATAGTCTCGCTCCAACTCCCAACCTTTATGAAAGTTCGCTATCAGTACTTCGATCCTTTAAGATTACAGGTAATGCCTCCGATAAATTTAGACTGAATAACACGCACTCTTTTCATTCATACAACACCCTTACTAGTTCTCAGAACATGCCTATGGCTCACCACGAAACAATTCATATAAAATTCTGCAAATACTTTCTTCATTAATAAAGTTCCTTCATATCACCAAAGAAATAACCTTCTCCAAAATTAATTCTTTATCATAATGAACACGCGTTCTCGTCGACTCGACTGACTGTTCACTTCCACGACGGACTCACCTACTCCACGGCCAACGGCAGACTGCCCGCCCAGAAGCCTAGGTGCATCTTTCTCCCAAGCGCACCATGCTTCCGAATTTGGGGTTTACACCCCCGAGTTCACGGACCTGGCAGATGCCGACGTCACTAGACGACCAGTTTCAACTAATGCTTTAAAACTGGGTCCTACCTCCCTAAACTCACGGACTTGGTGGATGCTGATGTCACTAGACAACCACGCAAACCGCCAATATTTAAAACTTCTCAAATTATCTTCCAAAGTAATGGGAAAATGCCATTAACCCGTTACAACCCGGCCATCCAGATTTCGGTTTTCCAAGTTTTCCTGTAATCACTACAAGCAAACGCCGGGATGATTCATTTAAAAAGTTAGTGTTCGAGCTTTTCCTGTTCCTTGTCCTCAGTATTATTATCCCTGTAATCACCTATACGCCGACGAGGCGAAAGGGGGAAAAAATCCTGCCGAGTTCAGTGTACATTTTAAGTATAACCTTTTAATCTGCAATATATCTGTTGTAACTTTCTTCACTAGGCTCTGCCAGTTTTGAGTTTAGTCGAGATTTATATCGACCGACCTAGGACACACAACCAGTAGATAACAGTGATACTAGAAAATCATCACATGGAGCCTGCGCTTGTAATGATTGATTCCACTGAAATAATAATGGTACTGTTAGAGAACACCCCTGGTACTGTTTTGGCAGAGAACACATTTTTTGCTTCAGATTACGGTCTGTTAGATCAAGATTTCAGTAAATTTCAGTGTTATTCCATAAATGTTTGCAGATCTAGATATACCTTACAAAAGTAAATTGATTTAATCCTACAGTGTTTAGCATTCAAACTGCTCGTAAGGGAGTAGGCTTTGGCTTGCTGCTGTATAACACTACAGATTTTGTTATCAAATCTGTCTTACGTTTTGAGCTTCCACTTATTGGACGATGCACATTCCCTCTACCCACCTACTTTCGCATTTTACCTATTTAACGTTTTAAGGTCAATTGTTCAGCATATCTCTCTAATTTATTCCACTCTCCGACTTGCCTGAGAGATAACATTTTCACATTCACTTACACTTGCTAGTCAGCAATGTAATATAAAATTTATTTTTATTATTTCAGAGATTATCATTTTCTTTGTGTTAGTGCGCTAATGTTTCGTTTTCCACTGATCTTAACTAATTATTATACTGAGCAGACGAATTTGAGTGTTGGGGATGACCCCTAGATGCTTTCGATATCTAATTTTAAGTATTACTTGTAAGGAATCCAATGATTTACCGTTGGTCTAAGACTCTCTAAGGTGGTAATTGTCATGTGATAGTTGATTTATAGTGTTAGCGATAATTATTTACGCGATAAATGATGTAAATCATTGCCTATAGTCTTGAAAACAAGTTCATATCCTATTAAAGATTTTGTTGTTTTCGCAGCCATCATATTGATTTAATATAATTTGCTTACGGGATTAATGCGGCGTTGAAATACTCCTACTTCTTCTTCCTCGACGTTTCGACCAGGGCTTAGGTCTTCATCTGTAGCAGATTCGGTAGACGGCCCTGATGAAGACCTAATCCCTGGTCGAAACGTCGTGAAGAAGAAGTAGGAGTATTCAACGCAGCATTAATACCGTAAGCAGATTATATTATATTAGGTTCATATCCTGTGTTGCTGGATTTGTGGGTTGCTAGCTTTTCGCTTTCGCATAATTTTGGCACCATTGCCACTTCTCAGCAGTGTCTAAAAGATATTTTCATCACATGTCACGCTTGTTATCTCTTATCTGTATGTTTTCAGAGTGTAGTTAATCGCGAGATTGTGACAATATCTGGCAAATAAAGTACTCTACAGGAAGGGCATTTCGCGTAAACAAGTCAGTGACCCCAAAATGCTACTGCGTTTTTTCTTTCACGACTACATGTCTCAGTTTCTTATACACGTATAAAAATAATTCAATAAAAATTAGTCAGTACAGTTTCCAGAATTATTGCCGTCTTAGTCTTTTCGGGACTTTTATAACCGGCCAATGGGCATGCATTTGATTTAAACAATATTTTTTATGTCCTCTGTTCTCCACATGAAATATTTTACCATCTCAAATCCTTCTTTTTATCAATATGACTTGTTCTGTCACAGTGGTTGCCAAATAGTGGTAAGGGGTACGTGAGGTTGCTACGTAATCATCGAGATAACTGAAAATTACGCAAACATCTATATCGCACATTTATTTTAAGACAATCAAACAGGAGAGAGAGAGAAAAAATGAAAATTTTATGGTTAACTAAAAGAATTACGTTAGAAAAGCAGCAATAACATTTTTAATGCCATTTTGCACGATGTACGTACCTTTGCGAGAGCAGATTTTCTATATGACAAACATGAAAACCAAACATCTCCACAGATTTTAACTCTGAAGATATAAGGTTGAAGCTCTGTAAACGGTAACAAAATTTCTCGATTTGTACAAAGAGAAACTTGCACTTTTTCCCATTAAACTTGAATAAACATTTGTGATTTTGCAGTACTGTTAGAATTGTTATAATAACGATTTTGGAAATTTGTTGATTTTTTTTGAGACATTTGATTAAAATTTAATAAATCTCAAAACACTGTTTTTTTATCATTTTCAGCTGTAAGGGGTACGCGTGGTTGAACTTTCTTGAAGTGGTACTCGGAAAAAACTAATTGGGAACCATTTCTGTAGCACAATGTAAAATATGAAATGTAAGGCTTTTTGAATTAAAAAATCCAAATAATGTGGTTAAAAACATAGTAAAATACGTAGGTAAAAATGCCGGGAGTATATGTCAGCTTGGTATTTAGCGTTATATTCGGTGAATGTTATATGGTAGCTTATAGTAATCATTGTATAACGAAATCGCTTATTTAAATTAAAATCTTGATGTGGGTTGTGAACACACAACCTTTTCATACGTTTTAAAGTAATATCAGATAAAGTAATATCACCACGGCTTCAAAGGCGCATGGAACTTCAACTCCGTCTCATGGAACACCAGAATAGCTCGGAATGTGTTTCTTGACTTTTCTGACCGGAGGGTAGTATCACTTAACAGATGACATGAATTCTTAAATACTGTTCCAAAACCCAAGCATTTTGTTGAGCGGTAAATGATCACTCGGGGTGGTCATCCGTATTTCACTTTCCCGAAATATCTGTAGTTGAATGCAGAGCTGATTCCTACATAAATGCTTCCCATTCCTTGCTCCTCCCCTCCCAAATTCCCTCTCGGCTCTAATGACAATTATGTCGACGTGCTGTAATTCCATAACAGATCCTTACCCCGTAGTATATATATATTAATTTTCTGTCGTCAGTCTTTCGACTGGTTTGATGCAATCCTCCATCCCTTCCTATCTTATGCTAACCTCTTCATCTCTACATATCGCTTACAACCCACGTCCTCATTATCTGCTTCATATATTCTAATATTTGTCTTCCTCTACAGTTCTTGCCTTCGACTGTTCCCTCCACTAACAAATTAACCAATCCAGCACGTCTCAAACTATGACCTATCAACCTGTCTCTTCTTTCTAAACACAACAAAAACTTAGTTAAAACAACCCTTGCCAGTGGACGGTTTCGAACCGTCGACCCTCTGAATGTGTCCTACTGGAAGCTGTGCTTGTTGCAGGTTCAGCCGCAGCTGTGTGGTTGACAAGGACAAGCGCAACCAGTGCCGCTACTGCCGCCTCAGGAAGTGCTTCAAGGCGGGCATGAAGAAGGAAGGTCAGTACACTTACTTCCAAATAAGCTGGTACCCTGGAAGACCTCGCAATCGAATCAGAACCGCAGTAGTAACTAACAGTTGGAATGGCCCTGGAAATTTCACACTCGAAAGTATTACTCGTTTTAAATGTTCGTTGATTTTGATATTAATTTTGCAAAATCAATTTCTTTGACAATTGACGATGCAAATCACAGCATGAAAACTAAAAGTTCTAAATTTAACACTTTGTTTTTATTGTACCTCACTTGCATGATTTTTAAGTAGTGTAGCATTTGGGTTTATTGCATGCTATCTGTGTTAGTAAGTGAATATTTACAGAAGTAGAAGATTTATAACATTTAGTTACTGAGCGGAAAAAGAGGTAACGCATATTCGAATTACTTTATACGGTTTCGTCTGAACTGAAAGATTCCTGTTTTGCGAAAGCCTGCAATTCATAATACTCAAGTTCTTTATGAAAAGGTTACTCGCTCCTCCCTCCCACAAAATGTGGCCCTTTTTCGTTTTGTAGGTAACTATTTCAGTCTCATAGAAGCAAGTTATTTTCGTTTTGGTCACTCGCTCCAACAGTTATTTTTAACATCACGAAATACTTAATCTTTAACGTTGCGTCTTTATCATGTTTATAAGGGGTGTTTTCCATTGATGTGCTTCTAAATGTTATTTTTATTCTACTCCATTCCCCGATTCTGTAAATAAACCATAATTAGATACATTGTTTAAACAGAAACCACAGGTTTAACTATAAAATCGATGTAACGCACAGTCTAAGAGTAATTGATTTTGCCAGAATTTCATCTGTTGGACTGGTGAAATTAATTCGTAAATTGATGCGCTTCTGGTTTCGAAGAAATGTCAGCGATTAAGAGACAAATGGAAAAAAAGTATTATTGTCATCCACCATCCTTAAAATTCGTATTAGTATTTTCCCTGAATGAATGTTGGAAAGGCTCGTCGCAACGGAACATGTGGAGCGATCGTGCAGTATGATCTAACTGCACTGAATATACCTCTGATTTCTTGCAATTTCTTTCTAACTGCCTCATTCCCGACGCCCAATATATATATATGGCTCCAGTCTTTAACTGCTGTTAGAAAGTAATAACATCCTTTTTAGACTAACGTAAAATCTGAGGGGAAAAATACAATCCTTTTGGATCCGCTGATTTGTCCGTCACACCGTCATAACTTGTTAAGCTTTTAATGTATAAATTTGTAGTTTTAGTTCCGGCTAACCTAAATACGTTATAACATAAAATTTCGAAAAATCTTGGTGAAAATAACTATAGGATATTGGGTGCGGGGGGGGGGGATGCTAAAGAAAGTTTTCTTCAGGTAATCTCAAGTGGGTATCAAGTATAAACTACAAAATATCTTTCCACTTTATTTCATTAAATTCTAATCCGAAAAATCTTTCAAGCTTTGCTCTGCTACGTAGTCTGCTGAAGTTTACAGGAAAATTGCAGCGATCTTTTTGGAGTTTAGGAATTTCATGAATCTGTAAGAGCCGACTTGGCATTAACTCAAGTGCTCCAAGACAGAGATGTAACGGAAGTGACATTACGGAAGCGGAAACAAAAGCAGATGGTATATTTGTTTGTTTTTAACGGAAACTGAAACAAAAACGGAAGCAAAGTGTTTTAAAATGTTATTTACTATAACAGAATATTCATTTAGTGTCTAGTTACTTGTATTATAAAAGTATCGGGTGAATAATGTTTTAATAATAAAACCAAATTAATTTGTCAGTAACTGACTTTATTAATACTGTTGTAATTATGAATAAACTGTAATTATTTACCATACTAATTAATAAATTGTATTTATCGATATTATATTATTTATAAATCATACATTAGTTTAATATTAACTTAATTAATAATAAGATATTTCAATGAAATAGCTTAAATGCACTTTATTTTTTTATTTCCCAACAGTTTATTGTGAATCTATTACAATTTATGTTTTAATATATATAATTTTTTGTTGTTGTTACTGTTTATGTCAAGGATACAGCTCAATATACGTCATGTTCGTCGCCATATTCTTCTTCTAGTCACTCAACTTGAATTTCTAATTCATTATCATCATGGTCGTCAACAATTAAATTTTGTTCTAAAGCTTCAAGGATTTTAGATACATATTTACTTTCTTCATCCAGATTATCTGGATATACTGAAGCGTTGAGGCACGATTGTCCATTACACTCACCACAAACTGAAGATCATTGCAACTCTACTTTTCTGCATCCGCAATTTTAACCACAGCCTTCATTGCAATTAAAACTTCGTTTTGCAACATCCAGCCCCATTCCATGGGTTCTAAATCAATCCATAACCAAGTTTGGATCTGATAGTAGACATGACTGATGGGTTGTTGAGTTGCTGCGCTTGTAGGTGGAAGAGTGGATAACTGGACTGGTTTGTTGAATCTAACTGATTTGATAAACTGCGTATATCTAAAATCGTTTATGCTGTATTTTGATTTTTGAGCATTATACATTGCTAAAAAGATACGTACTCCATTTCCAAATATTGTTTCTTACTGAAAAACTTGAGCTGATTGATCCAAATCGGAATGTTTCTCGAATAGTTTAATAATTGATAATTTTCATTTTTTTAAAGTACATATGTTGTGCCACATCCACTAAAGGCGTGCAAAAATAATGTGTTTCTTAGAACGAGGATATTTGTCAAAGCTTTTAATCGAATTAGCAGACCGATATTTTCTCCTATGATGTAGACAGTCTTTTGTTGTTTAGATTCTGCAATGGCTGTTTCGAACATCAGCATCATCTTTGGATTGTTTTGAAGCGATTGTAACAGTTTTTAATTTCTCAATAAGCATTTCAATAAAGTTTTTTTATTACATCGATTCGATAAAAAAAATTTCTTGGTTGATTGGCACACTCATCATTTCATCAAAAAAACACTTCGTAATGCCTTGAAAGGCGTACAGTTCCTTTTACTTTAAAACTCGAATCGTAATAGATTTACGATAAAGTTTTGGGAGATAAAAATATAATCAAAATGCATTTAAAATATTTCATTTAAACATCTTATTAATATTATTAAATGAATGTATGATTCAGAAATAATATGATATCCATACAATTTGTTAATTAGTAAATAATTACAGTTTATTCATAGTTTCAACATTAATAATAATTATTAGTCGTACTGTCTATTGGATTCTACAGTTAACGTATCGTACAATAGCGCTATTGTCCATGCGGCTAAGCGCTCCCCACTCTCCACGCTCTATCTAAGAAGGGTTGAATCTATTAAGTATTGCCTATAACGAAATTTGTCGAGAATATAATGTTCTACAACTTAGCAAATAACTCAAAATAACATTTAGAATAAAGGAAGCGAGATATGTGTAACAAAAACTTTTTTTTAACCTTTAACCTTTGACCTTGAATTTCTTGACTAGCGTACACAGATTCTACGAGACTTTTGAGTAAACTTATAAAATGTCAAAACAAAGGTTTATGCAAATTTTCAGTTTATCTTCCATTCCATGGTTTGCCTATTTTTTTCACCTTATTTGACTGTATAATCAACGTTATAGTCAGATAAAAGTTTTATTTCTGTTCTTCAGAACTGATTTGAAGCTTGGTGAAATTTTTTGTCGAAGGAATGTTGCTTCAATCTGCGAGACACGTCGTGCTGTTGCCAGTACTCATTTTTTCTGCCTGTAAATATTCGGAGTGCTTCTAACTTTATTGAACCCTCTTTCACACAAAATGTCGGTTCCGTATCCAGTCTGTCAGATTTGTGGTGAATATTGAGTGAAGCTGCTATCATACTAACCACTACTGGGTTACAACTGTCAGTAGTGATATCTGTACTTGCTGGTGTGTGGTTCGAATCCGTTTGTTGGAATAAGACAAGAAGCACGGAAATGTTGGCATCCTAGTAGCATTTAGGCACTTTTCCAGTCTTCTGGTAAATGATTGGCTGATACACAATTTGTGGTCAAGAAAATATTTATCCTTAATAGGAAGACTGTGACAATCGGATAGATAACGGCCTAGTTCTCTTGCTTAGTAATGTCAACCATTTAGTCCTCAAAACGTCGTCACGTGAGTCGTAAATGAATATTTATAGTGTATAAATCTTTGCAAACTTACGTATATGTATTTACGTATATGTACTTCTATATATGTACTTAGTTATGGTAGTGAAACATTGACTTTAGGAATACCGGAAAGGAAGAAAATTGAAGCATTTGAAATGTGATGCTACAGAAGAATGCTGAAAATTAAGTGGACTGACAAAGTACGAAATGAACGAGTTTTGGAAATGATGGGCGAGAAAAGAAGTTTGTGGAAGAAGCTTATAGAAAGTAGAGGCAGGCTGGTAGTTCGTATTTTGAGACATGCTGAATTGGTTAATTTTCTGGTTGAGGGTACAGTCAAAGGTAAGAACTGCAGAGGAAGGCAAAGATTAGAAAACATGAAGCAGATAATTGAGGACTTGGGTTGTAATGGATATGTAGAGATGAAGAGGTTAGCACAGGATAGGAAGGGATGGAGGATTGCATCAAACCAGTTGAAAGACTGATGAGAGGAAAAAAAATGTACTTTTATCACACGAGCGGTATATTCTGTTATGTTGACTTTAAGAAGTGTGTGTTGGTACCGCTGAGAAGGCTGCAGCTGTTGTGGCTAGCCACCCCAAGAGTATTAAGCAGTAGGAGATGGTAGGGAATTGTAGCGGCGCACATTATTATTATTATTATTATTATTAATTGCGATGGAGCGAACACTCCGATGGCAATTCACCCAGTCATCCATTTACCCATTTTTTATATATACATATTTTTTTTAAAAATTCTTTTATAATTGGAATGTTAAATTAATTTTCTATTATGATTTACAAATTTTAATTCTAAATTCCTTAAGCGTTTTTGGAAAATTATTCATCACTACACTTGGTAATTTGTTTCAGTCCTTGGCACCCTTACCAACAAAATAAAAAATTTCTACTCTCTTATGCATGAAATCGAGCGCAAGCTTGTGGTCATGGTCGCCTTTCCCCTTCCATGTACTATTCTTTGACCAATGTCGCTCCACGCTCCATCACCAACACATATGCCCTGTACATTCCCATCACTCTATTCAACCTCCTCCTTTCCTCCGAGTCCCAATCCAGCTCCCTTATAATATCAGATACTGACTGGGTCCTGCGATAATTTGCACAATCAAATCTAGCGGCTCTTCTTTGCACACCTTCCAACTCCTGTATTTGATAACCAAAATGTGGGTCCCAAACTACACTACCATATTCAACCAATGGTCTGACCACCGTTTTGTAACCCAACTCCCTACCTTCTCTGGTACATCCTCTCATCACCCTCTCCAGTAAATGAAGGATTTTGTAACCTTTTCCTACAACCTGTCCAATGTACTCTGCCCAATTGAGTTTATCAGACGTTATGCCAATATATTTACACTTCAAGCTTTCAACAAGCAATTCTGATCCCACTCTATAATCGTAATCAAGCTTTTGTTTTTTATATGCGTATCTAATAAGCTGAATTTTCTTGACATTTATCTTCATTCCAAGTTGACCAACCCATTTAGATATTTTATCCAGGTCACCCTGCAGCTGTTCAGTCTTCACCTATTTTTATCCTATTGAATACTATATCATCTGCAAAGTACCTAGACTCTGACTGTAACCCATCAACATAGTCATTCATTGGAATTATGAACACTACCCTGTGGCACTCCCATATTTACGTCCACCTCTTTTGATAATGTATTTCCTACTCTAACACTTTGCTTTCTGACTTTTAAGAATTCCTCAACCCAATAAGTAACTTTTTCATCCAGTCCAATAGATTTCAGTTTATTTAAAATCATTTTATGGCTCACTCTGTCAAAATCCTTAGAATGATCTAGTGCCACACGATAAACTTGGCCTCCCTTGTCCATTTCATCTGAAATATCTTGCACATAGCCCACCATCTGGGATTCATATGAATATCTTTGCCTATAGGCATGTTGTCGATCTGTAAACCAGTTTCTTTCCTCACAAACATTTCTGATATAGTTGTAAATCAATCTCTCCATCATTTTGCCTATCACTGATGTCAAACTAATTGGCCTGTAATTTTCAATCCTATTTGTAATGTCCCCTTTATGAACTGCTACTACATTCCCGTGATGTGGTCGAGAGAAACAGTTTATATTATCTCGTACTGAATGATTTCTGATCAGCTGTATGTAACAGTTCATTGCCTCCCTGTGTATTTGTGTTGAAAAACTGTGTTATAAAGTGCATGGTTTAATCGGCGAGAATTGCCATCAGTACCGTAACCTCTAAATCTGATTCAACCTGCTACTATTACAAGGATAGGTCGAAATCAATGTTCTGCAGTCGTTCGCGGCCACATTGCTGAATTGATTTGTCCGACAACTTGCAGAATACAGAGGGGAACGACGATTAACGGCAAATAAACCCCCCTCAAAAGCAGTAAAAAGAAATAATGACCTCTCGTACAACCCATTTACTGTTTTGTAACGTTCTGATTTATTTTTCTTTTTTTTTTCAGGATATTTAAGAATTCTGATTTTTCCCTGTCGTAGTTAAACTTTAGAAATTTCCTTCACAATTGAGTAGTGGAATATGCAACTTTCTTTAGTGGATTTCGTACTCATTATGCAGATAAAATTTGACGTAGGTAAACTTCTGCGAATACTGATAAACTATCTTATCAGCCGCATTAATGAACATCAGTTATTAACTGAACTGGAAAGAACTTACGTGGGAAACTGGTATTGCCCAATAATCCCGTCACGTTAATCGAGGTGATAATTGTTAGCACTTTACTGCAAAACAACTTATGACCAGATTAGGTAATTAATGTTCGCCGACAATTTCAAAGCCAAATTTTATCTTCTCTGACAGTAATGTGGCCTTTTCTTGTACTTACTGCTTAAAAGTAGACTAAAATATACTAACGAGTACGGTATGGATCTTTATGACCAAAAAAATAGAAATATGCATGAAAATCTGACCTTGACGGACAAATATGATCTAAAAATAACAAGATATGACCTAATATTTTAATTTACTAAACATCAAAACGTGCTCAATTACACATAATTTATTTTGTGTAGTAGTGTCACTTTTATGTAGACAGCACAATTTGCTACTGTGCACTCACTGCATCATTGGGAAATTAAATTTTGAATGCTTTTTTGTTAAAGTTTCTTTAATTTTACATAATATGCAGAAAATAAATCTTTCGTCTGTGCTAAAATACTCCTCAACAAATACCTTTATGCTACTTAGTTCGTCACGAACTTTTTAGTTTTTGTGGGGGGCTGCGTGGGAGCGACCATTGGCCAGGCACAGCGAAATGCGCGCCAAGTACGACTTTCTTGCAGTGAAATAGGGACCTAAAACAAACTCTTTGAGATTATATTGACTGAGACAGTTGCCTATTCTAAGACTGACTTTGTTTGATTTTCAATGCTACCAACCTGGCGTCAGCGGGAAATTAACTTGGCAGCCGCGGCTGAGTGGCCAGCAGAGTTGATGCAGTTGGAATTTAACACCAGGTGCGTTTCGATTCAATACAAGTACTTTTCTTCCGATACCGAGTAAGTATCGAATGAAGTTATTCGAATACGAAAAGTACTCGGTGTCGAAATAAAGTATCGAGTTGCAAATCTGGTTGTAGGCCATCTTACGCAGTTGTTGGTTAATAGATTATAAATCAAAATTCCGTCTGGAAACAACTGTTGATGTTATTGTTACTTTATTCCCATACGCGTTTCGCCCTTATGGTGTGGGGCATCGTCAGTGGAGCTAGGAATGATATTTACATGGCGGTCTGGAACAGCACTTCATGCATTTTACAGATCTTCTTTTTCACAAGTAGAAAACTGCTTTGCACTTAACTGACATATTACTTGGCATTATATCCATTGAAATATTGACTGTAAACTTCTTGGGGTGAAGTCTTCACGGGTGTACACCCGTGAAGACTACATTTCAAGCATACGCCGGGAAAGTCTCTGTTCTTACTGTAAGGTTCTTGTTACATTTGTCTGCTACATAACATACATGTTGTTTTGATGAAATGCATTTCATCAAACCTTACTTGTATTTACTTGTATCGAATCATCACTAGCTGCTGCTGCATTATCGAGATTAAAAGGTGGTCGGAACACTAACGTTTAGAGAGTGGGCTGTAATGTATAACTTTAATTCTTGTCTGGTGAATTCTGGCCAGTTCATTGACGGTAAGTTTTGTTTATCCTCCATTGTATAATAGGATTAGAGTTCTGTGAATAATTATCTTAATTTATTCTCATCTATTACTTCTAGTGTTTCCCGGTAGTATTACCAGATTTTTCCTCAAAATATAACCAAATGATCATAAATATTATTGTTATATGGCAAAAACTAGGAAAATTGCCTGAATATGCATTTATATGCTATATAAAATTTAAATACAATCGGAAACCTTCAGTGTTTAATTCAGCATTACAGCTCAAAAAGAAGACAAGAATAAAATATGACTTGTCATAAACATCCGACCCCAACTGATGAGAATCAGAACATGAATATCAAGCACTTCTGTTCGGCGAATTAAATTTTCACCAAACATTTAAGCATTGCCATATTTTTCAGAGGATGCGTGGCAAGCAACATGCCTAACATTAAAACAGCTTTCTGGAATACAGACATAACACTTCTGGTCCCGAGAAGAAAATGTGCGATCGGTCTGGAATTTGGTATACACGTTCCTGACGAACCCATTTGCATCTAACTATTAAGCTGTCATTAACCTCGTTTGTTTCGTCGGGCGTTAAGCTGAAATGAAGCCCGAATGAATTTAGGTTCAATTGTAACTTAATATTTTAAGGCTGTCACCAAAACAAGTTAGTGATGCACCCTAGATATTACACTAGTCTGAATTATGGATATTATTCATGTTTGTTTTTAGCTGCGAAAACTTAAGTTTTGTAGATGTCTCTTAATATCTTCAGGAAAATAGTTGCGTTTGGTGCACCATCAAACGTTTAAATCTATTTGTTGGCCAGTTTCGGCAGCATTAAGGCTAGCTCGCTGCTCTGTAGTATCGAATTTGATCTCAGGGAAGGCCGTTTGAGGTAAAACGTTGCTTCTGTACTTAGTCTAAGCAATATATTATGCAAGTTATTCATGTTTACATTGAGAGAATTTAATGCACAATTCTGGAACTCCCTGAATGACCAAGTAGCCAGGTTATACATTTTAGATAAACAAATCTAGTATGTGGTATCATAACAGGTATTCTAGTTTGCATCCCAACTATTCGTAAGTGATTCGTACTGATTATCATAATAATCTAATAATAGGCTGTCGAGTCAGCAATTTTAACGTTAGGTATTAGATAACCAGACTTTTATCAGAAATACAGCACTGGATGTTAAATTTCGGCGATTAACGCAGCTTGTCAGCAAACGTTCACAGGGTCTTCTATATTTTGTCTCTTCTCCTTAACTGCCAACGTCCAAAACTGATTGAAATAGTTCCTTTCCGTCTACACCACATAGTTCAGTGTAAGAACTGTATTGATAGGTCAGTAACAGCTGGCAGCTTAAGCACCAAGTAACTCTATAAGCAGATGCCACAGGCAATTGTAAGATTCTTTGATATATGTAGTGTCATTGCTATTCAAATTTTCAGTATCGACTATTCAAGGAGCACCATCTTTGAGGTGGATGAATATCTTCGCCCTTCAGTATCGGGTCTAGTTTCAAGAAAACTGTCGTTTGTCCTAACAGTGGTGCCCACACTAGTGTACAAGAAATCGCCTTGGCCAGCCCTCCATTTCGTTTCTTGATCAGTGCTGCCAACACTACGGATTTATCCATATATCTACAATACAATACATTCATTTTCCAATGATCCCAATATAACTGACTGGCTCTGTGGGATGTGGAAAGTTGTTAATTTACAGATAAACAATTGCATAACGAAGTAACACACACACCAGAAGATGTACAGCCATAGCATACATGGTACATTAAACAATTGCATAACAAAATAATACATACACCAGAAGATGTACGGTCATAGCCATACATGGTAAAATATTAAACAATTGCATAACAAAATAATGCATACACCAGATGTACGGTCATAACCATACATGGTAAATTAATTATGTCAACTACATTTACACAAACTACTGGCAGTTTATTTTCTAGGTACCTTAGAAATAAATTCTTCGACAGAATAGGAGTTGTCAATTAAAAATTCTTTCAATTTTTCCTTAATCATTTTTTAAAATTGGTTAGGATTTTGTTGCAATTTCTGCGTATTTTTGCATCTTTTTATTATATTTTATTGATTTTTCCTTATTTCGTATTTTTGTTAAACTCTTAGCGTATAATGGTACTGCATTACAGAGTTGTCTGTAATTATGAATCGTTTCCCTGCAACCGCTTGCGTCACCGATTGAAATGAACTAAAGCTCGTATTTTATTTGGTAATAAATTTGAATTCAATCTTAAGAGACCGTAATACAGAGCTATTGGTGCTCTCTTTATGTACCCTACTGTGACACGCTCATTGGTACGGCATTACAAAGCAATACCCTCCGAGAATCACAGGGGCCGCAGTTCAACATTTAGAGCAGCAGGATTCATAAGAGAATGTTCAATAGTTGAACATATTTTTACATTTTTCCTGTTACAGATATGTTATATTTAATGTCATCAAAGAAAATGTGTGGACCTCTGTTTTTTATTTTTATTTTTTTTAAATAAAAAAGGCATAACAGTGATGATAGTATGAAACACGTTTAAATATATTTCATACTTTCTGTGTAGAATATTATCTTGTGTTTGGAATTTTAAGCCTTAAAAATAAGACAGTCTTAATTTTGACTTACAATAATTATTGTTTCAATTTTTCAGTTTATCAAGTTTCCGGATCTGCAGATATTCGAAGCCACAAGGTTGGCGGCACTGAAAAACCGACCTATGCACTCTAACTTACTTTTAAAAAGCCACATTTAACTTTTCATCTACTGTATATGAAAGTTTCGAGCCATTGACGTAAACTAGAACTTGATGTCGGATTTGAGGAAGTAGGATATTTTTCTTTTGTTGGTAATGAAAGCGGGGACTGGATTAAATTACAGATGGATACTCTGAACACGTTACCTCTATTGTTGAAATAAGTTAAAGTAAAAATTCTTAAAATACGATAGTAGGTGCCACCATTACAATCAGTAGCAATAATAATAATATGAACAAATCTATTGAATGTTGTTAAACCCCTTTGATATTTAAAATTATACTTGGGAGGTGCAGGTGAGTCCTATTAAAAGTCCTTCCCGGGGAACTGTTATCAGTGTTATAGAATTTAGAAGAAAGTGGGATTTTCATTTCCTCGTTGCACCTAACTTGAACCATATACTTATCACGTTGTGCATCATATAAGCATGTGACAATGCATTTGTAATAAATTATGATGTGATGAATAATTTACCAAAAAGGCAGACAGAATTTAAAATCCTTAAATCATAAAGGTAGATGGGGAGAGAGAGGAATACGACTAAAAAATACTTATAATACGGCGTCCATCAGCATTACATCTATTCAACACATATCTCACTATAATTTTGCTGCACATGTGTTTCATATTACTGAGTCAAGAATTGGCATTATTGCTTGCGTAATGCCACCCAGATACAAGATCACATAAAAAATGAAACTGTTTAGGCTCTTATTTAGATTTAGTCAAAATGTAGCCTATGTGCTTTAGCTTATTGCATGAACTTTCTTTGATAATTGATTGCAATCCCCCCCCCCCCCTCTTCTTAATGTTTATTCTGAGATTCACATGCACTGCATGTGCTAAAGCTCCAGTATGTTTATACAATCAAATAGATACACATTGTTCTTAAAGTTACAGTGCTACAGATGGCATTTGAGTTGGAGGCACTTAGAACCGTTTGCCCATCATAATTTCATTGTTTACAACTTCAGTTTAATATGGGTAGATTATTTTCATAAACAAAATTGTAAATCTTTCCTTTATGACTGCCATAAGCAGCTTTGAGATGTGGCCTGTGTGGCTGCAGATAAGGTATCTAGATCTTGTTATGCAAGACTTGGTTTCAAATTGAATAGGAGAAAATAATCTTTCTTGACTACCTAATATATTCATGTCTAGAACAGAATCATATTTAAAACTTGTGTTTTAATAGTAATCTAGCTACCAGACAAAGCTACAGAAGCAGTTCTCTTACTTTCTGCATTGAACCTGCAGTAAGTAACAGTTTTAGTGAGTGATGATACTATTGTGTGGTCTCTGAGATCTAACTGTAGAGTTTCTTGCCAGCTACACAATGTGCCTGTTTCGTGTGCACCTAATCAGATAAAGGGGACCTATAGTTTATTGTAGAATCTGCATCATAGTGCATGCTAGCAGCTTCATGTTTTTTTTAATCATAATATTTTACTGTTTTTTCTCCCTCTCTCTCTGAGACAATGTGAGAAAGGTGTGTTAAAGACCCTAGACACCTTCCCTCCCAAATTATTATTTGATAGGTTTTGCTGTTGGAATTTAACAGTGCATTAAATATGAAATTAACAGATGAACAGATCCTTGGCAAAAATTAAATTGATTTAAAATGGAAAAGTTTGGTCAAAGCTGAAATTCCTTGTCCGACTAGGCAGTCACTTGTATGAATGCCATATTCATTGGCCCACAATATATTTGTAATAGAAATCCTAGATGAAATATAAGAATAAAAAGAGTAATCTACGCTATTGGATGACTTGGTACTGCACAAAAACATTGAAGGCAGACATAAAGTACTTCCTTGGAGCTACAATTTACTGTTAAGACATGGATTAATGAGTAATTATAATTCTTGAGCTGTTTCCCCCGTTACTTCTAACCCAGTAATACTGTAAAGTTAACTATTGGTATTGGATTATTTCTGGCAAGCACAAAACAAAGTTATATCTTTTTGTTTGACTCTGCTTTTGGCTTCCTTCTAGGCCTCCCAGTATTGTCATTCTATTTTTGATGGGGTTTTCTTATCTGTAGTCCACCACCCTTCCCACCCCTTCCCCCAAATCCAAGTTAATACCGAACTTTTTTTTTTATATGCTGCTGCTAATTCAGTATCAAAATTTAGGCCCTGCGGCAATGGAAAATTAGTCACAATTGGTTCTGTTTTTCACAAAAGCCATCAATTTTTTTTTAGTTATGATTAAAACTAGTGATTTGCTGGAAAAAGTCTTATTGTGGATGTTATTTTTTTTATTTAAAAAAGGAATTAAATACACTTTCAATGAACTTTGATAATGATAATTTATATGAATGTTTTGTATTGAAAGTTCATTACTACTTGGAAAGAAATGTATGAGGAGTAATAAAATTACTTCTGTATCAGTCAACATTTGTAGTTCTGATACTAAGGTAAAATGAAATGGCTTTAAGTGATATAAACAACAAAGGATAGGGAAACTGACCCATCACTCACCAAAGTTGAAAGTTGTGATGAGTGAAACACGTGTGCGATTGGGAGTTGTGCAATTCAGCTTGTCCACATCTCACCTTGTTCTCTATCACATGAATAAGTTGTTAAACTGAGATGTTGTATTTGTTCATCACATCTGTTTTTCACTCGTTTCAGCCTTCAGGTTTGGTGACTGAAGAGTCATTTCCCTTTCCTTTGTTATTTATATTGCCACTTATAGTTAATGTGAATTTGTAAATTTCTTTCATAGCATTCATCCCATTACATCAATCTGTTACCATGGGTTTCAGCGGTGCAGAATGAGCGAGACCGTATCAGCTGTCGCCGTGCCAGCCTCGAGGAGCACACGGCAGGTAATGGGCTGTCCGTGGCATCGCTGCTCAACGCAGAATTGCTGTCGAGACAGGTTGGAGCTGCCCTGGAGGTGAGTGCCACTTGTTGATCTGTTTCTGTAGGAAGGCTATAAACGTCTTGCTGTTGTTGCATATAGTTCCTATCCAAAGGTCTACTTCTGTTCTGTGTATCCCTGACAAATTATACTGGATGAATCTATCATATCAGATAATACCTTAGTAGCTTATAATAACAATGCTGTTGGGTAATGATAATGAGGATGGATTTAGGAGTCTTCTATGTCTACATCTACATATATACTCTGCATTTCACAAAATTGTGGGTGGCAGAGGGTGCTCAGCACCAAAGTTAATATCTTTTGTTGCACATTCCAATCCCTAATGGTACGAGGGAAAAAAGAATTCATGTAGGAATCAGTGCGACACCTTATTTCTCTAATTTTATCTTTTCTGTCATTCCGACTCAAATAGGTTGGTGGACGAAGTATTTCACTATACTCGTAAGTGTAAGTGGGAGTACACATGTTTACCAATAAGTTTAAACAAAACGTGTGTCGTCTATCTACCAGAAACTCCTAGCCTAGTCTACTAATCAGTTCTGTGACGCTTTCATAAGGACTACAGCAAGCAGTTACAAATCGAGCGGCTCTTCTCTGTACTTTCTCTATGCTGTTGATCAACTCCTTACGAAACGGATCCCAGATGGCACAACTGTAGTCCAAATGTGGACACACAAGAGATTTGTGTGAAAAGTATTTGCATAGTATGTGGGTATGTTTGATGGGTAGACTTCCATGGTCATTGTCAATGTTATCAACGTTATCTTGGTATGTGGGAATGTTATATTCCTTTGAGACAGTTAACCTATTCATCTACCTTTACATCACATTAATTTTCACTTTATATTATTTCAATGTTTGGGGGAATTTGTTCAGCACAAATCTCAATTCATAGAAATGAAAATTTTCCAATTCCCTAATACCTGAAGCAGAATCAAATGATGATGTGAAAATAAAGACTGCTTTGATGTAAATGACTACAATAAAACTTGAAAGTTTTGCATGTATTTTTATGACTATCTGTTGTCTGAATTAACTTGAAATACCCAGTATTTTGATCAATTGAAATAGTGTTTTTATTTGAACATAGCTAAAGATATTTCCCTAAATTTTTTTTTTTTTTTAGTTTTATTTTATGCTCAACAAACACCAGCTACATGTAAGGAAATACTTCAGTGAATGTAGGGAAATTGACATCAGAGTGTGTGCTCAATCACAATTAAAGTAAATGTATATGAAATCCTGAATATGTACTGTTGCTGTAGCGACAGTAAATCTGTATGTCAAGCCTATTTGGTAGTTTTCCTTGAAAACGATGGTCTGTTAATCTGAGAGATAACAAGTAGGTCGTGAACTGTAAACAAGAGATATGTTTCACACCATTTACTGTTTCTTGGGCTGCTGTCATATCAAAACATAACAGTAGTTTTGTTTATTTGTTAAGTTGAGACTAGATCTGGTAAACGAGAATGTGTTAAAGAAATAATAGGATATATTTTGATACTTTAAAACACACATTCTAAGGAAAATGTAGTTATAACAACAAAGTAAAAGTTGATATATACAGAAATCAAGCTTATAATTTTTTTAATTTGTGTGTATAGGAGTGTTATTCCAGATAAAAGATGACAGTGGTATAACAGTCAATACAAAGGATATCAGCTACATTTAATTATTTTTCATTTTAATGATGTATTTATTATTTACATGACATATTATGTTCTTCGACTTTTATTCTGTGGTATTTGTATTTGAATTAATTCAGTCCAATGGCAATTTTGCTACACACCCATTTTCCCTCTTTCATGTACCCACCTACTTTTAACCTCTACAAATTTCAACTTTAATTTTTTTCAATGTTTTTGGTAAATTATTCATCAATTCTCTTGGTAGAGAGTGTTGCTAAGTAACTGTTAATGAATATTGAAGAAAGTAACGCAGTTTAACTTGACACACAACAGGTAGCTGTAAGGGCAGAGTCTTGGTTGAAGTAAGGATTCTAGACAGTAAGGTTTATTTGTAGGGGCAATTGGTGGAGAAGTTTTCATATTTGTTGGCATAGACTATTACAGTTCACTGGTGTTCATATATCATGTTCACGAGTTACTTCAGGTTCTTTTATGGGATGAAAAAAGTAATGCAGTTGAAGAATTGAGGAGAAGCTTCTTGGCAAGAAATTAAATTAGTGTACAGAGGCGAGCTTAGAATGCTCACAGACAGCAAGAACAAGAAACCTTTTCCCTTTGTTAAAATATTTTATAATGTCGTATAAATGTCTTTTTTTTTTTTTTCTGCAGCAAATTAACAGTCCAGAGGCAGACTTCAACCCAGCTAATAAGCAGTTGGCCAACATAAATGATGTATGTGACTCGATGAAGCAGCAGTTACTGGTGCTAGTTGAGTGGGCCAAGTACATTACAGCATTCACAGAATTGCCACTTGATGATCAGGTTAGTGTTCATATTTATCCCTTGAATTGCAGTTAGATGCTTGAATTGTACTCAATGGTTAGAATTTTCTATTCTAAAACAAAGTTGAAATCAAATTTTTGAAGTTCAAGTAGTCACTCGTAATCTGGATAATTAAAAGGAAATTTCATTCATTTCAAAAATTTTAGTTGTTCTACTTGCATATAAAGGATTGATTTTTGAAAGTGGAAAGATTGTATTCTTTATTAGCTGCGTATTTGCTTTGTCTACCTTGAAATCTTTGATAGTATTTTATAAATAAATAAAAATATTGCCTTAATTGCAAATTTCTCTGTTTTCAGGTGGCATTACTGCGGGCACATGCAGGTGAACACCTGCTGCTAGGCCTGGCACGACGCTCTATGCACCTTAAGGATGTTCTCCTGCTCGGCAACAATTGCATCATCACCAGGCATTGTCCTGGTAAGCTATTATTTCTTTCAATTCCATCTTCCTTCTTAAGTTATTGAGCTATATCTAAAAGTATGAAAAGAAATCAAAATGATTTTCATATGTACTACGTGATTTGAAACACTGCAATAGTGCCATATATCCCAGTTTTATGTTACTACCAATGTAAGTATTATGCATAGCTTCATTTACAACTCTGTGGCTTCTATTCTCAAAACTTGAGTTGAAGATTATGAAGTATGTGATTTTGATATGAAGATGTGAGTGGTTAGCAGCAATACCCCTGATACCACAATTTTTCAATTCATGCTTGAGAAATTAAATGAAAATTAGTGTACCCGTAAAGTGTGAAAAAAATACGGAATATAAACTCCATCTCTTACCAGGAAGGTGGCAACAGTAAAAAGTAAAATTGGAAACTAACACACATATAAGACATATTTTAAAGTATATCTTGGTAATGTAACAGGAAATGAAGGTAACCGGAAATGTTTATCATGTCATCTTTAAATGTGTACTTTAGTGCAGAACCTACTGGTAGAGGATGAAAATGTTTAGGACTCATTATCAAAACCTGTGTCAAGCCAGTGAAATAATTATTTTTGCAATTATTATAATGTTAGAATTTATAAAAAAATAAAAATTCTAAGCAGTTTTTATTCAAAAACTAATTCCAGTGGGGTTCTTCTCATATTATATTAAATTGAATTCGCTAATTTTTTACTTGTTAGTAGAAACTTTTTTAAAATTAAGTAACAAGGGATTTTTAAGTAGTTTGTTATACATTTTGCTGATTGTCTATCTAATAGCTTTGGAAATTATAGGGGAAGGTCAATAAATTTAGTGATTGATGTATTGCCAACAGCAATTGTGGAGTAAAAAACAATATCCAAACTTTTGAGAGTTGGTGGGTTCCTAGCTTTTATTTGTCACCCATGAATTTTATATAAAGAAAATATTTTCTTAAGATGCTCACTAAACCTTCAGTTTATTTATTTTCACAGAGCTAAAGGTGTGTACAGTTTGAAATTTTAAGTTTAAGGTTTCAGAAGTAATGAGGGAGTATCAGATCAGATAGACAGCCAGATAGATGGACAAATAGATGAATCCATAATCAGGGGCGCCCATGCCCGGGGGCAGGGGGGGCCGCGGCCCCCCCCTAGTTCTCGGAAAATATATATAGTGTTCCCGGTTACAACATTAACTGCTTTATTTATTTTGTTTTATACAAGCGACTATCTTTTATTTATTCTTTTAGTCAATCTTATATATAATAATACAGTATTTACTTGCTAGTTTAGCATAACTGCCGTATAATACTGGTTCAAATCAACCGCCAATCAAGCAATATTATTATACCTTCGCGCTACGCTAGGAAACACTTTATGTTGTACGTCGCGCTCGCAGTCGACGTGAGGCACCGAGTGGATATATACAATATGCGCCGACACTGCTATATATCCCAAAAGTCGTTCTTCAGTGGTTCGAAGAAAGGAAGAGATATCGTCACAACCTTGATCTTGCCCCTTTTGACTCTCAACCGGCAATACCACCGTGTTTATTCATTGCCAGTATCAGGCTTCATCTTTTCCCTCAATATTTGGTGAGTAAACTGTCACATTGATCTTGCAAAATAGTGGCTCACTCGTTCTGACCTAATCGAGTCAGAAATATTTATTTCAGGGATGGATATCAGGAATTTCTTTGGAAAAAAAGGTGATACTGCTACACAGAAAAGGAACCTCGATGACTCATTAAAAGATCCAGATCCAATACCTTCGATAGTGCGTTCCACAACTACTTCTAAATTCTCAACACCAACTCCTGACTTCACGTTGCAACAATGTCCTTCCACCATTAGCCCTGAGTCTGCTGATATCATTACTCCTGATGCTACTGACATGGATGACGTCAACCCGCCCGCTTCAGTTTCCACCGTTAACAATCCAGAATTCGTTAGTAGTTCATTAACAGTTAATCACAGCTTTGATTTAGGTGAATACATAAATGATTCAGTGTCAGACGAAGTCAAGTATCAATTAATAACAAACATACATGCTCTAAATACGACTTATGATTTAAAAAAGGACATTGATCAGAAAAAAACTATCAAAAGGCCTTTTCAAAAAACTTGGCTACAAAAGTACTCATGGCTAGTATACTCGCCCAAGTTGAAGGGGGGGCCTTTGTAAGTTTTGTAGTCTTTTCAAACCTGTTTTAAAAAGAGTAATATTTGGTGCTTTCGTGATAAAGGCTAATCAAGATTACAAACATTTTCATGAAGATGCTCGAGGCCATGAAGAGAGCAGTTGGCATCTAGAATCTACGAGTAAGGCTAAAAGTTTTTGTGAGTCCTTAGAAATGAGAAAGAAAAACGTGATCGAACTAACTGTTCCGTGATCCCACTATCTAACTGATAGTGGGATCACGGAGCTTGTAAATACCAACAGAAAAAAACTGAAATCAATTCTTGCTACTTTAATTTTCTGTGGCACTCATGACATATCCATCAGAGGAAAGAATTCAAGCGAAGGAAACTTTCAGGATTTACTTTTGTTCAGAGTAAGTGCGGGGGACAAAGTGTTGGCGGATCATATGCAAAACTATTGTGGAAAAGCGAAATATACATCACACAGAGTGCAAAACGATTTAATAAGTACATGTGGCTCCGTGATACAAAACGAGATTATTGATGAGGTAAACAGATTGAACAATAGTGTATTGGAAAAGGAAGGCGATGTCGACATTGATGACTTAGGAGATCCTGTTTTGAGGACAGAATTTAATAAAGCTCTGAATGACTTGAAAGCAAATAAGGCAGTTGGAATTGATGAGATCCCTGCAGAACTTCTTAAATCTCTAGGAGAGGAAGGAATCGAAAGATTATTCAAGCTGATATCAAAAAGTTATGAAACAGGTGAAATTCCAACTGATTTTAATAAAAATATCATCTTCACACTTCCAAAGAAAGCACAAGCTGACAAATGTGAGAATTATCGCACAATTAGTCTAACATCACATGCTTCAAAATTACTGACCAGAATAATATACAGAAGGATGGAAAGGGTAGTAGAAGAGATAGTAGGTGAAGATCAGTTTGGGTTTAGGAAAAGTCGCGGTACAAGGGAAGCAATTCTGTCTTTAAGATTAATACTTGAAGAGCGGATCAAGAAAAACAAAGATACTTTTATGGCATTTGTTGATTTAGAAAAAGCTTTTGATAATGTTAGGTGGGACAAGATGTTCAAAATTTTAAAGAAGTCAGGTCTAAAGTATCGAGATAGAAGAATCCTCTATAAACTATATAAGAATCAAGTGGCTGTGATAAAGGTAGAGAATCACGAGAGACATGCATCAGTTAAAAAGGGTGTGAGACAAGGTTGTAGTCTATCCCCGTTAATATTCAACTTGTATGTAGAAGAAGCAATGAAGAAAGTCAAAGAAAAATTTCCATGTGGCATAAGTTTTCAGGGAGAAAAAATCAGTATGCTACGATTTGCTGACGACATTGTCTTATTAGCAGAGAGGGCTGAGGATATTGAGAAGTTATTGAATGGCATGAACAAAATACTGAAGGAAGATTTTGCACTGAATATAAATCAAAGTAAAACAAAAGTGATGAAATGTAGCAGAAATGACACCAATACTAGCAGATTAAATATAAAAATCGGATCTGATGCAATAGGAGAAGTGAGTGAGTTCTGTTACTTGGGAAGCAAAATTACAACCGATGGCCAAAGCAGGAATGATGTCAAAAGCAGAATAGCACTAGCAAAAAGAGCCTTCATGAAAAAGAGAAACCTTTTAGTTTCAAATATTGATCTAGGAATTAGAAAGAACTTCTTAAATCTCTATGTGTGGAGCACAGCACTTTACGGTAGCGAAACATGGACTTTAGGAATACCGGAAAGAAAGAAACTTGAAGCATTTGAAATGTGGTGCTACAGAAGAATGCTGAAAATTAGGTGGACAGACAAAGTAAGAAATGAACGAGTTTTAGAAATGATGGGTGAGAAAAGAAGTTTATGGAAGAAGCTTACAGGAAGAAGAGACAGGCTGGTAGGTCATATTTTGAGACATGCTGGATTGGTTAATTTGTTAGTGGAGGGAACAGTTGAAGGTAAGAACTGTAGAGGTAGACAGAGATTAGAATATATGAAGCAGATAATTGAGGACGTGGATTGTAAGGGGTATGTAGAAATGAAGAGGTTAGCACAGGATAGGAAGGTATGGAGGATTGCATCAAACCAGTCTAAAGACTGACGACAGCAAAAAAAAAACAAAAAAAAAAACAGATCATCAGCGTTTGCATTACTGGCAGATGAAACGGCTGACATAAGTGGAAAAGAGCAACTGTCTGTGGGAGTACGATTTGTAGACGAGAAAGATAACTTTACAGTAAAAGAAGAATTTTTAGGGTTTACGGAGCTTATTACATTGGATGCTGAAGGAATTTCTTCATCTATTTTAAATTTTGTTGAAAAATTAGGGCTTAATATGAATAAGCTGATTGGCCTTGGCTTTGATGGCTGTTCGACAATGGCAGGCCATGAAACTGGAGTGCAGGCCAGGATCAGAGAGAAGTATCCTTCAGCTGTCTATTTTCATTGTGCATCGCACAGACTGAACCTAGTTGTCAATGATCTTAACAGTGTCCAGGAAATTCGTAACACAATCGGAACGATAAAAGAAGTTATTAGGTTCTATAAAGAAAGTCTATTGCATAGGAAAACAATACCTAACATTCCACTGTTTTGTGAAACTAGATGGTCCCATAAATATAAATCAATCAGGATATTCAAAGAAAACTTCTTGGTAATAAAGGATAGTCTGAATCACCTGGCATATAACAGTGAATACAATCAAGACACTCGATCACGTGCCAGCCAACTTGATTGTGCAACATCATCAACTACATTTATCGTTTGTCTACACATTATATCGAGGTATTCTTCATATCTGGAACCAATAGTGAACAAACTCCAGAGTACTGATATGGATCTCCACTCAGTTTACAGATTCGTCAACATCGACTTGATAGCCAATTTTCAAAAGCAGAGAGAAAGTGATGACGAATTCAGAAACATTTTCGAGGCAGTGAAAGAAGATTGTAAGGAACTTGACATAGATGTAAAAATCCCAAGATTGACTGGAAGGCAGACCCTCAGATGCAATGTGAATGTCCATTACTCATCACCCCAAGACTATTTCAAGGTGGCAATTTACAATCCGTACATGGATTCCATAATTACGTCACTTATCACAAGATTTGAAAAAGACAAAGACATACCATTCAAGGGTGGGATTCTTCACCCACATTTAATGAAAAAGGAGAAGAAAGAAGATTTCATGAGAGATATAAAAAGTTTGGAAAGGTTTTACCAAATAGACAACTTGGAAGCAGAAGCCAGATTATGGTATGACGTTTGGACAAATAAGGAGTGTTTGGAAAAAACAAAGCTCAATGATATACTTGCAGAAACTATGTTTTACCCAGCTGTAAGGAAATTGCTTATATTCTACCAGACCATACCCCCCTCAACTTGCACCATAGAACGTTCTTTCAGCACACTGCGTAGAGTGAAGACATGGCTGAGAAGTACTACTGGCGAGGACCGTCTGTCCAGCTTGTGCCTTCTTAGTGTTCACAGGAAAAGAGCGGAAAACCCTGGTTTCCAGGACAAAGTGATTGACTTGTTCGGCAAGAAGAAAAGAAATTTACAGTTTGCTTTTTCACATAAATATTAGTGTTAAATCCATAAACCAACCAATGTATAATTATTTATTTCAGTTTGCTTTTTATATCACTACTAGTGTAAAATCGTCTGAGGTGTGTATTTTGAGTTTGCATTCTGTATTAAAGTTGCTTCTGCATTTATGTTGCTAAATATTAAATGGTTTCAGTATAGTATTTAACGTGTTATTGTTTTGTTATAAAAGGGCCAGTATAAAGCCGCGGCCGAGGTCGGCCACGTGGTCTCCCCATTCAACAAAAATAGTAGAAACAAAAGGGAGAAAGAAATAAATCATTTTATTTAGCTTTCTCAACTAGTAAAATTTGTACAAAATTTTTTGTTTTGGACAAGGTGCGTTTAAACGGCAGAGCAATATGATTGCTCTGTTGTGTAACTCTCCCTGTCCGATTTCCTACGTATTCCACCCGATCGCACATTTCTGGAGTTATTATTCCGCGTACCATTTTAAAAATAAATATTAAAATATTTCGCTTTATTCAAATTCAAACTTCTTTGCTTTATTCGCTCGTTAATAGAAAAATAATTTAAAACGTTACGCATATCCCGCGTTGGTGTATATACAGGGTGTTACAAAAGGGTACGGCCAAACTTTCAGGAAACATTCCTCACACACAAACAAAGAAAATATGTTATGTGGACATGTGTCCGGAAACGCTTACTTTCCATGTTAGAGCTCATATTGTGGACGGCTGTGATACAATACGCCATTCTCCAGGGCTGCATCAGCGCATCAGGGATTCCATGCGACGGAGGGTGGATGCATGTATCCTCGCTAACGGAGGACATTTTGAACATTTCCTGTAACAAAGTGTTTGAAGTCACGCTGGTACGTTCTGTTGCTGTGTGTTTCCATTCCATGTTTAATGTGATTTGAAGAGAAGTAATAAAATGAGCTCTAACATGGAAAGTAAGCGTTTCCGGACACATGTCCACATAACACATTTTCTTTGTTTGTGTGTGAGGAATGTTTCCTGAAAGTTTGGCCGTACCTTTTTGTAACACCCTGTATATCGCAATGCAATATAGTTCGCATTGCCCTGTTTGTAACTTCTCAATTTGCTCCTGGTTGGCATAAAGGAGCACTTTTGAGCAATACTTCACATGAGGCGCAGTCATGGTGTTTTAAATTAGGCTTCTCGTATAGCCTCTAACTAAATTGCCTACCCTATTCAGAGAGAGAGGGAGAGACATAGGGTAGCACGGCGCGCTCTAATTCAGTTATTCTTGACGAGAACATGTAAGTGAGAAAACGTTTGAAAAATTACTGAAATTGTGCTTAAAGTTTGTTGGAAGTGCTCTCATAATGAAACACTGGATGAATATTTGAGTGGTAATTTTCGCTCCATTTTTAGGAAAAACACGTCTTTGGCGCATATCATTATTTATGACATCATCTATCCTCAACTATTTACTGTACAGCGATATAATTGTGCAGGTGCATGCACGTATACATTGACATATGCCATATGTAACATAAGTTTTGAATATCTTTTAGTAGCAAAAAAGTGATAAATTAAAACGTCAGACATGATGTTGTGTTTACTGGATTCCAATGTAAACAAAAGGTAGTTTTTGAAGCGTATATGTATCTATCACGTTCTAATTCCTGCACTATGTGTCGCGGGGTGATGTAATTTTGTTGAAGCATTCAGTAGTATATGTAGATACTCTCTGCAGTGTGTCAATAGTTAAAAAGTAATAAGTTAAAACGTCATGGCATATGCTGAAGTTTAACCGCATAAACAGCGAAAATTTAGTAAGCGATAATTTTTTTAATTTAATTTTTTTTCGCGGAGGGGGGCTAGGGAAGGGGGTAAGGGAGGGGGAATCAGCAAAACAAATTTCAGTATAGGTAAGATATTAAAAATACCCCAATCGATCAGGTCTTGGCCCCCCCTACAAAGTATCATATGGGCGCCCATGTCCATAATGGTTCAGTTTTTCGTTTGAATGGTATGAAACATCAAAAATATTAAATTTTGATATATTTTTGTGGACATAGCACTAGATTGGTCTGAAAAGTTTCCCCCTTTGCAAACAGTTATTTGTTATTTTTTGTTATAATGATAGATTTACAAAATATCTGAAGACCCCTTCAGTTATGCTTAGAGAATGGCTTTATTTCGGAATTACTTTTTCCAGATGGTGTCTCTTTTTATGGGGGTAATGTATTTACTAGCCTTTTTTCAGGATACTTACCAATTGTCATGTATCGGAAAAAAAATGTCTATTGGTATGATATTTCCATAGTTACAATATTTATATGTAAGTTACTTACTTTTTTGATCTTTTAAACCATATGCATATTTTTCCACACCTCCCTTTTGTTGTTGTTAGATGCAAACATCAACTTAACAAGTATCAGTAATTGAAATTAAAGATACAGCTCAATAACTTAAAAATATTACAAGTAATTTATCATGGCAAATTCTGCAGATGAAACACAAAATATAAGGGCAAGTCAAAAATTATGTGGACTTTCATATTAAGACACTTTTTCAGTAGTTTTACTGCTTTCCACGAATGCATGTTTAGTTATACTACTGTGGCAATGCATGCCTAACTCGACCTTGATCACAACAAGTCACCGACAGTCACAGTGTAAACATGTCTGCTCTGCTAGAAGTTTGTATGAAGAAGAAACAAAGGGCAGTGATAAGATTTCTTTGGTCAGGATGAGTAAAACTGGCTGAAATTCACCGTAGACTTTTAACACATTACATTGTTCTGGACAAGTGTTTTCAAGTGAATCAAGAAGTTTAAAGTGGCTGGACAACTGTGATACAAGAAGAGGGAGCATGGCGTCCGTCGAGGTCCACCACAGATGACAAACTTGTGCAAGCTCAATTGATGGTTTTCACAAATTGGCGAGTTACTATCAATTACACACTTTCTACTTTGAACATTAGCCATGGTTCTGCCTAAAACATTATCCATGATGACCTCGTCTTCTGTAAAGTTTGTTCACGATAGGTGACAAGACAACTCGCTGAAGAACACACTCATGTCTTGAGGTCTGCTAATGCTTACTCAAACCTTAGAACAAATAAGGTGACTCATTTTTTTGGAAAGTATAGTGACCTGTGATGAAATGTGGGCTCATCACTATGAGCCAGAATCAAAATTCCAGAGTATGGAGCGGAAACACTGAATCACTGGTAAAGAAAAAAATCAAGACTGCGCCATTGGCGGGAAAGGTTATGCTAAGTGTTTTGGGACACAAAAGGGCCTATACTGGAAGATACAAAGGAGAAAGGGGAAACAATCTACAAAGAATATTACTGTGCATTGTCATCTGACAAACTTAAAAACAGCAAATGATAAGGTCTGGTCTTTTGTCAACGAAATTGGTGGTGTTTCACAATAATGCCTGCCCTCACATGGCTTGACTCACTCTTGAAATCATCAACAAATTGGGTCCTGAGGTGCTGGAACATCCACCTTACTGTTCAGATCTTGCTTCATTGGACTTTTATTTGTTTGTGCCGCTGAAAGACACTTTGCGAGGTCATCGATTTTCCTCAGACCAAGAGGTGCAACAAGTGATGCATCAGTGGCTTAGCAACCAACCAAAAACCTTCTTTTTGGCAGAAATACACAAGCTTGTGGGCCACTGAACAAAGTGCATTACAGAAGAGGGAGACCATATTCAAAAATAATAAGTCAAACTGTATTTTTTATGTAACTAAATTGTTTTAAGAAAAGTCTGGATAATTTTTGACTCTCCCTCGAACTTTTATTTGTTGTTTTCATAGTTATTTTTACTAGATTTTGATCATATCCATTGGTTTCTATCAGTGTTAGAAAATCATGAGATAGTGTGCAAAGTGCGGCATGTAAATTTTACTATGCAAATATGGCGAAAAAATTGAGAATGATGCCTGTTCTAGTGTTTTCCAATCCTTCAAAAACTATTATATTCAAAAGCATGATCTTACTTGCAGTGAAGAGAATAAATTCAAATGTAATTACAGAAAATCTAGCAAAGATTCAGTATTCTTTTTATACCTGCATGCTAGCACATAAAATAGAAAATTGTTTGGTAGTCTTCAAGTTACAGATAAGTATGTTGAAATGTTTAGTCATGTCTTAGTCATTGGTATCAGTTACATCTCCTGTGTGAGGTCTGTGTATGCTTACAACTAAGCACTCATATATCGATCTGTTTTCCAGCCCAGGTTGTATAGATAAATTAATTGATTTGGGGATAGTTAAAAAAAATTGTTGCATCTTCATAAACATCAGAAGCTTGTTTCAACCACAGTGGCACAGCTGAGTACAATGATGTTTAATTCTATGATCCTCAAGTCGATCTATATTTTTAGAAGAGAGAATATGATCACTGCAAATTTTTTTCAATAATTTTTGTCACACAATATTTTTGGACACTGATAGAAGCTAGTGTACCTTTTTAATATTTTGTTTAATTATTAATGATCGAAATGTAGTTGCCTTAGTGTGTATCGGCACTCAGCTTTACATGTATACATTTAAGATATAAAAGCTTTATGCTAAAAATGGCTTGCAGATTGTATATAGCTTTGTATGCTGAATTGAAAATCCTGCTCTGGCAAAATTAGCTTTATCCTTGCCAAAATTTCTCTCTAGCCCTGTCTTTCCTTCCTACTAGATTGCTTACATCTGTTATCTGCTTCCTACTTCAGTTACTATCTTGCCACTGGATTAAATGGATCTAGCCACATGACAATATTAGTTGGGCATGATGATGTACCTTAGAAACCTCTATGCATTCTAAACATTTTCCCCATTAGTTCTGGTTTCCAAAGGTATGATTGTTCCAACAATATTTGAATTTGGCACAGCAGTAAGATGCTGATACCCCACAGAAGTTGTTCTGTTTCCTTTCCTTCCACCTTCTTTTTGGTTACTGCCATCTACTGTAAGAAACTATCATTAGTTTATTTTATACAGTAATACTTACGAAAATAATACGTCAGATATGGGTAACCTCCAATGTTTCGGCATTTTTTAGTCTTCCTGTTGTAATTATTTCTTTATTCTGTTTGCATATTTTCTTCTGTTTTCTTTCCTGTACAAAACAAATTGCTTCTGATGTACACTACTTGCCATTTGCTGAGTAGAAGCAATTCTCATGATTTTCAAAAACTTTACTAAATGCCACACATCCTCATCAGTATGTTTTGTGATGCATGTTACTAGGTCAGAATTGCTTGTTGAAGGCTTGATGTGTAAATATCTTGGCATAATGTTTGATAACAAATTCAACTGGGCAGAGCACATTGGGCAGCTGATAGGAAAAGGTTACAAAATTCTTCATTTACTGGAGAGGGTTATGAGAGGATTTACCAGACAAGTTAGGGAAATGGGTTACAAAACTTTGGTTGTGTAGTTTGGGACCCACATTTTTGTTATCAAATACAGGAGTTGGAGGGTGTGAAAAGTAGAGCAGCTAGATTTGTTTGTGCAAATTATCACAGGATGCAGTCAGTAAAGGAGCTGGATTGGGAGTCATGAAAGGAGGAAGGTGAATAGAGTGCTGGGAATATACAGGACATATGTTGGTGATGGGGCTTGGAGGTATATTGGTCAAAGAATTAGGAATTTTGCATAGAAGGGGAAAGGTGGCCATAACCACAATCTGGCACTCTGTCGTGCATAAGGGAGTAGGAAAATTTTCTTTTGTTGGTAAGTGTGTCGGGGATTGGAACAAATTACCAAGTAAAGTTATGAATAATTTACCAAAAATGTGTAAAGAATTTAAAATTAAAATTTGTAAAGGGAATGGGGGAGGAAATTAACACTCCAACTATTAAATTTTTTTATAAAATGGGGTAATTAGATAACTAGGGAAATTGCCACTGGAATGTTAGCTCCATTGCAATTAAATTAATAATAATAATAACTTTATGAAATGACTCATCTCTCCTGCTTGCTACTTTGGTAAACAAGTAGGCCTCTTCTTCAGTTATAATAAACTGTATTAATTTTTGCTGCACTAGAAACTCTAATAAAAGAGCAGTTCAAAAAATTTGTTAAAAGAATCCTTAAAATCGAATTGGAAATCTGAATATGAGTGTCATCACATTTAAAGTCAAGTATAGATCTGACATAGTTTTTCCTTTTTGATGTTTTGATATCTTCATAAAATCACGTAAGTTGGTAAAACAACTTTATTTCTTGGAATAGTTCTAAGCACTCTAGTTGCATTGGCAATTCTTTTTCATTCACTTTAAAGCATAGTAGAAAAATGTAGCATGGTGCACGTAGTGTAATAGTGATGAGCCAAAACATTGTTAACATGTAACAAAATAAACTAATTTTTTCTTGTTATCCTATTATCGTATTGATTTTAAAATAGTTTTTGTAACTGGAAAACAAGTTAATGTATGCAGTTTTGTTGCAGGCAGGAACGGATGTTTGACCTGTTATGTAATGATACTGGTACTTAACACACTCGCCAAACTTCATAATGGACAGTATTGTATCTGGTATAGGGTTGGAAAGAATGAGTATTCACTAAGAATCAACCATGCGTCTGTGATAACCTTGAGGCAGGACCTATTTTGCTATGGGGAATTGATATATACAATGGGCACATATTTACATATAAAAAAATGTAGATCTTGCATAAAATGGTAGTTAAATTCTTAAGAGTGAGAGAGTTCTTGACCCAAACAGAGATCATCCAGTCAGTCTTTGTGGTGATTTTGATGGTTTACATGTAATTCAAAAGCACACATATTACTCATAGTAGCACATTTTTAAAATATATCACATTTTCTGTCTTTGCTTTCACCTGTTAATGTTTTGGCTCACAGTGTAATGCAAGTAGTGGCATCCTAATGCTTCCTTCCAATTTCCTCAAGTATTTCTGCTGCTGCTGCTGCTTCTGTTAGATGCTTGCTTGTGGTGGTCTGGCACACGCATGATGCAACAGGTTATTTTAAAGAAGCCGGCATATCGCCAGACGTGGACATCAGCAGAGTGGGAGACCGCGTCATGGACGAGATCGTTAAACCATTCAGTGACGTCCAGATTGATGACACCGAGTTTGCCTGCCTGAAGCCATAGTCTTCTTCGATCCCAGTAAGTATACATCATTCTTTTTGTATTAAGTAAATGATAAATCCCAATGATGAACATTACAGTGAACTACAGATACAATTTAAAAAACTATTACAATTTGTTAAAATACCACGTGAAAATCAAAATTTCATTAAATATTGTTAATATAGTTTCAGATAATTGCAGATGAATGTTGACACCATTAGGTGGAGACAAGAAAAGTAATAGGCAGAATGGTTAATAAAAAAGGTACAATAGAAAACTTATTTAAACATTTGAAGTATGCCATTCCCATTCCCAATTATAAATTCTTCAATGCTGTTATGATCATAAACAGTATACAGAAATATTGTATTTTCCTTCCTTTACATTTAATTTTTTTTGTGAAAGCAGTAATTCAAACTTGTGTTGCAAATTGGGGAAAGGGGGGAAAAATAAAAAAAACCATGAAAAATACCTTCCACCATTTTTTTTCTAAATTTATTTTCTTTTTCAGAAAACCATACATTTGATAAATTATAGTTTAATTAATGGAACTCACATTTTACATGTGTGTTTTAAATCTTACTGACTTGTATAATGTCTTACATAATGATTGATAAATATCCCTATATAGATAACAAAATTTTATTCATAGTCTGTCAGTATCACATTCTCTAGTATCAGTTCGGTCAGTGTCTGAATTTTCTTTTCTTCTTCTGTCACCTCTAGATCCATAACTTCAGAAATTGTTGCGTTTTCTTCTCGTGGTTGTTCTTGTATCGATTGTTTGTATTTTTCTTTTACAGCGTTGGGACATTTTTGTTAGTTTTGTTTATGCTTTGACATTCTTGAGCCGTTTTTTGTTGTGTGTTTTGAGCTAAATGTACATTATATTTTTGCAATTTTAGAATTAGAAATAATTTCATTAAAAAGCTTTCCCATGGCCAAAGTCTTTCAACCATATCTGACTCGTTTCGGCATACCTGTTTTTTGTAATTACACTCGGAAACAATGAAATAATCTGGTAAGAAACAAACTTTCACTCTCACATGTAAAGCTTAACTATGTTCAATAGCGAGAATCAAACCAAACAACAGGTAACAAGGATTTCCTCTCACACAACCTAACCTCTTCGTGAAGTAACCGTTTGTAAATGAAAACTTAAATCAATTCTGCCAATAATTTCATATTTTTTTTTCTACTGAACCATAAAAATATAGTAGTTTTAAAAATTAAGATAAGTACTTAATATAAACTCGAAAATGGTATTAAATGATAACTGCGATACAAAGTTAAGATTTAGTACATATGAAAAAAACATATCTTAGGAAAAAATGTATTTTTTCCATGGTTTTTTCAAGTCAGAAAAAAGTAGTTTTTTTGCATTCCTTCAAACATATTTTTCGTTTGCTGTCATCAATCTTTCGACTGGTTTGATGCATATTGATGTCAAATAGAAACTGCCACCCATATCTAAGGCTCATCCCCTCCTCTTTTTCCAGCTCTGGTAATTTTTTTACTTGGACAGTCTCTACTTAAAATATTTGTTTTACTGCATGTATGATACTCTGTGGAAAATTTTAAGTTTGTTAGGACATTTTAATGATTTAGATGATTTGAAAAAAGGCAGATATTTTAACCGATTTAATAAGACAATTAGGGATAATGATTCAGAAATGAAATGGTGTAAATCAGAACATGAGCTTAACCACACAATTAGGAAAGAGCAGATTAAAAAAAATTTAAATTCATCCTGAGGATGTCGTGAAGTAACTAAGAAAGCTGAACAAAAATTGAGGGGCTGGTGTAGATATAATTACTACTGATGTCTTAAAGATAGCTTGACTTTGTACCTTACCTTGAAATATTATTTAAATTGAGTCTGAATACTTGCTACTTACCAGATGACAGGAAAAGTGTGATAGTAGTGCCAGTATATAAAGGAGGGGTGAGAAATAGATTAAAAGATTATAGTCCAATTAGTTTGACATCAGTGGTAGGTAAATTAATGGAGAGACTGATATGCAACCACATCAGAAATCTATGCGAGAGCATAAGTGGTTTTCAAGTTGGCAACATGGCTTTAGGTAAGGATATTCATACGAATCTGTTAGTAGGATAAATTCAAGATAATTTGAATGAAATTGACAAGGGAGGCCAAATTGATGGTTTGGCACTAGATCTTCAAAGGACTTTTGCAGAGTGAGCCACAAAATGGTGGCAAATAAAGTAAAAACTATTGGAGCAGATGAGAAAGTGATTTGTCAGGTAGAAGAATTTTTAGAAAGTAGAAAGCAAAATGTTTGGGTAGAAAATGCAGTATCAAAAGAAGTAGAAGTAAGAATAGGAGTGCCACAGGGTAGCGTATTGGGACCAGTGCTATTAATTATTCCAATGAATGATTGTATAGATAGTGTACTTTCAGAAGTTGGGTTGTTTGCTGATTACATCTTTATATATATAAAAATCTCGTGTCACGATGTTCGTCCGGGATGAACTCCGAAACTACATAACCGATTTAGATGAAATTTGGCTTAATGTGTGTGATTTAGTCCAACTTAAAAGATAGGATAGTTTTTATCTGGATTATAGACCTCAATATTTATTATTTGCGAAATAAATGTTCATTAAATGTTTGTCATAGGACAACGGTTTGTAATTACTTGTAAGCCCCCGTGGCTAAGCGGTCTTCTGGCTAAGTGGTTAGGGCGTCTGACTGTAGATGGAGAGGTCCCCGGTTCGAGTCCCTGTCTCGGCGAGGATTTTTATAGACACTTAACCCGTCATTAACCCCCGGCGCAGCATGCTGTATGAGGTGAAATACGCCAGGACGGTACTGTGGTTCGGATTCGACATTAAAATGTAGGTCCCCGGTACCAGGCAGGATGGGAGGGCTAGGTAAAGGTGGTTACGACAGGGGCAGAATGCCCAGCCAGTAGAAACCATGTCACCAGGTCATTACGACCACACGTAATTATTATTATAGTTCCATAAGTTTCTAACAGATGGCGATGTGCTAACTTATCTATACAACACTTGGTTAGCTAGGTTGGGTAATCATCCAGTATATCACGTTCTGTTTCAATTTATTTATGCTACAGTTTATTCCTAACAGATGGCGGTGTGTTAATTTATCGAACCATCCAGTAGATGGCGTTGTATTTCGATTTATTTATGCTACGATCTATTCCACGCCATATGTGTGAGTTTCTTCAATTTTAATTGTGCTGTGTATTGTGTTATAATTATACTGTATTGTTGTTCATCGTTTGTGTGTCTTTATACCTAACGACAAAGTAATTACACACATGAATATAACATTGAAGAAAACGTTACGATAAATTCGAATCGTGTAAGCATTTCTCGTTAACTTATCATTTTTCTTCTTCTTTTTGTTATGGTCAGCTAGACTCCACGTGTCAATTTCAATTCCTCTACTGTTGTTTTTTCTTTCTTCCTCCCCAGTACTCCTTCATTATTGCACTCCTCTCTACCTTTGAATCCTGCCATATTCAAAGTCTGCTATTGAAAATTTTTTCTTTCCATACAGTTCACTGGTATTATTTCGTTTCAAATCTTTTTAAACCTCTTTAAAGCCTGGTGTCGTCCATGCTATAAATGTATCAAAAAATATCATTCATCTTTTTCTGTTATTTTTTTTCAATGTTATTTTATATTTCCTCATTAGTTCTTAACTTCCATTTTACTGTATTTTTCAATGGACCCAAAAATTCCGGTTTCACCACTGTATTATAGTGTCTTATTTTAAGGCTTTCAGAAAGGCACTTTTTGTTGTAATTCAAATATTTTTCAGTGAAATGTCGCCAAAGAATCTAACCTCGACAATGCGTGTAGCAGAGAGCAAGACGCACGACGAGAGAGCTCATCAATCAGCAACACAAATCGCGGCAAGTAAAGAAGTTCAAAGAATCAGGACAGCTGAGCATCGTATGCAAGAATCTCAAGAACAGCGTGATGAACGTCTGTGACAGAATATATCAAGAACAAGAGCGGCACGAGAACAGCACATAGCTACATTTAGAGAAATAGAACGAGAGAGACAGTAAATCAGCCGTGCTTTTAACACGTGAATCATTTGTTCGTCTTGCGTTCCAATATGCACCAGCCATTGATTACTCTGCACATTCAAAAACTGCAATCGGTGCAGTGAGCAAAATATGCCAGTATTATCAGGCGTTGAAATTCCGCAATGAAGCAGCCGGCATGTGTTGTGCATCAGGAAAAGATGTATTATTACCACTACCCAATCCGCCAGAACATTTACAATCCTTCTTGCTGGCGAATCAAACGATTCGAAATTGTTTCTGCGCAAGACACGCAAATTCAATTCTTGCTTCCAGATGACGTCCTCTGGGGCAACAAAAATTTGCGATCTTACATCTGATGGACGTCATTTTGAAACTAAATTCAAAATACAAGGCCAGGTGTACCATAAGATTGGGTCGTTGATACCGATGCCAAACGATGACCCGAAGTTTTTCCAAATCTATTGGAAATTGTGACGAACGCTTCAAAACTAGGTGCCAGTATAATTTCATCGAACAAGCAGAAGAGAGAGCAATTGTGGTATTGTTGGAAAATTGTTTGTAAAATAATAATCAACTTATTCAATTGTGTCGCCACAATTAAAAAATGACAACTATCAAATTGTCATCAAAGCTGACAAATTACCATCAGGAGAATACGCTGGCAGATTCTACGCTCCAACCGTAGATGAAGTTGCAGTTTTTATGGTTGGTGACTCAGTTGATTAAAGTAACACGGCAAGATAGAACTGTTAGTATAATTTCAGATCTACACCGTTCGTATGACGCACTCCAGTATCCACTGATATTCTGGCAAGGGCAGAATGAATATCACATCAACATCAAACAGCGTGATCCAGTTGCTGGTAAATTTGATATTCAACTATTTAATTCGTTATTTTATTAGTACAGTAGACCCGCAGTATTCCGACCAGGGGCCGTATTATAGCGGGCCCACTATATTGATTTCTTATTCTTTTTTTTTACTATTTAATTTATTATTTTTTCAGGTAATAAAACAAATAAAAAAGTTACTTCAATGATGTACTACGCCCCCGATTGATGATTAGACGTAATTAGGATAACTATATCCTTCGATATCGTCAACTGTGCCTTCAATACGTCGTGGATATGTACGCCAAGGTTGAAAACAAACATTTGCGATTTATTCGATACAACCAGGTTAAATTACGATCGGAGAAATACATCCTCTTACGAGATAGTGTTATCGGCAATATTTATGAAAATTTTAACGCTAATGATATCGGTAATGCATTTATTTTACCTTCAAGCTTCATCGGCAGTTCACGGAACATGCAGGAATATATACAAGATGCGATGACTTACGTACGTCATTATGGTCGTCCAGATTTGTTTATTATATTTACATGTAATCCGAATTGGGAGGAAATACAAACTTTGCTATTACCAGGCCATCAATCAATGCATCGTCATGATGTCACGGCACGTGTGTTCAAACAAAAATTAAAATCATTGATTGATTTAATCGTAAAACATTCAGTTTTCGGTAACACACGTTGCTATCTGTATTTGATTGAGTGGCAAAAGCGAGGTTTGCCTCATTCTCACATTTTGATTTGGCTTGAAGTTAAAATCCGTCCAGAAGAAACTGATCAAATAATTTCAGCCGAAATTCCGGACCGATTAATTGATCAAGAATTGTTTGATATTGTTACCAGTCACTCGATCCACGGACTGTGCGGTGCTTTTAAGATGACATCGCCATGCATGGAAGGTGGAAAATGTAAGAAGCGTTTTCCAAAGGAATATACGAATGATACTATTACGGATATCGATGGTTATCCGTTGTATCGCCGCAGAAACGCTGAGAATGGTGGCCAAACATTTACAATGCGAATGTCAAATTCTAGAAACCAAGTTGAAATTGACAATCAGTGGGTCGTACCATACTCACCATTGCTTTCAAAAACGTATAAGGCTCATATTAACGTCAAGTTTTGCAGTTCTGTAAAATCCATTAAGTACGTTTGTAAATTTGTTAATAAAGGCAGTGATTTGGCCGTATTTGAAGATCAAAATGTAAATAAAAATGACGAAATAATACGATACTAAATAGGTAGATACATCAGCAGCAACGAAGCTATCTGGCATATTTTTAGTTTTCGCATCCATGAAAGAGACCCTTCCATCCAGCATCTTGCAATACATCTTGAATACGATCAACGTGTATATTTCACCGAAGAAAATATTTTCCAAAGAATACTTGAGCCACCAAAAACGACAAACCACAAACTGAATTTTTCACATCGTGTCAAAAATCTGATGTGTTCCGCCAATTCGTAAAAACATTATTATATACCGATGTTCCAAGCTATTTTTCATGGAAAAAATTAGGTAAAAAATGGTAGCCACGTAAACAAGGAGAACCACATCCTTCGATATCAGGCATATTCAAAGCAAAGACTTTAGATCCAAAACAACGTGAATGTTTCTTTCAGCGTTTGTTATTGGTGAATGTTTCTGGACCAGCTTCTTTCGAATGTTTACGAACAGTTAATGGTCGAGTGTTCAATACATGTCGAGTGTTCAATACATGTCAAGATGCATGTCGCGAGTTACAGCTGCTGGTAGACGGCAATTATTGCGACCTGATACTTGCTGATGCAGCGTTGACAGCCACGCCGAATAGTATTCGTCAAACTGTTTGCAATTATTTTGACAACATGTTATCCAACACAATCTTCGAGTTTGTGGGAAAAATATAAAAACAGAATGACTGAAGATATAACTGAAATTTCAGTTTATATAAATAAACTAGCTGACCCGGTCACGCGTTGCTGTGACTTACTAATTATAGTACGTTGGATTAATGTTATTCTAAACTTCCTCAAGTAGTCAAATTAATATTCACTAATAAAGACAAAAACATTGTAGTCGATTTGTAAATTCAAATGTAATTGGTAAAGAGTTACGGAGAGTTGAAATTAGGGACAAACGATCATAAAAAATTTTAATTTACATTTCATTACAAATTACTTAATTGAAATTATATAAAAATTGATATTTATAAAAAAATATTTTTTATTTATTTATATAAACTGAAATTTCAGTTATATCTTCAGTCATTCTGTTTTTATATTTCAATTAAGTAATTTGTAATGAAATGTAAATTAAAATTTTTTATGATCGTTTGTCCCTAATTTCAACTCTCCGTAACTCTTTACCAATTACATTTGAATTTACAAATTGACTACAATGTTTTTGTCTTTATTAGTGAATATTAATTTGACTACTTGAGGAAGTTTAGAATAACATTAATCCAACGTACTATAATTAGTAAGTCACAGCAACGCGTGACCGGGTCAGCTAGTAATATTATATAAAAGAATCAAAATGGTAGAGGGCTGTGAACAGCTGCTGCAGGGTGTTCTGGACTGGGTATCTAGTTGGGTTGTTAAACATGGGATGATGATAAATGCAAAGAATAGTCAGCTTATTAGATACACAGATAAAAAACTAAGGTTGGTTACTACAAGATGGGAAAGAATTGCTTGTTGAAGACAAGAAATGTGAATATCTTGGCATAACATTTGATGACAAGCTCAACTGTGCAGGACACATTGGACAAGTAATAGGAAAAGGTTTCAGAATCCTTCACTTGTTGGAGAGGGTGTTGAGGGGAAGTACCAGAAAAGTAAATGAATAAGAACTGGTTTGCAAAACTTTGGTGAGACCATTACTTGAATATGGAGATGTAGTATGGGATCCACATTATGGGTATCAAATATAGGAGTTGAAGGGGGTATAACCATGGCATGTTTCACATCCCAGAGGTCCTTCCTCAGCAGGGATCCATGAAACAAGATTGATAAATAAAAAATAAATAAAAAAGAAAGGTTGCTAGATTTGTCTTTGGAAATTACTGCAGAACACAATAAATAATTGATATAATAGCTGAAATAGGAATCATTGGAAGAAAAGAGAGGGGGGGGTTAAAGAGAATTGTGGGAGTGAACAAGGCATATATTGGTGATAAGGTGTGGAAAGATTGTTGTAATGATTAAGGGTAATGCATGGAAAGGAAAAGGCAATGACCAAAAGCTGGCACTTATTTTCAGACACAAGGGTGCGGGAAGATTTTCTTTTCTAGTTAAGGTTGTTGGGGATTGGAAATAGTTACCAAAAGAAATGATTATTAATTCACAAAAAATGTTGAAAGAATTTAAAGTTGAAATTTGTAGATGGCAAAAGTAAGTGGATACAGGAAAGGGTAAAGTTGGCTGTGTAGAGAATTTGTGACCAGAGCATGTGCTCCATCGCAGTTAAATTAAAACTAGAGGTAAGTAAGGTGTACATAAAACCTAAAAAGAGGTTGTACATAATAGAGATTTAAACTATAAGGTGTATTAGATTACAGAATTTTGTCAAATGTAAAAATAGTATACAGTAACCAACATTAATGTAAGAGCTTAGGCCTTGATTAGTGGTTTCAAATATAGATGGTTAAAGGAAACAATTATTTATGTTGTGTTTCAAATGTTAAGTAGTGTTGTAATATGTTTGTTGGTAACCAAATGCATACCATTTATATTTGATAAAGAGTTTACGCATAAAATATCATTGTTAATACTGTGCTGTTTGGGACCATTTATTCCTCTATAATTAGATTTCTGATTTATAACTATCAAAAAATTTAAGCATCATTGATATGAAATTGTTTGCTCTTCCTTCATCATATTTTGAGGTTTTTCATTATATTTTGATGTTAATTCTTAATTTTTCTAATTCCTTTATTTCATTTATGTGTACTGTAATTTTTATGTTTGTTTGCAGAATTATTCAGAGGTTTTCTTTTTAAATTCGTGTGGCATCTAAACAGCTGTTCACATTGTGTATGTTTGATGAGGTGGTTGAGGCAACTGTTTTGTGATGAATATGATTACAAATTTTTTATGTAAAATGTTGGAGGCTCTTGTGGTGATAACATGCACTCTGGCATTAAATATTGACTATCTTCTTGCAGATGCGAAGGGCTTGAGTGACGCAGGACGCATAAAGATGTTACGTTACCAGATCCAGATCAACCTAGAGGATTACATAAGTGACAGACAGTACGATTCACGGGGACGCTTTGGGGAAATTCTGCTGACGCTTCCTGCTCTGCAGTCTATCACATGGCAAATGATTGAACAAATACAGTTTGCCAAATTGTTCGGCATGGCACGCATTGACAGTCTGCTGCAAGAGATGCTGCTTGGAGGTGAGATTTACATTAAATACCACCATGCAGTGAATTATATTCTAGATTAAACTCTCTCCAAGTATAAAGGAAACAGTAATGATATTAAGGGGAAAGGAAACTGTTTTTAGGCCATATAAATGACAAAGGATGGGGAAAATGACTCATCACTCACCAAAGTTGAAGGCTGCAATGAGTGAAACACATATGAAACAAACAAAAACATACAAAATATTTTGGTATTACACCTTATTCACGTGCTAGGGACAGTCATATGGTCCAGGAGGTGTGCTCAATGCCGAAGTATACCACATGACTTGTGGGAAACTTCGGTGTGTGCAAACCTCCTGAACTTGCAAGATTAATACTTTTATTTTCCTGTAGCTCTTGTCCTGACAAGGCTTCACTAAATTAGGAGGTAGATATTTCCTTCTTGTCGTTTAATATGGCCCATTATGCATTCTGGATTTAAACCAAAAATGATGAACTATAGCTGCCTCGCTGCTGTTTAATACAAACTATTATCTTTATTCATTACTCATTAAATAATCCTTCTCTCATTTTTCCAACGTTGATTATTTATTACACATTCAGTATTGAAACTCTCACAAGCTTAATGAATCTTAATCCAACGATTTTCAAGTTAACCTTCTACTACTACAACCAGTAAACAAAACCATAGATACAGTAAGCGATATTCATTGCATAACTCTGTCTTACATGTCAGCCAACTTAACCACCCCACCATATCATTTCTACTATCATTTACACAAGTCATTTCACCATTCACTATCTCTATAGTTATCATCTCACAAACCATATGACTCTGTCCCTAGGACATGAATAAGGTGTAAAATGAAAATATTGAAATATTGTATATGTTCTTGTTTGTCTCAAATGTGTTTCACTCATTGCAGCCTCAACTTTGGTGAGTGATGAGTAGACCTCAGATTTTAGGCAAAAACCTATTTTGTTCCTTATTGAAATTAACAAAAATCACACACACACACACACACACACACACATATATACAGTGAAATCAAAGGCGTTAAGTAGTTAAAAGGAATTAAAATATGGTACAGAAATGAGCCACAACTTATCTTTAGATGATGGATGTGGGGCGTGAACACACAGAAAAGAAAAAAAACGCAACTAATAAAGAAATTTTCAGGATGAGCCCTTTGTCAACAGGAGAACATTATGGGAGGTGGGTGATGCTGGAGACCGAAAATTTCTTTATCAGTTTGTAAGTTAATAACAGTATTTGCACAATAAAGACTAGATTTATTTTTCCACCTTTTTAGATAAAACATTCCCTCACCAGGATCACCAACAAAAATTATTCTATAATCAGACTTCTCCTGTAGTTTGCAGAGTCCGTGGAAGAGCAGCATTCATTCGATTATGACCAAGGTCTTAACATTCATATCTATACGAACCAACAATGTTGAACTGTCATGACTTCATAGAGTAAACCATAGTTATCTTTGTACATAGAAACATTCACCATTGCTGCTGTTATGTTACAAGTTTTCTTTTGTTTGAAGATCTCTCGGGTGTGCAGCCGGGTCATTTGGTCGTAAATGTACGAATTTTCGATGGCGTACCGTGCCATCTTCAGGTAGCGTCCAGTGGTCCGCGTGAGGAACGCAGTCCAGGACGCGACTGCGTTCCTCACGCCGACCACTGGACGCTACCTGAAGATGGCACGGTACGCCATCGAAAATTCGTACATTTACGACCAAATGACCCGGCTGCACGCCCGAGAGATCTTCAAACATCAGATCCGCCGGGAAAACTTACGATTACAAGTTTTTTTTCTTTTCTGTGTGTTGGCGCCCCACATTCATCATCTAAAGTTAAGTGATGGCTCATTTCCTTATGCTAATTTAATTCATATGTATATATACTATTTATAGACATACTTGGGCATTATTTGTGATTTTATAGTTCCTAAAAATGTCTAAATTGTTGTTAGGACATATTTTTGCCTATTTCATGATTTTTGCCTATTTCATAATTTTTTTTTTCGAATATCAACAAAAACATTTTAACTCTGAAATACACAAATATTTTGTTAAGTGTTTATTTCCAACAATTGAAGTGAACATATATGGGGTCATTGTCGCTCAGTCCCCATTTGATATTGGACTCAGAGACTGAAGGTCATAAGGTTTTAGGGCTTCTGCCACTTCCCCCACATTACTGTCACAGCCATTGGCACTAGAAGAAGGTGACGGGGTCAGTGCCACGCTCTGGCAATTCTTTACCTTCCTGTGGAGTTTTCTCCACGGTACTCATTGGATAATAGACCGAGTGGACCTGGGGAGGCATTCTGAGCGTTTAGTTTCGCATTCATCTATGGCTTCATCAGGGATCATACCTCTATCATCTGGCCCCCGTCAGGCAGATTTACCATCTGAGTTATACAGCCACCTGTTCAAAACTTTTAACTTGATATTTTTAATAGACTGTACAATTATATCAAAATTACATTAAATTTTTAAAATTGCACATAAAATACGAGATTGCTATAAAATCTAAATTGCAAACAGGGGATTTTAGATACAGTAGAACTCCAACTATCCGAACTCCGATTATCCGAACTCCGATTATCCGAATCGCTGATTATCTGAATCGCTGATTATCCGAATCGCTTGTTTTAATTAAAACGGAAATGTACTGCTATTAAAAAAATAATGATTCTGCCTACACACCACATGAAACTTCTCACTGTCAAGAGGATGAGTGGCTTTGCTGCTAGAAAATAGATGAATACAGTCAAACAGCTTACTTTGACAGAGATGTTCAGCAAGCAATCAATTTTATTTACAGTATGGTACGTACTGTACTAACGTATAGCACTTTTAACTACGCTTAACATGTAAAAGTGTTGCCTTTTCATTCAATAAATAAAAAGCTCTTTTCCTTTAAATATAGTTATTTCTCCCATTTTCAACGTACATACAGTAATTAATTAAAATAGACCCTTTTTCGGAAAAAATCCAATTATCCGAAGTTTCGATTATCTGAATGGGGTCTGGTCCCAATTGATTCAGATAATTGGAGTTCTACTGTATATAGATGGTGCAATTTGGTTGTTCAAAATAAATGCCTGATTGTGTTTGGTCAATAGTTTAACAATCCACAAATTGTGGACTTTACAATCTGGCGATGTTGATACAACTATCTGCATTGTAAATTCACTATCCGTTTATAAATAATATAATAAAAAAAATATACATATAGTAAAAATATTTATATAATAAAAATTCATACATATAAACATACAAATTTTTGTATCTGTATATAAATATCCAACAGCTGTGTATTCAAAATTTAGACAGGAAATATGTGAGAAATGCATATTAAGAGTTTTATTGATTTTAGCTAAGCCCAGCCAGCTTAATCCAATTAAATTAAAAAAAATTCTGCCAAATTACACTTATCGGATGTTGCATTATAAATTAAATAATTCTTATTGATGATATTTCATAAACATAACCCAAATTTTTACATTTTTAGAACCTATTTTTCACTGGAAATATCATATTTTAGACACCTAAAATAATTTTTAGAACCTAAAAATCGGAGGTCTGGTCATTTTTTTCTATCCTTTGTTATTTACAATTATAAAGGAAGATGGATATAAAATACTGTTGTAAATTTGGTTTTGGGTCTACTTTTACAATTTAACTATCTATCGTATTTATAAATATAGTGGTCAGAGATCTGCTTAATGTTTTAAGACGGTTTTTCTTTAACTTGTCTGTAACAGTACATATAGAACTATACTATATCTTTGATGGTCTGGGCTGTGATTAAAGTTAACTTTTCTATCTGTGCAGATGCTCTTCCCACTGCCACATCGACTGAAGCAACATCCACAACACAACCTTGCAACCAGTCTGGAGCAACACAGCCACTGAGTACAGACGAAGAGGCCACGACAGTAGATTTTTCGCAGCTAGCGGCTGCACAACAGGCTGCGCCAATGAGTGTTACTGACTGTAGTAGTGGTTCAGGTAGCCCTCTGTCTGGTGGTGTCAGCCCACCTCAACACCACTTGTTGAGTACTGTCGTCGTGCACCAGGCTGTGGACCAGTTCCGCGTTGCATTCAAGACTGAACCAGATCCTGCCTATTGACTTGGGATGCCACTATACAGTGATGTTATCAATCTGACTAAATTACCTCTGGAAGGTAAACAAAGATGTGAAAAATTGTTGTCATTGTGAACTATCTCCTTTATGGCAGTTCATTATGTACCTTTGTTCTTAACTGAAGTATCAACAAATAAATAAGAAAAATGTAGTGTTGGGGAAAGGGTGATATCCAGATATAGAGGAGAGTCTATTCATTAAATTGGAAGTTAATTTTAATCTATTTGGTAAGCTATCCCTCTAAAACATTTACCCCAAAATATAAATGGCAACCATTTAAAAGTTTGCAGGAAGTCAACTCTTTAAGTAGGTATGACCTACAATTTTATTTTACATGCAAAATAGTTTGATTTGTGAAAGAGGCAAACTTGTTGTAAAATGTGGACTGTTTAAACTGCAACTGTTTCTTTAGACTTGATTGCATTCTTGTTATTGTCCACAAAAGGTTTTAATTTTGTGTATATTATTTTAATAGTTGCCATAAACTTCATCAGTACTGCTGGCAGTATTGCATGACACAAATGGGAAAGACATGTGAAATATGAAAGATTTTAAGTAGAGGCCAACTCCTGTTCATGAGTCATGGTCATAATCAGTATGTATTTTACATTTAGTAAATGACGTGAGTGCGTTATAAGTAAATATACAGATTTAGAACTGAATGACACATCAGACTGAATCTAAGAAGCTTGCCACTTATACAACTGACACACAGACAATACTGCTTTTAGTTGTCTCTAGCCCTTCCCCAACCGAGACTATACAGAAAGTTGAGTGTTCTTGTCTGCAAATTGATTGAGCAAGTTCAGTAGTTCTCACTGTTGAGGCATCATCATGGATGTTATTCCTTAAAACAATATAATATTTGTTTGTATATTAAGTTATTTTATATATAAATAATATTTCAAGAATCAACAAAAACAATAAAATCTTCAGTGTTGACAATCATAAAATTAGTTTTAAGTGCGTGTGTGAAGCTTATTCATCAAGCATATGATATTGTGTGCAGGTTAGTCACATTTCTACAAACGTTCTGTCTTATTGTGGTATAAAAATGTCATAGGACCTTACTCATCTTATGTATTTTAATTAATAAATCACCCTTGATTAACATGTTACTATCTTGTAAGTTTTCGCTCAGTTTTAAGACAGGAGTAACAATTGTGTATTATTAATGTTTCTCAAGGTACATCATACAGAATTGGAAAAAATTTCCATGAAACACACAGCATTTGAAAATGTGACAAAGAATTATTATTTCAAAGGAATATAAAACATCTAACTTGCTTTATCTTTCAGTAATTGTTTGTTTCATGTGGCAGAGATTTTGTTAAAACTGAGAAAGAAGCCATAATTTACCAAAAAGTTTCTAAATGCTCACTACAAAATGCCACTCGGAGCAAACGTTTTTGATAAGGCCCTTCACCAATAACAGTTTATGTGGCTGTGACACATAAGATTGTCATAGCTGTTTCTTTCGGGGGTTTATTACTTTTCCTATCTTTAAGACCAGGAATTACAGATTTTTTTTTTTTTTGGTAATAAACTGCCTCTCTAAATATACTCACTCAATTTTCATTTTGAATCTGTCAGAATTAATGTTATATGAATGATTATGGTTACTTCAATTGGGACAATGAAAATGCTATTGGGTAAAGAAATAAGGAAAGATAGTGAAAGTAAATCCGTAACTCGCCACAGATGAAAACTGAACTGGCACAATGAAACAATAAACACCAACATATTTTACAATATTTTGGTATTCAACCTTATTCATGCTTAGAGGTGATAGATATGGTAAGGGGATCTGATGGGTACAGACTGGGCCCACATTAGTGGTTTTCTTACTAGAAATTAAATATTATATTCACATCACAATTTTTGTTTTTAGTCACAAAAAATGTTGGCGAACTTTGAGCCAAAGCTACAAAGATTTTTTTTCTTTCTCTCATGTCAGTAATATACACCATTTCAAAGCAACAGTAGAAAAACAAAAAAACGTTTACAATTTTATTTCTTAAGTAAATCGCCTCGTAAGTTTTCGTAATTTATAAACTTTCCTGGTATCTCGATGCTCTGAAAATTAGCTCTTTTCCATTTTACTGCAATTCAATTGACTTTAATGTTTTTTTTAAAAAAAATTAGACAGTCATGTGTGTAAAATTGTTTGCTTTGTCATATCCCTCTAAACATGATTAAGATTTAATCCTGAAATATTGTAAAGTGCACTTGTGTTTGCTTAATGTGGCTCTCTTGTCTTCATCTGTTGTTTAATTTACTTGCCCTATCTTTCCTGATTCAATTATACAATCAATAAGTTGTCAGTAGAATAATAAATCTGTGCCTTAAAAATGTATAATAAGAAAAAAAAAAAGAATTTTATTATAACTTTTGAAAGTCATAACTTGAAATCTTTGCAGTTCTTTGTTTATTATGGTACTGACTTTCAATTATTGCATTTGAATTCAATTAAATTAATTTTCTTTCCTGTTGATCTATAAAAAATGAAACTGCGTTAGAAGAAAACTCCATTCGGAGAATTTTTATTGCCTATAACCTCTCTTCACATTAGTGCAAAACAAAAAAATTAACTTTGCTATGATCTGATGCCAAAATAGAGAAAACATATTTCTTGTAAAGATTTTGTGCCACATTAACTTGCCAAAAGATATGGGAGAACAAAGTTTGATAATATTATTGTTACTCTACTAGGAGGTTGTGATTAATGTTGAAGATTGTGTTAGTGGAGAAATAAAGCAATAAAATTTGAACAGGTTGTGAAGCTGTGTTCAAACTCTAATTCACCTCTTGACTTGTGTAGCCACAGTGTGGCATCATTATATAAATGTGTAATGTTTAACTGAACTGAAATTTTAAGTTTTTTTATAAATATGGAGTATATAGATATCCGACATCAAAGAAAAACATAAATATTTTTATTAGTTTTAATAGTAATAGCCATAAAAGTCCTCTCACGGCAGAGTTGAGGAAATTGTAATTGTTGAATGTTATTGAGATTAGCTTTAAGGTGCCAAAGACAAACAGCCAAACAGACTATTTTAAAGAATTTTGCTACTTCAAAAATATTTGAGTATATTCATTACTATTTGACAGATCATGCAGCTATAGAATGGTGAAGAGTCCAAAGAAGAAAACCATTACAGGAAAATGTTGGCTTGCACAAACTTTCAGAGAGGAGAGAAGTTTAATGGAATATTTTCATTATTAAAAAACTGTCAAAAGTTATCCAAAGTAGGTATAATTCATTTTGCTGTTCTATCTTCTTACCATAAACTCTGTTTATATAAACATGCTGGATTAAACAGATTGTCTCTTTGGCTGTGATTTGATCCCAAACTCGGACAAGCTGGTAAAATTGTTACTATCGATATTTTGTACATATGTAGACAATATTAAGTGTAGATTGAAACTGTTGAATGTGTAATTTGTTTTTATAGATTCCATATTTTATTCTTGTTATCATTTACACAATAATGAATAAAGAAAGGTGAATATTTTATGGAAAATGATTGTCTTTCTTTTCTGCACAGTACTACTAAATTTTCTGTTTGTTTGGTATACTGGTTCTAAAAATCTGTGGATAGAAAACAGTGTATGTTGTTAGCATTCATTGCACCTTGTTAGGTGGCAAGTAGTTTTTATTTCCATAATTTAGAAAATGCACACATAATGAGGGGGAGGAGACCAAAGTTCTAAAAGTCCTGAGATACCTCTTTTTATTGAGAGGGATTTTCTTTTGCCTGGTAAAATGCAGCAGACTGATGTGGCATTTTTTGACAAGTCATCAGAAGTCTCCTGAAGAAATGTTCAGCCATACTTACTCTACAGCCTGTGATGTCCCACTCACTAGCCATTGCTTGGAAATAATATGACAAATAATATTGTAATCAATATTTGTAAATAAGTTTGTAAGTTAATGTATCACAGGTTTTCACAGCGTAGTAGTATGTATAGTCATTGGGGTAATTTAAGATTAGATGTTGCAAGTTTGTTTGCCTGAGGTTGGCACCAGTGTTGTTGAAAAGAGAAAGGAGGAGGAAGCTATTATGGCGGCGTAAAAGTTAGCACGCAGATTTTTATGTTCTGGAATGTTTGTAGTAATTTTATAAAGAGTGCAAGTTGGTTTGTTGATAAGAGTGAATAAAATTGAGTTAAACGAGAGCTCAAACATTTTATTGTAATTATTATCCTTTGCGCATCAAACAGTGTAAAACTATATCTCATTAATTTTGTACTAACAACGTGTGCGAGGTGGTAGCATAAACTGCTAAAATCAGCAACTTGGGCCAAATGTTGAAAATGACGGGCTACCGCATTCTATGATGATTTTATCATAGGTACCTCGCAAGCCGTCCATAATTGCGAGTTTATTATCGCAGAATGCAATCAGTGACGGATATGATAAAGGAGCTGGAATGGGATTCATTGCAAGACAGGAGGAGTATGAGGAGGGTCATGGGAGTGTACAGGGTATATACTGGCGATGAGGCATGGAAAGATATTGCAATAGGTATGAAAAGTAGTGCATGGAAGGGAAAAGATGACCATGACCACAAGCTGGCAATCGATTTCAGGCACAAGGGTGTGGGAAGATTCTCTTTTTTAGGTAAGGGTGTCAGTGATTGGAATGAGTTACCAAGAGAAGTGATGAATAATTTACCAAAAACTTTGAAAGAATTTAAAGATAAAATTTGTAGAGGGCAAATGTAGGTAGGTGCAGGATAGGGGGAAGATGGGTGTGTAGGGAAATTGCCACCGGAGCCTGTGCTCCATTGCAATTAAATTAAATTAAATTGTTGCCAGTGCAGGACATTGTTCACAAACTGACCGTTCAATCATGTCACAGCTGTGTTCAGTTGGATTCGTGTTTGACGAGGCAGGTGTCCAAATTATTCATCGGAGTTGTCCTGTATGTTCCTCAAACCAACTGTGAAATATTTTGGCCCACTGACATGGCACAATGTCATCCTGGAAAAGTCCATCATTCTTTGGGAATATGAAGGCCATGAATGGCTACAAGTAGCTCAACATAACCATTTCCAATCAGTGGTCTGTTCAGTTTGACCAGAGGTCCCAGTCGATGCCATGTAAACATATCCCATACAAGGATGTAGCCACCACCAGTTTTCTTTCTTTACTTTAGCTAAGGCCCTCGTGAAATCTGTGCCACACTCAAATCCTATCATTGGCTCTTACCAATGATGCAACCTTTTTTCCAGTCATCTAGAATCCAACTGATATCTCCATGAATGCAAGGGAGTTGCTGTAGCAGATGACATTTTATTACCAGAGGACATTTAAACTGATCTTCTGCTGCCATATCCTATCAATACCAATTTTTTTGCACTGGTCACATGGAAATGTCTTTCATGAATCCCATAGTGTGTTGCTTTTTTCGATGCAGTGTTGCCAGTCTGACAGTGACGCCTCAACGCATATGACGCTGGTCTCTGCCATTAAATTAATGTGATTGGCCACTGTTTTATTCAAAGTGGGTTTTAATGCTGAAAATTATGTATTTGTGGCACAATCTTAACACTGTGGATCAAGGAATGTTGAGTTCAGCAACAATTTATGAAATTCTGACATTCCGCATTCAGAATCTGGAAATTCATGTTGTGTGACCTAAATAACTTTCATGACTCATGGGAGTACAAATGAAATCCCAGATACTGCACAGCACATTTATACATTTCTACCACAGTGCTACTGCCAAATGAAATATTTGCAGCTTCCTATCCCATGACTTTTGGCACTTCCCTACCACAATTTATTACAACCCTACCACTGGCAAAACCTACCCCATTATAGGTCATACCACATGCACCACATCCCATCTCATAAACTAGCTCACCTGCCTTCACTGCCAAAGTTCTTATATTGAAAAGGTGCCATGAGTGGTGGCATGATAAGATACAGGGTGGCCAGGTTTCTGGGTGAATACCAATTGTCTGTGTCCATTCATTCTGATGGACAGTGGATTTGTTATCAGACCAATGTAGGAGGCTGGGCAATGGTTACAGGTGAGTTGATATATTAGGTGGGAGGATACACACGTGGCAAGTGCTGTGATGGGGACGCTTTCCCCAGTTACAGGGTTGGTGAAGGTGGGGGTGCATATTGCATAGTTTGCAGCAGGATCTGTTGCAGGGAAATGAACCTTGGTGCTGTCATGCAGTGTGGGGGGTTTCGTTCTTATGGCTGAGGTCTGCTGAAGCAGGTTCTATCTGGGTGGGGGAGGATTTTTGGAAGGTGGTTTCTCACCTCAGAGCCGGCTCGAAGGAAGTTGTAGCCTTGTCGCAGGACTCGGTTGACGGATTCCAAACCCGGGAAATATGGGGTGATCAAAATGGGGCTATGGTTCATTTTAGATGGTTGTTGGCTGTTGATAAGTTGAGTGGGTTGTGATATGGCCCATGAAACTTGTTTGTGAACTAAATCTCATGGGTAATTGTGGGAAATCAGGGCTTCGGAGATGTTGCTATAGGGGAGGGAGTGTTTGATGTGGTGAGGGTGACAGCTATCGTAACGAAGGTACTGTTCTAGATGGGTTTGATATGGACTTATGAGTTGATGTAGTCATTTGTGAGGGATAGGTCTACATCCAGGAAAGTGGCATGTGTGTGGGAGTAAGTCCACGTGAATTTCAGAGTGCTGGCAGTATTGGGTTTATTGAGGAAACTGAGTAGGTTGTCTTCCCCATGGGTCCAGATTATGAAAATGTCATCAATGAATCTGATCCATTAAAGGGGTTTCAGATGGGCTTCAGCTAAGAATGACTGTTCCAGGGGGCCTAAGTAGAGGTTATCGTATGAGGGAGCCACACAGGTGCCCATAGCAGTCCTGATAACTTGGTAGTATATTTTACCATCAATTAGAAAAAGTTGTTGTTCAGCATTAGCTCAGTCAGGGTCTGGTGGGGTGGCTACTAGGGGGACACTGGTCTAGAAAATGTTCCATGGTGCATGTTACATGAAAGTGGGGATATTTGTATATAGGGAAGTTACAACAACAGTTACTGGGAAGGAGTCAGGGAGGCGGGGGGGAGAGGTGTGGGTATTGTAGACAGCCGAGAGAGGAAGTGTCAGGGTGTCCTTGAGGTGGGAGGAAAGCTGGCTGATGATGGACTGTAGATACTGGTCCACCAGGCCCGAGATACGTTCAGTCGGTAAACCATATGCAGCAACTATGGGGCATCCTGGGCTGCCAGGCTTATGAACTTTAAGAAGTAGGCATAGGGAAAGTGTGCATGGCTTTTTTGGAGTGAGGAATGATACAGAATAGGGAGCGAGGCCTTGGAGGGGTCCACGAAGCTGTATATTATCTTTTATTCTATCATTGGCTGCAGGTGTGGGATCATGACTGAGGCGGTGGTAAGTGTCAGTGATAAAAATGTTAAAATTGTTTTCTTGATTGTTATCAAATTAAATACTACAATTTAGTGTAATCAATAACATTTACCCCACAACTGTGTGAATTTGTTAGCATATCACAGTGTGAAATATCCATTTGTTAGATTACATATCTACCAGTTCTGCAACTTTTGAAAACATTGACATAATGGGTTTGTTAATATTTTCAGTATGGAAAGTATTAAAACGTGAACAAGGTAATGGATTACTTCTGTAGTTTTTTAATTTCTTTTAAAGGAAAGGATATATTTATATATATCTTTCATAGTTAAAATGTCATCCTATCATGATAAACAATGACTTAATTGTGATGGAGCACATGACTCTATGGCAATTTCCCTTCACATTACCTTTTCTATTGCATTTTTACTATTATCATTATTTTTTTTTAAATCTTAAAATTCATTCATCCTGCTACTTTTTTTATTTTATGAATTTAATTTTAAATTCTTTGGTTTTGTAATAAGTTGCTTGTTCATTTCTAGAATCAAAATTTAGTAAAGAGAGGTTTAGTAGGAACAAGTTCATAATAAGCAATTAAAAATTGAAAATTTTTAACTAAAAGCTTCTACCCACATCCGCATTGTGCACCATTTCACCATAGATTATAAGGGAAATTTCCTTCTTCCACATTATTTAATGAAATAATATTTTTATACTAAAAAAATGTCTTTATCATCAATAACATTTAATAATGTACTGTTGAACATACAATAATATTTATCCTACAACATCCAAAATATAAGGACATAAAATAGTTGGTAAAAACATTGAACACATTCATGGAACTATACAATGACATCTTCAGAAATACATTCAGTATCAAATGCTGGTACGTATGTAATACATTAGCACAGTAACATCGACGGAATTAATAATATTCAGCATTAAGGAGATGAAGGACGTGTTTTTAAATGCTTCAGCTTCTAAATCAATTATTAGTTTGAAAACACCATTCTTTAGCATATCATGGTGCTGGTGAAGTTTGAAGCATTTCATATGAGGAATTTTCAAGCTTCATAATAATTGGCATTATTTACATACAAGTATCATTCTTTAGCTGTCAGCAGTGTTTGAGAGCTTTTTAACATTTGATGTAAGGGCACAAATGGTGAATTGAAAATATAGTACACACAGCTTAAACGGAGCCAAAGTATGGCCCTCAGTTTTTGTACTCGGAACCATGGTGTTTGGGAATTGCAATGTTGATTCCTAACACAGACTTGTAGTATACGTAGTCTGTACTTACAGAAATGCCATTTAATACATATCTTTGTACAACAGAGCCAAATAATTTACATTTAGGTAAATACTATTTAATACAAAATGATCATATACTATAACAAAAAATTGTAATGTTTCAAAGTTTTATATTCAAAATGACTGATAGAATAAGAATGTATAATAAATAAACAAAATAATTAATGATAATGTAATCAGCATTAAGATTTACACTGAAATTAATTTTGACATTCCCTGTCAATTTTGAGCGACAGAAATGGCTTACTGAATTTTGTATGGAGAACATTCTCCTCCCACTGAAATTAGTAGAGGCTACATGTGGTAATGACAAATTGTTTATAAAGTATACACTTCCTTCAAAGTCTTCAAGGAATGTCATCTGTAAGTCGTATACTGGAAGATTTGGAGACATTGTACATTTAAAGGGGCGTAGCTACTATGGGGCTAGGCGGTGCAGTGCACTGGGGTCCCCGCCAAGCAAAATTCAGAGGGACCCCATGGCAAACTGGCGACCTTTTTTTTTTTTAAGCTCTACCGTCATTTTGGGGAGGGGGGCCCTGAGACACAGGGAGCCCCTCACACTAAGGGCCCCTCACTGCTCAGGGGGCCCCCAGCCTCACAAAACAAAAAAAGGTCGCCTATCTGGCCTGAGGGCCCAAAAATTTTTTTTTGCACTGGGGCCCTTGTTGACCTAGCTATGCCACTGTACATTTATACCACATTTAGTTTCCATTTATTGTTTTACCACTATGAGCTCAATGCAGGAGCATACTTTCAGTACATACAAAAAATTTCATATGAAATTTTTCTTACATTAGTGTTTGGATTTTTTTCAATACTGTTTTACATTGATTTGTGTGTGGATATAAAGTTTAAAAGTGCAATCAAAAAAGTTTCTCCAATCTTGATTAATTTTTAATGAATGTAAACCAATTTTAGTTTAATTTATATTGGTCTTTTAAAAGTTTCATTTAATCACTATACAAATACTTGAAAAATGCACAATCAGTTTACCTCAGACATCAAGTGTCCTTAACTACCAGATACATGACAATCTTCATGTTTTAGAGGATATAGGTGGGTGGGCAAGTTTCTTAGTTGTATTGATAGAGGCTAACACTAACAAAAGAAAACAATTTTGATAAAATATCAAAAAAATGTTGAAAACTTGACGAGTTATGAAGGAAAATGATGTTTCTTTTTTCGTTCAGTGTAGTTTAAATTGAAATAAGTGCAATAATGATGATGTAAGCAGTATTATGTGAAACTACTTCTGGTACCAAGTGGGAAGACTTGTTAATGAAAGTTGTAGTGACAATGAAGTGCTTGATAGATATATCTGTGAAGTTATAAACATAAAATAAATTTCAGTCATAGAAATTGCATTAGACAGCCAGCATCCTGGTAATGATCCAATGATAAGGTTATACATCAGAACAGGGTCACATTTAAGCATAGGATACCTAGGCTGTAGCCTAGGGGAAGCCCATACCACAAAGAAGGGAGGGGGGATATTGGTCGACAATTATGAATACTGCATAGAAGGACAAAGACGCCCATGACCACAAGCTGGCACTCAATTTTATGCATAACAGAGTGGGTAAATTTTTGTTGGTAAGTGTGCTAGGGATTGGAACAAATTGCCAAATGAAGTGGCAAATAATTTATGAAAAATGCTGAAGGAATGTAAAATTAAAATTTGTAAACCGCGAAAGTAGATGTGGAAGAATTTAACACTCAAATTATATAACATAATCAAAAAATTGGGGTGATTAGATGACGGGGAATTGTCACCAGAGCGTGTGATCCATTGTAATTAAATTAATAATAATAAATATCCATAATGTCAAAATATGGTGTTACTCCAGAAAACATTAATATTGATATTGGTAATCTGTAGTGACAAGGACTTTGGTACTGCTGTAAAAAAGAATAAAAAGTTAGGTTATCTCTTGATGAATCGAAAGGAATAAATTATTTTGAAAGAAAAAAGGAATCACAATCTGATTCCTATTTATAAATTATTGAACACAAGAGTAATATTTGTCATAACAGGGCATGCTTTAGTCTGATGAGTAATGATGTTCTGTGTAAAATGGGGCAGAAATGGTAAACATTTTGTCAGTTATGTGGTGAGCTTCCTCTTTCAAAACAATTTTGCTTCTGGTAAGGATTATTGAATGAAAATAAATCTACTTACATTATTTCTTTATATAATCAGTTACACTTTCAAATACTGTAAATAAGTGTGGTTGGTCTGACTTGGAAATTTTGATTAATAATCTGGTTACCGTCTTGTACTTTGCAATCTGACTTACAGTTTTAGAAGTGACCAATTATTATACAGTTTAAATATCTTCAGTCTTTTCACTTTATAATTTTAAGTGGCTTCCATATATTCCAGAAATATAATTTGTCATGCACTTATTTTGCCATATTTCCAAGAAATCACTAATCATTCCTCTCAGGGATCCTTGTTTTCTAGTATTTTTTAATTATAGTTGGCAATGAAAATAATAAAATGTCTGTTGAATCTTCTTTGTATTTTTCCCCAATCCTCTGTTCTCCAGTGTCTGCAATGAACTTGCTTTCTGCTGTTTGAATTATTTCCTAGCAATTTTGCTGTGTTTTCACAGGGTGTGAGGAGAGTTACCAATGAAGTGTAGATGTTTTCATCAGCCTTATTCAAGATTCTCACATGATTTGGATTTGTTGGATCTGTAACAGAAAGTTTGATATGAGCACCATCTCATAAACATAGGTCCTTGCATTTTTAGGTTGCAGTCATAATTTAAATGACATCCTTTGTCACTGCAACCATATGCTAACCACACAAGCCAAACATCTTCCCTCTGCAATTGGGCCTACAGCTCCCCAACCCACATAACAGGCAACATACTACCACTCCACCACTTGTTGCTACAACTGCACGTTTTTCCAACCTTCTCAACTTTCCCCACCCAGGACCTTTGTCATCCACTCCAATCACTCTCCACCTCTGGAGAAATACATAATCCCAATTACAAATCTTTCATCCTCCTCCCTCTCCAAACCTCGACTGACTGTGCTTTCCAAGGGCCTTACTTTCTCTCCCATTTTTGTGTGTGTGTGTGTGTGTGTGTGTGTGTGTGTGTGTGTGTGCGCCACACCCTCTGCTGGCAGTTTATTTTAATACAACAGGCAGGAAGAAGATCCAATGTGATAACCTGGAACCCAGCATCCAATGATCCCTACCTCCATCCCAGTTAGATCCACCCCCACTGCCCCAAAATCATCCTCTATTTCTATTCCAAGATTGCCTCACCTCAACCCCCTCATCTACTTGCTTTCTAAATTCAATCCCCCATTCCAACAATCTAACACTCACTTAATTTATGACTATGTGAGCTCTCAAACATTCAGGATGACATAATTCTCCTGGACGATAATGTCACCACCACTGTCGTCATGGATCAGAGTGATTACATTGCGGAAGCCCTTAGTCTGTTCTCAGACACTTCTGCTTACCCACCTCACACCACTGACCCCACAAAGTCAATCTGCATAGAAATCTGCTCTTTCCTTATCTCCTAGTTTCCATATAGACTATCTCATACCATTTCATTTCCCTTCTGACCCACAAGACTCCCCAGACTCCCACCCTGTATCTTCTGCCCAACATATATAAGGTGGGCAATCCTGCATCTCCCACAGAGCGAATTTCAGCATTCATTGACCAGAACCTAAAACCTTTTGTCCTGGCCCTTTCCTCGAATATCGGACACGCCCAGGGCCAGATTAAGACAGTGCAGGGCCTGTAACAAATGTGCAGAAGAAGCCCTTGATTTTTGCCGTCCGGGGGAAAATTGTAGAGCTAAAAAAAAGGTCGCCCATCTAGCCTACGTGTGGGGCCCCCTAGGAGGCGTGAGGCCCCCTAGAAGGTGCTATGTGGTTAATCCGGTACTGTACACGCCCCACTTTTTAGAGCATCTGTCAATGGTTCCCATACCTCTACCAACAGATTGCCTCCTGGTCACTGCAGATGTAACCTCACTCTACACCAATATTACCCATTGCCAGGTACTCAGTGACCTAGAACATTACCTTGACAGTCACTCCTGACACACCCTCCTCATTACTCACTTTCTCACTTTGTTGGATCACTTCATATTAACCAAACATTTCCTTACCTTCCATCCTGTTCTACCACCAGATATGAGGCACTGCTATGGGCATACACATGGCACCCTCCTATGCAAAACACCATGTGTGAGGAATGTTTTCTACAAAACCAACTGTGTGGTTCAGATAGATAAACATCATTATGATCTGATTCCATGATGAAAATCTCCACCTTGAATTCCTAAGCTGTCTGAACAGCATCCATCCCCTAAATTTTTCCTAGTCCTACTCTAAAACCATCACCACCTTTCGGGCTGTTAACATCTCTGTATGTAATAGCCTCTAACACACTTCTGTCTACATCAAACCCACTAACTTACAACAGTATCTCTACTTCAATAGCTGCCATCCATATCACAAAAAACATTCCATCCCCTACAGTCTAGCAATTTGAGGCAGACACATCAGCTCAAACCAAGAATCCTTTATACTCATCACCAACAACCTGACCAAAGCACTTATACACCATAATTACCCTCCAGAACTGGTCCACAAATAGATGTCTTGAGTCAAAAACTGTCTACTGCACTGGCACACACAACGCAAAACCAGTCGGAATCCTGTTTTTCTCACCCTCCTGGCCTGAAGTTGCTAAACCAGATTCTTCGTCTTGGCTATGACTTCCTCAAATCCTTTCCTAAAATTTTCCAATTTCTTACCATTATCCTTTAACCAACCACATGTCATCTTCAGCAGACCACCTAACATAAAAAATATACTGGTGCACAAATACCAGTCCTCTAATGCTCCTAAACCACCTTCAGATCTTTCCCTCATAACAGACCTTGTTGCAAAACATGCATAATCCATCCACCTACCACAATCTATTGCAACACTACCATTGACAAAACCTACCCCATCATAGGCCATACCACATGCACCACATTCCATGTCATAAACCAGCTCACCTGCCTCCACTGCCAAAGTTCTTACATTGACCTCACCTCCAACGCGTTATCCATCAGAATGAATTGTCACAGACAGTTTACTCCCAAAATCCAGTCGAGCCTGTTGCTTACTATGACAGTACTCACAGCACCCGCTACCTTATGTAAGGGAATAACCTATACTGGAGTTGGAATATAGGCAATCCACCTCAACTACTAAATTCCACTTGCACTTTGTTTGATAAAAAAAAAAAAAAAAAAATGTTCAAATAATTAACCGTGGTATACCTTGGATAGTACAACTGCAGAGTAAGATCAGTCGCCACAATCCTACTTACGTCCTTTCACGCCACTGACACCCCAGCAAAAGACAAAGTGTCTGGCCCGTAAGGTCTTTTGTAGATTAGCATCTTCACAACGCACGTCAAAAATGGTTAATGAAAATATTTTAATGGAGAGCCCTCAAAAATTCACAGTGTATAGAGTGACTCCTCAGGATTGTTTCTTGTTATGGGAACTATGGCTCTAAAATTTCTTAAATCACCATAAAACTTTAATTCTGTTAGAAAGATGGTACTGTTATTTTGACTAGTTTCTCTACTTCCTGTATATTGTTTGACCTATGTAAAAAAATTTAGAATATTTTAGTTAAACCCTTTCCAGACTATTCTGATTTCTGCCCTCTCTGAGGAGCTATTTACATTTTCGATACGTTGAGTATTTTAACAATTATTGACCTTCGAAATTCTGACGTGATGAATGATGCAACTGGTCTTTATGCGAAACTAATATTTTCTTACTTACTGTTTGTTTCGAAAGTGTGTTAGTTTCAGAATTTTTCTTTAATTTTACTATACATTTTAAAAGTGATTTTGTTTACTTAGATGGTCTTAGAGGTGCACAATTTAATTTTGAAGTTGCCATGTTTTCCTTCTCATCGTAATTATGTTTAAAACTGATATAGTGTTTATTAAACTGTGTGGAATGCTGTAAAACTTTTATATGTTATGCAGTATTCTCTATTATTACTTAAAATGTACTTGTTAGCTCTGAAAATTACTGAAAACATGTTATTATGGTGTGTTAACAATGCAAACTTGCAGTGTATAGTTATACTGAGTCATTAAATTGTCAGTAATTATTAATCATTTCCTTGCAACTGTTGGTGTAAACCAACGATAGAAAAGAAATAAAGCTCCCAATTTGTATGATAATAGATTTAAATTCAAACTTAAAAGACCGTAATACAGCACTATCGGTGCAGTCTTTTTGCACAGTGAGTACTTTGCTCACAATTTAAAATGCAAACTCAAAAGCTTTTGCGTACAATACAACCAGTAAAATAAAAAGTAACTCTGACCGAACTAGTGTTGGTAGTACTGATACTAGTGAATGTAGTACTGACATAGAGGATGAATAATTTTTTTTACCTATATGGATACATTTATGTAAGACATTATATGATTTAGTAAGATTTAAAACACACATGTAAAATGTAAGTTCCATAAATAAAACTATAATTTATCAAATATTTTGTTTCCTGAAAAAAAAAAATTAGAAAAAAAAAACAAGGGTGTTAGGTTTTTTTATGTTTTTTTTTTTCACAAATTAGAAAATAAAAACTTTTTTTTTTTTCAATTTGCAACACTATATGTGACTCACTTTTATTAGATTTTTCCAACTAGCAAGTGGTAGGTACTTTGAACTATGGGGTGTGGTTTGGCTTGAACGGATCGAACTTGTAAACTTTACTTCTGTGACATTGTCTGATTGGCTATCCAGCTAATGGCTTTACAACTTTTCAAGAATACAGTGATATTAATTAGAACTGACTTGTGAACATTTTATTTTGTCTATACCTTTCCTTGACTTAAAGTAGTAAAAGATTGTAGTCAAGTGGCGACCTTGCGTCATAGTATAAAGCCCAGATTATCCAAGGCTACTCACGGTCAGGGCTAAGACAAAAACCTTATGCAGAATCCCACTGGAAGCTAGTCTTCATACACTCAATAACTGTTTCAGAGTCAGAGTCATCAAACTACTTCCCAAAACCACTTCCAAATCTGAAATCCACAGGTGGGAAATGATCTACCAGCACATTCTGGACACCAGACACCATATTGGCCTCAATCTCAGATAACACCTCCCTTCCTCTTGCTGTTATAACTAACACTGGCTAGAATAATTAAATGTAGATATAGACCTTATTTTTTTTTTTTTAAAAAAAAAAATCTTTTTTATGATACATACGTGGGACTAGATGGTGCCCGCCTGGCAACCTGTAATGCCACTGGTCCCTGTTTGACTCTCTTGAAGGCAGCAATAGCCTCTCCATGTGATAGGCTGGTTAGCAGTTCTCCATTCAAGGCCAGCAGCTCATCACCTGTAATAATAATGAAGTTTTTAGTGATCAAATACACTTCCCGTGGCTGTCATATAGGTAACTTAACACATTTTGTGCAGTTACAGAGTGACAACTTGCTGTGAAATGGAATACTTTCTTTGTTATGAGTCACTAATAGTCATGTGCAATAGCTGGAGCCACCAGAGCACATCTTCAATCACAGTTAAATTAAATACAACTTTCAATCCACAGTGTTATTTCAAAGATAAAGATCCGTTTTGATGGAATATTGTTACAATATTTATGAGTTACGTTAAAAAATGTGTGTGTATCAGTATCCACATCCATTTCAAGTGAAACTTCTATGGATAATACTCACTTGTTTTTGTGTTTTTGATGTTTATTTTGTACTCGGGTGGATGAATGATACTATCCTTACTGCACTTGTACAGTAAATAATAACTTTGTCCAAGTTACTCTCATAAAGAAATGAAAATTATTAAAAAAAATTAGAACACACTTTAGGTAGATTATAGAGTACGATATTGAGCCACAGTTCATGTTTTTTATGTAGAGCTTTTATATTGGTGAACAACTTTGACAAAATTATCTGATAACCATTCTTACAATCTATATGATGCGAGACTTTAGAAAATATAATTTTTATTTGAAAACCATTTTGTTATATAGATTTTATGGATGGTATGTTTATTATCATTATTAATATTTATTTCTATTATTATTATTTTTTCTATTTCCATTGTATTTTGTGAATTTGTATCATATAATTTTTTAATTAATGATTTATGGTAACTGAAATAGGAAATTGTTTCAAATTTAATATGATTCACTATTTAATATGAATAGTTGCTTGCATCAAAATATTTCTAAGTTTGCATGTGCAGAATGTTGTGGTCCATGTGACCTGAATGTGTAACGCTAACAGATCTGTCTCTACCATGCCCAAAGACAGGGCCGGATTTAAACTTTTTTTTAGTGTAGGCTGTTCATTTTGTGCCGCCCTTTTCTCTTTCATACTTATTCTAATCACTAATTTGTATTACCTTTATTCGGTAGCAAACGATTATTATTTAGAAAATTAGGCATCCTGACTGTTCCATCCTGTTATATCTTCAATTCTATAATGTATATAAAAAATAACTTACAAGACTTCACCACAAACAGTTCCGTCCATACATATTCCACAAGGTCAAAAAATGATCTGCACATAGAGAGTAAATTAAAAAGTAAAACTCTAAATAGTATTTTCCACAAGGGAGTGAAATTGTATAACAAACTGCCAGTAGAAATTAAGGGAGAAAAAAACCCAGATCTTTTTAAGAAAATGCTAAAAATGTATCTTGTAAAAAATGCTTATTACTCTGTAGAAGACTATTTAAAGTAGTCAAATTATGTAAAACACCTGTGTCTATTAAATTAGTAGTTACAGATAAATTGTACAAATCTTATGTATATTTCTATATGCCTTACATTTATAGTTGAATATCCAAATTGTTTACATTATGTATAAAAATTTAAAATGACGAAACCAATATACATGAAAATGTATCATATGGTGAATAAATGATATGAAATATGAAATGAAATATGTAAATGAAAATTTATATTAGACGTTTTTCTATTATGTTTATAATTGCACATATTTGACGGCTTACTAAAGCAGGCATCCTAGGAAATTTGCCGCCCCTAAAACGCTGCCGCCCCTAGGCTGGAGCCTATACAGCCTAATGGGAAATCCAGCACTGCTCAAAGAGGTTTAAATTTAAAAAATAAAGAGTGAAATGATATGCTGGTATTATCAAGATTTTTATCGTAGCTGCTATCACTATAACTGTTTTCTCCACAGCCCGGTGTCTTCAAAATACTGAAGGAAAGCCTTTCACATATCTCAACAAACTGTCTTGCTCACCACCATCATTATCTTTCCAATGTTTCCACTTTATGGGTTATTCATCACTTCATCTTGCAGAGGCTGAGCATGTTTCATCTACTACCGACTTGCAAGGACGGTCATAGTTCTCGCGGGAGGCGGCATAGGTAATGCCATCTGTATTTGAAATGTGTGTTATATATGATAAGTGTATTTTTGTTTGTGAAATGTGTATGAAACATGAATTGGAGGTCATACTAGCATTCACCTTGTATAATTGTAGAAAACCACCTAAAAACTGAAATCCGGACAGTGGAGCCTTGTGATCTGAACTTGGGACCATTACATCTTCCTGATAGAGTATGGTGCACTTAAACACATACAGCCACACTGATGGATATACTGTCTTGATAATTGCACCCGTTCTTTTATAATTGCCTTAAACAATATGGATTCACATATTGACTTCTAACATCCATTTGAGTACACTGATCATTACAACTTCGGTAATAATGAAGCCCAATTGCAGGGTTTTGGGAGTGAGATTGTTAGATTCTTGCTCCAAGTAGTAAATAATAACAGTTGAAGGTCTTCACTATGAATATTGGGCAGGAAATAGCTGCCATAAACATTTAACTACTCTGCATGGTGAATGTTAGAATGTTTTAATAATAGTGATATGGAGCTGAAGATGTAGAGTAATACTGGAAAATTGCTCATTGAGTCACATAATGCGATATTTGATGAATAAAAACTTGTTTATTTTAAATGACGATGGAAATGAAATGTAACCAGTTGCATTAGTTCAAACACATTCGGCAAAATCACTGTGGGGATATACCAAAATATAGAAAATGTTTGGTCAAAATGGAAATCTTATTGGTTGCATTGGTGATCAGAAAGAAATGCTTTAACCATGCAATATTCCAAAAAAACACAAAGTTCTCACAATAAGTTTTCATATATTTTCTGATGTACATCATTATAGAACATTTTAACTTGTTTACATTGAATTCACAGATAGAGAAATTCCGTATAATACAGTATATGAAAAAGAATTTGAATGTTCAAATTTTATCTCTCTATTAGAAGCAAGTAACCAAACCCAGATCCAAGTACATAAGTCTGACCCCCATTTTATTTTGTTTGGATAGTGCTGCTTCTGGCAGCATATTTCTGATCATGTAGATATTGAAAGAAATGATCTGGTTTAAAATTTGCAGGGCTGTGCAGTATCCTATCAGTTATTCAATTAGCACTTTCAGAAACACAAAGTTTTTGCAGAGGTACTTTAAATAGCATTTGTATAGTGTCTGTAAAGTGTTCACTGTAATATCTTTGGAAAATACTATTCTGTTTGACTGGATAATTTTTTACTTTGATATTTTCCCGACATGCCTGAAACTGCCAAGTCAAAGATGTCCTATATTGGACTCTTGCTTGTTACTAAAATAGGCCTGCCCCACTCCAATTCATATTAATATTTCATTAATTGGTTAAAGTGATTTGAAATGTTGTTTCAGCTGGCCAAAAAATAGAAACCTTGCCAGCATTGAAACTTATCGCCTTTTTCTTACATGGTAAATCATCAAATTTTATGAATGTCAAATTGTTTATACCACATGATTAAATGTTTAAATAAAATGCTTTCATATTCTTTTCAAATTTAGTGGAATTATCTGGTAAATTTGTGTGTATTCTTAACTGCCCGTTTCTCAGAGACTGTGTTTGCATTTTTTACTAAAAATGAATTTGAAGACTATGATCAGATATTTACTAACTTCCATGATGCAAACAATTTGAAAACATACAAAAGAACATATTCCATTAAAATTAAACTAAATTTAATTCAAATCAAAGATGAGACAGGTAAAAAAAAATGGTGGTCTGACTCTCTATATTAATAGTTTTTAAGTAATATCATTGTTTATATTTTATGCAGATATGTATTAACAATGGCACGTTCCATACCCAGATATCCCTGGAAAAAGTATAATATAAAATAAGTGAACTGAAATGTGGAACCTGGACTAAGTCAAGGAATGAAAAGCATCGTAATTTAATGTGGGCATACTGGGTAAAAGTCTAAGAAAAATGTATTATACGGCTAATTTGGACAGACATCGTGTAACACGCTGTGTTACCTTCCCGCAGCGCCTTGCTCTCTGCCGCCTGGCCTGAGGGGAACACTGTCTTCACGTAGATACCCATGTGACCTCGGGGCGAGTCCCGGCCGCCCACGATGCTGAAGCCGAGGGACTTGCGCCCGGGGCCTTTCTCGAACACCACGGTGTGCACCTGAAACAGAGGTACTCAGCACCAACCTCGACCAGATGAGTCAGCAACCGTCTCAACACAACGCTGTACTCTGGAGAGGGTGCAAAGAAGGGCTGCTAGATTTGTTTCTGGAAATTATCGCAGAATGCAATCAGTGACGGATATGATAAAAAAGCTGAAATGGGATTCATTGCAAGACAGGAGGAGGATGAGGAGGGTCATGGGAGTCTACAGGGCATATACTGGTGATGAGGAATGGAAAGATATTGCAATAAGTATGAAAAGTAGTTCATGGAAGGGAAAAGATGACCATGACCATAAGCTGGCACTCAATTTCAGTCACAAGGGTGTGGAAAGATTCTCTTTTTTAGGTAAGGGTGTCAGGGATTGGAATGAGTTACCAAGAGAAATGATGAATAATTTACCGAAAACTTTGAAAGAATTTAAAGATAAAATTTGTAGAGGGCAAATGTTGGTGGGTGCAGGATAGGGGGAAGATGGGTGTGTAAGAAAATTGACACCGGAGCCTGTGCTCCATTGCAATTAAATTAAATTAAATACTCATGTCTTTAAAATAGATGCCTAGTATGGGGAGGCAATGAGTGACAGATCCTGCCGAAGTAGTTTCAACCTTCAATAACTCAACTAAAAATAGAATCATTCTGGTTTCACATTAAACACGAACGACATAAATTTGTCGCAGTACCACTCTGGTAGGCATAGTAGCAAACTGCGCGAATAAAGTGATTCTACGGTTGTCAACTTTCCGAATTGGACAGGTTCACATAAAGAGATCATTAAAAAAAATAAAAAAATAAAAATAAAAAATAAAAAAAAAATAATAAAAAAAAGTGATAGCTGTATGTGTTACAACTTATCCTGGGTTGCATGTCTACACCTCAAAAACTCAGAGGTACGAGGCTATGCATTTGGAAAAGTTTGAAAATTCTCGATTTCTTTAAGATATCGTGATAATTGAAGGTAAAATACTTCCAGAATTAGAAAAATCAATATTGCGACATACTTTAACTCTGTTGATAATGGCCAAACAGAAAGTCAGAAACTTAAAAGCCGAAGGAGAGGTCATATTATAGGTAATTGGAAATCACTTGTGGTAGTTCGAACAATTAATCATTATTACGTAACAGAACCGACTTTTAACGAAGATTCGAGCGTACGGTATATCTGCTCAGATTTGCGAATGGATACACGATTTTCTAACTGGTCGGTCACAGTATGTTGTTGTTGACGGGGAAGCCTCTTCTAAGCTAGATGTTACTTCGGGCGTTCCTCAAGGAAGTGTATAAAAATTAAGAAAACAAGTGGTCCTATTAAATGATCTCTGTGACATGTTAATTGCAGGATGTGATTTTTTGCTGGTGATGCACTTATTTATAGGGAAGTGAGGTGCTCTGACGATTGCTAAGAAATTCAGCGTGATCTGGATGTTATTTCGGAATGGTGTCGTAAATGGCAGCTTACACTTAACTGCAAAAAGTGCAAGGCAATGCAAATAAGTAATAAAAAGAACCCGTTTGCTCACGAGTACAAACTTAACAATTCACTTGTTGATACTGTGGATTTCCTGAAGTATCTAGGCGTAACAGTACAAAGCAACATGAAATGGGACTTGCACATAACTTCCGTCGTAGGCAAAGCTAATTCTAAACTACGATTTATAGGTTGTATTTTGAGACGTTGTAATGCTCATAAAAAGGAAATAGCGTACAAAACACTAGTGCGTCCGCATTTGGAATACTGTTGTGGAATTTGGGATCCGTATCGCAACGGATTGATTGACACATTAGAGAAAGTACAGAGGAGAGCCGCTCGATTCGTGACTGCTACTTACAGTTCTTACGTAGGCCTAAGTGTCACTGAGCTGATACGCGGGTTGGGCTGGGATTGTTTGGCGGACAGACGACGTCGTTTTGGTTTGAATTTGTTGGAGAATACGCGAAAATCTTTATTTTTCGAGTGCAACTAAATACTTCTTCCGCCAACCATTTATGTAACAATGACAGGAGGGATAAGATTCGAGAAATAAGATGCCGTACTAATACATTTATGTATTCCTTCTTTCCTCGTTCTGTTCGGGATTGGAATGCACTGAATTAGGATTGGTGCTTAGCACCCTCTGCCACCCACAGTATTTGTGATTTGCAGAGTATAGATGTAGATGTAGATCTTCTGGATTGTTACATTATGTTGAAAACAGGGTTACGATTTGACACTTCATCTGCGTGAACTAATAGACTAAGATCCGACTGCATCTGTTTTGATTGAAATGCAATTTTTATGTACAATAGTAATAGTAATAGTAGTATTAGTAATAGAATACGATTATTCCGGGTTGCCTATCAAAATATGGCAGCACGTGTTTTTAATTAAATTTTCAAAAAATATTTTTTTCAAAAACATTGGTTCACTTGTTTTTTAAAATAAATTATAATTCATTTCAAAGAGAGACATGTAAAGAGTATAAAAAGTTTGGGTTGCCTGTGTATAAGTGGCCGCAAGTAGCGGTTGCCAGCTGTTAAAGATGTGTAAGAGCGAGAGAGAGTTAGCGCACCACAAACGGGGTGAGAGGGCGGAGTCATAAGCTTTATGACGTCATTGATAAAAACGTGTTCAGGAGATGGCAATTAAGCTGCCCTAAAAGCAGGGCCGGATTAAGACAGCGCGGGGCCGGTAGCAAATGTGAATAAGGGGCTCTTGGTTTTCGCCGTCCGGGGTAATTGTAGAGCCAAATAAAACCCGGTAGCATTTGCTAACTCCTGCTACGTGGCTAATCCGGTACTGCCTAAAAGTCGTTGCATATGGAATACTAGCTGTTACCCGCGACTTCGCACGCGCGGACCTGGAATTTCATTGCTAGAATTGAATATAGGAAGCAGGGAATCAGGATGACATGACTGGGATGCCTTCACCTTCAGTTCTACCGCAGGTCTCGGGAAGAGAACCTTTATAGTCTTTGGGGGTGGAAACTCGTGAGCTAGATACATATACCAGCCCATGGGAAAACACGTGTTTTCTAAGTGTATCCATGCCACCGTCAGTGTCTGTCACTGGGCTTTACTGATGGTCATCGCAAAGTCTAACTTCAGTGGGAACTATCTTATTTTTCAGGCTGCTGTAGGGTCTCACAGACTATTTTTCAGCGTATCTAACCTAAGAGGATAGGAATCGGGTCGGAGGTAGAGGAACCATCGTGGCATTCGCGTGCACGGACTGCCGAAAACCATGGAAAACCGTAGTCAAAATGGCAGGATGAGAATTTGAATCCCCGTCCTTCCGAATGCAAGGCAAAGAGCGATATCACTCTCTACACGACTTGGTATTTTTACTTTTTTAATGAGGTTCGTGATGCTCGGGGCAAGCCCAGGGCACCACAGGGTGCTATAGGCTTCATGTGCCTCTCCACCCGAAGAAAGTGGGTAGGATGTAACAACGGGAAGGAGGTCGGCCCTGGCCTGATAGACGAATAATCCCGGCATTCGCCTGGAATGATTTCGGGGATCCATGAAAAACTGAAATCAGGATAATATATTACGGGGTTAGATCTCCCAATAAGGATCATACTCGCTTATACAAAAAAAAACAAAAAAAACAAACAAGCACACAGGTCATGCTTGTCCTAACTGGTTTGCAATGCGATTGTCGCAGATCAAATCTCCCGAATAAGATTCATCCCGCCCTCTTGATGCAAATGGGATTACTCTACCCGCGATGAATAGTTCACTCCTGCTAAACCGAGTCGAACACGCCTGGCTCAGTTTGCAGTAACACTTTGGTGGAAGGTGTCACTGCGTATAAAATTTTCTGTACATGAAATTTATGAACAGATCATACACAAACTCACTGAGAGAGAAAGAAAGCCTGAGCAACCGATGTAACATTACAGAGACTACACACGCTATCCGATAATCTGTCACCGTTCGGTTAGTTTTGAAAATTTCAGGACAAAATATGTTATTTATTCCGAAAAAAGTATCCTATGTTCTTCCTGATAATACAAGTATTTCCTTATCAAATTTCATCAAGATCAGTTTAGCAATTAAGTCATGAAAACGTAACAAGCAGCAAGAAACTTAGATACTTTCGCATTTATAATATTAGTGTAGATTAAGTTCCTAAACCTTATTTCTTTAGCTACGATATATGTTACTTGAGATAATAAAGAAAAAATGTATGACAGGTGTGAAACTGCGAGGATAATAATCTAAAATATTATAACAGCAATGAAGTCTTCACGGGTGTACCGCCGGATAGTGTTGTGGAAACACAATATTTCGACGGCTGGCTCCGCCGTCTTCTTCAGGTGTAGAGACATCTGCACTGGTCGGCTGACCCAAAGATACTGAGATGGTTCGGGTGCCACTCTTCCTTATATACATGTCCGCGTCCGGACAAGAGCGGCACCCAAACCATCTCAGTATCTGTGGGTCAGCCGACCAGTGCAGATGTCTCTACACCTGAAGAAGACGGAGCCAGCCGTCGAAATATTGTGTTTCCACAACACTATCCGGCGGTACACCCGTGAAGACTACATTGCAGTCATACGCCTGGAAAGTCTCCGTTCTTACATAAAATATTATAACAAATTAAATAGGGATGTGTTCTGCTGTTTTTATAAAGTTATAAATTTAAAGTAGCAAAATGAGAGATTTTATTTTTTTTACTTTATCCATGATAAATGGACTTTGTGAAAGTCTGTAACTGTTTAATATAATAACTGTGTAGCAGAAAATTATTTGCATACCTTTAAATTAGTGATGTTACAACAGGAGGGGTGGGGGGGGGGGGGGAATATGAAAATGTGAACTAATCGCGACAAGCACATCGGGGGAATCGTCAAAAAACAATGAAATTTGTGTGAGCTAATTTACGGATGGTTTTGTTTACCGTCATGGGCTGCTGCTTGTGGTGGAGCTGGGGGGACGAGGCGCCCGGCTGCGTCCTGGGCAGGATGGGAGTCGACACGAACACCTCGTCCACGGTCTCTGCGAGCGGCGACCGGCCTCCCGGACTGCCGTCACTCAGCGTCCTCTTGGAGGGCCCTCCCGACACCTCCAGCAGCGTCGAGCCGGCGCCGGCGGTCAGCAGCGCCGCTCGGGACGAGCGTCGCGACGCCAGGTACGGGTCGCGCCGGTTGGTCAACGCCACGGGCGGCAGCACTGGTCTGTCACACCACAGTGTCTCAGCAAAGCAGTCAAAACGAAATACTCTCTACAAAGCGTAATCATCAAAACAGACATGAATACAGATACCCCTGAATGAGGAGGAAGTAAAAAGAGTGACTCATTTGACAGTGAAAAGTCTCGTAAGTAATATAAGCTCAAATACCATTCCTGTCACAGTCGCCATGCACAAATAATATACAACTACGTTATTACATATTCGTAGGTCCCGCAGTCTATTTATGATCTACCAGGGCTTCTGGATTAAAACTAGCGTTGTAACGGAAGTCATCTTTGCGGATTTGGATGATTTGCAGATGAGGTGGTTGAAAAATAAATTTATAATTATTTAGATTTTAATGTTTTATCAAAAATAAATTTAAAATCAAAATAAATATGTATTTTATGCCAAATTTTATCTTAATTCATAATATTGATTTATTTTTTGCTTCATGTTTTAACAACAACAAAAAAAAAAGTGGGATGATTTCACAAGTGAATTAAATTATTTATATAACCACGCATACGTCTAAATACCAATCTTTGTTATATGAACTTTGCGGAATTCTTGGTGCGACTAATTTAAATGTCACGCACAAGGTTACACCACCGCACATCTCCGTGCTCACCTGATTTTTTTTTTTTTTTTGTTTTTTTTTTGCTATACGCCTTGTCGTCGGAGATGTCATCAGAGGCGGGAAAGGATGGGGGCTAGGAACTGGAAGGAATTCGGCCATGGCCTTTTAAAGGAAGCATTAGCTTGGAGTGATTTTGGGAAACCATGGAAAACCCAAGTCTGGAAGCCCGGATGGGCATTCGAACCCGCGTCCTCCCGAATGCGAGGCCAGAACGTTACCGCTCACCTACCCGTGCTCGCCACCCGCCATTCCACCGCTATAGTGGCCCATTCACAGTTAAACTTGAAGGAGCTACAATGATCCGATTTTCGATAAAAAAAAAAAAACTCTTGATGAACCGTGAAACGGTTTACAGGACTACATGTAGGACGTGATGGATGTTGTTGGACTCCCAGCCATCCAAAACATCCTAAGAGTGTGCGATAAGGACACATGGTGTGCCGCGAGAAAGTCCGAGTGGAAAGGATTTGGTTGGAACATTTTGTTGGACCGCTTCTATTAGCGTGGGTGGGTGAGCGCATCCTAAGGTAGTTCTACACAGATGTCCTGTAAGCTGGACCGTGAATTGGCCGCTTCACTTTACAAATTCGTCGCTTAGATAATAACACTGTTCAGTTCATTGTTACTTTTATTGCAAGATTGTCAGAAAAAAAGAACTGCTTTGTTGTTAGCTAAGCGACGAAGGGCAGAATGTCGTATAAAAAGAAATGAATACTATATATTGCAATGTAAACAAAACATCCGTCATACATTGGCATTAAAATTGCGGATACGAATGGGAAGGCCGATGTAGGACTTCAAGCGAAAGTTTCTTATCCTACATTTCTAAAATTTAAAACCAATTGCGGGGTTGGGTGACAAGCAAGGGTTTTTTTTTTTAGTGACACGCTCCCCTACCGTCAAAACAAATCTTCCCACGCCCGCCCCCCCCCCCTCCCCGACCGCGATTTTTTTAATTAATAAGTACTTTTAAGTACTAATAATGACATTTCTGAGGTAGCTCATTAAGTACATACGTGATGTTAGAATGAAGGTTTTCAAATCTAAGAGGCGGCGAAAGAGACATAATACTTGCTACGGGGTAGAGTTATGGTATCGCCCACAAGGGCAACCTTGAACCTCCCACCCCACTTCCCTTTCCCCTCCCCCTCCCCCTCCCCCACCACAACTCTGACATCGTCTTCGCGCGTCCACCAGGTTGGAAACCCCTACATTAAAGGATTCACATGCATTAATAGACTTCTTATAACACGCGCTCGGATGAAATTTTTCGTAGCACTTAAAGTATGTGCATTTGGCGCAAAAGGTTAGTGTATACTTACAGGACGGAGGTAAACGAAGGACACAAATTTGGAGGTATTAAGAACGCCGGTGGCATTATGGGATGTAGCATTCCCCGCTACAGCACTATGGACTACTCAGAACTCGGCCTATGGGGTACGGGGGGGAGGGGTTGAGTAGAAAGCTACGAGCTTTTCATTCATATTATTTATCACAGCTGAAATAAGTAACAGAACACACAACAACATGTGAACATTTATTTCCGTCATTAAGTTATCTCCATATGTAATTTATGATAGACTCACATGAGAAAACAGTACAAAAAGTCTTCTGGAATCAGTAGGTAAAAAAGTTAAGTGCCACGCGGGGGGGGGGGGGAGGATGAAGAACGAAATGTTTTATATTTGGAGCGTTTATATTGAGGATGGAATGTATGTCTTACTATCTGTAGGCGAAGGGTGTATCTTTGTGTCCTGGATGATGAGTGTATTTTTATTGCGAAAAGTATAGTTTACGAATCAAAGCTTCGGGACGTCCCAACGTTCGCATTGGCGATTGCGAGAAACGGTCTTAAAACCGCAATCATACGGCAGGCACGATGTGACCAGGACTTGTACCTCCCGATAAATTACGGCGGCGCATCAACGCGCCCAGACGCACTGGCAGGCCGTACTTGTAACTTAAGTATAAATGTAACAAGTAACACAGGTATTTAAAAATATAGCAAGTAACAGTGTCTATTATTTTTGTAATTAGGGAGTGTCCATAAACTACGTGGCTTGGTCTTGTGGGTGGAGGGGTTGGCTGGAAAGCTACGTTGGGCTACGTGGGAGGGGAAGGGGGAGGGGGGGTTTCCGAACCTGGCCACAAAGCTTTTTGTTCATATTATTTATCACAGTTAAAATGAAATCCAGAACAAACAACAGCATGCAAATATTTATTTCCGTCATGGCGTCATTTAATTATCCCCGTATGTATTGTAATTTACGATAGTCTTACGAGAGAAAACAGTACAAAATGCCTTCTAAAATCAGTAGGGAAAAAGGTTACGTGCTCGTGGGGGGGGGGGGGGGGAGACAAAAGCCACGTCGGGCTACGTGGGAGGGAAGGGGGTTCACAGGAAGCCAAAAATGAACTACTTGGTTTATGGACGCTCCCTTAGCCGAGAATGTCACAATTTGCTTTGAAGTGATTTGTAACCAACTTTTAATTCATTACTTGCTGTTGTTATTGTTTTGGGAACGGTACTACGTCCTGTCACATAGGATAAAAGTGAATAATCGTAACGTATTTATGAAATGCTCTCGGATAAGTAGCCGAGTTAACGAAGTGTTATCACACGATATTTCGGTGATCACAACCACTGTCGCCATCTTCTTCACTTCGCTCTTATGAGTAGTAACGTAATTTCCTGAACCTATTAACTGTTCATCTGTATCTTTCATCAGTACCACACGGCGTCCGCAGGCGATCTCGGACGCTATTAATCTGAATTGCTAACCTGACGTGAAGAGGGTTGTCACTTTAACTATTGCTGTTGCGTGTGTTATCCTTCACTCTGGTGGTTACAAATACTTTGAGATAAATGGAGAATACATCATTATAATATCCATTAACCCTTTGCCGTACCATTTAGCTAGACGAAATCCGTCCCCAAGCGGTTGGGGGACGCACTAAACGGGCAGCGTGATGCGCGAGACAATCGCAATACAAGCCGACGTGCGGATACCTGTTATATAGCAATAAGCTTACTTGTTCCACGCGATACTGTTCTTGTGGACGTCAATACTAATTTAATCCTTGTTCCTTTTTATATAAATATTTTTTATACAATATCTCAATCAATACTTCAAAATATTAGTACTATAAATCCTGCATAATAGACAAGAAATAACAGGTTCAAAACTAATTTATACACGAACAATGCTTTAATAGAAATTATAATCTTCCTCGGCGTATTCAGGTATGACTTCTTCAGAAGGAATGTAATAACGCAACGCATAAAAGTAAATATTCTCAACAAAAAATTTAATTACAAGATTAAATGCTTCCCTTGCACGAATATCAAATAGGAAAATACTAACAACTCCAAAAATTAGTAGTGCGGCATGCTATGGTACTTTTGAAGGCATTGTGGTTTACGTTTGGTCCGCACTTAGTTCCACGAGTCCCTCTCATGATGTTTACGTTTGGCCCGCATTTGTTTCCACGTGTCTGACTCGTGAGATCCATGTTTGGTCCAGAATTGTTATCACGAGTCAGACTCGTCAAAGTACGGCAAGGGGTTAAAAACAATGCAGCTGGGTATACGATCCAGATCCTTGAATACTCTGAGTTCCATCCTCACATCCGTATAGCGGAAACTGCAAGGTGGGTGAAGCAGATATTTGTCTGCTGTACGAGAATGAATTCATCTGTAAGAATAGTCGCTATCATCAAACAATATCTCACTTAAAAATTGGAGGTTGGGTTTCAAAGTCTGCGACAGGAGTAAACTGCCTTTGGGCAGTTGAGGTGTTACAGTTTGTAAGTAAGAAACCAGATCGTGTTAGGTCGGTTGTTTTCATGTATTAGCAACGATGTCGACATACTCGTACACTTGGTCAACAGTCAAATTACGGTTGACTAACCATATCCTTGTGTGTCCTACAGTAAATTGTTTTTGAAACTTTTGACTTAATGATTAATAGGTTTCCTACGCATGTTCTACACGTTTCATCACCATCAGTGATTATTAACATTTTAGAGATTATGGAATAATTATTCATTTGTGAAGTTTAAAATTGGAAAATTTTAATAACTAAGAAGTTATTGGAGACGTTTCATTAAAGGTCATATTTGGGAACATATTACTTGGATTAGCTTGCAAAGTTATTAATGTTTCTTTAATGTATTGTTTCCATTAACCACCGTGTGCCATGATTTGATTTTAACTTCGCACCTCCGTCGTTCACTTTACAAGAGCCAGACACGTTAGCCCCTATTGGGACAAATACAAGAAGTTAGGGCCCTGGACGGTCAGAGGTAATACGGACTGCAGTAATGGTGTTAAGACTTGTAATTACATTGCTGTGGCAGTCTACGGCAGCAAGCAGTGAGACACGAGGTTGTACTGCCCGTCGAGATGACAATAGTGAATTACCTGAATATGTTTGAAGAATTTATCGCAAAATGTCAACAAATATCAGGCGAATCAATAATTACAACTGGCATTTTTAATATTTCACAAGTAACGAAAAAACGTCAAATTGTCACACTATAACACTGCAGTTAGCGTATAGTAATCTTTGTTAACACTAACTAGTCATAACTATATGATTTTTAGTCTGCAAGTACCATGCGTATTTTTTAATCACACATCAGGAAACCGTTCAAAGAAAATTTAATTTATGTTATCTCCGCCGAAAGAAGAGACAGGTTGATGGGTCATATCTTAAGACATACGAGATTAGGAGCTGCTGAAAGAACATATTGTAGATTAAGACAAAGATCAGAATATATAAAGCTGAGAACTGAGAACGTAAGTTATAACGGCTATGTTGAGATGAACAAAAAGGAAGAGATGGAGGATTGTAGCAAATCAGTCGAAAGACTGACGACAGAATAAAATTCAATTATACATCAAATCATTCAAGCTTTGAAAATAATGACAGATTTAGTTAATCATAGGAAACCGCGTCTGGCTTCTAGAAATTTTTAATTTTATATATTTTCTAAAAAAATACTTGCTGCTACATGTTAATAAAACTAGTGGAAAATTCTTTTTAGGAATTTAATTGGATTTTAACGTTTTGTGTTCCCCGAAACCATTATGATAACTTAGGTACGCTTATTCTGCCCCGAGATTTTTGAGACCTTGAGCGGCGTCAAAGTTTTTGGCCCGGCTCGGAAAATTTGTAGATCCGGCCCGGATCAGAGTGGTGGTGATCTAGGCACTTTACTTCGGAGGCGTTTCTCGCCAGTATTCACTTTTCATCAAGAAGAACATGACTTCTCTGGGAACTGTGCTGCAGTGATCGCCACTCCAGTTTTAGTTATACTTTATTTCATTGCTGTTGTCGCCGATGCCTTTGGGAGGAGCATCGCAACGAGTGCAGAGTACGAAGATAAACGCGCTTATTAGCTGTTAGGTAAGGGATAATTCAGTTTTTAACTAGAACTTAGATTCAAAGAAATCTTTTCAAAGGGGTCGTTAAGGTTGAAAAGTTTTTTTTTTTTACAGTTTTTGAAAGTTGTATGAACTGAAAGACGCGGGCGACTTTTTGCTACCGAGTGTTGTGGGTGAGTGGTTAACGCTCTGGGAAGACGTGGGTTGGAATCCCCGTCCAGCCGCCCAGATTTATGTTTTCCATGGTTTCCCCAGATCACTCCAGGCGAACGGCGGGATGGTTCCTTTAAATTACCATGGTCGAATTCCTCCCCGTTCCTTGTCCCCAGTCCTTTATCTCTAATGACCTTGACGTAAACGAGGTGTAAAGCCACTAAAATACTTTTTGACTTAGGCCTATTTATAACTTATGTGAAGTAGTTTCTGTATGACAGATTCTTTCAAATCACGTGTGTGTTGAGAACTCCCCTGGTTTTGTCATATACGTTAGTAGGTTTAAACCTGTTACCGTGTTTTGTCTATTCTCTAGAGTAGTTCTCAGCTGGCAGTGAGGAACATGCCTAATTTTTACAGAGTCTGTCCTTGGGACATGTTAACTGTCATGACAAATTTCAACAGGGCAGGGAACTGTTTTGATTCCATCTGATAAGGGAAGGTCAGCATCTGAGGATTATGCGTGGAATAAATACGGCCTCACCCTTGGCAAATCAATAAACACTTTAGTAATAATAGCTTTGGGCTGTTTTTAGGGACAAAAGATGAGCTTTCAGAATCGCTTGTCATGATCCTGTTATCTGATCATTGATGAACGTCTTATGGTCGATTTAAACCATTGCACTGTTTCTAAAAAAGAGTTTATTTGGACAAAAATATTTATTGTCACCCGGACAAAATTCCAAATGGTCCTGTATTTCACCTAAAGGGTTTCCTCTACAAAATTAGAAGAATTTCTGTTACGTCTGACTTAGAAGTATTAAAGAGGAACAGGGACTACCTCACTATAATGATTAATAAAAAAATACGTATATATCAAATAAAAATACCATAAGATTTAAATAAAAATAAATATGCGTAGAATAAAATAAAATAATATGATTTTAAACACAAGTACTCTAGCAATAAATTTTGCTGTGCCAAGAGTTCTGCAGTAGCAAAACAGACTTTTCAATTACTTGTTTTAATTAAGCTGTCACTTCGGCTAAAGGCTCCATTCCTTCCAAGTCACTAGTGGAGGTAGTAAACAGATGCGACACAATGTTTCTGGATAATGCTTTACGGAGGTCGTTAGTTCGCTACAAAGCACCACTTTCCTAGAGGTTTCAGAGCATTCGTTTTTCCTTTTTACTATTACAGCTCTGTAACTAAACGGCTTGTCACGTGACGTGCTTGGGAAGGGATGGGGTGTCATTCGAACGTTACAGACCTGAAGGTAAATGGCTGTAGTTAGGAATCTAGATTCCGCGCACCGTATAATGATGACTACGGTAATATGAATGATTTCTGATTTTTTAATTTTTGGAGCGAATAATTCCTGCAGACTTTTTTTTCTAAGGAAATTGGCAAAAGGCGAAAACTAAAACCACTATCAGTAATTTGTACCTATTTAGCTGCCACATTAAAATAATCCTGTTGCAAGTGTGTTACGAAGTATTTGGTCGTTTTTTATTTTGCTTTTGGCTTTACGCCTCGTCAACGTCGATATCATTAGGGCGGGGAAATACTGGGGTCGAGGGGCAGGAAGGAACTGGCCCATGAAGGAACCATCCCGATATTCACCTGGAGTGATGTGAGCAAACCATGAAAAACCCAAATCTGGAAGCCCGGACGAGGATTCTAACCCGCGGCCTCCCGAATACAAGGCCAGAGCGTTACCACTCATCCACCACGTTCGGTTTGATGGTTTTAATATATGTTCTTTATAGGATACAAGGAAACGAATTTTTAAACTTCGTTGGTCACTGCGAATAGAATCTTCTTAAATCATCTTCATGCTGAAAAGGTATCTATCTGTGATAGTATGTAACGTTTGTAATACTCTGCAACACGTTAAACTGCGTTTCCACGACGTCTTGTAACGGAGGCCGTACGCCGAAGTGTAGGGATGAGCGCGCGCCGCAGTTTAGCCCTCGCTACCCCACCACCACCTCCTCACCACGTTGCCTAGTGTCGTTTGGCACATAGCACTTTACAGCAACAGAAGGGGTGCGCACCTCTGCTGCAAACCGATGGCAACAGCGCACCACTACACACGCCTGTGATGTTTACCGACATAGAGTGGGTAGCTGCGTCTCATCCCCGCTAGCAGAGGCGGCCCCGTTCCCATGGCGTGTTGCTGGGTATCCGTCCCGTCCCGCCTGCGTTAAGAGACGTCGAGGGAACGCAGCTTTAGGCATGTACTGTATGTGGTGGGCGGTGGAAGCCTACATGATAATGCGAATATCTGTTAGACGAGTTCGAATGTGGAAATTAAATATATAAAACAGATTTTAGGAGTGGCAATAAAACTGTAAGTAGTTGAGATATTTAGTTACTAAACTATATTGATTTTGTTGTTATTATTAATTTAATTTTTTACTGTCTACTATTTGGGTTTCAAAGGCTTGTTAGCTCCTATGGTGCGAGTAGTTCCAAGTTCTTGGTTGGTGGAAGTTCTTTCCTTTAGTGTCGTGCATCCCAGTTAAGATGAATTATATTGTTAGAGTTCCTTAACATTTAATTCAATAATTACTTCTCTTTCTTAAAAGTAAACGTTCTTGCGATGAAAATTATTAATTACGATCTATAACAAAAACAGCTGTTGTCAAAATTTACATCTAGGAGACGCCTTAGTTTTACGTTGTAGCTTTTGGTGTATCTGGAATTCTTGATCTTTTACTCTTTTAAGTGTATTGTTTGTAACGTTCCTCTATATCTTATTCCAATCCCTGACCACCTAATCTTGAAAACTTTCCCACTTCCTTATTGCTCAAATCAAGTGCTATATTTTGCTCATTGTCTTTCTTCTCGTATCTTAATCCAAGATTTTAGTCCAATGAACGTTCGCCTCACAAATAGTTACCATCTTACTTAACCACCTCCTGTCTTCCATTGATTCTCAACTCAGTTTCCTTAACGTATCAGTTATCAAGCCTCTATGGTAGAGATTTTTCAGAATCCTTCTCACCACCTTTGATATCCATAATAAAATTTCCTGATCAAGTCTGATAGTATTTGTCTTACTCCCCCAATGGATATCTTCAATACTCCTTCCAATAGTTGCGGCAATCGAAAACTTTTTTTACGATTTAAAAAATGTGTCCTGCTGTTCTTTAGAAATTCGATAACAGTTTGGTAGTTCAGTGGATAAGGCACTTTTTGTAAAATTCAGGGTCCCTGATGGGACCAGATCTTAGCTTTGTTCATAGGAGAAATGCCATGTAGCTCTGTAGTTAAGATTCTATGTGAACGATTATAGGGTTTTATCAAGAAGAATAAGGACCAATTTTATCCTTTTTGCAATGAGTTTTGTGGTTTGCGCGAGTGGCGCAATGTCAGATTGAAACCTTTAGGTATTTATTGTAACCAAGGTGTTTCGAACAAGAAACGCACTTTGGGGACGCGTCTGAAAAATTACATCAGAGTGAGAAATTCGGATAGAAGGTATAAATACCAGAACAAAGTGAGGCTGAGATATTTTTGCCAGTTACCGGTGCGAGAGCAAAGACGCGCCAGTGAAACAATTTAATCAGTTATGAGAGTAAGCAAATGTTTGTGTGTTTCTAATGGCTGAACTATCTCAATATGCACTTTTTAGAATTTGTTTGGGAGTAAGTTCTGGTATAAAACGGTCATTAGCGAAAGCGAAAGAATTCATCATCGAGCATCACATGCAGAAACTGTTAGGAGTTTTCATTAATGGAAAATGTATCATTGCTCAACGTAACACATTGATGAAAGTGGATTTTTAGGTACAATTAGTAAGGGGGTATTTAAGGAGCTTTAAGATTTTTGTGATCGTAACAGAAGTGTGTTTTGTTAATTAGAAATAATGACCTGGTAAAAGTCTGTTGTGATGGAACCTTCTGAAAGAGGTTTATTATTATACAGGTCGGTGAGTCTACATAAAGATAAACTGTGCTTTAAACTTTAAGTTGTTGAAAAATTATATCTGACTATTTTTATTAATTAGTTTTGAAATCTTTATGACATTTTTGTAAGTTTCAGGTAGGTTGGAAGAGCCCAATCAATTGAAGGAAAATTACAGGTACATGATTTTCACTTCAGGGTGCACAAGTGAAGAAGAGCCATGAGTGATCAGTGACAGTACTTGTAGTGTTCACATGGCTCCTATATGTGGGTTGTAATTTTACTTTTGCTGTTTTAAGAAGTAGTCACGACAGAAGTGAAATGATCGTTGACTTGGAACTCTGTAATCGACTAGAAAAACCAAACGATTTGCTTACTCATAAATACTCTTTCTATTCTTGTTTTTATAGTTTTCTTCATTACAAGATTTGTAGTATGGAATGATTTTTGTTTTGCGAAAAGTGTTTTGTTTGTGTTCCTCCGTTTTCAAGACAGTTTGCGTTTTCATTGCCATATATACTCCACTGTTTTGTAGATGGATATCCCTTTCAGGTTTTGGAGATGTAGGAGATGCATATTTAACATGTTTCTACTTACAGGAGTGTTTGCTGCTAATGGCTATGTAAATACCAGTCATATTTCTGACACTATTACTGGCGATAGTTCAGAGTATGGGAGAGAGAATGTTACATGCAAGAAATGGGAAGTGTCCGATGTTTCATCCTGTCCATCAGTGATTGCTGCGGGTACCTGGGATGCTGCTGAACTGAGGCGTGTATGTCCTCCCTGGACGAGTCGACGTCCCTGCTATCCATCCTCTGGAGCGCCGGTGCGGGTGGCACGGGAATGGGCAGGGGAGAGCCCTCGTCACAGGACGCCACGTTCCTCGAGGTGACCAATAGGCGCGCGCGGTGGCTCAGCAGACACAGGTTGTCCGAGTGGCGACGCCACGGGTCAGGCGCTGGTGGCGCCGCCAGACTGTCGCGGTGGCGAGGGGAACCTGCTTGTAACAATTACAACGGGTTACCAATACACCAATTTCTACATAGTTTCCCCCATATTTTGGTCATGATTTTTTCATGAAATGGCGTTGACACTAAACTATATTAAATAACACAAAAAATTTCATTCCGTATAAAACTTGTGTTGTGTTGCATTGAGGCAAAGCCAATATTTCCACAATTGTTTTTATTTAGGTCTTCTAGAATCTTCTAGAATCCTGTTAAAATACTCGCCGTAACAGATGAAGTCACGAAAGCACTCCCCTAAAATAATCATTGCTTTTGAACTGCTGCCGGAAAAAAGTAGCAGAAAATAAAATTTCTGGTATTTTAAGTCAGTGAGTAAACAAGTGTGTTAGCTGTCACTAAACACTTACATGAAGCGACACTTTTTAGTTTTTCCTGATCGACGTTATTTACATGTGATATATACAGGTTGTTCGGCAGATCAATTTAATTGGGTTGGAGTACATGCTCCGGTAACAATACCCTACCCAGCGTTTTTAAAAATCATGACTATTTTTCTTAAATTCTTTGAACGCATTTAACCCACCAATATACTTCTACACTTTACGAATTAATTTCAGCGTTTGTGGTAAATTGTTCAGAACTTTCCTCGGTAATGTGTCCCACCCATAAAAGAAAATTTTCCACTTCCCTTATGCCTGAAACCCAGATTCAGCTTGGAGTTATGCTCACATTTTCCCTCTCATGCATTACTAGAAATTATTCTACTAATATCCTTCAAGTATCATTACCAATATAGGTCTCGTACACTCCCAACATTCTCTTCACCCTCATCCCGTCTTCCTATGACTTTCACGATTTCTTAAGACCTCACGAACGTTATGGAAAAACTTCTCAATCCTCCATCTCTTCCTATCTTGCGCTAACCTCTTCATTCAACATACCCTTTACAAGCTATGTCTTATCTTCTTTATATATTCTATTCTCTGTCTTCCTATACAGTTCTTACATTCCCCTGTTCCCTCAACTAACAAAGCTATTAGAGCTGATAATTATTACTCGATCTATCGATATTACAAGCCGAGAGTGGTGGTGTAACGGTTAGCGTTCTGGCCTCGCATTCGGGAGGACGGCGGTTCGAATCCTCGTCCGGACATCAAGATTTGGGTTTTCCATGGTTTCCCCAAATCACTCCAGGTGAATGCCGGGATGCTTCCCTCAAAAGGCCATAGCCGAATTCCTTCCCATTCCTTGCCCCCCATCCTTTCCCGTCTCTAAAGACCTCGCTGTTAAGAGACGTTCAGCAGTTAAAAAAGAAGATATTACAACTAACTGTCCTCAGAAATAAATACATAAATGTAACACCGAATTAAAACTATCTGCAATATAATAGCAAAAAATAATCTTCTTTTCCTTATTACATCGCGTAAACTCAACAACTTTTTGAATTGTATTCATGCATTAGCGCTTAATTCAGCGCTTTTACCTGTTCTGACAGAGTATTGCGTTGTACATTATGGCGTAATTTGTAGTATCTCTTAATGATACTGCCGCACGGTGTTTTTTAGTAAAAATAAAGCCTGACACATTATTCGTATTCCTGGTACGAACACCCTGTGGATCTGTACAGTGGAGCGTACTGTATACTCACTGTGTGCGGAGGCGATGCTGTCCTTGCGGGATATGGTGGAGGCGATGCTGTCCTTGCGGGATATGGTGGAAGCGATGCTGTCCTTGCGGGATATGGTGGAAGCGATGCTGTCCTTGCGAGACAGTGTGGAGTCTCTTCGCCCCAGGCTCTCTGCCCCTGAGGGCCGCCGACCGCGATGCTCGGGACTGCCGAACGGACTCGCCAGCAGTCCGCCACTGTCCCGCCGGCCCAGGCCTGCCACACACACCGCAAAACACACTCACACCTGCTGTCACGGGGGTGTAAGAGACCACAATTCTGTCGCGAGGCTTTGACACCCGATTGACGACCTGGATCATGTACCTTACATAATAGTGTGAACTTCCCTCTTACATTTCATTAATATAGATATGAGTTATATTTATTGTCTTTTTCCTAGTATCGGATTTCTTCGATAGGTCCGCATCAAACACCTATATTTTCCGATTACGCCCGATTCAAGGTTATCCAATGCTGTAAATTACATGAAAATAGTAATCTTAATATTTTAGTTTACCATTAATGAAACAATCATATACTCTACACTTTTCTGTTTTCTTAAAAAACAGCAATACTTTCATAAACATTAAATCAAATGATTTATTCAAGTTTTACTATTCGACAACTATTAACTATTACCTATCTTTTGTTTGATATAGATACATATGTGTTTTTTTTACTTTAACAATAATTTATTAATACAATCGTATTTCTTCATGCCCTGAGGCTTTTACTATCAAATACTACAACACGCTACTGCATCCCACCAAACTCAACTTTCAGTCATTCTTTCAACATTCGAACGACTTCGTTTTTCTTTCTCTAACTGTCTGTAGAAACAGCAAACGAAAGATTCTCCTGCTGTGAGGAAACGGGTTTGCCTCCCGTGAAATAGGTTACTGTAATTTTTAATATGTCATATTAATAAGTGTTTAGGTTGGAAAGACATGTGAAAAAGGAAGAGAGGAGGAACATCTTTGGAACAATCGAGGATTAGAACTGAGAGAGTTAGATTATGGCAGGTCGTGAAAAATAGCAAAAGCAGTCATTGAATTTAATGAATAAGTAAACTGAAATGTTATTAAAACGAAGTTTAAAGGTTTATGAATCAAATTGTAAAACTATAAACAGGAAAAGAAAACTGATATAACTCCTGTGAGATTTTCGTATATATAGTGTAAGCTTATAGAGAAACGCACACGGAAATCTGGTTCGACGCTCTTTGCACCCCTAAACTTAAATATCATAATCAGTCTATACAATAAAAAATATTTGACATAGATATATAAACATGATTTTAACATTCATTTATATAAACAGTGAAATCATTTACCTCATAAGCCCCAGCGTTTTGCATATTTCGCAGCAGGATTTAAGGACTTGGAAGCAGTTTAGAATTATGAGAAAACAGGTAAAATCCTCGACTTCAGCGATATAACAAACCTGGTTGTTGAATTTGATAATCAGTTACCATAACACACCGAAGTTTGTGTAATCTATGATTTTTATAACTTCCAAAACAATGTTCAGCAGACTTTAATAAATGGCTTCCACGATTAACTCTCAAAACTTGTATCTTCTACGGACTCCTTCCCCTTTTACGGACGCAGGTGGTTACCGTGGAAGATGTTTACTCTTCCATGAAAATCTGTTTCCAAGTTTGTTAGCGTTCGTAAGTATGGAGGTAGACTGTTCAGTTCCACAATCCACTCTCATTCTACTCAATTTTGTCTCAGAATACTCACTGTTTTGTCCTTTTCATCTCACAAAATACAATTTTAATGCAATGTAAGCTTGTAAAATTTGTTGTCACTTTTCTTTTATAGCTTAAAAGTTTCATCATTGAATGCTTTATACTTTGCAGATTATATATCACCGACTTGAGGATCGCACATTGACAATTACTGAAATGTGTGATATACTGCCAGTTTCTTCATTTCTTACCATAATGATTAATTGACTCGAACATTGAATACTGTCACCCATGAAGTAGCATGTTGATTAATACGTTTCTTACGTTCAACACAGTTTTCACGCATTTGCAGCCGGATATTTTCTTGAAATGATGAAAACGTTTCGGCAACGTCTGAAACAGTTTCGCAGTGATCTTGCAGATTCACATTAGCAAGAGACCTGATGAAGACAACAGAGGGAGTTGTCTAAACATTGTCATCGTTTTAAGAAAATATCCGGCTGCATACTGTGAGATCCCACTTCAACAGCCATTGGGAAATATCAGTGTGAATAAGTTGTAAATAATATACGTATTACTGTTTAAAGAAGGCCTCACACTTTAGTAGTATGTATAGAACCTGGGGTAATTTTAAGTGTTTTTTTGCTATATTTCATTTGTTGAAGTTGGTAAGACTGTATAAGCATAGTAGCCATCTAGCCCGGAAAGCGCAAGTTTAAGAATGAAAATGGCGGATGGAGTGATGTTTTTGTAGGTCGGACAGCATTCTATATCTGGTTTTATGAATGTGAAGAAAACAATGTATTGAGAGAGTGTGTGTAAATAAATCGTAATTGTTCTAGAAAAATGCAGATTCTTTGACTTATAAAAAGATATACGATTACTTAGTGAAGAGAAGTGAAGATATTTTGGGACATATCGTCCTCAGCGGGCTATCATTGAAGAGAGCCTCGCAATACCCGTGAAAACTATGTTGGATTTATAGGCCGGGAAATGTCCATTCACATGAATGTGTTTGTTATTTTTTCGTCTTACTGCCTGCGTAGCTCACCCACTGGTCCGGCCGCCCTCTCGTCTGGCACGCTGGCCACCACTATCTCCAGCTCGCCCTGGCCCGACAGCAGCGCCTGCGCGTCCTCCAGGGTAGGCAGCCCGCGCACCACGCGGCCCCCAGCGTTCACCAGCTCGTCGCCCACCAGGATGCGACCGTCCCTGTAAACAACACAACGCTGCACCTCTACGTCATTCATAAGACCATCGCCAGAGTGTGGAGTGATTAAATATTCCTGCAAAGGCGTTCTAGGTGGCAAGAGAGTGATGAGGGGATGCACGAGAGAAGTAAAGAAATTGGGTTACAAAACTTTGGTCAGACCATTGCTTGAATATGGTAGTGTAGTATGGGACCCACATTTTGAGTATCAAATACAGGAGTTGGAGAAGGTGCAAAGAAGGGCTGCTAGATTTGTTTCTGGAAATTATCGCAGAATGCAATCAGTGACAGATATGATAAAGGAGCTGGAATGGGATTCATTGCAAGACAGGAGGAGGATAAGGAGGGTAATGGGAGTGTACAGGGCATATACTGGCGATGAGGCATGAAAGATATTGCAGTAGGTATGAAAAGTAGTTCATGGAAGGGAAAAGATGACCATGACCACAAGCTGGCACTCGATTTCAGGCACAAGGGTGTGGGAAGAATTTCTTTTTTAGGTAAGGGTGTCAGGGATTGGAATCAGTTACTAAGGGGAATGATGAATAACTTATAGAAAACGTTAAAAGAATTTAAAGTTAAAATTTGTAGAGGGCAACTGTAGGTGGGTGCAGGATAGGGGGAAGTTGGGTGTGTAGGGAAATTACCACCGGAGCGTGTGCTCCATTGCAATTAAATAAATAAATAAATAAATGCCAGACACATTTTTCTGTCAAATAAGGGTGAAATTCATAGGGAGTGTCCATAAACTACGTGTTAGGTCTAGGAGGGGAGGGGTCGGCTGGAAAACTACGCTGCGCTACCTAGGGGGTGGGGGATTCAGATCCAGGTCATGTAGCTTTTCATTTATATTTTTTGTTAGTTACAATACACAAAACTTCATGTGAATATTTATTTCCGTCATTTAATCATCTCCGAATGTAATTTACGATAGCCTGACAAGAGAAAACAGTACAAAATGTCTTCTGGAATCAATAGGGAAAAAGATACGTGAGGGGGAGGGGAGTTCACAGGAGACCAAAATAGAGCTACGTGTTTTATGAACGGTCCCTCAAACACAAATATGTGGAATGCTTACTGGGGATTTTTTAAAATTTAATGTAATTGCGAAGGAGCGCATGCTCTGGTGGCAATTTCCCTACACATCCTTTTTTTACCTTTCCTGTACTCACCTACTTTGTGCTCTAAAAATTTCTACTTTAAACTGTTTCACCGTTTTTGGTGAATTATTCATCAATTTTCTTGGTAACTTATTCCAGTCACTGGCCCCCTTACCTAAGAAAGAAAATGTTCCCACACTCTTGTGCTTGAAATCGAGTGACAGCTTATGTTAATGGTGATCTCCTTACTTCCATGCATTACTTTTAATTCTTACACCAATATCTTTCCACGTCTGATCAACAATAAACGCCTTGTACACCCTCATAACTATCTTCACCCTTCTCCTGTCTACTAATGAATACAATTCCAGGTTACTGATTGTGTTCATTTGTAATTTCCAGAGGCAAATCGGGCAGCTTCCTTTGCACCTTCTCCTGCTCCTGTATTTTATACCCAAAATGTGGGTTCCATAGACTCATGGAGGTATTTGCTTTCGAGTACCTCGGTTTCAGAGTGGAGGTAGAATGTTCAGTTCCCCGTTCCACATTCATCTCGAAGATATTGCTGAGCACGTCTGGTAATCAGCAACTGTACCTATCTTCTTTGATGCCATGTACGAAATGGTCAAAATTTTACAATAAAAATGTCACAACTGTTCAACATTCGACGATTTCCTGATTTCCCATTAGTGTAACAATGAATTCAAAGTATATCTTAACCAAAAATTTGTAAAAACGCCGTTGTCATAAAAAATATGGCATTGATTGCACTCTGGGAATATACTGGGTGATTAGTTGACAAGAACTCCTCGAGCTTGATCCTGTTAAGATGAATATTCTATCTTGTTTTGAATTTTGTTTTCAGTGCTCCGTCTCTGTATAAGTTGCATTGTGCATTCGACAGTATGGAGTGCTTCAGGTCCGTAAATTTTGTGTTATTAAATCTATCTAATGCTATTACGAAACATATATTTATAATGGAGGTAGGGCGGTAGCACTGTGGAAGGAACGTATAAAAGTGCCTTGCAGTGTGGAGGATTTCATTTGTACAGCCGTGAGTCATTTGAAAAGTCTTCTGATTTTATTATGGCCGCACGACATGAATTAACAGACTTTGAAAGCAAAATGGTAGATGGAGCTAGACTCATGAGCCATTCCATTTCGGAAATTGTTCGTGAATTCAACATTTCTTGAGCCAATGACAGACTAAGAACGGCAACACGTAATGTAGGAGGGAAGACTGACGCGTCCGTGCAGAAAGTGAATCAATATTTGGCGTTGTTGGGATATGGCAGCAGAAGGCCGATGCGAGTGCCTCTGCTAACAACACTACACCATCTGTAGCGCCTCTCCTGAGCTCGTCAACATATCGGTTGGGCCCTAGATGACTGGGAAAAGGTTACGTTGTTACAATTCTAGATGATAAGAGCTGATGATAGCGTTCGAATGCGGTGCAGATCCAACGAGACAATGGATCTAGCTTGTCAGGAAGGCACTGTGGAAGGCTCTATCTTGGCATGGGCTGTGTTTACGCGCCATGGGCTGAAATCTCTAGTCAAACTGAACCGACCGATTTTCGTATGGGCCATGGTTGTTTGAACCCAATTGGTGGACCCTCTTTCGGCCATTCTGGACTCCTATATTGCCAGGCATGAATCCAATCAATTATATCTGGGCTATGATTGAAACGTCAGTTCGTGAATGTCCTGCATCGGCAATACGCGCTGTTGAGAAGGCGTGGCGTAATATTTCTTCAGGGGACTTTCGACGATTTGTTGAGACAATGCCACGTCGGCGTGTTGCACATCGCCGTGCAAAAAGGGAGTTCCACACGATGTTTGGAGGCATCTGGCATTTCGGTGTAACATGATTCCCAATATGCAGTAAAATTGTTTTCCGTAGGATATTGCGGATGCCTTTAATTTGTTTTGCTCATCCGTGTTACTTTTCTCTGGTCTGTATTCTTGAGGTATTTATCTTCAACCATAATGATCACTGATCAAATTAACATAGTTTCTTTTCAAAATTAGTTTCCTTCTCATTAGTTTTCACATTGTTTTGGTCCAATCGATCATTTTTTTAATATCCTGATCTTATCTCTTCATAAAAACAACACAATTACAGCTTGTAGCGCCCATTATATGTTTCACTATTCCAATCTTTGCGTTACTATAATTTTCTTCCCACCACTGACAAACTTCTGTGCAACAATATACGTTTCTAGTACGTATCTTTTCCCTATGTTTACCTTAGGAATCCATTATTTATTAGCGTGGGACTTACATCGCGGACAATAGTCATAACTGAAGATCTGGGGCTTGCCTAGGAAAAAAATATTAATACCGATTGTCAGAGGTTACTTCCACTCCTCCATGATACTTAAAAAATTACGCTGTCTTAGGATTAGGCCTACGAACACAACCATCAAATGTCGCTTTATACCTGGCAGCATATTATTATTATTACGTTTCTGGCTTGTAAATCGTATGCCACGGGTTGGGATATTACCTTCCATTACTAGCACAATATGGTACGTCGTATGTGCCTTTCTGCCTTAAATTGGGGTCTAAACGCATTTGTTTTCTGAACTTGTACGAAGTCAGAAATTCTTCCTTATTCCAGAGAAAAAATGACACGGGACACTATATTTATAGAGGATAGTGATTTATTTTATTGCATCTTATATGTTAAGTATTTTACTAGAAATTCTTATTAACAAACTTAAAGAATTATTTCTGTTTTATATATTGTTTCATCATGTATAATATTTTTTATTTCGAACATGTGCACTCGGGGAAGTAATATATTTATTGTACGTAAAGAGAAAGCGCTATAACATAAATTATGATCATATTAGCAGCAGTATCTACGTGTATGTCAGTTAAATGTTTGTGGTCAAGTTGCGTAGCCACTATCTTCCAAAGCGTTGTATACACCTTTAATATTTTAAACAGACATTATAAATTGTCTGACTGTTCCATATTCTGCAATTCGCTCTCGGGTGAAATGAAATCCTAGTGTATTACATTTAACTCTGTCTTAAGTCCTCAGGGATAGCCTATATAATGCACGAGTCAAAAAGAAGTTCTCTGGCCATTTATTTAATCCCATCTCACTGTATCTGTCCACGCTGTTGCTAGGAGCTTCAGGCACTAAACACAGAATGTCCGGCAGGAAAGCTTTGCTGCCACCTACGTAAGCCGCTTCCACGCCCGTCTGGAAAGGCACTAAGCCTCCGTGCGCGCATCGTAGCAACCAAAGCTTTTATAATGTTCTGATCAAAGAGCAACTACTTTTTGACGTCAGTCACCTCAGCGCCAAGTCGAGGCAGGGCTTTCAGAATAAAACCACCAATTAGTCAGTTGCTTCTAAAAATAGTCTTCGACAAACAGGTAATATAAAGATTCATAGAATAACAGATAAAATCTGAAATGAGGGAAGAAATATTATCAAAATGCAGAAGAAGTAAAAGATGCTTTTACCACACGAATAGAACGTAATTTTCGAGCATTTCCGTGTAGCTGGAACATCTTCTGGTGATGTTAGTTGGAATTAGCAAACCATGGTTTTGAAATTTCTAAAAAAAGGATAATGATACAGGTCTCTTGTATGTGAGTGCAATACATAAAATTAAAAAAAAACTTTTATGGTTTTTATTTGACGGCCTAAAAACACATTTAGGACGGCTGGTACGCGGGAACCTGGGTTCTTGCACCTCCCCTGTCCAGTGTACGGAATCATTCTGGTGAGTGTCTACTAACGTAAGAAACAGATCCACTTGTTGTGGTGAGGTACCTGTGCGCGGGTCCTCCCGGCTCGATCAGGTCGACGAGGTAGCGATTAGCGCCGCCCCCAGCTGGCTTCAGCTGCCGCAGCCTCAGACCCACACTGCCACCCGAGTCCCTGTCCAGGCGCACCAGGCGGAACCGCCTCCGAGGCTGCGGGGGCGTCCCCGGCGGCGGCGGAGGCGGGGGGCGGCGTGGCATAGGACTCTGCGGCAGCACCGCCTCCGCCTAGCGAACACACAACACACGTTACATCAGCTACAAGGCCACAAAACTATATCAGTGGCAACGATTGGGCAGTTCTTAATTCATCAAAAAACAAATGGCATTTTTCATTATGGATGAACAACAAATGCTATTTATATCGTGCTGTGATTAATATAGTTCTTTATATGAATAGGATATTTATATGGTCTCGGTTTTTAGTTCCGATACATTAGCATCATGAACCAAAATACACGGGTGGAAATGTTAAGTGCTGCACCGAAACGGATTTGTGATAATTGTACGAAATTTGGCCCCAAGTATCACCATAAGAAGAGTGTTGAATGATTAATAGTTGAAGACGTACATGTAATAATATGCGAATTAAGAGGCTATTTGCTATATAAAATTGGTACACTGTGGTGTAACATGGAACTTGTTTGTTCACATGTTTTCGGTGACCAAGTATGTCAATGTGGAAGTGACGCTCAGATACACCCAAATGTCTGACTTCCAGAGTCTGACTTCCAGAGGGTCGTATAGGTTGCCCTTTCAGTTTGTTATCATTTGTTCTGGAAACTACCCTGAATACAAATACAAGGTTTACCATAATTCCACCAATTCAGTCTGCGTGTAACACTTTCCATTTCGGTCAGTATATTTGCCTCCAGATACAAAATAATGTATTTGAGCACTAAACCAACACCAAATTATTCCGGACAATCTAGCAACCAATGGAATTTTTCTCTCGAGAAAATAAACAATAGTAATTCTGGTACTTGAGCATACAGCAAACTTCCTACCCCTTACGCACACACACTATGGAAACCATAAATCACTACATCATATCAAGGTCGGTATTGCCGATAAATTAAATATTCATAGTGTGATGTGTGAAAGTATTGTTTTGTCGTAGATATTTACGCGAAGTTCTTGCACAATTGTAGTATTTTTAGAACAGGAGTTGAAAAAGGCTTACGGGTTAATAGTAAACAGTAATAGTGAGTCTAGTCGTTAATTAACAGCAATGAAATATTAAAATATGTGTTTATATCTTGAATACGTTTTATTAAGCACTGGAAACTGTGTTAAACACTGGAAACAAACTATAGTTATCCAGGTCCATCACCCACCTAAAACGCTCTCAAGTGAGTAAACAGGGCGGGCGAGCAAGAAATAGCAAAGCAATAGTAGAGGGCTACGACCCACAGTGGTCCGGAATTGGAATATAGTGGACATTCGAATCCGAAAAAAATTGCTTTAGATAGCATTTGTTATGCTGATCAAAAATGGTTATGTTCAATTTTTGATAGACATGATTGCTTCACACTTAAAATAAAAAAAAAGTATGGGTGGAAATCTATTTTATTTTTTCACGGCCCTATATTAAAGTGTCAAAGTCATACCTTATGCAATCATAAGTACCTATCCTACTTAATATTACAACATAAAAATTACTTGCGTATCCTTGCCGCTTTGACAACAGGGCGCAAGTGAATTTCGGCGATAAAATATAACAAACATTCGAACTAAAGTCATAATATCGATCCAAAAAAATTGCTTTAGGTAGCATTTGCTGTGCTGATCAAACATTGTTATGTTCAGTTTTTGATAAAAATGATTCTTTCACACTTTAAATAAAAAAAATGTATGGGTGGAAATCTGTTTTTTTTTCACGGCCCTATATAAAAGTGTCAAAATCAAACCTTATGCAATCATAAGTACCTATCCTACTTAATATTACAACATAAAAATTTCTTGCGTATCCTTGCCGCTTTGACAACAGGGCGCAAGTGAATTTCGGGGATAAAATATAACGAACATTCGAATAATATCAATACAAAAAAATTTCTTTAGGTAGTATTTGCTGTGCAGATCAAAAATTACTATGTTAAATTTTTTTTGGATCCATGTTATGACTTTTGTAAGAATGTCCACTATTTTTTAACCATGAAATTCACTTGCGCCCTGTAGTCAAAGCGGCAAGATATCTAAGAAATTTTTTATGTTGTAATATAAAGTAGGATAGGTACTTATGATTGCATCAGGTTTGACTTTGACACTTTGATATAGGGCCTTTAAAAAAAAAAAAAAAAAAACAGATTTCCACACATACATTTTTTTTTATTTTAAGTATGAAGGACTCATTTTTATCAAAAATTAAACATAACAATTTTTGATCAGCACAGCAAATGCTACCTCAAGTAATTTTTTTGGATCGATATTATGACTTTAGTTCGAATGTTCGTTATATTTTATCGCCGAAATTCACTCGCACCCTGTTGTAAAAGCGGCAAGGATACATAAGAAATTTTTATGTTGTAATATAAAGTAGGATAGGTACTTATGATTGCATAAGGTTTGACTTTGACACTTTGATATAGGGCCGTTAAAAAAAAATAGATTTCCACCCATACATTTTTTTATTTTAAGTGTGAAGCACTCATTTCTATCAAAAATTGAACATAACAATATTTGAACAGCATAGCAAAAGCTATCTAAAGCAATTTTTTTTAATTCGAATGTCCACTATATTCCAATTCCGGACCACTGTGCGACCTGGAGAAATAGCACGTTGATTAGCAAGTCGCCGGTTGCCAAGCGCCAGTAACTACTGCAATCTGATAAAATGACTTCACACAGCAAGTTAGCGAGGAGGTGGTAATAGGAAGGGGAAGAATCTATTTAAACGCTCGTCTGGCTGGCTGGCTGTCTCTCTCCGGAAGTCATCAACGTACCACATCGACGCAGACGCCGGAAGGCGTCGGCATGGCGCCGCCGGGGCGATGATGACAGAGGTCTGATACCATGCTGATCTCTACTGTGATAGCGGAATGTGGGCGGTTAGAGGGTCAATCGTGTGGTCATAGCCATGTAGGCATAAGCTTGTAGAGAGATTATCAATACTCCACTTAGTCTGGGCTGTGAAGCGCCCATCAGTTACATGCTCGTCTTATCCTTAACCCTATCTCCAACGATCAGGTTACGATTTTGTTATAAAGACAATTAAACATTTTAAGTATTCGCGTATGTCATCAGATCTCTGTTAATGAAATAAAGCTGTAAATATGTAATTGCCGTTTACCATAATTTATCCTGGCCTTCTATATTGATCCTAAATTAATATCTGAATGTACTAAGCCATAAAACCTGTCAGATGTTGCAGGAGGGACCTATCACAAATATTCTCATCAGAACCATGGTCGACTTCAATATCCACCTGCGAGTCTCCTCTTTTGTACACATGCAAGCCGTCAGCTCAGAAATTAGAAGTATTGTATAATAAAAAATGTTCCGCTCGAGATATTATTGATTTATTAATTACTTTTATTCAGTGGCAGTATTACATTTCGATGCATTCTCTCGTATCGTACATCAGCTCCTTTCGCACAGGGCGACGAGCCAGACTGCCTGCTCTGCGCCTCCATAAAAAAACACAGGCGTACAAATCAACAACCCTCGCCAGACAGCTGTGCTGGTCATGGTCACATATTATTAATTAATATAAACACTATCCTACCCCGGTTACTACACATGCTACTACTATCTGTGGAACTCTATTTACATCTTATTACAATTATTTATATTAATTATAATCTGAATATTATTAAATACACTCTATAAATACGAATTTAATTATTTATAGAGCAAAGAGAAGGAGACAAAATTAAACTACTGTACAAAACGTCAGACGTAAATGTCAGAGATCCACGGCTGCAGTACAAGCTTACCCTTGCTGCTCTTGCCAATCAGCTGACAGAACTTACGTAACCCTCTCGACTTATTTAATTAGCTGGATCGTAGTGGCTACGTGTCTCAGGTAAGCCTCGCAAACCATTGGAGTTTGTGACTGACCTGGTAGCCGTCCAGCTGTGAGGACAGGAACTGCGCCCTGCGGGCGTCGCTGCAGCTGCGTGGAGGGGGAGGGGGCGTCGCGGACGGCGTCGGGGAGGGCGTCGGGGACGGCGTCGGAGAGGGCCCGCGCGTCGGCAACACCTGCAGACAGATACAGTGCAAGCTCAGCCACGCAGGTAAAGGAAAGCCAGGAATTCCTTCAAGAAATTCAATCCAGGCAACAGGTCATAGTTCCAAGTTTATTTTTCACATTATTCACAAAGCTTCTGAGAACAGAACAAGAGGAATATTAAGGGGCGTCGATTAATTACGTGAGGTATTTTTTCGGAAATCTGGACCCATCGCTCCCCGTGGTGAGATTTGGCCGGACCCCCCCCCCCCCTCATGGTGGGGTGAGATCTTGAGGTGCCCCCTCTCCCTGCTGACGACCTTTTTCTTAAGGTCTCCTGTCCTCAAGGGCAGTTAGACCTCCTAACGTTGTGATCGACATCGTTTATAGACGTTTTTTAGCTCTAGTGTTCTTCAAGAAATTAAAAAGTTGACTAGAGATTTTGTTGGACTTCCCCCCCCCCCCTATTTCACTTCACATAAGTAATGGACGTCCCCTTACAGTATTTGATATGATACAAAGATTACATTGGAAACAGAGTGCAGGTCTGGCCGTAACAGTGATCTTCAGCAGAAGAAATTATGTAAGAACGATCCCTGGTACATATGCAGTCACTGATAGTTGAATGCAGTGGTATGCAAGTAGTTTAATCCCGATAAAGTTCTTCCACCTTGAGTCTGAGTCTGCTGACGCTCCTTCCAACTACTTTATTGTAGTACTGACTTATACGGTATCGCATGTCTATTCTTTGTCAATTTCGTCTCCATAGCTTCATTCAGTAGCTTATAACCATCATATACCCAGTTGTGGCCGTAGTTAAGTTGTTACAAATAGAAAAAAAGAACTTTAAAGAAAAGTATAATAAGATTGTATTAAAGGAATTGTATAAACGGGAATTAATAATGTGGTTCTTGATTTACTGAGATGCATCATGATATAAGCAAAAACAACTGAAGGAAAGAAATAGTTTATGAAAGCTTCTTATATTAATTTCGATGATACGTGAAAGGATGTAGTAACAATTCTACAGTAAAGTTTAGTGAATGCACAAGTGTCATATAAATTAGTGTTTAAAAATGAATCACGAAGTGAATGTTAGCAAACGAAACTTAGACACCCATAATACGTATGAAATACAGAAGGATAACTGTATCTCTCTTCAGGTGGATGCAAAGTATTCGATAATATAAGGAGACCAACATTCCGTGTCCTTAAAGTACTTAAAAAGGACGCATTATACTCGCTATGACTAGAAGGAAATGAAAGAATTGAATACTACTCTATTAAAGAATAATTCGAAGAGAAAGTCACATTCATATGATGGTGAGTTTGGTATCCCCAGTTGCAAATTAAATAGAGCTCCCTTATAAGCTCTTCATTACTGATCAGATTGTCCCTTTAAATATTCAGTATTTATGAAACCACATTTCAGAGTCTTCAATTCTTTTGTTCTCGGTGATCTGCTCCAGATTTCGGTTCTGTTCAAAGTTACACTCTAATCAGCAGTTCAATAAACATTTTAGATGTTAATAAATTAAAAAATTATATATCAATTTTCTTAGCCTACATGCTTCCACAGTCTGTGGTTATCGAATATATTATTTCTGTTTTACTCAGTTTACGCTAAAAGATATTACTTGTTTGATGTATAAGTCCACTGGTGGTGGGGCATAGGGGAGAGACGCAAGCCGCCGAGCATACCAGTCGATTGGTAGAATACCTCTGATTTCGCAGTTTATTGAGTGTTGATAAGTCGACGCTTTTCACTGGTTGTTACGCGTTACTGTTTTGCCATTTGCGATTGCTGCTAGCGGAGCAACACGTACGTACCCTTGGCGGAGGACTACTTCTTTCCGCGACTGCGTGAATGTGCTGTCTGGGAGGCGTGGGGGGCGGCGTGTGGCCACGGCGCGGGGGCGGTGGAGGCGGCACCCTCTGTGGCACCGCGGAGCCGCCCCCGTTGTCGTGTAGGCTAGCGGGTCCGTCGCTGTCGTAACCTGACTCGTTGGAGCTGACGCCTCCACAGACTGCCGTCGCAGGCGGCGGCGCTAGCAGCGATCTCTCCGACCTGACACCACAACAACGAGGCTTCAAGGTACTCAGCCGCTGCCAAAATAATTTATTTACACACCTAAGAAACTAATAGTGACCTTAACACATACAACAGATTCTAATACAAACCTCCCCAAATACCGATGAACACTGAATCACCAAAACCTCCTTGGAGTATCCTGCCCTGTTGTTTTCGGTAGCCATATAGAAGGGAAGAGACAATTATGACCACAAGCTGGCACCAGGCCTCAGACGTAACAGAGTAGGTAAAATTTTCAGTCAGGAGTTTAGGTATTGGAATAAATTACCAAGTGGAGCGATGAATATTTTACTAGAAATATTAAAGGAATTTAATACTAACATTCGTAAACGCAAAATTAATAAATAAAAACTATTTTATCTAAAAAAAAAAAAAATCCTGAAATGTGTAGGGAAACTACCACCGAGACATGTCTTACGTGGTAATTAAATTAAGAAAAGCAATAACAGGTGGAAATCACGGTGGTGGTGGTCGCCCAGGTTAATTAACGTCATTGATTGCGCTCTCTTTACCACATAAATTAAACTTAAATCGGCAAATGATTCCTGTTATCAAATATTCTTTCGTTCACGGCTAAACACAGCAGCCACAAAATTAACTTTACAGTTCTCGATATGTGAAAAATTCTTGTGTTGTTTCGTTAAAATAATCTGAAGTGAGAGGTTCATAATTCCGAAATAGAACTTGATTTCAAAATTGAGCACCATAGTAGCTAATCACCAGGTAAAGTCTGTCAGAGTAAGGTAGGAAGTGATCCCAAACCACAGCCGCTTATATCATCCGGTCTTTTCTTAGCTCAGAAAAGGGTTCCAATTTTGGTTTCAATGATGGAAGCCAAATACTAATAATATCTTATAACATTTCTGTCTAACTACGAACTGCCCGATTGCTTTCGAAGCGTGATTTAAATCATTGCCTCTCTTAAGCCGTCAACAAAAGTATTTTAAACCTTTTCATAAATTTATTGAGAGGTAGAAATATTAAAACATATCTTTAGATGTCGACGAATCTCAGAAATAAATTCCCGCTAGCACGTCTTCCCGAGACAGAGCCCGGTAGTGATCGGTAACGCTCGGGACTGGCATTGACAAGGACGTGGGTTTGAATCAATGCCCGGCTTTCCTGATGTCAGTTTCTAACGTCGATGCCAGAATTGCTCCTTCAAAAAGCCGTGGCCAAATTCCTTTCCGTTCCTCATCTTCAATCCTCTGCCGACGCTAATGAGCTGTACATCGAAGAAACGCAAAGCCAGTAGGCGGAAGAAGAAAAACTTTCTCGAAACTGTTCTCGTATGGGACCAAATTGGATTTATCTAATGTCCTAGTACAGTAGTAATAATTACGAATTTTTCATTCCATTTTGAGAACAATTCATTGAAAATGTCTAAAGCTTGTATGTTTACCGATTATGGCTATCCTGCCAGGAAGGTAGAAAACTATAAATTCTTATCATATAATGGGATACCCGATCCCGGGTGTTGGCGGTTGCAGTGGAGGATGTACTCCCGCTTGGAAACCTTCTTGGGAAGTTGAATTGGCGTAGTTTCCTGTTGTTTCCCCCTTCTGAGTGTTCTTATATGTTATTGTAAGTGTGGATGACAACGATAGTGTTTGTTTTCAGTATAGATTGTTGCTTGTGTTGTGTAAATTGAGAGACGAAGAAGGGAGAGAGTGAAAACCGGGTCCAGCACATGCAGGCCTACTCGTTCGAAAGACACCACAAGGCTGCCTGGCTTAACTTCCCCTCCGAAGGATGAATCACCATCAACAGTGTGGTATGTCCTCATGCTCCATACGCATTGTGGAGAGGTTTGGGATTAAGAATTCTACTCCACCTCCTCTCCTACCCTGCTAGCCGAGTCTTGATGAAAATTTCTTCCACCACCAGGACACGAACCAACTAACCCCGCCTCAGTGCTAGACAGCATCACGGTGCCGCAGCCAACAGAGACAACAGGACTGAGAAACTATACATTAAACTTGCAGCAAGAATTGTCAGTGCGACATACTAAGATACGTGATCAGAAACCAAGGTTATAAAGCCTGTAATGAAACAAGTAACTTCTATTTAACCGAAGCAAGACAAAATTGATGAAATGTAGCAGAAATGACACCAGTAATAGTAGATTAAATATCAAAATAGGATTGGATACGAAAAAAGAAGTGAGTTCTGCAAGTTGGGAAGTAAAATTACAACTCATGGCCGAAGCAGGAATGATGTTAAGAGCAGATAGCACTACCTAAAAGATCTTTCATGAAAAAGAGAAATAGTTTAGTTACAAATATTGATCTAGAACATTTTAAAACTCTGTGTATGGAGAACAGCACTTTATGGTAGCAAAACGTAAACTTTAGGAATACCAGAGAGAAGGAAAATTGAAGCAATTGAAACGTGGTGCTATAGAACGGTACTTAAAATTAAGGGGAAAGATGTACGAGTTTTGCAAATAATGGGTGAGGAAAGAAGTTCGTGGAAGAGTTTTAGAGAAAGTAGAGGCTAGCAGGATTGGTTAATTTGTTAGTGGAGGGAACAATTGTAGGTAAGAACTGTAGAGGAATATATAAAGCAGATAATTGAGAACGTGGGTTGTAAGGGATATGCAGAGATGAAGAGGTTGGCCCAAGATAGGAAGGGATGGAGGATTGCATCAAACCAGTAGAGAGACTAACAAAACAAAAAGCAAAAAAATTATAGGACCAATACAGTCCGCTGATAGTATATACATTAGGTTATTTTTCGACATAGTTTTCATATCGGTTTAGCCATTTGTCACTTCGTGGAATGAGTTTGAATATCTTCTCCTGGTGAAAATATTGTCCTTGCGTGTTCAGCCAAGTTGTCGCGAAGTGTTTCACCTCCACGTCTGAGCCAATCGTCGGCCTCTTGCGTGCTCCTTCTAGTGAGGAAAAAGGCGAAAGTCGCTTTGAGCGAGGTCCGGGCGGTAGGAAGGAAGGTGATGACGTGCTGGTTCAGCCAGCGCTATCCTCGTCGGTCACGTTTTCTCTACTGACCGCAAACTTTCGATACCATCCTGTGACATGGTGACGAGACATTGCAGTCTCTCCTTAAACCTCTACCAGTGGGCGGTGAATTTTAGCTGCGAATACTTTTCGCCCACAGAAATGGAATAACCGAGCGGATTTCCTCGCGAGACCAGTTTTCCAAACGAGTCGCCACTTGTGTTTACCTACAACTAGCGCTGTAGTTAACGGGCGGCTAAAACTCTGCACAGTTACCAACCGCACAATTCTAAATTTTGTAGGAATATTGGCCCTGTAACCTTACTTTCTGATCATCCCTCGTATTACCACTTGTATCTTAAAAGCTATAAATATTGCTGACGTAAATGAGAATTGGTACACCGCTTTTGACGATACTTTTATTTCACTAATTCCAGATTCACTGTTACTGATAATATGCATACGGTAGAGTGCGAAACGTGGTGGTAGGAGCTGGGGCGGGTCGCAGCGGGCGACATGATTGGCACGTACTCGTAACTCGGCGCTAACTTGGTCCCCGCAATCGAGTTAGCTGAAGTAGAGGCCAAGTTGGCGCCACCCTACTCCGCGGTCACTCATAAATTACGGGCAGAGAAAAATAGCGCCGCGACACACGAATTCATCAACCTCAGCACGGAGCACATGGGTCAAGGACGACAGTGACAAAATACCCAAAGTAGGTGCATCACGACTACGATTAAAAGGGTTTATCCACAGGAATACTCTGGCCAAATATTCTTTTTGCTTCAGTATCCTTAGATGTTACAGGAAGGCACGTATACCGAAACTACTGTAGTCAGTAGATTTTTTAAGTAAAATCCCGTTTATAAACAACTGTAGTGGTTAGTGTTTTTTATTCCCCAGACACGTTTCGCCCTTACGGTATGGGGACGTATTGTGATAATTTTCATATGGCGGTCTGAAACAACAATTTACGCACTTGTGCAGCAACAAGTACAGGAAGACACTTGGCAGAATATTCAAGTGCAACATCAAAAACAAACGTCTGTTCCAGACCGTCATGTGAAGATCACTACCGTACCTCCACTGATGATGCCCCACATCAGAATGGCGAAACGTTTCTGGCGAATAAAAACTGTTCACCACACCATTTGTCAGTAGACGGTATTTATTTATAAAATCAATTGTTCAGCAGCTGCGGAAAATGCTCTATAACCAGATTTATGCTGTATATTGAGTCAAAATTTCCCTATTATCTGTCGCTCTTATACGTAGTAGTTTTGACGATAGTACTTTCTATGTGTAACCTTCTACTATAAGAAATCAACGACATGCAGCGTGCTGAATGAACCTGTATCGTCTGAAAAACGCAAGAAAACCAAACGCACTGTTAATATTTTCCTTTTTTTTTCTTCTTTTTTTTACAGCCCTTCATACAATTGTAAGTATGCTACTGTGCCTGTTAGCAGAGCAGTAGCGCTTGGGCCTAGCTATTCAGAAAACGCGAGTTCGAATCTTAGTCCGATCGACCAGATTTCGATTTTCCACGACGTCCAGAAATCATTCCAGCCGAATGCCGGGATGGTTTCTTCCCGTTCCCGTCTCTAATGACATCGACGTCGACGATCCCCAAAACCGGATGCAAAAAATGAACTGGCGGTAGTTGTATTATTACAATTTCTGCTCAATAAACAGCGCGACTAAAGAAGATAAACACAATATTCAGTTGCAAACTCCCAGCCTGCAGGGTAGGCCTGAACCCGCGACCTTTCAACTCGAGGTCAGTGCGCTAGCCTGTACGCTGCAGGGAGGGCAAGTACCGATATTCTCACAGAGGAAAATTATGCTGTTATTTTTTGATGGGAAACTTTCATAATGCCTATCAACCACTGCAATGAACAAATAATTAAGCACACTTTCACATCATAAGCATATCCTCCATTTTACTAGCGTATTCCATACCAACCAAAACAGAAAAGTTTCCATAAATACGGTGAAACTGAGGAAAACTTTACAGGCTGCACTACGGGACTCGATAGTTGCTAGCAGCCCAAAAATTAATTGAAAATAACAACTCTACAAGTACTGCCAGTCTCTAAATCTCGTGGTAAGGGACGGGATGCAATATCAATAAAGGCTTTCAGAAAGAATTGCCGAGGTAAGTATTACAGTGATAAGACTGCCAACCGTAACAAGCGGAGAGAATTTATATACAGGAAAAGACTATATTATTTGTCTGAATCATAACCGGGCACACTAAAATCTATCAACCTGGAGAAATTATAGAAATTGGTAACATTAAGCTAATTGTTATTCTTCATCTTTCGATTTTGGCCTTCTTCAGACTTTTCTTCTCATCCCAGATTTTTTTTCATTCTTTCACTTATTCTTTCCTTCTTTCTTCGTACCAGGAAGTCTTGGTCTTTGTACACTATTACTGCAATTTATAAATTTTACTTTGAAACACTTTTTGATTCTCTATCTAATCCCAGCTGGATTACAACTTTTGTACAAGGCATAAGTTTGTGAGGAGGCTTGGAGGGATACTGGTTGAAGCATTAGGAATAATGCATGGAAGGAGAAAGGCGACCATGACCACAAGCTGGCACTCGATTTCATGCATAAGGGAGTGAGAAAATTTTCTTTTGTGGGTAAGGGTGTCAGAGATTGGAACAAATTACCAAGAGATGAATAATTTACCCAAAACGCTGAAGGAATTTAAAATTAAAATTTGTAAATCGCAAAAGTAGATAGGGGAGGAATTTAACCCTCAAACTATATAAGATAATAAAAAATAAAAATAAAGGGATAATTAGTTGACAGGAAGTGGGCTCCATCGCAATTAAAAAGGATTAATAAAATTAAATGAACCTTTTCCATATCTTTTCTCGTACCCTCAACGCATTCACTCATTTAATTATTGATACATTTATAATGTTAAACAATACTGCAGTTTACCAACTACAGGGGGACTATCAAACATTCGGACCACGATTTTTCTTCAAGTTATAGGGGCGTGTAGTAGACCCCAACGGTAATATTGTGAAGCAGCGGTAGAATGTAACTCTCAAGCAGCCTCCAGAATATATATCTCGAAGCTTTCCCTCATAGTGGCGTACTTGACCAAAGTAAAACGCTGATCTGAAATACCTCTGAAACCTGCAAAACGATTCCTATACATTCAGTTGCGCTCAGTTCATTTTTCATGTTGGTATTCAACTTCGCGCGCATTCGCCGTAGCATTAATGGCAATCCTTTCTATTGTTCTCCGCGAGTAGGGTAATGTTTTGTAATTTGCAACAAATAATACCGCCGTGTTACCCAAAACGGCTGCAATTGTTCGAGAGCAGAGGACGGGTGTTTGCGCAAACAATGAGTCCTTTCTCCTCCCCGACAATAAGCGCCGTATTTCCCAGCAGCTCCGAAACGACGTAGCTGAAAAGGTCCGTACATTTCATGTAGCTGATTGATAAATCGACGAATGACATGAATCGTTGTTACGTCTAATGGCAGCAATTAATTTACGCAAAATCGAAAGAACGTTACTTTGCAAATACACGATCAGAAACATTGTTCCGTAGGGGAAGCGTAATTTTCCAAGCAGAAATTAGTGAAGTACCATGAATAAACACCTCAGAATTCCAGAAATATGAATTGTGGGGAGAATATGTTCAGTTCTATTAATTTCACTTTCTTTCTTACTAATTCTTAGCTTTGTTTGTAATATCTTTCGGTAGCCATTACAATATCCGCAAATACAATAAGTTCTGAAACTGTTTCCATGCATATAATAAATCTATATCTATAAAACTAAAACCGGGTATATTTATACCAGAAAAACTTGAAATCTACTGCGAAGACTTCGATGGGGTTTTCACCGTTTTAAAGCTTTGAATATCAACTCAGTTGTTTGGTATGTCTTATGCTTCTACGTTACATAACGCCGGAATATTAAATGAAATTCCGAACATATGGTGGGGAATACCACAGATGGAACCACTAGATGCAGCATGCTTCGCACTAAACACACAATTACAATGTCTCTGACCATAGCCTTTAATGAAAGCTATATAATAACTATTTTGCACATTAAACAAAACTTGAAGTATTCTTTCCTTTAATTCGGGATATTCAATTTTTAAACGCCATAGATAGCCGTAAAAACAACAGAGATTTTCTTTGACCACGATCTCTGGCAGTAGGCCTACAACTACATTGTCTCTGGCCATCAGCATTAGTCCTCTATTTGAATAAACTCATTTATTTACGGTAATATTATTCTTGATTTACTTTTGATATTTTTTATAAAAGGCTATAACTTCGGAATTAAAGTATCTGGTGTTTCGAGCAAAACGTATATCCATTTACTTCGCAACTGAATCAAATGTGAGTTTCTAACATTATCTAGCGTTGTTTAGTAATTTGGTAATGCAATTTCTTAACCAAATTAACGAAGCTTGATACACATGAATCTTTTCGGACGAATGAAAATAGTGTACGTGCAAATAAACTTCAACCCACCCGTTTCATGATAGGGGGCGGATGAATCTAGGTTTGCTTTCATTCCGAAAAAAAGTTGGCACGAATTATGTGGATCTTTGTACAAATGTTTCTCTGTGCGGGAATAGAAATAGCGTACGGGTAAATCTACGGCTAGTGTCGGGCAACGTCGGGAACTCCGCTAATAAATAAATAAAAATTGTTCTAGAACGAATTTAGTAGCTCATTCTCAACAGCTGAAATTATTTCCACTTTTATGCGTTGTTCTGCAATATGATTTATACGTAGATACATAATTGTTTTCGTGCTATCAGCAACAATCCTCTAATCATAGATCACTGGTTCATTACGCTTTGTGACTATCATTAGTTCGTACTGAAGTTGCTTGGCAAAAATTCTTTCACTTGGACGTTTTTAAAAGATAACATTTAGGCGTCACTAAATCTAATTTGTCCACCCGTTCCGTTGGCTCAGCTGGCTGTGACACCGTTATGGTTCCCGGTTAGCTGTTTCGAGTACTGGTGGTGGTAGAAATTCTCATCATCAGGTCTTGGTCGGCAGGGTAGGAGAAGTGGTGGTGCACAGTTCCTAATCACCAGATTGTGCACCAGAGTCATGTAATAAATCTCAAACCTCAAACCAGTGCGTATGGAGTGAGGGCATACGACACTGTTGATTGTGATTCGTACGTCCAATGGGGACGTTGAACCTGGTGGCCACCGAGTAGTCGAAGAATAGGCCTGAATGCATCGGTACCTGGTTTCACCCTCTCTTTTCCTACATCTTTCATTCGTTCACACACTACACTTTCACAGTCATCAACACTTAGGAACACTGAAGATGGCTACCAGAAACCACCTACCGAGCGTGGCGGTGTAACGGTTAGCGTTCTCGCCTCGCATTCGGGAGGACGGCGGTTCGAATCCCCGTCCGGGCATCCAGATTTGGGTTTTCCACGGTTTCCCCAAATCGCTCCAGGCAAATGCCGGGATGCTTCCTTCAAAAGGCCATGGCCGAATTCCTTCCCATTCCTTGCCCCCATCCTTGCCCCCCCATCCTTTCCCGTCTCTAAAAGACCTCGATGTTAAAAAGAGACGTAAAGCAGATAAAAAAAACCACCTCGGTTCATCTTCCCTGACGTTGCCATGGCGGGGTAAACAAGCCGCTTGGCGACTGTCTACACGCGGACAGGGCGTTCATAAGAAGATTAGTAATTTATTTTCAGTGGATCTATGTTTTCACTTCACTGCGATTATTGAGTCCTCAAACCCTCAGTCCAAAGTGAGGTGAGAACTGCGTCATGCTTGTAAGATCCCCCCTTTCTGGATTTAGGTAATTTACCTTAGCTCCTCTTGATATGTTTAATCTGCCCGTCTTCAAGCCGTAATATTAGCTGCAGAAGCCGGCACATTATTTCAATTCACAGTTCAGAAACAAATAAATAATATATATATCGACAATGTATTCTTTTAAGAAACACTCGAAAGCACTTTTTTATTTATAATCATTTGGTACAAAATACACTTCTTTACATTCAGTTTTTTTTTATTCAACTACGTGCCAGCTAGATATTACAGTATATTCTCGTCCAAAACTCGCCATATCGCTTCTCTCTTTTCCGCTGTCCAAAGATATACAGGGCGTTCGCCGGGAAACGCAACCCACTGTTAGCGCTACAAGGAACAAACTGCTCCCGGCGAGCGAGCGCTCAGTTTCCGGCATTGTTCGACCGTCGGCCGCGAACTATTTCATAATAATTACGCTTCATAAACTTCATAAACTTGTGTGCTAAGCATTTAAATGTGACGTAATTCATTAGCTTACCTTATAAAAGATGCTGGAAGTGTTGACCCTCTTGTGTAATGCACATTTCACATCTTCTGAACATATTTCAAGACACACGCTGCCCTAACTGACTTAATGATTTTTTGGGTGACTGTTCTAGTCGAAAAGCGATATCGTCAATTTTCTCCTCTGTGAGAATACGGTTGACCGACAGTCTCTTTTTGTTAAAAAATGAACCCGTTTCTCTTACTTTTTTAACCAGACGCAGAATTGTTGATTTAGCTGGCAGTAAAGCGCCAGGAAATTCGCGGCGAAATTTACTGCGACACTTTTTAAACGACTTCTTCTTCACATATGTATCGTAGAGAAATATTCTTTGTTGCAAACTGTAACGTACCATAATTTTACTCACACTCAAACACGGTACAGATTAATAAGAGTATGAAGCCCCAAACCAGCCAAACCGCAAAGAAACGTTTATTCACAACACTGATTAATAAGAGACTGAAGTCACAAACTATCTACAATGCAAAGAAACCGTTCTTAACAATGTAAGGGTCACTGCACTGCACTGTTGGGGCAGCGGAGGTGTTAAACAGTGCGGTGATTCACGGTGCCGTGTGGCGGAAACTGCTGGCACGACTGACCGAGCAAGTTGCCGACGGCAACAGACTGGGAGGGTAGCGTTTTCCGGCGAACGCCCTGTACATTATCATAGATGACCATTGTCCATAGATATTCTGGCACTTCACTACACGCTTATCTTTTTCTTTCTTTCATAGCAATTTAACACATTTGTCTATACAACACAAGCAAGACTAATATCTAATTAATTATTTAACAAAAATTATTCACAAAAATATGTAAGGGACCTTGTCACCTTACATGCTGGAACCACATATTTTGACGAATAACAAGTGGGTTATCTTCTAGGAACCTAGAATGTTAGCAACAACAGTACCGGTACATGTATTGATACTTGAGGTAAAAGAATAACTTTAGATTCTGTCGTTTCTGGACCAGGATTCCTTACATAAAATTCATACATTTACCGTTGTCTATGATCCCTGATGGTTTGTATAGTATCGTGAGGAGGGACCTACTTTGCAGGGAGGTGGTGCTGGGCTGCGGCCTGTGCGGCGTCCTCTGTGGGCGGGAAGCTCCTGCGGTGTCCTGGAGAGCCTGCGCCTGCGACCGCCCTGTGCACGCACTGCTCCGAGGAGGCGCGGGCACGCAGTCTCCCTGGCTGACCCTCCTCAGCCAGCACCGACAGCCGCGACCGCACGTACGAGCACGGGAAGTGCGTCGAGGAGCGGCCGGACGGGCAACCTGCGGCACAACCACGGCACAGCTCAAACATCACTGTGTCAGCACACTCACACCTGGCGGCTCAACGTCACGTGAACACTGTGTCCATGTAGGCGACCACCCGTAAATCTACTCGCATCTACCCTGTCCGGAATATTGGACAATGGATGTTTGCCAGTATGCAAACAGATGTGCGGTAGGGATATCGCGTAAGCGACCCCGGCGCTGACTCTTCAAACTCTGCAAGGGAATTCTTGCTAACAAGACGACAAACATTGTTTTCTTATGAGGAGTGAGCTTTTTTTTTTAGGTAGGGGGCATTCCATTAATTACGTATTCGGACCCCTAACCCCCCCCCCCCCCCCGTGGTTAAATTTCGTGAGATCTGGTCCGACCCCCTTCCCTCCTCTAGTGAGATCTGGGCCGTGAGACCCAACCCTAGGAATCTCCCTCATAACTTTTTGAGACCTTTTTTTTAGGTGTCACCCTTCCAAACTTTTCAACGAAATACCCCCCTAAAATCGACTTTCGCGTGTTTTGTAGACTTTTTTTATCTCTACTGTCCTCAACGGACCCCCCTCCCCCCTTATATCACCTCAGGTAATTTATGGACGTCCCCTTAGTGTGTTTTGTCTTGTTTAAATAATTGCATGATTCCTGACTTCCACGGCCGTCTTTGTTCATTATTAATAGGTTTTCGGGTTATGCCACGTTGTTTATTGAAATACCTGAGCTTTCGGCTGGAATCCTACAGCCTTCGTCAGAGATAATGTTTATGTTGACATAGCAACAGTCGCCAAGCATCGCAGAGTAAAAGGCCGCTATCTTCGTTGATGTTGTTCGTATTCCTTAAAATTTCTGCTGCCTCTTCCACACGTAGAGGAATTTTAAAGAAGACGAACAACATCAACGTAGATAGCGGCCTTTTACTCTGCGATACTTGGCAACTGTTTCTATGTCAACATAAACATAAACAGTATCTCTGAAGAAGGCTGTAGGGTACTAGCCGAAAGCTCAGGTATTTCAATAAACAACGCGGCATAAACGGAAAAGCTATTAATCATAAATGATTGTAATTTACAAGTAGCGAAAACAACAATCCAATTGTAATTATAGAAGCATATGTAGTATTTTTTTTTTGTAACTAACTGTCTTGAATTTCTTTCGTTTTCTTCTTTTTTTTTTTAGTACAATTTAGTGGTTACACTACCGCCTCCACGTGGCGGGTACGGAAACCTGCAGCAACTTCTGCAGAGCCTAGTAGCCAGGTACACATAATCAACCACCATCAGTGGCCAGCGAATAAAGTAAATGATATGCAACACTTTTGTAATTAGGGCCTAATTTAGATCACTAGATGTTAGGCTATAGTCCGCTTCACCAATTTAGTCCACTCAAGGTCACACAGTCTTGCCTCCATCCCCTGCCCGCACTACCCCCTTTACCCTCAGTTGAGCCGGCGGTGTTGTCAAATGTTCATCCACTGCCAGTCGGTTCGTAGATTTCGCTGCGGTCGGTTTTGTTTTGCTAGTTTAAAGATTATTATATTGTCTTTATGATGAGTGACGTTGTAGAACAGATTGCTACATGCAGTGCGTTACCGAAAAGAAGTAATATCGGTGTTCGTGCAGGTCGTCGAGATATCAGAAAGCAAAGTAAAGTTGTCGTGGCAAATGTTTTCAAGTATTTCAGCAACCTTTCCCACAACGAAGAAGCCAGGAGAAACATTAACTTTTCTCAGGTACAAGCATTGACAGCGGAGGCTTGTGGTATTTCGAAGAAGTCGGTACAACGTATCGTCGGTGTATTAAGTTCGGCAGAAACCGAAGATTTGAGCCCTGTTTTTGAATCACCAAGAAAGAAGTATAGGCGGGAACACAAATGCACTGAACTGTATGATTTTAATAAAGAAGTAGTTCGCAGAACTGTTTTAGAGTACTACGACAGAGGAGAATACCCAACGGCTATGAAAATACGGTCTGATCTCGCCCGTAAAATCAGCTATTCAGGCTCAGAAAGCTCCGTTCTTCGTCTTCTGAAAAGACTGAGTTTTAAATTTAGGAAATTCAACGAAGGACGAAAATTTTTAATGGAACGCAGTGATATTGTGGCTTCAAGAGCAAAGTTTTTGCGAACAATGAACTCATTGCGAACAGAGGACACTAGGCCAATTGTTTATTTGGACGAGACTTACATTAACCAAAACCATACAAACAAATATATTTGGCATGATTGGAGAGGTAACGGAGGTCTTAAAGTTCCTACTGGCCGAGGAAGTCGACTTGTTATAGTACATGCTGGTTCTGCACATATAGGTTTCATACCAGGAGCCAAACTTGTGTTTCGTGGCGGAAAAAGTTCGTCTCTATCGGATTACCATACAGAAATGAACGGTGAGGTTTTTAAGAAGTGGTTTAGTGATATGTGTCGCTCGCTGGAAGAAGGATGCATTATCGTCATGGACAATGCCAGTTATCATTCCATTCAAACAGACAAACCACCATCTTCAAACTGTTGTAAGGGAGATATTATTGAATGGCTACGTAAGAATGGTGTTGAATTTTTTCCCCATGAAACTAGGGATGAGCTTTTATGTAAAGAACAAGTTCGAAATGCCAAGAAGGTATTCGAATTGGATCAATTGGCAAATGAAATGGGACATCAAATAGTTCGCCTGCCACCCTATCATTGCCAGTATAATCCAATCGAACTCATCTGGGCACAAGTAAAACGGGATGTCGCTAAGAAGAACACGACCTTCAAACTTGCCGATGTCGAACGACTTACACACGAAGCTTTAGACAGCGTTACTCAAGAAGATTGGGCAAATTGTGTAAGGCATTCGGAAAGATTACAAGAAACTGATTATGTCAAACAGTGCGCGAGGGACACAGAAATGGATCAGTTCGTGATACAGCTGGGAGAGAGTAGCGACAGTGATCTTCAGTCCAATGAATCCGAAGATGAAAAAGTTACGGAGAGGATAATGGCTCACAGCTCTGAAAATAAGCCAGTTTGTAAGTTTTTCAATCATTTCTTTAGTAATTTTATTGAAAGCAGACATTGCGTTACCTTTATTTTTATTAAGATGAAAAGATTTTTCAGGAAACAATTTTTATGTGTATTTTGTCATGTAATTCTCTGTTAAGATAATATTTCTTACATGAGCGTGAATTTGAATATTTTGAGAAGGTACGGTAGCTACGAGTATCTCGCGCGTCGTAATTGACGGAAGCTGTCGGCCAGTGTTGGACGCGAGCGCAACGCGATAACATTCGTGCAGATAAATTATTAAACAAACGAGAAGGATTCGTTTAAAGATGCTGTTGTTTTTTCTAAAAATAATTTCAATATTTTCTCACAAACTTTCTCGCTGGAAGTTATCACGTGAACAAACAGAACGGAAGTTAGTCAGCGACAACTTTTTACATTACACAAAAGGGACAAACAAGAGATTCGTATAACTTTACAAAAAAATTTATAACATTCTTCGCTATATAATGAATATAAAATATTCTGTGCTGATCTGTTAACTTTCGGGAAGCCGCATAAATTTTTTCAGGTATTTTTTATCATTGGTTTAGCTTTTTCGGTTGGTTGAAGTGAAGAAAGTATTTTCATTCGTAAAGTTCATGGGAACTAGTTTTTATTTTTTTTTAATTAGTCATGTAAATATTTCGAGTTAAAAATCACATCCCCTTGTTCCACATATTCAGTATTATTTTTTAGAATTTTTCAGCACATATTACTGAAAGTTGGTTTTTCTGAGAATTTGCAACATTGTATGGAGACGCATTGACCTTCGCAGGTCTATTTTCGTGACGGCTACTATAGTAGTTGTAATTAAATAAACAATGTCCATAGGGTACCGCGTACGGCAGTCGCTTGAGGTGCCGGGTCCTCGCTGCTGGTGGACTGCCCAGTCCCGTGTGTAACGGAGGTTACCTGCCCCATAAGATGTGCGGTGCGGTAAGGTATCGCGTAAACGACCCCGCCCTTGACTTCAAACGTTGCTAGGGAAGCCTTGCCTACAGGAGTGCTAACGGGAGGGGGAGCATCACCAGACTTTGCTGTTTTCCCCTATAGGTGCTGGTCTCTTAGGGCAGAAAATTTTGTTGGATCGCCGATTTCTGCGACTCCGCACTGGCTCTTATGATGATACGAGCGGAGGGAAGGGAGTGGAGACTTGATCCCCTAGGTATAAAAGGTAGGAATTTCCCCTCCGCATGTAGGGGTAAGAGCAGCGGAGTGGGGATAGAGCAGGGTGACATTGAGCCGCCTCTCATAAGTGAACACATTACAGTAAATTATCTTAAATGAAAATTCTTAAATATCATTTAAAGAAAACACGTAGGATTAAATTATCTTACCTACCTTATAAAATGTATCCAGTGTTTTTTGTAAAGTGTTTTTCAGTCTTACAACTAAAAGGACAACATGTTGCTAGTTTTGTCTCAGAAGTTTACTGATAATTCATGCACTTAGAATAAATTTCGCGTGTAAGGAGAACAACTCAGTAACTCAACCATAAAATTTACGGATTAAAAGGCCAAAACAACAATTATTACATTCGACACTTTTGAAGTTCATGGAGACAGCTCCAAGTACTTGTCAGTATTGTCAGCGTCCACGCAGCCATGTTAAATGCCAAATCTGGTTTTTAAAATTTCATTCAGTGGATCTCGTAGTGTTCCGAACAAAATAGGTTGATCAAACCGTATGCTCACCTGTCACTACATCATTTGTAAACACGATTTCCATTCACTGAAAGAGTTAACGCTGTTTCCAGCCAACTATCCATAAGAATTAAACGCTTGGGAGTGTGCGCCGTGAAGGAAGCTCCTGTATGTGGATTTAGTGAATTAAGAAATGCACTGCACTGACAACAAAGTTTCAGCTGTAATAACATCTTATCAATATTATCTTAGTTCATGGATTACTGTTATATTTTATCTTTGAAAATACAAAGCTTTTACTGATAGAATGAAATATCTATTACACCAAGAACCCCCAAATGGACGTGGTGAATTAGTTATGAATGTTCAAATTAAACCAAACATTCTGGAGGACGCTGGTCAAAATCCCCGCCAGTGTATCTAGTTTTCTGTTTTCCAGAGGCAGCAACTAACCTGCCCACTTGTGGTAATCACATTATTTAGTTATTCCATGTTCACAAGTATTATCGGGGAACTCTTTGCGTTGTTTTTATTATTAACATTGAGTAATAGTTACGGAAGACGATCGTTGTGTCGTGACATATACTCAAAATTCCATTGAGAATCTCGCATCTTCTGCTTTTACCTATTTACCTAGTGATGCGGATAGATTTTGGGAATATTCTGATTGAACAGTTTCTTCCAGTCAAAGAAATTGTTTTAACGAACTATTTAATGTGATGCAGTGCTGTCGAAGACCATTTTTCCGCAGTTGCTTGGTAAATTAAATAATAAAAATAACGCCAATGCAATTGTTTTGTATGCTTTAATGCCGTACGCGTTTCGCCTCTCATCGAAGCATCATCAGCGACAAATGTCTGTTGAAATTTTAATTCAGTTTTCAAACTTATTATACAATGTTTAACCTAATTCTAAATTGAAACATTTTCGGGTTATTTACAACTTACTGTTCTCATTAGTGTTCCCCAGGTTCGTAACCACACATTACTACGTTTTCCCCAAAGCATATTTCCGCTAAAACCATTTATCTTGGCTGTTAGAATTAATTAATCTCCTGGCCGCATCTACGTGAATCCCACTTAATATAATTGAATCAGTCTACGGCGCTTGACACTAATCCTAGATAGTAATCTGAAATTTGTATCTGCTTCCTGGTATTGCGGAACAGGGCATTATGGCTGATGAGAACTAATTAGTTACAAGTAGGTCACTTCCTACGCACGCGGAAATGCGGAAGACATAATTAATCTTGGTTTCTCTTAACATTACAACCCACGTCTATCAGCATAGTTGCAGGCACTTAAATGAACGTCAGAATAGCATGTATGTGATTACGTCTAATTTCATCAAGTTCGGTAATATAAAAAACCCATTACTTTATTTCGATCGTTTCAGGTGTTTTCATATTTTGTGATTCCTTGAAGCAGTTTCACTCTTCACGTTTATGCGTTTTCTGCCTGCAAGTGAGATTTTTTTTGGAGAAATGATGACTTGAGTAGATGCTCGAACGTGGTACGTATTATGACTTCTAAGGTCCTCGGCTTGGAATAGTAGCAGGTAGGGCTCTGTGTTTCTCTTCAGGACCTCAGTACTACAGTGGATGCAATAGGCTTAAAGAGTCTTAGGAACTGATCGGGAGTTAAAATTTGAATTAACATCTTTGGTTTCATCTGGATATAGCACGAAAGCAGCATGACAGCAATTAACAACAAAAATAACAGAAACTTTACTGTTTTGATCTTTGAGAAAGAAATTGGGAAATTTCATCCTCCTTAAAATATTTAAGCTTTCCAATTTAAAAATATAAAACCAGAATCCAATAGTAGGCTAATGGGTTTGTAAGAAAGGATTCAGTAAGCCTAAAAATATGTTTAAAACAACTAATTGGGGCAGAAGCTAATCGTGTTTACTCAATGCCAAATTATGTACGTATCATACGACTATGATAGAAACATTGGGAAAAGGTTAGGGGTTTTTCAAATACATATGTTACCATAAATAGATATATCAAAACAAAACATGACAGGATACTATTTTGATATTTTACAATCCAATACAAATTGCAAAGATAATTTCGGGAAAAGAATCGTGGGTTAGCAATAAATCCAGACAAGATAGTACACACGATGCGTAAATGAGGTTCTTAAGTCCACCAGGGAAATTAGGAATGTTTATATTTGAGAGGAAGTGGAAACATATAGATCCCGCCAACATAAAAGAGGAAATTATAATTTAAGCTCACAATATGTTAATCGAATGAACAAGGACAGCTTAAACAGAAAAATAAGAGAAACAAAACTAATATAAAACGAACGGTAAATTTGAAGAAGATGTATCTCCCTCTTCAATTAGTGAGTTGCAAATATACATAGATATATACTTGCTTCCAAATTGTCCATGCACTTGCCACCTTTGAGTCTTATTTATAATACTGCACAAAAAATTATGTAGTTATATTCGATTTTACATTTACCTATCAATAAACACAGAAAAAGGTGTTATACATTGTTAAAGTTCTTTCTGTTAGCTGAAGATAACTTTCCTCCGATATGGTAACTGGCATACCAATGATAGTGTTCCATTAATTTATATTTCTAGCATTTTCCGGGAAATTTCAGATTTTGAATTTACATGGCTGCACTAATATCAAGTTCTCTACTTATTGGAAAACCAAGGCTGAATTTTTCCGCTTACAAATATGAAATGATGTTTTATCGAATTATAACGTTCAATAAATAGAAGTCAACTGATTAGCAACATACGGTAAAACATTGTGAATATTGAAAGTCTGTTAATGTGGAGTTTTATAGAGAGTATTTTAACGTGTAATCGTAAGTTTTCCCGGCGGATCTGATGTTTGAAGATCTCTCGGGCGTTCACGTTTAGTAAATATATAGATCTATTTATTAAATTTAATTGTGCTGTAGCTCTTACTTTATGCGGAACTTGCTGTTTCTGTATTTTTGTTTTATTGCTTTTATTAATGCAAAAAAAATGTGGTTTTCGTAGACTGGTAAGATCTTTCCAGATGATTTTTTATAATGACTGTTGAGGACTGCGTCACATAGTCAACATTTTGTTTTTTGTTTGTAGTGTGTATTTATGGCTTTGAACCTGGAGAACACATCATTTAATTTAAAACACCCAATTCCTAGGCTGAATTCGAACCAGGGACCCTTAAATATGAGGCCAGCGTGATTTTCCCTTCGCGTTCGAGGTTGACCGAATGGAAGTTTTGATATGTTTGAAAACACATGCCTGAATGGTTGTTTTCGAGACTACTTTGAGGTGGCTTGTCATGTTTTTTTTATTTATTTGTTCCTCAATTCAATATATATAGAACAAGTATTTTATTTTACTAATTTGTAAAATAATATGAATTTGCAATATTTATATGTTATTTATGAAATTCATTGAAAAACTGAGTACATCCGAAGACAATAGGTGAGAAACTACTTTCTTTAAAATAAACGTTAGCGGGTTCGTGTTGGGCATACAGAACACTAAACTAAGTATTTTATTGAGTGACTGTTAAACGAATCACACTAGAATTTTATCAGTGCCTCTGATACTTGCTACGATGCTTTCGTGAAATAATCAATTCCATTTTATTGAAGAATTGACATCAAAGAACTTATCTGCGCATGAAGACCCCGTGCTCAATTTCGCCTACGTTGGGTGCTAAGGAATACATCTTTGATTATTTTTTGATAGGCTTTTGTGATCCGGCCATTGAGCCATCTACAGGTTGTATTTCTAATTTGATGCCAACTGTATTTTTCGTCGCTTAACTGGTATTATTTTTGTACATACTAAGGACACAACACTAAATTAAAACCAGCCATGCCCGTGGCTCGTGGAACCGGCTAGAGGAATGTTGGTGAGTGCATAAGACGGCCGGTGGCGTGGCCTCGTTATGTCGTCAGCCCTCACGCAAGTGGGCAATCACTGCACCTCCGCTGATGGACAAATAGCCCTCTCGACGTAACACTCACGAGGGGCACTTAACAAGTAGGCAGTTGTGTGTTGTTAAGCTGTTTGACCATCATGAACCAGAGCCTGTTGTCTAGCAGTCATACTTATTGCGTGACCATGATTAAAACAGTCGACACTATAAAACATAGTACGCTATCTGCAATGCCTTGGCTGATATTTATATCTACATATCTGCATATATACTCTGCAATTCACAAAATTGTGGGTGGCAGAGGGTGCTCAGCACCAAAGCTAATCTCTTTGTTGTGCATTCTAATCCCTAATGGTGCGAGGGAAATAAGAATTCATATAAGGATCATTGCGGCACCTTATTTCTCTAATATTATCTTTCCTGTCATTCCGGCTCAAATAGGTTGGTGGAAGAAGTATTTCACTATACTCGTAAGTGTAAGTGGGAGTACACATGTTTACCAATAAGTTTAAACGAAACGTGCGTCGTCTATCTACCAGAGACCCCCGCCTAGTCTACTAATCAGTTCTGTGACGCTTTCATAAGGACTGTAGCAAGCGGTCACGAATCGAGTGGATCTTCTCTGTACTTTCTCTATACTTTCGATCAACCCCTTACGCAACGGTTCCCAAATAGCACAACAATAGTCCAAATGTGGACGCACAAGAGATTTGTAAGCTATCTCCTTTGTTTGTTCATTACAATTTTTCAAGATTCGACCTATGAATCGCAGCCTAGAATTAGCTCTACCTATAACGAATTAATGTGTAAGTCCCATTTCATGTTCCTTTGTACTGTTACTCCCAAATATTTCATAGAATCAACCATATCAATAACTGAATTGTTTATCCTGAACAATTAGATTCTTTTTGTTAGTTATGCTCAGGCAGTTTTTTGCACCATTCTACGAAAATGCAAACTGGATCCTTCATTATAATGTTCAAAGTAGCATTTCTGAATGGGAAATACATTTAATATTATTTTAAGTAATACGTGAAAAATCGATTGGTACATCCAGCTCTTATCATTGAAAATGGACTCGCACAGTCATAATGACCTGGTGGCAGCATTTTTATTGACTGCACCATCTCCCCCTTTCGTAGTCGCCTTAAACTAACCCGGTAATACTACCGGGTACAGGGGACCTACAGCTTAACGTAGAATCCGAACCCCGGAAGCGTTCTAGCGTACTTCACGTTACACAGCAAGTTGTGCCTGAGGTAAAGGGCAGTTAAAAATTCCAGTCGAGAGAGATATTAGAAAATGGGACCTTTAGATCTCTAACCACTGAGCCACCAGATCGCGCAATAGGTCATTTCTAGCTGCGGACTTTTTCTTTTTTGACGATTCATTAATGCAACCTGTAGGTCGTTTGGTGTTACTTCTCTGGTAAGATTTACTGACTGCTCGAATTTCTGTATAACCGACTAGCATCTGTTAAGGAAACAACTAAGTCAACTTACCAACATCTTCGCGTCAGCAAATTCGCAAGCAGATACTTTCGTTGCATACAATTGCAAGTCCTTCATATATTATTTTGAGGGGAAGTGGCAATGAAGAAGATACGAGATGACGACTCAAGACATTTATTTTTTTATCATCTACTTTACAGATTTTGTTATGATTTCAGCCTAAAACATTGTTTCATTTTTTTTTTAAAAATATAATTATGGATGAAGTAATTCATGAAACTTTAAGAGTTGAATATATCTCAATTTTTGAAGATACCATGAAGACTGATTGACTTGAATATTTGATTATGATGGATTTCCGTCAGTGTGGAAATTAAAAGTGCCCAACTTAGAAAATATCGTATTATTTTGTTCGGCTGTACAATGCTATTTTTTCATTTAATGGTCGATGGTGAAAGCGCATTGTAACAGCATGGATTTACAAGTGTTTATACAGTATTTTACATTAGATTGCAACATTAAGGCTTGAGGCCTCTCTTATAGCCATTCAGTTGGAGCCCAATCCGGAATGGGACGAGATATTTACGAAGTACCTAGAGCTATTCTGCTGCAGAGATTTCTGTGAAGTGGAATTGAAAAGAAAAATGAAGCATTGGAATCTACGTCGTCGTCATTAAAGCTCTCCGCCGACGCAGCGGCCGTGGATCTGCGCTGGAGTCCGCAACTCGAGTCCCGCTGTGAAAATTAATGGATTTTCCAAAACTTTGCGCTTAAATTTTATTAGAAACATCAATAATCTTGGTTTCTTCTCGTTTGGGCTACGCTGGGGTCAGCGGCTCGATTCAGAATAACGCAAAATGAATGAATAACTTATCGTATTTTAAATAGCCTTTGTCGTATTTTATAAGATTGTGTCATGTTGTATTTACATAAAAAAAAAGATTCTTCTTACTTTTGTTAGTTTTGGACTTGATTTCTCTTTTGTAGTCTTAATTCAGGTCGCCATGGACAAATGTCCCGTTCTTACATCGTTCGGAGCTTTAACTTCCACACTTTTTCATTTAACTGTCTATTCGAATAATAATAATCTTTAATATATATTTCATTAACATTTATTCTCGTTTCACCCCATTAGTAATCATCCAAAGAATACAACGGTCCCTTGCTTACAGTAACTTTGCAACTCAGTTCAAAACGCTAGCTAAACTTTTCCTCTCGCTCGCCAGGTCTTATGCTCTCTTGTGTCACCTATGGTCTCTGTAGTTACCTATTTTTTCTCAAAGTAATTATCATTCTCTGTTATGCTGTATACTCTGCACCCTAGAACACGTAAATTTATATTCCCAACGTCAGTATCCACAGTTACAGTTCGCTCGGTTGTGTTGGAGTTTATTTAATAATACACTGTAAGCTGTGAGAAACGGTCCAGATCAGGGGTAGTCAACCTTTTCTACCTACCGCCCACCACTTCCAAAATAATGGTGATGTACTCGTAGAAAACAGGGTAGCGACCTTATAAAATTTTTAAAGTAGAGTAACAGCAAATTAAAACATAAAATAATTCTTTTTTACCAAATACTTTGTCAGACTTTCCCTGCGTTTTGCAGAATGAATCTTTATAAAACAACTTGCTTTAGTTCTTTGCACACATAGAAGCTTGAAGTCTGATGAAATTAGATTTAATTAATTAAATTATTAATGAGAGCCCCGAGTCTGTTGCTGAGAAACTAAATACCTAGAAAACCTGCTCAATTTCTGTAAGGATATGTTTTTAAATAATACTATTATTTTTTTTAAAAGTCGATTAAATTAAAAAAAAGGTAAAGTAATTCAATATCGGACAAAACCCCTACCGCCCACCATGAAAACTGAAACGTCCAGAAGTGGGTGGTACGGACCACTTCGCTAGACGAACATCAGCTCACCACTTATCTCCTCAGCCTTTTCTTTTCTTCTTTGTGCCGCCCCGGGGTAGGCCAGGGTATCACTGAGTGGTATAGGTATTATAAATGCCTCTCCGCTCTAAAGTAATGGGAGTGGGAACGGAAAGGAATTCAGCCATGGCTTTTTTAAAGGGACCATCTGTGTATTAACATGGAATGATTGCCAAAAACCATGAAAAACCGAAATCAGGATGTTTTACTCACCGCAACCACAAAGCACAGGAGTAACACGACCGTAATGGACGAGCCTCATCCTGATTGGTCTTTGTAATTACCTTCACGGCTTCAAATTTAGCGTTTATTTATTTATTTATTTTTTGTTTATTGCTTTACGCCTAGTCGACGTCGAGGTCATTAGGGACGGGAAATGACTGAACTAGGAACTGGAAGGAATTAGGCCATGACCTTTTGAAGGAACCATCCCGGTATTCGCCTGGAGTATTTAGGAAAATATGTGAAACCGAAATCTGGATGACTGGACGGAGATTCGAACCCACGTCCTCCCGAATACGAGACCAAAGCGTTACCATGTTTGGTGGGCGTTTATACATTAGCTTCAGATGCAGTGGTTGCTGGAGGAGTGACTGGACTTGCTAGTTATGTCCAAGTGACCACGTTACATGTGCCATCCTTCTGTGAACTGGTTTATATCGCACACATTTGGCATTGTCGGCTAAGTATCTTTTTGTGCCACTCATGGAATTTGGAGTTGTGGAATAAATTTCTTTGTTTATTAATAATTATTCACATCGGTGTTGAGAATAGTGTGTCACATCTTTATTAATTAAATTCCGTGTACAGTAAAACGTCGCAATTTGTCATCATCATAGTTATTATTATTATTGTTGTTGCTGTAGTTATCGTTTAATTTTTACTACATCCTTCCATCGGTGTATTAAATTCTAAACGAATCATAAGAATATCAAAATTAAGATTTCTGCAGTTAATAATAGAATTACTTAATTCCGTTATTACTTACATAAAACTTTCTGGGACCGAGTCAATTTGTTGTGACGTTTCGAAGTTGTTCTCCGACTTCATCTACCGGCGAAGTGTCGGGTTCCCTCGCCAATCAACAGTACGGAGGCGGTGGGACAAGTTAGGCGTAGTGGGAAATGGGAAAGTCTCCGTTCTTACTTGTTAAGAAGATGGTTTATTAATCTAATGCGACAGCCTCGCATTCGGAAGGACACGGGCTTGAAACCACGTTCGAGCGTCCAAATTTCGGTTTTCCATGGATTCCACAAATCACTCCAGGCGAATGCCGGGATGCTTCCTTCAGAAGGGCATGGCTGAATTCCTTCCAGTTCTTGCCCCCAACCCCATCCCGCCTCTAACGACATTGACGTCGACGAGGTGGAAAGCCATAAGTAAAATTAATATAATAAATAAACTATGATTTTAGTGTGGTTGAGCAGCGTGATTTAATGACTAGCACAGTGGCAGCACCTGCTATGTGGTCTATGTGGTCGCAGGAGAGCGCCCTGGAGGGTCTGCTGCCGCCGTCCACAGTGTCTGCAGACTCCGACACGCTCCTGGCTGGGGAGGAAGACGCAGACTCCACAGGGGGCGGCGACCGAGGAGACACCGTCGGCGACAGCGGCACCTGCAAAGTCACTCAACTCACTACACCTGCTACCATCTAAAACTAAAAAGTTCAGCATCAGCCAACGGAGAAATTTTCTACTTTTTTTCTTTCCATTCAAACAACTTTTTCAAGTGAGTAAGAAAAATAATTTTATTAAAAGTTGTTTGAGTTGTTTTTACCCAGCGATGTAATCTCCACTTTTGTCCACCCGGGTGAAGAACACAACGTTTCGGTATCTGGCTTTGCTGTCTTCATCAGGAGTAAGTGTTTTCGCAACTCCTTCCCGCTGGACACTCGCGGAGATTACATCGTGAATAATAGCTGCATTTTCATTATTACAAAATTATATAAACACCAGTAGTCAAGAATAGAAGTGTTCGAACCCACTTAACTCTACACGACTGAAACAGAGATTCTAAGTATCTTCCACAGTTTCCATAATATATTTAAATTAAACTTTCCAGAATGGCAACATGATGACCCGTGGACTTAACTATAAAAGTGTGACAACCTGTATACTCTGTTATTTGCAGACCATCAAGTTATAATGACTAATATACAATACAAGGTGATAAAATAAGGGCAAACGTATTAGAAATATGAAGAATTTTGGTAAGACAGAATAGGTATGTCGTATTGGGGATAGCCAATAGGTCAAAATAACACAGAAAATTGTATTTGGCTACTGTAATACATAGAGATGAGAACAATAAAAAGGAAATTGATGTAAGAATTGCGCGAGAAAGACGGGCAACACAGAAACTAATCATGCCCTCAAACATAATTAGTAGAATGAAAAAGTAGTATATCATACAAATGAAACGAATAAAGTAGTGTGATAAGTTCATGGAATTCCCTAGGGAATTGTTTATTTTTGAGCACAATTGTATGAAATGTCAACATCTTCATATTTTGCATTTTACTTTTTTTTTTTTTTTTTTTTTTTTTGCTTATGGGTTAATGCCTCGTTGACGTTAAGGCCATTAGATTCCGGAAAGCACTGGAGACAAGGAACGGGAAGGATTTTGGCCATTGCCTATTGAATGAACCCTTCCGGCATTGCCTGGAGTGATTTGAGGATACCATGGAAAACCCAAATCTGGATGGACGGACCGGTATTCGAAACCGCGTCTTCCCGAATGTCATATCCTGAGGCCTCTGTTTCTTTTTATGCCTCGAGCTTTACAGATCACCGGCGTCATTAAAACAGGGTGAGAACTGGAAGCAAGGAGCAGAAGCGAATCCAGCCATGACGTGTTTAAGGCATTCATATGGAGTGATGACGGGAATCGATGGAAAACCGAAATCTGTTTGGTCGGGAGGGGATTCGGATTCGCGTTCTCCCGGATCGGTCACTGCTTCGAAGAGGGGAGAAGTTTCTGTGCAGTTTAGTTTACCCAGATAGTTTGTTACGTACTCCGCATCTGATTTGGATCTACTGTGAACGTACCTATTTTAAGTTCTTTAATTGGTAACCTATCGGCAATTTAATCATTAATCGGGTTGAAATGAAGTCTTCACGGGGTATTCACAGCTGACGGAGTTAGTCATCGAAATATCATATTTTCAAAACACAATTCGGCAGTACACCCGTGAAGACTTCATTGCAAGCATACGCCGGGAAAGTCTCAGTTCTTACATTAATTGCGTTTTTGCTACAAAAAATTAACTTTTTCAATTATTTTTGGGAAACTACACAATAACGCTAGGATCAGAGACTATGTTTCGCCACTTAAGCTTAGCTGCAGTCAACAATAATACAGATATGAGTTTATGGCGAGTAAATGCTCTAGTTTTAAAATTTTCCTTATACTTTATTTTAACGGAAGTTTTATTCCATTTTATTACAAACTGAGGCATCATCCCAGTAACGTTCTAAATGTGTTTTATGTGAGCAAGCGTTTTGATACTCACGTTTATTGTGTTGATAATGTATCATGTTGGAGGCTGAGTTTGACATTTTAGGTTGACGTAGTGAACTCATGAGAAATATATGAGACCTTTCAGGAACCGAGAAACATATACAACTGCTAGCGGTGTTTATAACCGTCTTAAGAATTAAAATGGATATTTTAATTATGGCCAAATGTTTAAGTATTTGCCGCACACAAACTCGCTCGGAAAGTGGTGTTTATGAGATAATTTTCAGTGCAGTGGAACACAGAATGTAACGTGCTGCATTACGTGTTTTATGTCTGTTTTGTTGCAGGTCACAGATCACTTGCTGTTCTGATTTAATTGGTGGACAGCAGAATTTAATCTCGGCACATGGAGGCGTGACGCGTTTCAAGCCGAAAGCACTGGAGGGTTCTCTACCGAAAGAGCGTTCTTTGATCGTCAATGATATCCGGGAACAGTTTCATTAGCTTGTCAGTCGGTAACCATGTTCGCCAAATATAAAGAGCCCAGCCGGCAGTTTACCTCTTTCCAAGATCGGTCGAGTATGAGGTAATACAGACATCCTGATCGCCTTTAAAAAATGAGATACATCATGCGTTTATTGTACGATGTTCGCAAAGCAACAATGACGTCCACATAAAAGGCCACGAATTTTGATACTCCTGCTGCTATCTAGAATTTATGTAAATTTTAAACCCGCAGGGAAACGTTTTCACAGATGCAAAGGCAAGAGAGGTGTTTTTTACATATCGCTGATATTAGAGTCATTGGAGTCGCGAGATGGTTGGGGACGTTGAAACGGGAGGAGTTCGGTCATCGCGTGGAGTGATTTCGGGAAATAGTTGAAACCTAAATCGTGATGGCCGGATGGAGATTCGAACCCGCGCCCTCCACGTACCAAGCGCGGACGTTAGCGTTCATCCGAGCGGTCTGGTGGCTCAGTGGTTAAGAGTCTGACTGGAGGTCACCGGTTCGAATCCCTGTCTCGGCGGGAATTTTCAAAGGCGCTTAACCCGACCTTCACCTCTGGCACAGCTTGCTGTGTAATGTGAAGTACACCAGAACGCTTCTGTGGTTCTGATTCCACGTTAAGCTGTAGGTCCCCTGTACCCGGCAGGATTGTCGGATTAGGTTAAGGCGAATTGGTGCCAGAAACATTTAAACAGACACAACGTAATAGGACAGAGAAAATCTACATCTATACTAAATAAAACGTTTTTTCTCTAAACGAAATTCATTAACAAATTATACACTAACATAATGCGCGAGAAGCACAGCTTGACCAAGCGACGTAACATTACAGACTAACACACACATCCGCGCCTCTGTCACCATTCGATAAGTTCTCAAAATTTCGTGACTTCACCTGTTAATCATATCGAAAAAAATGTCCTGTGCCCTCCCTACATATTTTATTGTCAAATTCCGTCAGTACCGGTAGTCGTCAAAACGCAACATAAGACAGAGACTTACTTCCGCATTTATAATATTATTACTGCAGATAACACACACACTGTCTGCGAATCACCCCTGAGGGATCAATATAACGTAAAAAAATGTATACCTACAGCATTGGAAGACTACCTACGATTTACCTCGCATTGCACACCTAAATTTGTAATATCTAAAGTCCAGTCGTGACTCTTACGATCAAAAACAATTTTTAAAACTCTGTCTCCATGGAGATTTGAATCGGAGACCAGGATCAAACCATAACTAAACAAGCTAAGTGCTTTAACCACTTAGCTGCCCGACCACTATATGGAAAGGAAGTACAGAGACCTACACATCCAACGCGTCTGTCTATCGCCGTTCAGTAATTTTTCGAAATTATAAGACAACATGTATTATTTATACATATAATTTTTCAACCAAATGTCGACAGTATTTTTCTCCTTGTTTCAAAGAATAAGTGTGCAAAGTTTCATCTAGATCGGATGAAAACTATGGATTTGTGTGAAGAACAAACAAACATTCATCTTTATATATAAGGACTAGAGCAGATAACACACACGCTGACTTGGAGAAAAAAAAAATTGTACACTTACAGAATTGTTAGACCACGTACAATTTGCCAAGCATTTCACACAAAAATTTGTGGGATCTACAGTTTAATGTGGAATCCGTAAAACTGACCGTCCAGGCTGGCTCATACGATCAAAAAAATATTTAAAAATCATTGCCTCCATTGGGATTTGTTCCGGCAGTATACATACTAGTAAGCAAGCGCGTTAAGCAATGGGACACCAGCTAACAATAGTGTATGGAACTAGAGTCTTCCACATCCTAAACGGCGGTCTATGTTCGTTTAGGTAAGTTTTCATAATTATATGACAATTTGACGGGAAATTGTTCAACCAAATGTAGACAGTAGTTTTGTCTATGTATCAAAGGATAAGTGTGCAAAGTTTCATCGAGATCAGAAAATCTGTGGATTTGTATGAAGAACAAGCAAAGAAACATTCATCTTTATATATATAGATAACATTAAAAACGAGTATTTGATATATATAATATATATTACCTATGTAAAAGAACAAATTAGAAAAGACATATATTTTAGAGTCTATGCCTTTAGACTGCGAGTTATGCCCGCTGAGTCCGTCACCAGTTATTGTCCTATCGTAGTTTCCACTCTGGCAGAGTACGCTGTTAGCGTCAAACTGTGGTAATTGAGCCACTGGAATATGGGATAAACCGGCGAACCAGAGACGGTTCACAGTTCCGCACTCAACTTGCAGAACGCCGAGTCCTCGCCTCCTCTAGTCCTATTCGCTGGTGTGTACAATACGGCACGCCATGTGAAGGATACAAACACAACTGAGGATTGCGGGCTGCTTATCATTACACCTGCACATCTCCTGTTTCTGTTTGCAAATTACACCTTCCTTGAATCGAACAGAATGAGAAGGGATTTGATTTCCTTCACGAATATAATCCTCTAATGGATGAACTCATTATAGCTTAAGATACGGCTGCATGATTTCTACGTCAATCTTTTATTTGATTGAAATTATTTTTAAAAATTATATCACTTATTTTTTAAATAAATTATAATTTATTTCAAAGAGAGAAATGTAAAGAACATAAAACGTTTGGGCTGCCTATGTAAAAGTGGCCACAAGCAGGAATTAGCGCACCACACCATCTGACAGACGCTATCTTACGTATCTTTAACTGCTGACAATCCCAACTTGCGGCCACTTTTACATAGGCAACCCAAACGTTTTATGTTCTTATCATATCTTTCTTTGAAATAAATTATAATTTATTAAAAAATAATTGAGCTCAGTTTTTTGAATTGATTAAAAATATTTGCGGCCATATTTTGATAGGCAAACAGGCAGAATCGTATTCTGATGCTAATAATTATACAAAAAAATTTGTATTTAAATCAAATAACAGGTGCACGTAGAAATCATACAGTGGGATCTTGTTCTATGAGAATTTTGGGCTGTTTTCCATGACATCCAAGTAAATGCACCACACATTCCCTGTTTACAAATTACACCTTTCATGACTCGAATAGAACTAGAAAGGATTTGACATTCTACACGAATATAAGTCTCTAATGGATGAACTTAATCACGGGATAGCGATTCAACACAGTATCTGACAGCATGACCTTAGAACTTGTTCCACATGAAGCATGGACGAAGACATTCGATGACCTTTGAACCCATAATCCGTCAGAATTAAAGTCGATCGGGGTGACGTATATATTTATTGTTAATCTATGGGTAGAACTCTGACGTTTAAACTATAATATTCCGAGAAATCTTAAGTTTTTCCCGAAACAATCAGTGCTTACATTCTTTTACGTATTAAAAATTTTGTTGATTATTTCTTTTCTACTGGACAGTGAGTCAGATACTTTTCATACTGAAAAGAAGTCTTGATGGATGTGCCACCGGACTGTGTTGTAAAACAAGACATTTCCCCACCGTCTTCCTCAGGTGTGAAATAATCTGTAGACCGATCAGCACACATGAAGGAGACTGCGGAGCTAAAACATTGTGTTCTTATAACGCAATCTGGCGGTAAACCCGTGAAGACTTCATTGCAATCATACGCTGGCAAAGTCTCCGTTCTTACACTTTTTCTACTGTTTTTGCCAGCGAAAGTTATTTGTTGCGCCGAATATTTGACGCCGTGTTCGTAAAATAGTCATTAGAAGTTTAGGGCGTTATGAAGGTAATGAATCAAAACCAAAAGCTGCATGAAGGAATTATTTGCTTTACTTTCTGGACTGCAGAGCCTTTTTACAGTGTGCGTTCCATCTCGACGTGAAACCACAAAAAAACTTTCGTAGTGTGGCATGATGCTCCTACCGGCATACGAGAGAAACTGTAAGGGAAAACACCTAAAATTTATGCAGTTATAGCTTTTAGATCTTTTAAATTAAATAGAAAGGAAAAAGAAAGTTACCCAGTTATTTATTTTGATTGTTACGGGAAAATATTTGAAAGGAGGAAGAGGAAATATATCTGGGCGAGCGAATGAGTAACTGAGTATAGAGTTCTTTGCTTTAGAGCAGGAGTGGCAATATGATCTCTGGCGAGAGGAGGCTGAGCGGATAAAAACAGAATTGTTGGGATGGGATTTGGCAAGATATTCCCACGTTACTGGAACTCCAAGTGCTTTAAAACAAACATTATAATGACTATAATCAACCAATGATTAGATCTTGTGAAGAAAAAATAAGGATTTTTTATTATGTATTGAATATTGTGTTTGTTCTTAAAATTTTAGAGAAGAATTAATTGATGAGATCAATAAATAAAGTTAAGAAAAACGTATTTTTCTTCTGGTTAAGCCCAGAAAACTTCAGCTGTTGTTTTCATTTAATTGTAAGCGTGCTTTCTTTCAGTGTTGAAGTTAAAAAAAAGCTAACAAAATAAAATACGAATACAAAAGTGAAGACTCCTGACTTGAATACTCAGGAATAACTCAAGTTTCGGGGAATCTCATAAAATTAAAAAAACGTTTGCATTCCAATGTTTTGCAGATTGTCGCCCTAAGTAGTTTGGTTGCAGAGATATAGCATTTCAAAGTAGTTGTGTTCTTTTGTAATCACCACGTATATTTCCATTTCTTGTTACGACCACAAGTAGCAACGTACATAACGCATGGATGATGTTTACAGAGACCCACGTGATCTTTGCGGGTGTCCTACACAGTGCAGACTCTGTGGCCGCCTGCCCACGAGGTGTATTTGAGAACCAGCACAGCACCACAGCAGTCTCCAGCTGACTCGAAGGTCAGTGACCCCCACGTTTGACAGGTACTTTACATTGTCAGGTATCTCGTCTGCCGCAAGCTATCTATGTATCAATCAAGGATTTCCCACCGAGTGTGGTGGATGAGCGGTAATGCTCCGGCCTCGCATTCGGGTGGGCGCGGGTTTGAATCCCCTTCCGGTCATCCGGATTTCGATTTTCTATGGTTTCCCTAAATCACTCCAGGTGAATGCCGACATGGTTTCTTCTGAAGTCCATGATCGATTTCCTTCCCGTTCCTTGCGCCCTGTCCTTTCCCTCCTCTAATGATCTCAAAGTTAACGAGGCGTAAAACCAAGTACAAAAAAAAAAAAGAACACACCAGAGATAACAAATGGAAACACTGATTTAACTGAAACCAGATTTTTAATATCACTGTAGACATCATTTCGGATCGAACATTGTCCTGAAGGCTGACAGATGTCTTTCATCATTTGTCCATTTTTTTGTTTCACTTCGCTATGTCACATATTGTTCAAAATTAAGGTAGGTTTCGCAGTATAGAATCTTTCTTTCCTAAAACTAAGGTTGGTTGGACCTTGCAGTAGAAGTAATACTAGGCCTGACCAGAGCTAAGACGACGAGTTCCATTTCCCTATGCCTAACTTAAACCAGTAATCCTACCGGGTAGAGGGAACGTACAGATTAACGTGGAGTCCGAACGACGGAAACGTTCTGGCGTACTTCTCATTACACAACAAGCAGTGCCAAAGGTGATGGTCGGCTTAAGGTCCTTACAAAATCACTACCGGGATTTGAACCGGGAACCTTTCAATATACAGTTAGACCCCTTAATGACTGAGCTTCCTGTATTTAGTAAACTACTTCGATAGTGGAAGACTGTCTAATATCAGCGAAAATAAATTTCTGCAGCTCCTTTCCACTTTCACTGAACTCTTAATGGTAGTTAATATTTACACACCAGAGATTTTATACTACGAAAATAAATGCGCATTGTCCAGCAAGCGATGCAACACTTCAATCCTGAGATGATCACTTCTTCGTCTTGTAGACAAGTACAGTAGTAATTTACAGTATTAGTTATTGCTTGATAGATGGAAATTATGTGGCCGTAGTAGTTAAGTAGATTAAAGGATTGGGCGGCAAAACTGTGTAGTGCGTATGTGCTGTAACTGGAAACAGAATAAGAAATCTGTATGTGTGAAGCACTGATTTAACTTCACATTTAAATTAAAGAACCTTATACTGTGGACTTCCTTTATAATTAACTTCTATACTGCACAGTATACCAAGATGTGTTCCCTGTGATTGAATCCACTGCTTATTTGTTTTGATTTCTTTGTTATATTTTCGTTAGTTCTTATATTTACTACGTGATCCACAAGAAGCTGGAACGCTATCACAGTTTCTGATAGAAATTATTCAATAATTCTATCTAACTTCTATAACATCTATCCATATATCATTATAAATCAGTAAGCGAGGTGTCTGAAGGTAAAAACAACAACACCAATTTATGTGGGGTGTTAACATTTTGAAAGCTTATTATGTTGCTTAAAATATATCTTATGATTCTAAGCGACAGGGGAACAGAGCAAAAGATTATGATCTTTTCGAGATGGAACAAACAGACACCTCAGATCACTGTATTTGAAATTGACACTTTTTTTAAGAGACACTCAAAAAATATCACTCTAACACTCTTTGGATTCTCTTTTTTTTACTTCGGTTATTTATTTCTTCAGTATGTAATTACGTAACAGGTTAATCAAACCACCTGTGACTCTTTAATACTTTTAGTCAACAGAAAGGCTTCAGATGTTATAGAGCAATCCCTCAGGATCAAATACAGTTCAGTTTTGTATTTCAGTCTGAACATGTCACGCAGGTCTTTGATCATAAAAGCTCATGTTTTTCCATAAAAAAATATTTTTTTCAATTTTTAAACTGTGTGAAATAATTTTTGGTTTTAATTGACCTCACGGGGCGCCAAGTATTATTACGTGAGCAGTTATTTTTTGGTAAATCTAGAACACCACCCCCTTTTTTTGGTGAGCATTGGCGAGCGAGATCTGGTGGGACAACCCCCACTCCCCCCTCCCTGTCGAGCATTTGCTGAGAGATTTTGGTGGGGACTCCCCTCCCGACCCTAGAGATTGACCTTGTAATTCTGGATTCGTTTTTTTTAAATAATTTTTTAAATTTTTATTTTAACTCTTCTGGTCTTGAACGTTGTAATGTTTTAATGTTAACGTGAGCTTTCTGTGGACCCCGTCCCCGTTGGTGAGATTTAGTCGGACCCCCTTACCCCCTATTTGTGCTCACGCAAGTAGTGGACTTTCCCTTAAGGCATTCAACACTGATCAGAATCAAGAAAGAGATGAGGTCAGATCTCGCCATGACCCGCTACCCTAAAAACAAGTAGGCATTCACGTACCTAAACCTTTCTCCCAGGTGGGATCTATACTGCGCCTGCGACCAAACCCATACCACGGTCACGGCTTTACACGTAGATTCAAATAACGCTTCGGTTTATTTGTTTCTGAGCAAGAAAATGTAAAGCTGACGCTTCTGGCGTACTTCTAACGGACACCTTCTGAAACAAAGAATCCGGTATTGTTTGCACCCATCTCTGAATTAAAGAACCTTATACTGTCAAATATCAATATTATTACTACTTTCACATATCCTCTGGAAAATGAACAGTAACATCAAAAGACCTTAGCAAGATCCAAGCCTGTGAAACGAAGTTACTTCCAACTACCCTCCAGAATACGGAACTTTAGGGCATAAAGAATGATGAGATTAGATTAAACCCAGAGTTAAATGAAAACAAGGAAGAAAGACTTAAATCATCTAAATTTAATTGGTTTTGGTATGTTAAAAGAATGAACAGCACAAGATTACCGAAACATTATTTGGAAAGAAGGAAAACAGGCTAGAGACCAGTGAGAATACAAAGAAGATGATGGATGGACCAACTAAAGGAGGATACGGAGAGAAGTGGGTGGGAATTCTATAACCATCAAAACTGAAACACTGGAAGGCTGTTAAACTGGAGATGTGGTGACGAGTGTCTGACCTGCCTGCGCGGCATCATGCCCGTGGAGCCAATGCGCGCGAAGAAGCTTCTGAGAGGCGACGGTGAGGGCGTGGGCGTCGCCGAGCTGATGACTCCCCTGACGGCCACCTCGGGGGCGGAAGCTCTCCCGGGGCGCACCGCCGCCGCCGCCGCCGCCCCCGACCGCTCACGGCCCGCCTCCAGCACGCCGTCGCTCTGCCTCCGGATCGCCTCCAGGCGGCGGCTCAGGCGCCGCCCCCACATAGACAGCACTGCAACAACAGCAGCGCCACCTCGCGTAAAGCGGACCAACTCGTCTCAACAACTGCAAAAGGAACTGTCCTAATCATTATTCTGTCTGTAAGGTACATGGTCTTTAAGGGAAAATATAAATTGTATTGTAAATATATTTGAACTGTAGTGAGGTCACAGAGTACGTATTTTTAACTTTGATAATTTAAAAGTCAAAGGTGCCAATAAAGACACTGGGGAGTATCTTTGAAAAACAGTGGGAAGTATCTTTGAAAAACAGATGAAGAGAAGAGACGAAAAAGAAATGGTTTTGATGAAATCATGAAGGGACAATGAATTGTTGTTGTTGTTTTTGTGGCTTTAGGGCGCGTCGACAGCGAGGTCATTAGCGCCATGGACAATGAATTAAATGAAAAAGGAAGTTTCGAAGAAGAAACTCTCAATCAAGCTGTATTGTGACAAGTAATGTGTAAATGTTAATTGTACAGAGCCCGAGGAAGAAATGAAAGAGAATTAATGTATGGTTTGTAAGACATTGTGTGATAATAGGAAGGAAAGTATCAAGAAAATAACCGAAGGTAAGTATTAACTGTATATTATCTTGTTAATATGAATTATAGCAATAATTTGTATGCTTAATGATCTATGCAAACTGAACGAATTATTCCAGAAAGTAAAATGACATTAAAGTAAAGATTTTTTTGAGATGTTAAGGTGTCGGATTGAACCAGATATTTAAAGCCAGCAAGAAGCAATTCGAATAACAGTAAATGTCTGGTAAGTATATAGGAGGAACAAGGGAAAGTAAAAAAGATACGTGAGTCTGCGTACGGACATACTGTCACATACAATCCTTTGAAAGATAGGAAGTAGAGAAAATAGCGGGACGTACAAGCAACAACGCCTCACGTTGTAATCAGGGAAGTTAGTTTTGGAATGGTATTTCAAAAGTCCTGTAGTAAACACCGTATTAGGCCATATCACTGTTCAGCCCTCCGCTGTCTCACTATGGCAACTGCCATTATTTTAGATCAATGATCTACCGTTATTTCACTCTCTGAGTACCCCAAGTTAGGTATCATTCTATCGTAGCTTTGAAGTGTACAGTATGCCTTTACTCCTCTCTTATTTCATAAATCCAACTTAACTACATCTCTTAGCACTCATTCCAAGGAGTTGCCCACGTAATCACATATAGGTTTATGCTAAGTCCCTCTTTTAATAGCCAAATGTTACTGATGCCGGCGGAAAGCCTGCATCCTGACCGACAGAACAAAAAACAAATGAAAAAACGCAATTGGCAAAGGAAAAGTCAGTTAGCGGAAAATTAACGTGGAATATGATGGTCCAACTTTGATCTATACGACAATTGATATCTTTTATAAGATTTTTTCTAATAATATATGCTAATCAAATGATAATATGAGATAGCAGTATTTTAAAGAAAAAAAAGTGGGAAACCGCTTGGAAATTTTCAGGAAAAGATATATATGGTTCACACATACTGGTTGGAGAAGGAGCGTAACGCGTACGTTGGCTGTGATGAAAGCAACGCATTTCACTTTTACCACCTGTCGAAAGTACTTGGTCTCATTTTGATATTATACGTCCAACGTTACAATAGCAATTTACTACTATGGCTACACGTAGAGTTAAGGTTCCTCGTCAATACCGATAGTAGTCGGTAGCAGGAAAAAATATCACGTCACAAATCTGAAACCCATCACTGAAAAACACAGCGAATTTCAGTAATTTTTCTCTCCACGTTTGGTGACATTATAACTTGTCTTGCTCCTCGCAGAAAGTAGGTTCGGGGAAACGTTATAGACAATTTAAGAAATATCGATCTTAAATTCTTGTATCGAGTTGCTTTCGTATAAACATTGATATAAACTATTCATACTGCCAAACGATCACATGAGCAATGTGTAATATATATAACCAGTAATATGTCATCATTACACTTTTAAGTAGTTTCTCTATATTCCCCCACTTAAATCCTCCCAGATCACACCAGTCGTTTTCTTGCAGGTTCATTGCTACAAATGAAACTTGTAAACACACACTTAACTTCTGCCTGACAAGCTAATTTCTAATATTGTTTTTGGAATCTTTTTCCCCTCCCGTTATCGTTACGTAATATAATCAGTGTAGCAATAGGATATCGATATGTGATACTTCAAAATTTTGAAATTTTCAAAACGTTGAGCTGGTTATATTGGCCGTTTATTATTTATGGAACGATTTTTTTTTGGCTGGTAGTCAGTAACAGAAGTAATCCTTCTCAAATCTAACAAGAAGTGACAAAATAAATACAGACAAATCTACAGACTTGGAAAAATAAAGTGTAGACTAATGGGTTTTATTTCTGTTTTTATGGTGTAGTTAAACTAAAATAAACTTTGTTTTAGTATACGTATTTAGATGTACTCAATCATCCTCAGCGCCCTAATACATATGCCTGTTGAAAATGCCTATCAAGGCAGGTTTAACGTGGAATGTTAATATTTTAGGTTCTTTTATTTCTAAGAGCAATTAACCTACCAAATTAACATATTAAAATCCGTAGAATACTTTATATTGTTAATTATTGGGATATAGTTATAATCCATCAACCCACAGTTCACTCCTAGAGTCAACAAGTTGTTGAGTTTCCTCGCTGCACTTGCCAGTGTTCTTTTTTTTTTTTTTTTTTTTTTTTTTTTTTTTTTTTTTTTTTATATTTGTACTATTTCCTGATTCAGATAAGAAATTTAATTCTTTAATATTTGTCTCTTTTCATCCACTCAATTCCGTTATCTATCATTACATTGTATTATTACATCTGCCAAATATATGAGACAATCTTCATTTGGCTTACTCACACTGTAATGACTGATAGCATTTAATCCATTTTTCAATATATTCTCCGCCGTTCATTCATACGATTTCGAAATTATGGTCATTTATAATTTCTGGTTAGGAAAAACTAAATTTTAGACGAAGCAGCCAGCCAGCAGGAAAGAAAATATTATTATTACTATTATTTTTTTTCAACGGTTACTCATGTTTATATGCAAATTCTACCCAGCAGTCTTTACATGTCTGGAAACCTCCATATAAAACAGTCTGAATTTAATTTCAGTGTAGAGAACAGTTAGTTTTATATTGCAGAAATAAAAAAAATATCCTTCCCATGAACAATAGCAGTCGTTGAGGGTGTAAGGTACATACTCCTTACTGGAAATTATGGTTTGTGTTGTAAATATATTTGAAATGTGGTGAGGTTAGAGTATGAATATTTTATCTTTGATAATTTATTTTACAGGTCCCAATAAAGGCAGTGCAGGACATCTTTGAAAAAACAGATGAGGAGAAGAGACGAAAAAGAAATGGTTTTAATGAAAGAGGCAAAGAGCGAACGTAATATAAATCAAATGAAAGAGGAAGTTTCGATGGAGAATATTTCAATGAAGTTGTAATTTTGACAAGTAGTGTGTGAATGTTAAATGTAATGTATTCAGAAACGAAAGTGAATTAAGGTACGGTTTGAAAGACATTGTGTAATAATGGGAAGAAATGTATCATGAAAAATAATTGAAGATAAGTATTAATTGTATATTATCTTGTTAACATGAATTACAGTAATAAACTGTATGTTTAGTGATCTAAAGAAACTGAACAAATTATTCTAGAAAGTAAATGAATGAAAACTTAAATGAGATTAAAAGATTTTTGAGATGTTCAGGTGTCGGATTGAACCAGATATTTAAGGCCAGCAAGAATCAATTCGAATAACTCTAAATATCTGGTAAGTATATAGAAGGAAGAAGTAAAATAAAAAAAGATATGCGAGGCTGCGTACGGATATTCTGCGACTTACAATACTTCGAAGAAGAGAAATATAGAAAATAGTGCGACGCACCAGCAGTAAAGCCTCACAAGGGAAAGCGCTAGTTCTAATTTCCAACTGTTTCTTTACGTGTCATTAACGTACGCGAGCTAGAAAGGTTACGAGATAAAAAAAAGTTCGCTAAAACGAGCTCTGAGCTCCTCCCATGCGGCTTTGTATAAATATGTGCTTTGATGAGCCCTGCAGACTGGCAGCCGGCAGCCATCCATACAAATAACATCGTGTGGTTGCCTAACAACACGAGATGCTGCATGCACGCGTTTTATGAAGGCCCCTCGTCAAGTATGGGAATTAATGATAAGGTCATTAGTAATATGCCTGACTAGGAACTTAATACAGCCTGAAAACTTAATACTTTTTTAAAAGTTTTATTCTGTAAAATCTATCTAATATAGCAAAAAATTGTTCGTTAAGATGGTTTTTTTTTTGGGATGAAGCAAAGAAATAAAAATTAGTTCGTAAATAACACATACTACTTAACTAAATGTGGGGGGCATAATTTCCGTGCAATTTTTAGCTGCATTTCTTTTTTAATCACGTTATTTGCTGGAACAAGTAGGTAAGTAAAATGAAAAATTACCATTGAGGTTATTGTATTTTCAATTTGTGATTTCTTGTAAATGTTTTCGGACAGCCTGATACGCTTACACTATAACTGGTTGCTGTAAAATAAGGCAAATCTCATAAGAAATAATATCTGAATTTAAACTAAACTTATACTTTCCTTCACAATCTCTTTCGTTATTTGAAAAATACATAATTTATTAATGTCGCAAAAGGGGTGGGTGAAAAATACCTGCGTACCGAACAGTTTGAAAACCACTTTTAATTAAAAATGTAAAACAATACTTCGACTGTGGAACATCAATGAAAACCTCAAGTCCAATTAGATAGAGGGTTTTTAGAAAAAATATAAAACGGTAAAAGCTCTTTGAGTGTTCCTTATGAAAACTAGAGATCTTCACTTCAAAATTTCGTTAGGTAATTTATACGTTGCATAGAGTAATAACAAAAAAGAAATCAAAAGCCATATCCCTAAAGTTGGCCCACTTGGTATTAAAACGCAATTAATTTCTATCTGAATAATAATTTTATATTTACAATTATGCAAATAACTCGCATTATTATTTACACTATGATTTCATTGAATTAACTACATTATATGCTTTGGCAGTTTACCAAGAATATAGTAATAGATGCACATATAATAACTTTATTGGTGAGGCAATTATCCTTATGTTCCTTAAAACAATCTTAATTCCTCAATAATGTGCTGAAAATAGTGTGCAGATATTGTTTCACTGGAAGAAATATTTATTTTTAATTCTCTTTCTAGCTGATTTAAAATATTTCAGGTGGCAATGAGAACTTCAAACAATAAACTATTCACTGATATTTTACTCGATTTGTATTTTTTATTTTAGTTGGACTAACTGGAGATATGTATATAATAACTTTTTTCAACCAGCTACTGCAGTCTGACTTACGATACATATTTCTCTGGAGGGCATTAGTACCCGGAATCACACCTGTCCTGTTTCTGCTCCGCTCCAGAGTCTTAGTGTATTACCCAGACACATCGACCGGTCGTATCGATGGACATTCTGGGATGCACCATTGCTTGTGTTGGGGAATTTCGTTTCACCATTATAAGACAACAACGGTGATGAAAATGGCTATTGACGGTAACACTCCATATGAGTAAACGTATTGCGTTGATCAAATACCTTGGAGTCTCCTCTTTTGGGCATACAGTTATATGTTCTCTAACGTCATACGGAAGAGAACAGTTTTCTTTGGCTGATTATACGACTTTCTAACCAAAAACACGTTTGACGGTATGGAGATGAAAATCCTCCGTCTAATGAACGGTATTATGCTCTTTGCTATAAGAATTTCATTCGGTAATTCCGTCGGCAACTCTCGGTGGAATCAAATATACTGTTGGTGTCATCAGTTATTATTAGTTTCGTTAGCAATCTTAAGTTTTGCTGTCGTACTTTTGACCAGTCATAGCTTTTATTGTTTTCTGGGACCATGTTAAAACCAAATTTTCGTATCTAGCTACTGGGATAATTAAATTTGTGTTTTTTTGTGTGTGTCATAACGTCCTCACATCTTAAAGAAGTAATAGTATTTTTGCAATTTGATTCTTCAATCTTTGTTCGAACACTGCGTACTTAATTTTACACTATCCTAAGACTATCTTAAATAGACAACTAACGTAGGTTTGAAACAACAAATTTTATAAATAAAATGCCGGCTACGAACAGTTGTTGTGTTGAATGTTATTCTTTATTCCGCACATGCGTTTCGCCCTTATACTATGGGTCAACGTCATGAGTATAAATGTTTGATTTTTCTTTACATGTGTATCATTGCAGATTTTTTATTTTTTTTTTAATTCCAGTTGAGCATTCTGCTAATTGTTGTTTACCAGTTTCACCAGTCTTACTTGTTGGTATAGTTAATGTATTCATGTTAATTTACACACACGCACACGTATATATATATATATATATATATATAGAAAAGTATATATATATATATATATATGATAGAAATGTAAAAAAATACATTTACAGCCACTGATGATGCCCCACACTACAAGGGCGAAACGCGTCAGGTGAATAATGAACAACAATCACTACAACAGTTGTTTTCAAACAGCGTACTGTTAATAAAATGTACTACGCAACACCAGCAATAAAATGGCCTATAATCTAATTAATGCAGGTTCTTTTATTTAAAAAGACCATGCTATACTTCCTCAGAAAGATTTACTTGTGTGGGAAGCCATAAAGGAGCTCTTAATGTGGAGAAAAATAAAGTAACGTGGGTATACCTACATTTTGCAGTCAGAACAATAGAGGATATACGAGCTTATATTTCCTGAATCTAAGTATACTTTGGCTGAAGGATTATTGACGTGAGGTGCTTAACTGGAATGTTAGTGAGGGAACAGAGAATGCAGTAGTGTGAGCAGTTATACTTGTACTGTGCGTGGTGTTTCTTGTGTTGGTCTGGTAGCTGTCCTTGAGAGCGCTACGAGCCAACAGCCTCACTTCCGGTCCCACAAAACATCACGAGGCCCTCCGACACCGCACAGCGCCTTACAACGGCAATCGGCCCCGGTGTACGTTCGTTCGGAAAATCACCGGAAGCCGAGACCTGGACTGTCGGACTGCCGAACTGATATCAACTATCACAGAATTCCAGTCGAAATTCTCCATCCCAGTTATATCTGACAATCCGTTTTTACGAACTTTACCAACTCAGGAAGAAATGATCAACTAACTGTACGGACAGAGAGAAAGTGAAAAAGACAGTAAGGAACCACCTGTAATCGCAGTGAGGACGGGCGGTACGGGTGGGCCTGGTCCGCTGTACCTCCAAGATCCTGTGAGCCTCAGCTCTGATACAATTGTCAACTGTGGCTCTGTAATGGCTCCAACGTTGATGTATTTGGCGAGGAAGATTCAACCAGCACTATTCAGCTCCCCAGGGACCACCCGACTGCTTCTCGTATCATCGTTGAAATGCAGTCTTCAGGGAGTCACCTTTCATGATCCGCAGCGCGATAATCATCTGACCATAGTGGCAGACGGAGAGAACTTAATTTTATCCATAATTCTTTATATTGACGTGACTGTATTGAAGTGTAGTGGTTAATTGTACCTTCTTCTAATATTACTCAATTATATTTAATCTGCATAACGAGATAACTTTGTGTGTTACATAACAGAGACAATATACATGAATAAACGAAGTAAAAGATATTCACATTGATTAGTCACAGATATTGTTCTGAGCAATTTTTTTATGGATAATCTTTGAGATAAACAATTTATTCTACAGAACATATAATCTCAGGGCGTTTGGGGATTACAAATATTAAAACCAACACACACATATAAAATTACATTCAACTCACAGCATTTCATGGGCCAGTCCCAATTCCATGGTTTAATTGTCCTGCACAGACCGATAATACTCAAAATGCAGATTTCTTAATCATCCGATCCTGCCGACCGTCTCTTCACTCTTCTTTGTAGCACGTGATGCTCTTTTTTTTTTTTTATTCTCAGAGAACATTAAAAGTTTCATACACTCACGGATATCATATAAATATGTAATGTATCCTCATGGTACATTACAGTATTAATCAGACAAAAGGTAGAATAAGAAACAGCTTTCAGTCACTGGAATACAAATTTTAATGTATTACACAATGCATTTCGGACCCTGTGAATCCATCTTTAGGTGTCTATGGTATTTACATTGGTTTTAGATTTCCCTTAAGCGAGATTCGTGCCTAGTAAATTTTGTTCGTTGCGCTGAAAAATGATTTCAAGTGAGTGTCGTGAACAAGTTTTATTATGAGACAAAGGACTAAATATGAAAATATTGTGGAAAAACTACCAGAATTGACGAGATGCTGAATATTTGGTTTCATATACATATTTATTGCGGAGCACTGTAATAGACACGATGTCGTTTAAGGTGCATATGTTTGTATAAGCAGAACAATTAGAACAAAACAGTTTAAAGATGATGTGTATTACAAGTTGTTCAAAAGATGAAAATTACTATTCGTTGTCAGAGTATATCGTGTCGGTGATCTTTTCTTGTCTCTAGTATTTAACATTAAACTAGAAATAAATCTGTAAAAGAAAGTCGGCAGCAGCGTAGTGACGCACTGATTATTGTGAATACTAGCGAGATTAAATACGTATTGAAGACATGTGAGAAAAACTTTGGCGTTAAAGCACTGAGAAGTGGACTGTTGTTTATTTGCTTAATTATTTTCAAAGGTTCTTAAACAAACATAAAGCCAGGTCAGTGAACTTTGTGAAAGGCATCGCATTACTGGTGGTCCAGCTACTACGCTGAACAACCTCTAGCACGACACCCAACTCCGAGGTTGTGGGATAACAGGTGTGTTGTGTTAGCAAGTTGCCGCTGTTGGTTCTTGTCGTACGGGACGTGGCTGCCTTGTGCTTTCTCAACGTGTTTAAACACGTGCGCGTTAGATTCGCCATGACTTAGCTAGTTTCCTTTCTGTCAACACCCAGTACCTTAGCAGGCCTTCATTAATGTCACAGACACACTACAAGTTTCATAAAAATTCCAGAACGAAAATAGTTCCATACTGAAACAATTTATTTAAAACCTAAGTATATAATTTGTGTAATGACGTCAAATAATTGGTAACGTAAAAATTAAATAAAGTCAGTTATTAACACAATGGTGTTTGATTATTTCCCGGTGACTCAGGCCTCCTTTTCGGACAGACATCAAGGAGGCCGCCAAGCTTAACGTCCCCCTCTGACAGACGAACCAACATCAACAGTATCGTATGCCGTCACTCCACACGCACTGGAATTTAACCCAGCGCTTTGGCGCGCCATCTGGTGATTAGGAACTGTGCGCCACCACTTCTCCTAAGCTGCCGGCCAAGTCATGATAGAGAAAATTTCTTCCACCACCAGGACTAGAACCAGCTAACCATCACTGTGAGCGGTAACGCTCTGACCTCGCAGTCGGGAGGACGCGGGTTCGAATCCCTGTCCGGGCATCCAGATTTGGATTTTCCATGGTTTCCCCAAATAACTCCAGGCAAATACCGGGAGGCTTCCTTCAAAAAACATGGCCGAATTCCTTTCTGTTCCTTGTACCCATCCTTTCCCTCCTCTAATGACCTCGGCGTCGACGAGGCGTAAAACCATATGTAAGGAAACAAAACAAAAAAAAAATAATAAAAAAACCACTATCACTGTGCTACAGATAACTGAGCGAATGGGGTAAGCTTTGTCCTTGCAATAAAGAAGTCTTAAAGAGAACATCATTTTCTTTTTTCAAATTAAAAAATTAGCAATAAAATTGCAATGGAAAACATCTCAAAAAGAAAAACGTAAAATATTTAGAAAACTAATCGCTAAAAGAAAAAACAGTGTCGAATCTCGCGGCAGACATGATAAATAGAGGATTAAGGTTTTATGGACACATATTCAGGTTCTCAGAAACAATACTCACCAGCGAGATTGTGACCTACAAAGGACAGTTGATAACTAAGCCTCGGGTGCAGCAAGTGCAAAAATATCTAGTAATACCTCACATAAATTTATGAGAAATTTCGGATAGAAAGAGACAAAAAATTAACAAATGGGAAGTACTTCCTAGTCAATAAGAGGCCAAGATGAAGTGACTGAAGAAAGGAAGAGCCTCCATGGAAAAAAATGAGAGCTTTGTAGAAACTCAGAAAGAGAATCAGGGTTTTGTGTGATCTGATTGAGTCCAATCGCCGATGATAATAATAATAATAATAACAACAACGAAACTATGCATGCGAAGAAACCCTGTTGCAATGTTTCAGTTTCCTCTTTTTCGATGGTACTGTATATTCTGTACGCTGTCTTTCATGTATAACATTAAATACACTTGACGAAAATGTTTGTAAGTACTCAACAAGTGACGGTGGCTGATATGGAAATAAATGGTAGTACCGCTTCACATTTTTCTTAGACTTATTTCCTCAGTGATACTTGGTAGATGGATTTGTTAGCTCGTATACAGAACCTAAAGAACCTAATAAATTAATCCAAGGAAAAGGGGTTGAATGCCAGAATTCTAAAAAAATTGTGTCATTTATAAATAGCTGCCCTCGTCAGTCAATGAGTCGAATAAAGAAAAAAAAATATGTCTAGTATATTTCAGTGATGCACACTTTCAGTCCATTGCAGCATATGCGGCAGTGAAAGTTATTTTGGCAATGTGACCAACGCCGCTGTCTATTGAATTCATATTCACGTTCTTCACAATGGGACAAAATTAGCTGTCCCGAACAAGTAAACGAAAAAATGAAGGTACAATTAGGTCGAACAACACTGAAATAAATACGCTGGTATTGTTTCATCTGCCGAGGTATTTAGCGAGCGTTTGGCACATACAGCACAGGCCCAGATGTATTTGAAAAGCTGACTGTAGCATTCGATTTTGACGTTACCATAAAGTTAACGAGACAAGTGAATGCATATTTTACCTAATTTTTTGATATACTTTCTCTTCGCTAAAAAGGACGATACTGTATGCGGAGGATGAAATGAAGTCTTTGTAGCTTTAAGAGACAATACAGAGCAGTGAAACGATTTTTAGAAACTATCTTAGCACCACGAGGAAGTTAATGTTCGGCCTTCCTCATCCTGATGAAATTTCTAGAGAGGTATGTGTCTCGCTGTGGGGAAATTCCTTTCAACATCTGGTGTGCAGAGGCCACGGCTAACAGAACTGAGAATAATGCGGGAAGAATTTCACCTCCATCTTGCAGTTTTTAAAGAGACTATTATACTCATTATAAGCACTCATCAGCTTCCACTTAATCATACCAAAGCTGTAACATAGCAATCATCTAACGTTAGTAACAGTTATTGCATTAAAAATAACGGTAAGTGGTCACCAGAATTTTCAATAAGTTTTTCATTATTTTACTGGCTTTACATTTCTATTCGATTGTAAACCTATAAGCGACTGCTTGTCTCACGCAAACCTACTGAACTAATTTGTATGGGGTTTTCACAGTTTGTAATCTTATGATTTACCTTGAAATCTGTGGTTTATCTTATGACTCTAGATGACCGGGAAAAGGAACAAGAAATGATAATTCGTTCGCATCGATAATAGACAGACGTTACAGATCATATTGCGTCTTAGAGAACTCACCTTTGCGAGGTACTCACCAAAGATCCATACTACATTCAGAAAAACACTCCACCTTTGGATTCCGGTAATACTTTTATTTTTTGCTGATTAACTTTTGTTATTTATTTCTTCAGTTTTCTGAAATATAGTACGCTATAATGCGCGGAAAACGTTAAGTGAATGAAATTTTGAAAATTAATTTATGATAGAGGCTACAAGGGTTCTACATTACAAACGGTTATGGTTTGTTATCGGAAGAAAAAAGAAAAGTAAACGCACTGCTATGCACACCAAAGTCCTCACTGGTGAAGCAGCGGAAAAATGCTATGTAGTTCTAAAATAATAATTTTAATTATGAAGTGTTCAATGCTTATTTCTTCAATTTTAAAATATTTCCGTCTAATTTCTATAATGTTTTATGATTAATAAATTATTAATATGCTTCATTACTGTGAGACATTGACAAGATTCACAACTTGAGTTGTCGAAATACCGGGCGTCTATAGAATGTTCAATTTTTTTGTGATATTTTGTCAGTTTTAATTATGTAGGGCATCCTGACTATCTAGAAAAGTCGCTGGATTATCGACCTAATGACACCTCGCGCGCGATTCATTTGTGTCTTTAAAAAAAGACGTAATTGAATACTTTTCACATCTTCCCCCGTGTTTGGAATCTTTGGTTGTAAACGGTGTATGGCAGGTGGCTCAGTGAATTAAAGAAACTTCAAACAGTTTCAAAGATCTCAGCGTGTTTGGAAATATATTTTTTTTTTTAAAATTCTTCTCATTTATAAAAGTAATTAAGCAACGGAAACTTCTGCAGATTTCGTAAACTACTCGGGGGTTAGCAGCACTATTTTTTATAGTAATATCTCATGCTTGTACGTAAATTGATGTGTTATTTCCATAACGAAGAGATTGTTTATTTTTCGTAGTATAGTTATAATTTTCTCGCATTATTCCACTACGACCTGATAATGTGCTGTTTCTGGAATCTTGAAATTGTGGCTGAACAGCAGAAGTTTGAATGCTAATATAGTAAAACTGTTCTAATGAAACCGAAACACATTTGATGTAGCATCAAAAGTTCACCGGCTTGTGAACGAATGGAATCAGCAACGCTTAACTAGTCGATGTAAACATTTGTTTTAATTCTTTCAGCAAGAAACTTACTGTTATTACTAGATGAAAAGAACGTTTTGTCTTTTAAAATCCGCCAACTTACTGAAGTTTAGAATTTATTTGATTTTTCACTCCGTAATGAAGAATGCAATTTGAATTAAAATTGATTCAAAATTAATGTAAATACGTATATAGAATATCAACGAAAGGATAGAGGAATACAGAGAATCATGGAGGTAGCGTATTGAAAGAATGGACGGGGAAAGGATTCCACTTGTGGCGATGCAGTACAAACCCATGGGACAGAGACATTAGTAGAACTAGGAATGCACGGTGCAAAAGTACAAAGTGAATACGAAATAGGAATTTATACCTGAATCATTGAAAAAAAGAAGAAACAGATTGATTCAAATATTACTATTATTATTATGACTCAGAAGGAATTTGAAGTATGCATATTTCTTGTATCGAATGCTAAACTCTTCTCTTTTGCTCAATATCGGCATGCAGATTAATTTTCTCAAGTCTGTGCCATTGTAATTCTTGTGCAAAAACGAATCTTTCCTGTGATATAGATCCTGAAATAGTTATCCCTAAACTAAATCCTGGCTTGCCGATATCATTGAGAATTTTATACAAGGTGCGGAGAAATTGTTAAACTGAACCTTTATTAGAAAGGATTGTTAATTTCCTGGTGATTCGCCTGGTCCATATATTATTCCTGCTGGCAGTGACCCGAGGGATAACCTCGGCGTAGACCTCGCTGAAGGCCATTATTTTTTAATAAATTTATACATCCTCTACTCGATTCCTGATTTTGAAATCAAAACAACAATATTAAAATTAAAATATGAGGATTGATTGAGCAGAGGGGATTATGAAACTCTTCATCAACCATCTAAAACAATTTGTATTGAATACTACTCGCAATTGTCCATTTTGTAACATATGAAAATTTTATCGTAGCTACGTGGAATATATTCAGTGCCCATTTCACCATCTATCGAGACGTTCATCCTCATTGTTTCAAACAATTTCCATAGAAATTGATTCCAAATTTTCAGTTTTTGGCCTTCAGCCATTTTTAGAGGTCATTCAGGGTAGGTTCGTAACTGCGAGAGAGTTTGATGCGATGTTGTATAGCCAATAAGGTGAATTAGTGGGTTGTCTTTTAGAATAATATTCTGCATTTCTAAGGAGTGGAGATTTACGTTCGAAGATGGCCGGTCGAAAGGTAGAAGATTTAACTTTGGCGACTTAATTTTACTAAATAAGAAAGAAGTTATGTGCTAATGGGGCAGAGGGGTCATCTTGTTCTGAGGCAGTGGTTGTCTGGGAAATACGTTTCGGAGTGACTGAGAAAGTTGTCTGTTGTGCAGCTGTGTATTGGTTTAGCACAAAACAAAAGAACACGTTAGATGTAAAAGTGTGATTTCAGTGATTAAATCGTACCTGAACAAACGTTTGATTCAAGGGCAACCAGCTTTAGTTGACACAGCTGGCAAAAAGCAAGTCAGTACTGCGGCACAGGCAGGAGGTTTCAGGGGCCACTGCAAGAGATTTGGTTGGTTGCATTTCGCCTGAAGGTCCTGGCAGTAGAGTGAATAAAAAGGGAATTTCGTTCCAGGACGTTGCGCTTTTAGACAATGGTCTGCAAAATATTTAAATAATGTCTAGTTTTCAGAAGGCCGTACGATATCTTTTTCCAGTCCACAAGTTATGGAAGGACGTTTGTGTGTGATGGTATATATCACGTGAACTCTCAAAATTGGGTTTTCTCGGAAATCTTGGTATTTCCCGCTCTGCTAAGCTTCCAGTGTCGCCGTAGGTTTTGCGGAACAGACGTTCCATTATGGGCGGAAATATTTCTGTGGCAGATTACAGTGGAGAATTTCTCGCGCCCGTTTCTGGATGGAGGCGAAGTTGTTTACTACGATGAGCAAAGTAGTTCTGGAAACTCATCTGTTCTCGGGGCAGATTGCCCGGGTAATGGGATGACACTGATGAACGGCCTCTCTTCGTAGCAGCTCGTCGCCCCAGTATGGTGCGAAATTGGTTCTTTGCTTCTGATTTGCTTCTCAGCTGCAGGATTAGGTCGTGCACGGCGTTTGCATCATAGCTGGTCTTATATGCCCAGAAGATTGAAACTGTGTGGACAATTGAAATATCCAGATCTTACGTTTTAGTAAGACGAGGTTTCACATAGTGAAGAATACTAACTATTTAGTACAGGGGTGGCTAACTGGCGGCCCGCCTTGAACATTTTTTCCGGCCCGCGAGATTCATCACACTTCCACAAAATATTATTTATATTTCATTTTTAGTGTTATATATTTCTTTACAATGTTCGGTTCGTATCATTATCATTGTATTATCTATGTTTACAAGAAAGAATAATAGTAAACACAATAATAACTCATGTTTCAATTTTACACTACAAAAATTGTCTCTAGTGGGGATATATAATTTTATATGCGGCCCGCGGAGTTATGATGCACTTCCAAAGTGTCCCGCAAAGACCATTTGGGTTGGGCACCCCTGTTTTAGTATATTACTCAGTTGCTTTGTTTCAGCCGAACATCTGAGTTCATGAATGTACACATAATTTTATCTCGTTCAGCTGTAATATAACTGCCCAAGTTAGAAGTTGACATTACAGCTACTTCAGAGAAGCGTTTGACGTACGAAAGTTTTGTTTGCTAAGGATTAGTGGTTCGCCAATGTCGATTTCATTAGAATCGGGCAATGATCAGGGACATGGTCGCCTGACGGAAGAATCCTGGCATTGGCCTGTAGTGATTTTGGGAAAATTTGGAAATAGAAGTCTGGATGGCCACACGGTAATACAAACTCTCGTCCTCCCACACGTTAATACATCCCCAACTTCATTGTTTGGCAAATTACATTCCGTCGTATTAAAATAATGGAATAAAAAACTTGAGGAGTTGCAATGGGCTCACGTTCAAACCTCAACCCTTACACACTGGCTGTCATAACTACCATTTTAGGACTCCAAATTTAAACGGTTTACAGATTAATGGTGATACTTGGTACGTGTGTCATTGAAAGAAGATTAAACAACATTTTTATGCAATTCAATTTCTGAAATCAATGAATACTTAAAAAAAACACTACTTTATTTTTCGGCTGTACAATACCAATGTAGCAATAGAATGGTCTTCGATAAGTCACTAATGTAGCATGTCTTCTTTAATGGAAACCTTATTAATTTAATTTAATTGTATTTTAGCTGTCCAAGAGTAAGAAAGAGGTCTTCAATTAGTCATTTTACTAATAGCAGAGCTACAAAAAGTATCGCCGTTGCGCAAGCCGGCGATTAAGTCGTATCTTAATTACACATCACATTAGCAATTTAAACGCAGACTCATTATGTTAGGACCACTAGTAGAAGCACTTAACAGCACTTTCACACTATGCTGATTGTTTCTCCGGATGCAAAACTCGTAGTCATTTTCATCATGTCCTGCATTAGTAACTAACTGATTGAAGCGCATTACTAGATGTTGTTAAATACACAGAAGTATTATCGACTCACCTGCCATCAGTTATAGAGTCGACTGTAATCATCACAATAAGATGATTTCTTCTTCTTAAGTCGCCTTCTCCTACTGGAGGTTGGCGGTCCACATAGCTAGCTCTGAGCGTGAAACTGCAGCATGGAAAGCCTCTTCAGACGTACAATTGAACCATCTCCGAATGTCCTTCAGCCGCAAATTCCTTCTCCTCCCAACAGATCTTTTCCCTCGTATTTTCCCTTCAATGATGAGCTGCAGTAGCTGGTACCTCTCGCCTCTCATAATGTGTCCTAGATATTGCGTTTTCCTTTGCTTTACAGTGAGCAGCAAATCTTTTTGTTTCCCCATCCGATGAAGTACTTCTTCGTTCGAGACTTTCAGCACCCAAGATATGCGTAAGAGACGACGAAACAAAAACATTTCAAAAGATTCAATCTTTTTCTCTAGATTTTGGTCTAAGGTCCAGCTTTCACACCCATAAAGAAAAATGGAGAACACGTAGCAGCGAACCATTCGCATTCTCAATTGCAGACTGAGATCCGATCTTATGAAAAATTTGTTCATGCTAATAAATTTTCTCCTTGCCTGTTCTGTTCTCGATTTGATTTCTTTCTTGCAGTCACCCTGTTCGTCCACCACAGTGCCTAAATATTTGAAGGAGGATACTTGCTCGATCTTATTGCCTTTTATTGATATGGTTGCCTGGATTTTTCTCTTAGAGAAGACTACAACGTTTGTCTTGGAAGGGTTGACAAGCAGACCAAACTCTTCACTGATTTCTACGGTGTATTTATCTAACGGTGGACTAAGCGAAAACAAATATATCGAATATATGAAATAGGTCGGTCAATAGCGCAAAGAGCTTAACATACGTGACGTTCCTTGCTCGTGGAACATTAGGAATCCAATGGCAAAGTGGTAACACGTCAATACGTCGGAACCTACAAAAATTGTCATATCGGTCTGAAATTTGGTACACACATTCCTTAGGAGATAATATTTGATTAAAAGTGTATAACGTAAGCTTGCAGTGTGTGGAAATAAGGTAAAATCACTTGAAATGTGGGTAGATGCGTATATGTTATTACGCAAGAAATACACGTTATTACATGTCGATATTTATTCTGTGTATTTTTACTCTTAATTCTTGGTCCAGGCTGCATTTCAACCTAACAACAACTGGTATTAGCAAAAGATTAAACCAACTTAAATGCTGTGTATCAATCATTCGTTACGGTAGACGCCATGTTTTTCCCTGTAAGGTAGGCTGCCATGCAATGTATCTTAGCACTGAAAAACAATATGTCAGCCCGCACAGATAAATTGTAAATATTACATGATTTTCTACTTATTACTTATCTGCAATTGGCATGTGGAAAGCAGTTTTTATTCAATAATGAAGACTTAAAAACACGTGGAATTAATGTCAACAGCTAGTAACGTGAATTACTTGCGTAATAACATGTAGGCATCTACCCACATTTCGAGTGATTTTTCCTCATTTCAACATATTCGAAGCTTACGATATACACTTTAAATCAAATATTATCGCCTAAGGAATGTGTGTGCCAAATTTCATACCGATAGGACAATATTTGTAGGTTCCGACGTATTGACGTGGAGCCGGCAAAGTTATCTGGCGGGTATTTCGCGAACGAACTACCGCTCTTGGAGTTTATCGGATAACAGAGTTGACAACTTCACGAAGTGTGAAACAATAATACTTCTGGAACTTATATTTCGATACGTAATTGAAATTATGTTCACATCAGAGAGGTTAAGACGACAGTGAAGTAAATTTGTGATCTTGCTGGATTAACTGATTTCAGTTAGATTATGGATGTTGAAGCTGCAAAGCAGCTGTATTTCTATGTGCTATGTGTGCAATACTCTTATTACGACTATTAATTTTTATTATTGATATGAAATAGTTAAATCTACAGTCCTTACAGTTTAAGTTCGGTGATGAAATTAATGCTTATTTGGTGTTTACAAGTTCTTTTATGTATATAAAGATTTTCCGTGTAATTTAAATTATGATTTATAATTGATACTTTATTCATCACTTTCCCTGGTAATTTATTCCAATCCCTGAGTATCGTACTTACGAATGAAAGTTTTCCTTAACCTAGTGTCTGAAATGGGGTGTCAGTTTGAGGTCATGTTCATTTCTTTCCATCCATGATCCAATCTTTATTCTTCCATCAATGTCTTTCTACGTCTCATCAGCAATATGCGCCTTGTACACTCCCAGCACTCTCATCACCATCCTCTTGTCTTCCAGCGAAACCCTTCCAGCTCCTTTATCTTATCAGTAACCGATTGTGCTCTACAGTAATTTCCAGAGACAACTCTAGCAGTCCGTCTTTGCACCCCTTCCAACTCCTGAATTTGAGTATTTGATACCCTAAATGTGGGTTACATAATATACCACCATAATCAAGCAGTGGTCTTACCAAAAATATGTAACCTAATTCCTTCAGTTCTAACGACTATGATTCTTCAACACATTCAGGACTGTGCACCGAAAAAAAATGTTTGGGAAGAGGGAACAGAGGGAAGTGTTCATCATATTTCAGTGGTCTTAATTTCTTTTTTATTTAATAATTTTTTATCTTGTTTCTCTTTTCTTTGCAAAAATTAATGTATCGACTAAAAATTATTTGTGTAAATATATAGATCATATTTATTGTTGCCATAAAATCATGTCGGTATTGTTGTAAATCTGTTTTGCAGATTCGTTATAGCTCAGCATGCGGCGTTTGGAGGTTTATACGATACACAGTGGTTAATGGAAATGTCATTAAATGTCATTAAATATGTAGTAAAAGCCCGAAGAGAGCACCTGTGTTGACGCAAAATAAACCAACGATCTGTCCATTAAACTACAACACACATAGTGCAGAGGCAGAACATATTTTCAAAATTTAATTTAATTTTTAATTTTTTTGATTGCAATGAAGCACAAGTTCCGGTGGCAATTTCCTTACACCTCCATCTTCCCCCTATCCTGCACCCACCTACATTTTCCCTCTACAAATTTTATCTTTAAATTCTTTCAACGTTTTCGGCAAATTATTCATAATTTCTCTTGATAACTTATTCCAATCTCTGACACCCTTACAAAAAAAAAAATAAAAAAAAATAAAATCTTCCCACACCCTTGTGCCTGAAATCGAATGCCAGCTTGTGGTCATGGTCATCTTTTCCCTTCCATGCACTATTTTTCATATCTACTCCAATATCTTTCCATGCCTCATCGCCAGTATATGCTCTGTACACTCCCATGACCCTAGTCTCGTGACGGTTTGTGACTTACGTAGGCCTAACCAAAGTAGTATTTGAATAGATAATTGACTGGAGTGGATACCAGGCAAAACAAACTAATTATTTTTAAGGGAGGGCACCAATTACTGCACATGTTTCTTTAACAATACTTCCAGTGAAACAGCCACAAGCGACAGTATTTAACTTACAGCAGCCATTCAGTTGCCTTACGACGTGAAATGTTTGAATAGGAAGACCTGTAAATGCAACTTCGCTCCAGCTTCATAAATAAAAGTCTCCTTGCAAATGCCAGCGAAGTAGCAACACGAAGATTCTCAATGAAGGACCATTAGGGATTCATTAAAGATGAGAAACGGGTAAACATAACATCGTTAGCGAAATATTTTTATCTCTCTTTTTTAAAATTTAATCTGGACTTTACGACTCGTCAAAGTCAAGTTCATTAGAGCGTGGGGGGGGGGGGGGGAGAGCAAGGAGAGGGAGGGATATCAGTTATGACCTTCATGAAGGAGACAATCTGAAATTCACCAGCAATGATTCGGAAAAGGCTATAGACTAATTCCTGCCCGTTCCTTGTCCCGACCATCTTAAGTATAAGAACTATTTGTAAGTATCTGCCGTTTAAATACAGGAAACAGGAGACAAATTTCAGATTTCAAGATAACAGCGTTTTTAGATAGACCCCACAACGGTCAAACTATATTAGAAATCTATTTACCTTTTTCAGCTAACACGTAAAATGATACTCCAAAGCGTCTCTCGTTAGAAATATAATAATTTACTTTAGCTCTTGTCAATTTCTCTGGATTCTACTAGCAAAGACAGTACATTCTGCGTGGTCTGTCATTCATTAGACAACGTGTTACGTGCTGTCCCTCGTCACATTTTATATCAATAGTACTTCCTTTCACCTGAAAGCGAAAATCACTTTTCTTCGTCTTGCATATGTAACGACATTTCTTACCAATATCAATCACTTAAAATTTCACTTAATTAGATATTTATTCCGCAGCCTCTCATACGAATTATTACACTCAACATATCTTTTTATAAAATTCTGACAAATTAAAGTCCAGCTAATCAACATATTGTATTTTTGCAGCTCAGCTCTTGCCTACTCCATTACATCTCTCTATTTTTCACCTCTCTCTTGTAATATGAGATTTTTCTTTGTCGTCGCCTCTCCTCTCGCCTACTTTATTCATTGCTTCAAAATAGTACTATTATTATTGTTATTCATGGCAGTTCATACACATAATAAAAATTTCATTTACATTTAAATACACACATGAAAGTTTGCGTCATATATGTTTTTTATAACCCGGTGAAAAAAAATTGTCTGAAACTGAAAAATTGTACATCTTTATTTTCCAGAGAGAGAGAGAGAAACAGAGAGAGATAGAGAGAGAAAGAGAAAGAGGAAACATCTTAGTCCATTTTTTGACGTGCTATAAGCAATAATTTTTGCCTAGCGTAGTGGAAAAATAAATCGGTCCCCTTTATCTGTGTGGGACACGCTAAATATAATTTTACCAAATTGTAAATAATAAATTTGATTTTCGGTGAATGAAAAACATAAAATATACAAAATAAAAGACTGTAAACTATTCGGTTTACCAGCTAGAGGCCTGCGATTGACAGGCAGCGTAGGGAGCATTCATAAACTACGAAGTCCCATTATAGCCTCCTCTGTGATGTCATAAATTTTAACATACGCACCAATCGAATGCATCTCACGTTGTGTGACCCACCCTTTGCGGGAGTTCATAGCGAGACTATACGCATCGTAATGTTACAGGTTCTACAAATTTTTTGCTGTTGTATACCGAAAAATGTACTGTTTGAACATAACTACAATCTATTTACCCCTTCGTTACCCTCCTTTCAACTAATTAAATTTGTATAAAATAAAATAAATGGTTCACTTATTATTATTTAGTGAGATAGGTTCGTATATTTGTGGTGCTTTGTACTGTGTATGACGTGAAACTGTTTTGAATGAGTGTGGCGAACTTTGTAAGAGTGTTAAATTTATTTCGATATCTAATATTTTAGTTAAACGACACTAACTAACACTGATAAAATACTTAGCTTAGTCAAATTCCGTGTCCAAACCCTCCCGTCCTAACAATGGCCAAAGATGTTCCCACCAAAAAGAAGTTATGCCCGTTACTTAATAACAATTTTATTACAAGCAACTGGGAAGAAACGATTGCCAGAAAACTGAATGAAAAGTAAGAATTTTGTTCAAATCAACATATTAATTATTAGTTGCTTTTTGTTTATTTATGTTGGTTCGGTGTAGATGTTTTCGACACATTCTTTGATCGCTTTTATGGTAAGCTAAGAAAATGGGATCACGTCAATCTTACGATGGTGAATGTACTAATCAGCGCATTCGTCGTTACAGTAGAGAAAACGAATTATTTGACTTTTCAAAAAATAATTTAAGTTTTATTTTATGAACGCCGTGTTATAAAAATTATTACTCCTTTTAAATGAGAGTAGTTCCACTACGCAGCCTAGACCAGTGATGTTACGTGGCATGACGTAAGTTGTTAAGGTTTATTTTTAATCTCCTATGCTTTCACTCACACCATATTATTTCAGTTTGTTGTTGGGTTGAAATGAACCAGGATGACAACTGAAACTTTTTGGGACAACGCAAGGAACGAGAAATTGCATTGAGCATTATTTTACAACAATTCTATTTAGTTAAGCAACTGCAAACAAATGACTTGTCAGAAAACTCCGTTCAACCCATTATTGTTGAGCGCGAGCGCATTTTCGAAGTGTCGAAGTTGTTTATTTTGTTCAATGCGAGGTGAAAACCCTGTAAATTCGTTGTAATAAGTTGTCTCCGGTTAGCTCCAAAACAAGTTCAAGCAAGATTTCATTGATTTTAATAGTAACCCATTGATTGTTTGGTATTTCGGCTGGCAGTCTAGAAAAGAGAAGCGGCACTTTCGTAGATGCCGAGAATTTTCTCTGTGGCTCATAAAATTTCCTTTGGACAGCAGCCAGTAGATGCTAAGAAAGAGTGCGTTAATTTTGTAATCAATGTGCCTTGCAAAATATTCAGTGAGAAGTATGAAAGTAAAATACATGTTAAGCTAGACTACACCAATCAAAGTAATTTTATGATCACAGCTTAGAAAGTCAATGTCTAGTGGAAACATCAAATTTTCAAGACTTTTAATCGTTGACGTATGTATTTCCTAGTTACATTACAAACAAGAAATGTTTCTACTGTCAGAATAATATTTTCACATATGATATATAATTATTGCTCTGGGTACCTTCCCGTCCCAACTCAGATAATGACGTATTGTTCACTTTACACTGTAGGAAGTTACAAAGATATTACAGAGAATAAGGTTTAGAAACAGAAAAAAATCCAGGTTCTGAAACAAATTAATACAACAAATAGGAAGTATGAGGGTAGTAAAATGACGTGAACTAATATAAAAAAGTCGGACTTCACGTTAAACTGGTGATCCAATTACAACAGAGGCATATTGTTTGGCAAATTGAAACTCTGTAAATTTGGCGACCGAATAATACTTCGGGTTATCCAGTCAAAATGCTCTAGGCATTTTTGTCTCCTTGTCTGATTGCAGTGTAACAAGCTGAACAATGGCTTCACCTATATTCTCAACTCATTCTTCCACTGAGCCTTTGTAATGGCCGCATCAAAACACCGCAAAGGATTGGGTCGCCATAAATTTTTGAGTATCCGATGTTGCCAACGATAGAAGTTACCTTGTGATAGGCCATCATTTATAAGACCGAAAAACGTCTTTGTGGAGAATTTTACGCGGTACGTCACTAACGCCCTACGACACCATTTGATACGCTATTTTACGACGTGCATCACTTTGTATTGTGCGACGTTAAAATGCCGAGCCCCGATGGAAAAGATTCGGACGGCACACCTTCGTATGTTACAATACAACATGAACGACCAGCAGGCTTCATAATCTCAGAGTGTGATTTGAGGTAAAGTGTCTTCGAGAACACAGTGTACAAACCAACTTGTGATCAATCTAGAGTCATGTTGGAATCAAATCTCGCGGTGTGCCTTTCGTAAGTGTCGGATCTACTCTCGGAACGTCGTGTTGCAACGAACCGCTCGCGTATTCATCAGCAAAAACTCACAGGATAAATGCAATGAACACAGTGCCTTGACGAAGTCAACAGTTTGTCCATGCTTCGTCTTCAGCTATGCCGAATGGTTTTATTCTGTAAGCCGCTACTCACTGCAAAAGCTTTCTAGATGAGGCCGCAATATCAACTTTGCATTCACTTTATATACATCTGCGAATTCATCTGTGAATGAGGCGGAAATACTAAAATTTTGAGAAAGATATCTTTTCGCTGATTTGCAAAGTACCGATTTATTAACATTGTATTAAATAGAAATGGATGCTTAAACAAAGTAAAAGTGATGAGACGAAGACAGAAATTTAGTGTTTACTAAACGGCAACAACAACTCACGAAATCTAGGGTTAAGTCTAGGAAATGCTGTCTGTCCACGATAGTGTCATTAGATGTACCGCATAAAATTGCTCGGTTCAATCTGTGGCGAACAAGAATGTCTCATGTAAATTAATGGATACCTACTGAAGAGGCACTATCGCAAGTGGCAACCATAACTGGAAGACATGGAGAGCGCTGAACAGGCTTGAGAAGTGGTGTAGGCAGAACACAAGATAATTTTGCAAGATGGCGTTATCTCGAAGATCTAAACACTTCCTGGGAATGTCGAGCAGAAGAGACCATGCATGCGCGTATAACTGCACTCAGTGCCCTACAATCTGAACTCTGTAAAACCTCGTTAACGCCAGTGACAGCGCTATCCAAGTTGCTGACTTTGGTCATCTGTAATATGAATTCATTGGTGCAGATTGCTATACTTTTTTTCTCTGTTGTTATTTGCGTTTCTAGCTATTGTAACATCAACGCTTTTAATACGATACCACAGCCCCTCTTTGATCTGTATGTTTAACCACTTTATCCCGTTTAGCGAAATTCTTCACGCTGACTTATATTAATTCAAACGAATCATCTAACAATAAAATTTATAAATAACTGCTACTAAAAACAACTATATTGGTGAATGTTATATATTATTTTCCCACGCGTTTATATATATACTGCACTCACAAATATAATGATATTCATGCCGGTAATGATATGCAGGTCTGGAACAGTATATACTTTTCCAGCACTGTTAATTAAAGTTCCATTTGACCATTGCTTTACTCGTTGGTTTGCGAGCCTTACTTGTTGGTGTAATAAACATTTTTCTGCTAATTTTAAATATTTGTATTACACACAGATTGTTTTGTTTAACTAGTTGCTATGATTCTAATTGTAATGTCTGTGTTTTACAATGTTAAATTATCTTTCTATTTTTGCTGATTGTGATTATTATGTGAGTATCTGTACTAGTTTTCCTGTTTTGTGTTTTTTTTTGCGTGTTGAATACTGTTTTATTTGTTAAAGTGGTGATTTTATTTGTGCATATGATAGATTTCTTGCACTGTTAGAAAATGATTTTGTGGTTGTTAATTTTTAATATTTTAATGTCTGCCTTCACTCACAACATGACTTATTAATATCTTTTGATTTAAATTTTAAACATTAAAATGAATTTATCACAATTAGAATGTGTGAGACACTCATACAATACCGTTACATAATATACACGAAAAAATTCCACACATTAGCATCTCAGTATGACGTAACTCCCTTAAATAACTTATTTTCTACATTTTTCGTAGTTTCTGAACGGATAAATGAGGTGAAACGAGATTACAGTCCGTTTTGCACTGAAATGAAATGTGTGATAATGGGCGCCATATGAAAAATGCCTTATTAGGAATGATAACGATTAGATTACTTGTGATAGTCAAGTGTGATAAAACCTTTCTACATTACGCTGTGACCACTTGCGATAGTAAGGTAAAGTTTTTGTTGCTGTATTTTCTCTGATCTTTAAGGTGCGTATACCGCTGTTTCTTTTTCGTTGCGTATCTAGTTTGCTATTTGGTTCGGTGTGATGCTCGTCGCCCGTCGAATGTTAGCTGTGCAGATCAATGGGGGGTGACATGCCACGAACGCTACTGTGGGTCAATCCGCATTCCAGAGACTGCACAACACCCTCCAAAACATCTCACAGGTTACGTATTCCTGTATCCGGAACCCCCTGAGAATTTTTGCCTGAATAAAATATGTGCTTTAAAAATAAATTTCTATTTAATATGGCAAAATAAATCGAACAAAACCCGAGAAAACGCGCCTATATAATTGCATCGGCTACAAATTCTGGAAGTATTTTTTTTTTTAATAAGAAGGTAGTGATAAAAGTACTAACGGGTAAATTTCAATAAGGATAAGTGACTTCAAGCATAAATATAATTACTTTCAGTGTGACTTTTATGTATAATTTCGTGCCTGAAAATTTTCAATGAACTTAATGACTTGGGTAATAAGGCAATATTCATTACTTAGAGGATTAGTAGTAGGATCTCATATGTATTATGTTAAGCAAGTTATTCCAGGTAATCGATAGTTAAATGGTAATAAAAAAAATTCTCCGTTTGAATGTTTTAATTTAAATACGCTAAAACAAATTCTGCTTTTTTTTTTAGTAAAATACATCAATAACAAGTTTGTTTTTAACTAGTACATTACACGTTTTGAGAAATTGTCTTTCAATCCGTATATTTAGCCCTAGAAAAAAATTGTTATAAGTAAGAGAATCTTTTTTTGAAATTTGCAATAGAAGTATTTTTATTGAATATTTACTGTTTGATTAATTAAATTCTGCTCCGAATGATACATGTTATTCTTTTTTGGAAAAAATATCTTTAGCATTTAGTTAATTGTGAAACCATAAACTGCAATAACTCAGCCATAGTTTTTCTGTAAACCTTAAGAAGCAATATAACAATGTTAATTTTGAATAAATTTTCGAAACAAACATTTCTTCGAGGAATGGTATTTTTTATGTTTTTTTTTGGTAAAACCTTTCAGAAATCTACACTAATGTTATAAACGCGAAACTTACTCTGTCTCTCCGTCTGTTTGTTACGTTTTCACGATTAAACAGCTAAATCTGTACTGATGAAATTTTACAAGGAAATACTATGTATTATCAGAAATGTCACAGGATAATTTTTCGGGATAAAAAAATTTTGTCATGAAATTTTGAAAACCAATGGAACGATAATAGACAAACGGATGGCGCGTGTAAGTCTTTGTATTGTTATATCGGTTTTCTAGACTTTGTTTCTCTCGTAGGCAGTTTGTGTATCTTCTTTTAATGTACAGGCACAACTTATTATTCAGAACTAGTATCCTTACTACAACCCGTACGCCGGCTACGTCAAACGCGGGAGGTTTTATTGCTGGACCCTGTATTTCCGTTCAAACGAATTAATAATTTCAATAATAGGGCACAGTTTAAATTATTTTGAAAAAAGCTAAATTATTCATGCCCTCTGCCGTAGTGTCAAATGCCAGTTGTAATTCTGATCCATCTTAAGTAATACTCTAACCAAACTTTCCTCAACACTGGTGCTTGAAATACAAAGCTTTTATTATAAATATCTATGGACAAAGAATTTAAGGAATACTTCTATATATCATCAAAAGAATATTACGTAAATATAAGCATCTAATGATTGATATGTCGATTTTAACGCAATACATACTTTTATTTCAGTGTTCTGTGAGTTAATTTATTCTCTGATGCTTGGAAAGGTAATTAAATAACGCACTTTCGCAAGAATATCATCATAAAGCGTGACGTCATAGCGCGACGTCATAGATTGACGTCATCCCGTGATATGCTACATTAAGCCTATTATACTAATAGATAGTATAGACGTGGATTTGCGCTCCACTAGACTATCATTCTGTGTTTACATGTAGCTCACTGGTTTCCAACCTTCGAAGACTACATATCTTAGCAAAGGACAGCCAAAACAAAAACGTTACGTACTGTACAAAATTGTATTGACATAAGGTGTCCCCAGAAAAGTGACATGGTTTAAAAACACAAACCAGAATCTGCAGGAGGAAATGTGGTAGATGATCTCGCCCAGTTAACCACTTCCACCTTTATTGTCTCTTCATGAGATAGGTTCAGTGGTAGAATGGTATGCTGATGGATTTCCCGCCATATTATTCCGACATCTTTTATGTAAGTTATCTTTCTATAGCAGATTCTGGCAGTAAAACTCTAAATCCATGTGTACGATTCGCGTGTAACAGCTGCCTGCAGAATATAAGGGAAAACCCAAACATTAATTGTCAGCGGTCTTCCTGTTTTTACTTGATACACATAAAGATTGTCTAAAGGAAATATTTTCTTCAGCCGCCACTAAAAGCCTATTATTTTCACACTCACCTTTCTCCCATTGGTTTTTAGATTATTTTTATTTTATTTAATATTTTTGTTAAAGACGTTTTAAGGATAGAAGTAAAGTAATAAACAATGACACATTTCTGAGTTAAAGAGTTGTAAGGAGACGGATAATTAAATGAGCGAATCCACAAGGGTTAAGTTTGTTAGGCAGAATGTATGGATACTAAAAATAACAAAATGGAAGAAAATTTCGTGCTTCAATAGGAAAGAAGCGGAGAGAAACAATATATCAATTTGTATTCAGATATGGGATTACACATGACCGGAATCCATTGCTACCGGGATTAAATTACGTAATTTAACCGTGGTGGCATTCCAAATGCAGGGCTTTTAATTTACCACGATAAAGTGCAATGCTTCAAAACCGTAGCCATGAAACGGGACATACAGTAACAAAAATTATGCTGATTCTTGTTTATTATTTCAAAATTGGTGCATTTTATCACGTCAACATTTTAAAACTATATTTAACCTTACATGGTTATAAGGTTAGTTTCGATTTCTCCAGTTTATTGTAAGTTATTATAATTACTGATATTTTACTTCACAATGCTACCCAACATTCATCTTAGTACTAACTGTTTAGTTTTAAGCAATTTTGAACTTATTATAGTTTGCCATTTCAAATCTTCTTTATAACCTTAGTAACAGGCTGAGAAACAATCTGTACCATCTTTTAGACATAACTAGCTTTTTGGTCTAGTTCTCTGGTTATAGTTATAATATCGTCAATCTCTCCTATGTTTTCTTTCTTTATCTGAAGTAAAATCCATACTATACCTTGCTTTATTTCTTGTTACCTTTACTTTAAGAGTACCGTCAGTTATTTGAACGCAAGCAAACTTTCCAAGCTCAACTTTAACACACTTTTATTACACATCTTATCAGAGATTACAAACCACTCAGTACTACTTTTACATACATGCATCTTTTATGTAAATAATCTTTTCACTTAAGGTCCAACTATTTACATTACTTTAGCAACTTCCTTTTAGCTGCTTCCGTATCATCTTATTCTGCTTCTCCGTATCCATTACTAATCATCTTCTCTTTAGTCTCGGCTCTGATGCGCTCGGTATAATCTTTTCTGCTGCCACTAATATATGATATTCACAAATTATAATATACACAATCAAGCACGTTCCTATATTAATAAGCATTTGTATTGTTTTATTTGTTCGCAGCTATCATAAGAGAGTCGAGTTGTTAATGACATCCAGACGAATCCGGTGGACCTATCAGACTTCTTTTTTATATATACCGTATCTGCTTAACGTCTCTCTAACAGCGAGGTCTTTTAGAGACGGGAAAGGATGGGGGGGGGGGGGCAAAGAATGGGAAGGAATTAGGCCATGGCCTTTTAAAGGAAGCATCCCGGCATTAGCCTGGAGTGATTTGGGAAACCATGGAAAACCCAAATCTGGATACCCGAATGCGAGGCCAGAACGCTAGCCTTACACCACCACTCTCGGTACCTATCAGACTGAATTTAGCTATGATTTCTCTTTAGACTACTCCTGAAAGTTCTAAAAGTAAACACTCCATTATCGTTGAGAATACTTTCCTTTGTGACAATACCTGCCTTCTGTTTCTCTGCAGAAACGCCGAGAATGTGTTACCATGTTGGCAATGGCCGTTATATTCTTGATTTAACTACCACTTACATGTCATATTTTCCGATAGATAATTGCCACAGAAACTGATATGTTTCTGCTACTGCATATTAATACTTAAAAGGCTTCTCGGAACTGCGTTCGTAACAGTAATAACAGTCTGTACAGAGTAATGTTATCTAATGAACTGAAGCAAAAAATGGACGCTCAGTCACTAAACCAAACGGTTTTTAACTTTGAGCTCAATAAATGTATAAACTTTAAAGTTATATCTGTTTTAACGACTCAATGAACTCTCACCGTTGCCCTTTCGGTGTTACATAAAATATGAAGCTAACTCGTAAATATAAATTGTGCCGTTATTTGCAGAGGTCAAAGTGAACACGTCTACATCACAAAATGGTGAATTATAAATACCTCTAGCCATTAGAATTCACAAAAAGATTTTTTTATTTTTTTACTACAGAAACGTGTTTGAATTGCAACAATATAAATTTCTTTATTAGCGTTTCTACGAAAACCCTTTTTTTTATTTATAGCAACTTCTGTCTGCCTTATACATAGGAGGAAAAATAATTTTCAGCCATGCGTTGAATCTCTTAACATGTTTGCTACGGAAAGGCGATGCTTATTACGTTGGTAAGAAAGAGCGTGTTTCATCTACAGTGGGTAACTGATACGAATACGATGCTTGTAAACATATTACCCCTCGATAAATTCGGTATTAATTTTGTTTCACAGTTTATTAAGAACATGATGCTTAAAGGTATAAGAGTTTCCCCTCGGTTGGTAGTTTGTTAGATTTTTTTCTCTCTCGCAATAGCTTCTCTGTAGTTAGCTTCAATTTATCGAAAGGAAACAAAATACAATGCATTTAAAGAGAAAATGGAAATATAAACAATCATTCACAATCTTGAGGTATGTGTTGACATTATAAGATTTGAAAAGCCTTTAACAATGTAACGTATTTTTAACAAAGCGAAAAAAGCTGAGTAGGTAAAACAGATGAAAACACGTAGTACTCAGGGTGGTCTTAACACCTATAGCACTGCCCATTATGACGACAGGCGAAATATTTGGTAACGGGTATTCTTTAACATTACTGGTTGATTGGAGCTAAAAACTAGATTCCCCTTAATAAGTGCTTTGGTAAGTCGATAGTCTTAATAGAGGTGATGTTTGAAAACTCTGGAATTTTTCCTTGAGCGATGGTGGTTTTAGTAAAACGAGAAACAAAACGATACTTTGCGTGGGAAACAGTACATACTTGTGAACAATCCTTCGAGTAACATAAGAATTCAACGCTATGTGATTTTTAAGCTATAGGTGGTGTTATGATAAAGTTTTCGTCTGACGTAGCTCGATGCATTCCTGGCAGCAATGTAAATTGAACTCTTGGAACTTCTCACCTTCTAAACGAAGCAATCTTAATTTCTAATAAAATCATTCAAGCCTAATATCAAACTGTGCCATGTCTTTACTCCCAGTTTCGGTGGTAAATTCGTAGAAATTACCTGCGAAAATGTTAATAAGATTGGTTTACTGTTGCGTTAGTGCTACTGTATGTGCTTGTATGAATGTGATGCGTGTTTGAACTGTAGTGCCTTGATTGTTCTGTGTAAGAGAGATGAAACAAGGGAGAAAGTGAAAGCTGGTGCAGCTCATTCATGGCTACTCTACCGAAAGACTCGCTGAGTGTCTCACTATCGACCATCGTGAACCATCACAAAAAAAGGAGAAGAATGTATTGTTTCGTCTCTGTGCATCTACGAGACAAGAAAATATATATATATATTTTTAAAATATCTTGGGTAAAATATTAGGAATTGTATTCTGTGTACCGCCTAAAACGTGTAATGTCCTTCCACGCAGTCGTGTCTACTGAGATGCATACCCGAAAGGCGAAGTTCCTAGCAAATTGTGTCTCTGACTGTACATATTCTGTTTATTAAAAATTATACACCACCACCTTCCCGTCACATCACAATAAACAGGATTACTACATTTACGTTCCTTAATAATTCTAAATATTTTGAGAAACACTGAACCTAGGTGATGCGCTAAGTGGCATATGATGTTATAAATTTTTCATTCCTACACGCTTACTACTTTTCTCATTATTTCTCAACAGCGTACAGAAAATCTCCTATGTTAAAAACCGTATGATGTGACTAATATGGAAACAGCATTAATTAGAAAACATCAGTAAAGATATCACAAAATTTTCATTAAAGCGAAAAAATTACACTGATAAAAAACTAATTTTAAGGAACTGTTTCTTTTTTCTTTTTTTTTATTTTTTTTTATTTTTAAAAAAGATTTGAAGCGTAAATATCTTGACATATCATTTGATAATAATCAAAAATGGGCTAGCAACATTGAGCAGGTGATATTAGAGAAGGTGATGAGGAGATGGATATACGTGAGAAGTAAGAGAATTGTACAACAGACCAGTGATTGGGAGCCATACTTTGGGGGTGAAGTTCAGGAGTTGAAGGGTGCAAAGGAGGGCAGCTAGATTTGTCTGTGGAAATTAAAGGATAACACAATCCATAACTGATACGATTAGGGTTCTAGTGATCATAATGACTCCATGACAGGCATTATAATGACTGTGCAAGCCACCCCTGTTACAGCCACCTTTACCTAACCCTATAATCCTGCCAGGGATAGGTGACTTACAGTTTAACGTGGAATCCAGACCACGGAAGCGTGCTGGCGTTCTTCACATCACACAGCAAGCTGTGCCAGAGGTGAAGGTTGGGTTAGGTCCCTTTGAATTTTTTTAACTTATGGCTTTACGCCTCGTCGACGTCGAGGTCATTAGAGGCGGGATGGGATTGGGGACAAGTAAAGGGAAGGAATTCGGTCGTGGCCTTTTGAAGTAAGCATCCCGGCATTCGCCTGGAGTGATTTGGGAAACCCAAAACTGGGTGCCCGTCCTCCCGAATGCGAGGCCAGAGCGTTAACCACTCACCCACCACGCTCGGTACCCTTTCAAAGTTCCAGCCGAAACCGGTATTCGAACCGGGGATCTTTCGACCTCTAGCCAGACGACTTAACCACTGATCCAACAGACAGCTCACTAATACGGTTGGGATTCAATCGAAGACAGCCAGAGGGTAACGAAATTGCGTATGTTATTGATGAGGCCTCGAAAGTTACTGGTTAAAGAATTAAGGGTAGCGCATGGAATTCGAAAAGGTGACCATTACCAGAAACCAACATTCAATTTAAGGTATAATGGAGTGGTAAAATTTTCTTTTCTTGGTAAGAGAGTCTGGGATTGGAATAAATTAGAAAATAATGCATTATTATTTATCATAAACGAATTTAAAATTCGTGCAGATCAGAAGTAGGGGGGTGAATTTAAGAAAAAAGAAAGCAATAAAAGGGGAGGAGGGTGTGAATGGGTGTGTAGGTAAATTGTTAGTTTCGTTTGTTCTTACAAATCATTCTTCAGGTTCCTGTTGTTGCTGGCATGTGATGTTGCTTCTTGTTGCACACAGTAGTAATAGAGGAGAGGCAGCATGTAGGCACTGGCTGCTGTGGGCTGCCGACATTCATTAGGGTGAAGGTCTCGTGCTTGGCGGGCATACCGCCCACCTCTTGACCCGGCGCCCCTACACGCGTACTAACACTCACTCACCTTCAGCTTCCTACACAATCACGCATTCTCGCAAATCTTTCCTCTTTCACACGCTTGTGAAGAACTAGCTGTTACCCCCTACTTCGTACACGTGGACTTGGAATTTTACTGCTAGAATCTGATATAGAAAGCGGTAAGTTACGTAAAACGTTGATAGGTATTTGGTTGCTTGGAATAACGACTACGAAGAATCACTTTCCACTTGTTTACTCTCCCAGTGGACTCTTATATTTACATTACACAGCAAGGTATCCATTCCATCCAAAGATATTAAGTACGTAAACATAAACAAATTTTCCAGCGATTAAGCTCACACACTTACCAGAACTACTGACCGACATCTCTCTCTGCTCGCCATATCTGCGTACTTAATTAGAAACATCCAGAATCATTCAAAAAGTTCCAACCGACGTTTCTCGAATTCTAGTAATACTTTCACACTTAAAAGTACATTAGTGTAATCAGAGCTCATAAAAATCATTCACAATCACCGTGAAACACACGGAAATAAATTTAAAGAAATTTACAGGTATTTAAAAACAAAATTATCAACACAAGCCAGTCCAAAAATTTGAGAAATGTCCTCCAAACATCATTGCTCAAATCAATGTTTACAACTACAAACTTTTAATCAATATTTCACGCATAATACTGTCCTTGAATATATTAAATAGCATTTACACAGTTTCAATAAAACAATATTAATTTACATAAGTTCACAATTAATTACACGAAAATTACACAGAACCATAATTAATCAGCTCCCATCTTGCTATCTATAATTCTTCAAATAACATTTCATAAAATAGGTTGGGTCTGATGGTTGTAATGAGGCGTCTGTATTATACAATCCCATACAATATCCTAAAAATGGGCCAAGTATCTTGCTATCTTCCTTACACAGTGACAAAAAGTTATGAGATCTTGTTCAGAGTCAAGTCTATACTTTACACAGTATATATTCACTTCACTTTCTGAAACAGGTTGGTTGTTCTCGGTAGTACAGATAATTTATTTAGAATTAAAGAAATTCTTTTGTCTTGGCCAGTCTGCACCCCATGTTATAGTAACACTATATAGATACCTTAAATTTGTTGCCTTGTCAAATTTACAAAAACACGAAAGCCAAGATTTCCCTCGCACGTTTTTCAGGTTTGACAAGTCTTTGAATAAATCGTATATATTATGCCTTAAATTTTGTTTGAAATTATGAGTTGGAGAAGTATCAAATCACCAGATTTTTTTAAAAAAATTGTAAATAAACGATATATAACATAAAAAAAATCTGTTTCAGAAAGTTAATACACACTGTTAAGTGAAGAATTGGCTCAGGACAAGATCTCATAAGTTTTTGTCACTGTGTAAGTACGAGACTTGGCCTATTTTTCAGGAAATGTTGTTGTGAGGTCTCTTTCCTTTTTGTAGGTTGATCGCTTACCCATTGTAAACAAAGGTTTGCGCCAGGGCCGATTGTCGCAATTTTAATTACCGCCATAAGTAAGTAACGAGTAACTTCCGAACCAAGCTTACGAACAAAGTAAAATTCAAGATATTTGTCAAACTTACTGGCCTCTATGCTTTGAAATTTCAGGAATATACAATCATCCAGAACAAAGCAATTAATTTTTAAATATGCGCATTTTTTTATTTCAATTAATTTACTCTTTGTGTGGTTTAAATGTTTTGGACCTATTCTTCCCTACTTGTTCGTAATTGCAACTAGAGTTCTTGTTAAAAGATATTGGTGAAGTAATTAGGAGAAGGGAATGGAAGGGAAAAGTTGACCATGACCAGAGGCACTCGATTTCAGGCATAAGGGTGAGGGAAAATTTTATTTCGTAGGTAAGGGAATGAGGGATTTGAATAAATTACCAAAAGAAATGATGAATAATCTACGGAAATCTCTGAAAGAATTTAAAATTAACATTCGTTGAGCGTAAAATTAGGCCAGCACAAGAAAGTGGAAAAATCGGTGTGTAGGGAAATTGCAATCGGATAGTACACTCCATTGTAATTTAATTAATATTGTATAAATTGTTAAATAAAATATTTTGCTGTTTTATTATCGGTAAATATATATTTTTCACGAATTATATTTTACGGAAGATTATATTTCGTCATTACTGTGGAAAAGTTCTCTAATGTATTGTTATATAATTTTAACGCAGGTTTCGAAGCTGTGAAGAAAACTGAGAAAAATGGAAGAAAACTGTTGGGAAGAGAAGAAAAATACCAGCAAGAAATATAAACTATTGCACTTCCATACGGAGGCCTGCAATGTTTCACCCCCAAATGAGTTTCTGCTTTAACTCATTGACGTCACCGTAACGAGATCTGCCCGGTCAATTGAGATCGATAAACATTTCCACAAATACGTTTTCACAGTGAAATGGAAGTATGTTCCAGCAGCGTAATATGGTTCTGATTGTCGACTATGGAAACTGATTTCCGCCGCCTCATAAAAGTTCTTTCATCTCTTGGCTGAGTCAAAAGGCCTCACAACAGCCTTATAGCGCAAAATTGGATGCAGGATGCAATAACGAATGGTTAAGAACTGTGTGAACAACAACATATTAGTGTGGGCATGCGCTTCAAAGCGCCTCAAAACCCGCCCAGGTTCGAACGCAGGACCGTTACTGTCGGTCGATGGCATTACAATTTTAGGTTTTTCCGTTAGCTGCAAGTACGACGCTTGAACTGTATCCAGAATTCACTCATAAAATTATATATTTCACAAACAAATTAAAACTTGTCACTAAAGTCTCGATTCGTTACTGCTTCCCACTGTCATTACTAAAGCGTCTCAGAATTGATTCGTGGGTTGGGCTGGGATTCTGTCGTAGACAGGCGACGTATTTTCCGTTTGAAATTATTGGTGAACACCCTCTTTCATTTACGAGTGCGATGAAATACTTCGTCCACCAACCTATTCAGGACGCAATGATAGGAGAGATAAGATTATTGAAATACGATGTCGTACTGATGCTTATACCGATTCTTTCTACCCTCGTACTACTCGGGATGCGAATGCCCAGAGCAAAGATTACTTTGGTGCAAAGCACCCTCTGCCACCCCCAGTTTTGAGAATTGCAGAGAATATTGTAGATGCAGATGTGGTAACTGCACACAGACAGAACTTCTTCTCTATTTCTCTTTAATAAGTCTAATTCACTTTTCGCCTTAACAGAAATTCTTCAAATTTTGCACAAAAAACTCTTAAAGGCAAATACAGCTCAAATTTGTATTTCATTCAAAATAAGTCACTCGGTCGTAATTTTGATTCCAAAACTTATTTTTGACCCTTGATGCTCATTTCATGTAGTTTTTAGACTCTGTAGAATGAATTTTTGTTTTAAATCGCCCTAAACAGGTCCAATAACCCGAACCTATGTTCCTAAAATCTTTTTTTTTTCTTCCCTTAAAAACTAAATTTTTCACATTTTTGATCTGAGTAATGCGTTTTTTTTGCTTATATCCATCTTAGTGATCAAACTGAAGCGATGAATGTCTAGTTAACGCATGACCTGCGACCATGAAAATTCAGATCCTTCGAAAATTTTTACCTGTCTGAACTTCACTGCCAGCTGGGAACGAACTAATCTGCATCCGTAATCATACCGGCTACAAGATCAGGGATTACACCTTGTGGTCAAATATATAATCTACAAGAAGATGTCATTTGACATTAGGATGGACAGGGGATACCACATTCCGTATAGATAAGAACATATTGTCATTAAATTATGAAAACTATCTGAACTGTGAAAGACAAACGCATAATATCTATATGTTTTTGTAATGCGTAAGGTTAGTGAGCAATGGTAGTGTAGCACAGTGGTAACGTGCTTGCTTAGGGTTCAAACCCCCTGGGAGCAAAAATTTTTATGAATTGTTTTTCATAGTTTGAGCCAAGCCTAGGATTTTGTAGTAAAGATTATTACTTGGCAAATGATGGGAGGCGGCTCATGAAAAGTCACCCGCGGTATTAATTCCCTGTCCAGGAGGCTGCGGCACCGTTATGGTGTCCGGCGCTGACACTGGGTTACTTGGTTCCAGAAAATTTTCATCAGGACTTGGCCGGCGGGTTAGAAGAATTGGTGATGCACAGTTGCTAGTTACCAACCAGACTGTGCGCAAATGACCTGGCTAAATCCCAAACATCTCCGCCATGGGTATCAACTGAGGGCATACGGCACTCTTGATAGTAGTTTGTCCATCGTATTGGGAAGTTAAGCCTGGCGGCACTTCCGGAAGAGTAGCCTTGAATTGGCCGACACCGTAATTCACCCTCTCACTTCTTCTTCTTTCATTTTATGTAACACTTTAATCTGATCACTAAACTCACTATCACAGTTATCCACACATACAATAATACACACGGGGGAAGGAAACGGGAAACCAACAAGGTAGAGGCATATCGTCCATGGGAACCGGAATCGGGCGAGGCATCGCAAGAAGAAAAAAAATTACCTCGGATACAGGCAGCAAACGTCTGTTAGTTCCAAACTGAAGAGAGAATAAAATATACTATTTTCGTTATCTCTAAATCGGATATATTGGAAGAAAATCATTTACTTCATTCAAATGGATAGGAGATTTTTTGTATGCTAAGCACGAGAACAATTTCACGAGAAGTTGACTTCAGCAATTGACAGCTGCAGATTAAATGTTATAACCATTGTTGTTTTTTTGCAAGTACCTTACGACGTCATTAGCAAAACATGTGAAGGGAGCCTGATATTCTCTGCATCGTACAAATCAGCTAATTCTGGAGGGCGCGGTTTCGAATTCCTGTTCGGTCATCCAGATTTCGGTTTTTCATGGTTTCCCGAAATCATTCCAGACGGATGGTTCCTTCAGAAGGACATGGCCGAATTATTTCCCGTTCCTTGTCCCCAGTCTTTTCTCTCCTCTAATATTCTTGGCGTCGACGGGGAGTTAATGTATATATATAAAAAGACAAATCAGATACTCGTTGAACTGAAACTCCTAGTGATGGGAGAATCTCAACAGTGATTGTGAAACATTTTGTGTATATTCCAGAACGCAACACACGAAATTTCTCATTAGATGTGGTATCAACTGCTCTTAATATCCTCCAACATATCAGTCTTAGGATCCGGATAGAACAGCTGTCGGGATTTTAAACTGTTTATGGCTGGAACTCCAGGGACAGTCCTGTTTTCAAAGCGCATTTTGTTCAGTGACGAGACCGAATTATGTATAAGTTGTTAAGTTATCTTTCTATCCTAAATGAGTGCAACAGTTAAAAGCCTATACAATGCAAAGTTTATGATGCTATGTTGAATATGAGGCACCCATACAAAATAATTCATTTTCATCAACAATCTGATTATGAGAAAATTTTCGTCTTGTGACAATGACTTCCATGATGTATGAAAAATTTGTTCTTTATCCAGTATGGTGGCCAACATACGTAAGAGATACACCCAATCATCGGTCATTCACTTCTTTTAAATTTATTTCCGTTTCTGCAGTTACAGGATATTTTAATTTAATATTATATTCTTTTGATACTTCCATGCCACACACGGAAATGGATGAATTCAGACGAAATATGAACGTAAATTTTCTCCAATATATAATATCTGAATGCTAATTGAAAGTAAATTCAGAGCGACAGATTCACCTCGGAAGTGGAGTTGTTAAGTAAACAATATCTTTGCAATTACAAACCCCAACGAAGTTTGTTGCTATGTGAAATGATACTTTATTAAAACGAAATTAAGCGCAAATATTTAAACTACGCAGTTTAAATCATAATCAAAGGGGTATTGGTAGCAAATAGAAATATAAATAAATTATCAAAACGTAACTTTAGAAGAAAATAAAAACTATGATATGTTGTTTAGTTCAATCGAAACGCAATACAATAATTAATATTTAGGGAACATAAGATACTTTCAGAATTCGTAAATTACTTTTTTATATAAATTTCATCGGATTTTCTAAACCAGAGTCCCAAAGTGAAATGAATTACATACATTTCTTGAAGTTATAAACAAAATTTCTCTTGATCCAATCATTAGTAGGCTATAGTATTTTATTAACCTCTATTAGTGTCTAACAAGCAAGAAGCACACAGAATTACTTCCAAAGATTTTAGAAGAAATCATGAGATCATTGTGCATTGTCCGGAATCTTGAAAGGTCAATTTCTACTGGGTTACTAAGACTTTACGGTAGTATCTAGAAAGAATAAAACTACTTAAATACTAAGTCATTGAATATTATAAACGGTGACCTGACGATTGTTATCCAAAATTAAAAACTGTATAACGTGGTTAAAAACTTACCAGTATGATCTTCATAACGTGCAACTATTTTCTTACGTCTTTCCAGATTTGAGTTTTTATCTAGGGTTTATTTTACTCCATACTTTAGTACGTTAAAATGATTTTTTTTAAAGTATTTGTTCCTTTCTAATTCTTTTATTTTGAGTTTACAGTGTTTTTTAGAAGAACAAAAAAGATTAATTGTTTAGCTACATATTCAGTAACTGAAGGTAAAAGTGCAAATTTGTTCTTTATGGCATGCTTTCAAAACCGAAAGTTGATAAGAACATAAAATTGACTATCAAATTTGTCAGATGTTTTTAGAAATTCTTCATTTACAATATGTGATTAGTGCTTTTCTTCTTTTGAATCATTGTTTATTTCGAAAAGAACAGGATTTAAATAAATTAATTTACCTATGTAAGGAAGGGAATACCAGAAAAAATACAAAAAAATTTATCTCCAAAACCATAAAAAAGTCCAGTAAAAGTTTCACTGGAGTCCAGCCAGATGGTGTCATAAAACGACGACGTTTCGACAACCTGCTCGGTTGTCTTCATCAGGTCTATTTAGATGTTTCTTCTCGAAATCACAAACAGACTTCTTCTGCATTTGCTTATAAAGAATTTAAATTAATGCTGTATGGTACTGAGTTTCGTTATTGTGAGGGTATCATCGGAAGAATTTCCGCAGCTGTGAATGGATGTTAATGAAGAAAAACACTGGTTATCGTAGAAATATTAGAACTGTGTTGATGGATTCAAATATACACATAGTGTTAATTTTTGGGAAAAGAGTTAGTGATGTTCTTGACTAACCGCTCATATTAACGTTCTACCGATGACGCCTCAAGCCCTAAGAACGAAAGCACCTTGAAACAAATATTTGTCATTGGGTACACTTCAAGCGCTCTGGCGGCCCAGTGGTATACAGAAGAATAAGATCGACACTTTCATAGCCTGAAGGTCAGAAAAATTGTTATTACCATTATTTTTATCTATATCACTATTTGAAGAAGACGAATAGAAGAAATATTTATTTTAATCCAATTTTCAGTACATTTGATGCCCATAATACTATATTCAAAAAGAAGAAGATTTTATTTTATTTTACAACAAAGAATTATAAACTTAATTTCTTAACCTAAATTTATTGTTTGAGCATTTTTGAGAAGAAACTAAAGCCGAAGAAGGAAAAGAAGAAGAGAGAAATGGACGACTAAAAAGGGAGGAGGAGGTCAAACAAAAAAAAGTTATAAAAGTGGTTGAGGTGTCCGACTGGAAATCAAAAGGTCTCCTGTTTGATTCCAGGTATCAACCAGAATTTTCAAAGGCCATTAATCTCTAGCACATCTTACTGTGCAATATGAAGTATGCGAGAAAGCTGCCGTGATTCTGATTCTAAGTAGCCGCTGGGATTACTGAGTCAGGCTAGGCGGCTACGATAGGGGCGGATTGCGCAGCTGATTATAAATCCTGTGTGCAGGTCATTACGATCACACGAGTTTACTCTAGTAGGTACCCGCCAGACGAGCTACAACGGCACCGGTCATGAACCCAGGCCTCCTCGTCCCTCCAGCCCTCACGGCGTTTAAAGGCGATTTTCCTCAGCCATCAAGGCGAATGCCTAGACTATCTCATGGAGGAAATAAATAAATGGAGACGACGCAAGGGACCTTCACCACGCATTGAAGTGAAGCCGGGGGGAGGCGTGGCCGCCATATTACGTATCCATACAGATACGGGGAATATGTACAAAACCTCAAGGGGACTCTAGGATAAACGTGACGCCGCAATCCGATGATGGATTATTATGTAACTCGATGACAAATAAAAAATTAAGAATAATTTGTTTTTATATCCTGCTTAGTTTTCGAGATATTCTGTCACAAATGTGAGATGTTTTTGGTTGAAATTCAGAAGAAACAATTGGTCAAATTCAAATTTGATGATGGATTCTTATTTAAAAAGACGAGACAAATAAAAAAATACATTTTCTATATCGTGCCTAGTTCTCGAGATATACTGTCTCAAAAGTGAGTTGAAATGCAGAAGAAAAATTTCGCAAAACGTCAAATTTGATAATGGATTCTTATGTAACACTACGAAAAAAAATCGAAAATAAAGAATAAAATTTTCGATATCTTGCTTAGTTTTCGGGATATACTGTCTCCAGAGAGCAATTGTATGGATAGGTAATATGGCCGCTGCCGCGCATGCTTGGGAGTTTAGAGGCGGCGTCACAGAATAAGCAGTATTTCCTCTCCATATATTATTTCTTTCCTCCATGGATTGTCTCCCAGCCTCCACTTGATAAACTATGCATTTCACAAACAAAAACAAAAAAGTGCGCACAGAATATAATTACAAATTTCTCAGGCAGATGGAAATACTTCAGTTCCTCAATTAGTACGTAGCACGACTGGCAATAGGTATAAAATACTTGATTTAATCTTATCCATAAATCTCTATATTGACGTGACTGTATTAATCAGACAAAAGGTAAAGTGAGAAACAGTCTTCAGTCACTAGAATAAATTTTTTTATTGTATTTCATCCAGAATTTTTCACGTCAATATAAAGAATTATGGCTAAAATTAAAATATATATTTGCCCAGCCAAGCACTTAAAACAATATGTACATACAAAAATTATAAAGTAAAACTAGTGAAACTGGTCGCCCATATAAAATTCAACAAAAAATGCCAATCTCAAGGTCTTAAATCTAATTACGTCCAAGTGAAGATCAAAAACAGTTCCCCAGCAGCACAATTTACAAAAAAGAAGTGTGAAAAACTCTGGATAAAATACAATAAAAATTTGTATTCTAGTGAATGAAGGCTGTTTCTCATTTTACCATTTGTCTGATAAAATACTTGGCTTCAGCAAGGGCATTCGGCCGTAAAATCAAAGCTCCAAATTTTACCATGCCAATAATGAGAAAAATTCATCAAAGGCAACCGACCCTTAATGTAGGAAATTGGTAGTGAAGAATAGAACTTCGTCAGTGGTTTTGATTTAAATCCCAAAATTGTTCTTTTAAGGAGCGTACGCTACGGAAAATGTTTTAGCAGCTTATTTGCAACCTAGCGTGGTGTCGCCATATATCTTCACCTGTCAGTTCGCTGGTAAGACACTTTCACTTTCGTTTACTACAAGTCGAGTGAGCTGACAGTTTTTACGGTTCGTTGGTCGAGTAGCTTGCGGAGGACGATGTGACAAGCAAAGACCTCGACGTTATTACACACTCGCTGGACGGTGGGGTTCAAAACGAAATCGAACCAGGGACCACACTGACGAATGCCGACGGGGCATAGCACCCATGGGTCATAAAACTCATTAAACACTTCCTTTGTGCCGAACGTTCCGCAGAAAAGCGAATCGCAATAAGACGGTCTGTGGAACCGCCGGCATGGCGATTGAAATTCCAGAGAGGCTGCTGGAGGCTCGACGTGGTTCCCGAATTCCCTCTCTCAGTTCAGAATTCCCGTCATCCGGCACTTATCAGTTGTACATCTTCAGTTCTCCTCTGTCCTGAGTTTGACATGGCCAGATGACCCGCACGAAAATTTTCCGACTAAAATACGATGAATTTCAAAGCGGGATACAACTAAGCTGAACAAAACGCACACAGTATATCCACATCTCCGTGATACGTGGTAATGCTATTTAGTGGACTCACTGGGCGCCCAAGCCACAGCTCAGTTGCATTTGTTTTTACACTGCAGGGCACATATCTTATATATATATAAAAATAGACGTGTGTTTTCCTATATTTCACTTTTCAGCCACCACTACCTAGCACAGATCACTGGTCTTTGTGTTTGGAAGTAGCATGGAGTTTCCTGTCATGCACAACGTTGGCCGAATGTCGATACCTGTGGGGATGTGGGAGATATGATGGTTAAAAGTGGTCGATGCAAGGGATTTTCGTATTTCGACCAAAGACATGGATCTCCGTATATGTCACTCTGCTGCCACAACTACAAAGCATAGACCATTGGTGTTTGTGTGTGGTAGTGATATCGTGTCTCCTATCGTGTACTATGGTGGTTAGATGTTGGTAGCTATGGAGGTGTGGGAGATATGGTGGTTGAAATTGGTCGACCTGCGGCACTTTCATATTTCTACCAAAAACGTATGTGTCATGGTGTATCACTTTTCAGCCAAAACTATCTACCGCAGATCACTGGTGTTTGCGTGTGGTAGTAGCACAGAGGCACGCGTCGATGACAACGTTGGCTGAATTTCGGTAACTGTGGTAGTGTGGGAGATATGGTGGTTGAAATTGGCCGATCAAGCATATTTTCGTATTTCTACCAAAGACATTTGTGTCCGCATATTTTACTTTGCTGTCTGAACTACATAGCGCAGATGACTGGCGTTTTTGTGTGGTAAAAGCATTCAGTCTCCCATCGTACACTATGGTGTTTAGATGTCGGTAGCTGTCAATCCAAATTATTTACAAACACGAACGAAGTCGTGGGTACCAATTTCAACCAAAGACATTTGTGTCCTTATGTTTTACTTTGATGTCTGAACTACATAGCGCAGATGACTGGCGTTTTTGTGTGGTAAAAGCATTCAGTCTCCCATCGTGCACTTTGGTGGTTATATGTCGGTAGTTGTCAATCCAAATTCCTTACAAACACGAACGAAGTCTTCGGTACCAGCTAGTTTACAATAAAGTTTTACCGACGCAGCGTGGTTACCCGCCGTCGTGGGCTACTCGACCTTCCACTATATATGTTATGAACCTGGCTAAACGGACATATTGCAAGAAAATCCGGTTCATTCTTTTTTTTTTTTCTTCCCACTACAAAACAACTGCTTACTTAATCTACTTCGTAAGACATCTACTTGGTGAAATGAGATGGCCGTCTTTGTGCGTGATGTTAGGACCACAGTATCGTACGCAGTACTCGCCCCTCAGCAGGTCAGTAGTGAACTACCTGTCAGTGGAGGTGTTGACTGAGAGCTACGTGACGTGTATGCCGCATGTGATACCGCAGGAATCCCACGACACACTTCAGATCACCGTAATGGCGACCGCCGACCTAGCGGTGTTCACTTCGCTGTTTCCTATTGCACGGTTAGCTCCAGCCTGCTGCCAGGCACGCTCGAAGACACAAGAAGAATTTCAATATAGCCACCACATTGCGCTGTAATACCTAGGCATCAATACACTTCACTATTCTGACCAAGGAGAGTGGTAAAGCTCTGGCCCCACATTCGAATCCCCGTCCGGCCATCCAGATTTAGTGTTTCATTGGTTTTCGCAAATCACTAGAGGCGAATGCCGGGATAGTTACTTCGAAATGTCATGACCAACTCCTTCCCGTTCCTTGTACCCAGTTCGTTCCAGCATCTAATTATCTCGACGTCGACGTGCGCAAAGTTACATGGTAAAAAATTATTTTGACCCAAATTTCCTTTTTCACGCAATTCTATTGCAAAAGTGGAAATTATATAAAGAATCTATTTAGTACATCGATCGCATTGGGATAAAACAAGGCTTAGATCAAGGCTGCCCAACTAGCTTTTGAGATGGACCACAATTTTGATTCTAAGTTAGTCTGCGGGCCACATAATACTTGTCTATAGTTATAATAAATTTTTATATATAACACAGTTTAACTACAATCATAAACAAAAAGCCATCAATGAGAACTTTGCAGAGGTGTTTTTCACATTATAATCAAAAAGTAAAACACATCAATGAGAACTTTGCAGAGATTTCTGATCTAGCATATTCTAGACCAAAGCGCTGGCGGGTCAGGGCAGCCTTGGCTTTGATCGTCTAAAATGTGTCTTATAAAAAGAATACATTCACGGACATCTGTTTTTAATTCATAAGGTACTAATCAAAATGCGCGAGAAATATTGTTGAGGCTCGTAACACTAAACAAAACAAACACAACCAATTTCGTTCAGCAAGGTAGATTTTCTTAGTAGTTACTTGACTGCACTACATACAGGCTTCTGAAATGCGTACTAGTGAGGCTTTTGCAAGTTAGACGTTTGGTACTGTAACACCACAGAGTGATTGCATGAATTTCGATATATGCGATATACGCAGGATCGAGAGTTGCGATGTGGAATATCGCAGCGGAGAGAGTCGTTGGACAGTAGCGGAAAGACGTTAAAAGTGTTTGGCCCGCGTGGCTTTCTTTACTGACTGCGCCCTGTGCTAATTAACGATATGTTGGTCGGAAGGAACATTAGAAAGAGTGATGAACAGTTTTAGTAGTGATGTGAATGGTTTTAGTGCAGTCCAATAATAAATAAGGACGGTGGACAGCAAATACGAGTGGTGTAGTAGGATCGTCGGTAGTTACTAGAGAAGTATTCAGCTTCACCAGTTATTTGTACTTGCAGTCTAAGGATTATCGAAGTCTGATTAAGCATTATAGATATCTGGTGGTTTGCAGTGGCTAGTTGTACCTGTGTGAACTTGAGTGTACTAAACGGTAAACTGAATCCATGAGATTTTGTTTAATTTATGTAGCTGTGGCTATGGGTAGTAGCCATAAGTAATTAATCTCCCGTAATTACCGTTCGTTTTCGTGGTTAAAATACGGATACGTGGCGGCCGGTCAGACCTAACCTGAAGTGATTTGAAGAGTATCAGTAAAGCCACCAGTGAGAAAATATTAACTGTAAATAACCCCATACAGACGTAAGCACGTTACAGTACTCAAGCTCTCTCTCATCGGAAACAGAATGAAGTCTGCAGATGCCAAATGAAGCAAACAGATGGTGTATGGTGGATCACGAAATAAATAATTGTGCTGTGTTTGGTTCACTCCTTTCTAACACCCTGTCTGAAACGGAAGATTAGTTCAGAGAGAAACTATTTATTGGTGTTGTCACCAGATAATACTATCTTGGAGAGAGGAGTAAGAAATCGATCTTAGAATTTATGAAAGAACGATTCTGGCTTTTGCCTGGAGAGACTTCGAGACCAGAAGTTCGAGGGCTGCACGTCCTCCCGAATGTATTCATTTCGGTGAATGCTGTATAGTTCTCCAGCTTCAAACAAATTAACCTCACAGAAAAATTCACCGCAGATAGCGATAGTTACTCTTGTTCCTTGGTTTCAGACCAGCAATTTGCTCTGCGAAAAAACGGGTGTTAAATTGAACAATGCGTCATTCAAGCAGATATCTCTTATAGGCATCTTTAATGACACATTCCAAATGCTTCTGTACCACAGGCTGCCAGGTTGATTGACTATTATTAATTTCGTTTCTAGGTTTTACGGGTCGTTAACGACTATGTCATTAGGTGCGTGAGAGAACAGTTGACAAAGAACTAGAGCTACAGTGGCCACAGCCGTAGTGTAGGAACCATCCCACCTTTCATCCGGAGTACTGTCGGGAAACCACGGAACACCATGATAGGATTGCTGGATTGGGGCTCGAACTAGCGTTCCACCGTGTTGCAGATTCCATCTTAATCCAGCAGCTGAAGTCTCCCAGCAGCTGAAGTCTCACACAGCCTCAACGACACATGCACGGATTGTAGTAACACATCATTCTCTTAAATTTAAACACACAAAATAGAAAATAGAGAAACCATTACCTGCGATTTAGTTTTTCAAATTCCGCAATTCCAGTGACTGGCAGAGGAGGTATAATAAATGGCTTAGGAATTTTACGAGCGAGAGAAGCTGCCATGTATGTTCCTAGTCAGTGGGCTTTATGCTAGGGGGGGGAGTATTATCTTCGTTTGAGGTGAAAATCAGTCTGAGAATTTGCGTGGATCAAGAGCACTAAAACTTTTTAGGAATTGAGGCAATCCAGTTAGCCGTATCAATAGAATGCAATAACACCGAGCGATTATCATGCTTCATATACTTGGGCATTGTGATTGGTGAGCCGTATGATTGCAAGAAAGAGATAAAATTTAGAAAAAGAACAGACCAGGAGATATTTTATTAGAACGATATTTTTTTCGTGTGATCGGATCTTAGTCTGCAACAGAGAATATAAATGATTCGTTGCTATGCATTTTCCATTTTTCATATGGTTGTCAAAACTTGATCCTTGACCGAAATGAATAGAAAATAACTGATGCTTTTGAAATGCTCTTACGTATACCTTGGGTGCTGAAATTCTCAAACGAAGAAGTACTTCATCAGGTAAAGAAGAAAAAAACTGCTGCTTACTATAAAACAAAGGAAAACTCAATATCTAGGACAGAGCTGTTGCACTAATTATTGAAGGGAAGAAACAGGGAGAAACATCTGTTGGAAGGAGAAGGAATTCGTGATTGAAGTACATTCGGAAATGGTTCTACTGGACGTCAGAAGAGGCTTCCCATGCTGCAATGTCACGGAACGCCAACATCCGATAGGAGAAGGCGCCGTAAGAAGAAGAATACAATTTTTAAGTGAGCCAAACTAAAAAAAAAATGTTGTCTATATAACTGCGTTGTTTTTTATATAATATTACTTCATTGAGAAAAGAAACATTTGGGAAATTGAGTATTAATTTCAAGTTAGGGTCTGTCAACAGATGATATACAGGAGATACTGTCACGGGGTCGGATCTGGTTCACGGGACGTTGTTTGGATACCCCTGGCTTAGATCATTAGGGAAATCCGTAATCAGTTTCGCAGGCACGCACGTGGCGGCTAGGTGTCGAGTAACTCCACACATCTGGTGTGGGGGCGCCCCGATCGCCGACAGCGAAAATGCTACTACATCTCAAATGACAAACGATTGCTGTTTTACGCTTCGCCGACGTCATGGTCATTGATGGCAGGACTGGGGATAACAAACGGAAGGACTTGGCCCATGGCCTTATGAAGGGACCATACCGGCATTTGCCTGGAGTGCTTTTGGGAAACAATTGAAAACCGAAATCTGGATGGGCGGGCTGCGATTCGAACCTACGTCCTCCAGAATGCGCGGTCCCAGCGTTTCGGCTAACCCGCAGGACTCCTAGGTATCTTCATCTTTATAACTCTATCATGTTAGTAATAATCACACGTGTATACACAAATATAGACACAAAACAATAGTCATTAGAAAATTATACGAAATAACGGGTCGTATTATTGCATTACGTCTACAATTTTTCTTTTGTAGATTGTGAGCGGATGAATATTTAATTGAGTACACATATGTACTGTACATAAAAGTTTGATTTAAGTTTCATCAGTGAAGAGAAGAATTACATTAAATTTTAAATTAAAACTTCTGTATTAGATGAAGCCTCAGCGATCAGCTACATGACGACTGTAACAAAAGTTGCGGAACAGACATTTTAGCCATTTTTTAAAAATTATCTTAGCCATTATTATGGAACGATTGCAGTACGAAAAATTATTTTCACAATATTTAACTTATTGCTGTTGTTTACTTTATTTGTAGTTCTTTTATTAAGCCTTAAATGATTTCTGAAATCAGCTTCGTACATTCTCAATTATTATTTCCAATCATTTGTTGTTATCTAATAAATTAACAATACTGTTTAACGTTCTGGCCTTGCATTTGGGAGGACGCGGGTTCGAATCACCGTGGGCATCCAGATTTGGGTTTTCCATGGTTTCCCCAAATCACTCCAGGCGAATGCCGGGATAAATTCCTTCCCGTTCCTTGTTACCACCTTGTCCCCAGTCCCATCCCGCCTCTAATGACCTTAGCCACCGACGAGGCGCAAAGAAAAAAAAATGTATTATTTAGTTTCTGTTCTGGTTAACGTATTGTCATGGTTCTCGAACGTTTTTGCAGATTGTTCCATCATGTTTCATAAACCGCCTTTTGGCATGCAAACAGTTACACTTCAGAGTTGGCAGGGTATTATTCAGTTAGTACATTCTTACAAATAAATGAAGAAGTGTTTTTAAAGTGCCGAATTGTGATTTTTTACTAATTCAGTACCCCCCAGTGTAATTCAGAGACATCAAGATTAATGGACATTAAGATGTATAACCAGCAAAAACAAATGAAAACTACTTAGTAGCTGGAGAGAAAGAGTCGTGTTATGTTTCTGAGGCAGGACCCTGGTTATCAAGTGATTAGTGATTCGGAACAATGCAATACGTTTCACGCTGTTGCTGTTTACGGAAGACTCGTATTAGACTATCAATCATTCACTGCTAACGACGTTTTAAAAATTGAAAAGTCGTTGAAACTTTTAAGCTTTTTGCACTGTTTCAAATTTATTAAATATGTAGTTCAGATAATTGTTAGTTTATTCATACCTCTGCCTCTAACAAAACAGGCGCCAAAACATTTTACTCAGCCGTATGCCATCGAAACTAGGGCATATCCATTTCGAAAATCATTGCTAACGGATTTTTTTTTTTTTGCTTTCATCAGTCTTTCGACTAGTTTGATGCAATCCTCCATCCCTTCCTATCTTGTGATAACCTCTTCATCTCTACATGTCCCTTACAAACCACGTCCTCAATAATGTGCTTCATATATTCTAATCTCTGTCTTCCTCTACAGTTCTTACCTTCGACTGTTCCCTCCACTAATAAATTAACCAATCCAGCGTGTCTCAAAATATGACCTACCAGCTTGTATCTTCTTTCTGCAAGACTCTTCCACAAGCTTCTTTCCTCACCCATCGTCTCCAAAACTCGTTCATTTCGCACTTTGCCTGTCAACTTAATTTTCAGCATTCTTCTGTAGCACCACATTTCTTCACGTTGCTTCAATTTTCTTTCTTTCTGGTATTCCATGTTTCGCTACCATAAAGTGCTGTGCTCCACACGTAGAGTTTAAAAAAGTTCTTTCTAACTCCTAGATCAATATTTGAAACTAAAAGAATTCTCTTTTTCGTGAAGGCTCTTTTTGCTTGTGCAATTCTGCTTTTATCGTCATTTTTGCTTCGGCCATGGATTGTAATTTTTGCACTTTCGAATAGTATATCTACGGGTGTCTAATGAACTTAAAAATGATTCCTTAAACGTTAATTCTGAGTGTAATTCTAAATACACAATACAAATTTGTTATAATGTTACATTAGGAGAAAGAAGTAGCATTCCCGCAGATCTTTTCGTGTAGTATACTATTTTTAACTCACTGTCTCTTATTATTTCCAGTGTGAACTACACGAACCTTGGTGGCCTGCCCGATAATAGAGATTTACAGAAGATAGCTGAGGCACTGACCAGCCAGGGTTCAGCGTTAAGATCTCGCTTACGCTGCAACCTGTAGTGGATTCGATCGCACAGAGGGTAGAGAAAACTTACGCTCTCGATTCTGTAACGCGGGATTCAGTACGCGGAATGAATGACAGTCTGACATAGTTCAGACTTTGGAGGGTCCGCGTTCACTACCTAGTGCGATTTACTCCTGTTTCATCATCCATTTGCTTACTGAAACTTATTACGTAGTTTTAAAGATAATTTTAGCAGTACTTTAAAACAAAATAGAGTATTTACTATCCGTAAAATCGTAATTGCAAAGAAAAAAAAGCATAAAATTTATCATCAATAATGCTGCACAAAAATACATTTCAACTTTATTTTAAAAAATCTTTAAAACATCAGCAAGTTAAACTATCCGCTGTAAGGAAGGTCAGAAAAGCATATTTCTTGTTGATGTCACTGTTGTTTAGTAGCCTCTGTGTTTAGATTGCTGATTGCCACCGAGTACAAAACGATAACATTTAATGCCAGATACATGCTGTTACAACTACTGATCTACGTATCAAAGTATTTGAAACTTTTTTTGTGAACTCGAGAACATTAGTTCACATACTGAGGAAAACCAAGATCTGAAATGAATAAAAAATGTCTTAAACAAGAACAAATGAAAACATTCTGTCAGATCTAATAACTTAGCTCAAACTTTTTCGTGTTGCAATTATCGTTAGAACTATAGTCATTTGTGGTCACTGAACTCTGTTTCTAACACACAGAATGGAGACAGTGAAAACAGCTTCTCCATTAACCATGCTCTTTTGGAATACTTTTAAAAATATTTCGCACTATCATAATAATTTTTATGCACTAAAGCATTTGTAAAATCCAATAAAGAAACAAACACACCTACACACACGCATATAAATGTTATTCAAATACTACAGCCATGAAATTAAAAAACGCAACCAAGTCTTGACATAAGAGCTATAGATTAAAACATTAGTCCCATTTTTCTACATTAGACTGAATTCGTTATTTGTAGCTCCACTAAGGACGGCGAGTCCCGGGGTTTTAAGTACGATCCAGCTTAATAACGCTTTAGAATACTTGAAAAAAAGCAGTAGATTAGTTATATTGTTAGGAACAACTGCCTATTATAAATAACTGTTTACCACTAACACACTGTGCATCAGACTTGTTTTAATAAATATTCGACTGCGAGAATAATTCTTGTTTCGTTGAGCCCGATTCACGCAGAAACAAGTGGAGGAATTTTCATAGAACTTCATAGGTTGTGGGCCTAGAATCTCAGAGCTAATGCGAGGTATATTTTATCTTGAAGCTGGGAAATAAAGAAAAATGTCTGTATTCGTGTGCCTGTTCGTTTCGTTAAAGCGATTCACGCATCAACTGTGTAACTATGAAGTAATTTCCAACAATGCATCGCTCACGACCCTAACCGATTTTTTCCTGTATTTATTAGATTCTTGTTTATGTTTTTACTGCAAATTTAAAGGTTACATGTGAGTAACTTGGACAGAAGTCCTGATTTCATCTCAAACTTTTTGTGGAGTAATAGTAACAATCTACAATATAATTTTGTAAGGTCACCTCGATAGCTATTGGCTGGAGAACGGTCGCTCGCAAAACAGAGATACCATCAGAAGAAATTCGTGGTTATGTCCACAATTCAATAGCTAAGTAATTGTCATAATATATTCATTAAGTTTGATTTCCGTAGCGTCTCACAGTTAAAAAATATTGATAAATTTTGCGGCTGAAAAAACGTGGATCTGCTTTTCATGTTACTAATTAAAGCAACTTAAAAAACTTTAAAAAATTAAATTACTAATGGTCTCAGCTGTAACCATGAATGCCAATTGTCATTTCGGCTTAGGATAAATTTCAGTTTAATTAAAACTTTCACTAATGTTGTTGCCTGACCAAAGTTTATGTATTACGGTTTATTTACTTTTTAGGCATTTTACTAATCACTTTCGCTATTGGTCTTTATTCACGTTCACTGTACGTGAGTTATTAGGTTATTTTAAGTGAACATCAGACCAAATATGTTACCGAATCATCTATTCTGGCAATTTATTTCTTCTGATTTGCTCAACTGTTTAATTATACGGAATGTGTATTAAGTTCTCTTACAGTTACAGATACTATAACCAATGATTACATTATGAGTGTTTGCCCAGTTTAAATAATAATAAAAAAAAAACGTGATACAGTCAAAGCAAACGGGATTCTTTTTTAAAAATTTTGTAGAGTGAACATTACGGGTCAAATTCAAGTCAACTTTGTATTTCAACAAGTTCGAGTTAATGATCTTTGAAACAATTATACAATTGCGCTAGGGTTCCTGATCGTGTTTAACAAGTACCTCTATTAATGCTTCTGAGTTTTTCAAGCTCAAGAGATTTTTTTCATCCTGAAACACAGGTCAAGTTTACCAATCTATCATAATCTTTCATCCTAAAAACTGGAACTATTCTAGACCAGTGAGGATTCGCAACAGACGGTCACGGGCCTACACTAGTATAATGTATAATTTCCTAAGCTCACTCACTCAGTCACCTCGATAGCCATTGGCTGGAGAATGGTGACGCACGTTCCAGCCTTCACTCGCAAATTAACGGCGACCAGAGTTATTAGAGGGCAGAGCCACAGTTTAATAGCTAAGCAACTGATATAAAATTAATTGCCAGAATACATTAATTAACTTTGCTTTTCGTAGCATTTTATTCTTAAAAAAGTATGGAAAAGCGTTACGGCTGAGAAAACGTGGAACTAAGAGTACTTTTTAGTAACATGTCGCTAAGGAAGGTAACATAAAAAGCTTTTAAAAAAAACTTAAATTACTCATTGTTTCTGCTGTAACCACGAATGCCAATTGTAATTCCAACCTAAACTAAATTTCAATTTAATTAAAACTTTCGCTAATGATGCTGCTTGCAAAAAGTTTATGCATTACGGTTTATTTGCTTTTTGCGTATTTTACTGACCAGTTTAGTTAATGGTTCTTTGTTCATATTCGCTGTGCGTGAGTTATTAGGTCATTTAAAGTGAACATCAGACCAAATATGTTGCCGAATCAAGTATTCATGCAATTCATTTCTTCCGAGTTATTTAACTATTTAATAATTTGGAATGTGTATTAAGTTCTCTGGGTGTTACAGACACTAATTACCAAAGATTACATTACATTACGAATGTTAACACAGCCTTAATAATAATAAATAATAATAAAACGTGATAATTTCGAAGCAACCAGGAATTCTTCAAATTTTGCTGGGTGAACTTTTAAGATCAAATACAAGTCAAGTTTGGATCTAAGCAAATTCGAGTTTACGACCGCTGAAACCATTACACGATAGTGCGAACGTCGCTGTCCATGTTTAATATGTCCGTTATTACTTCTAAATTCTTTAAGGTCAAGAGATTTTATTCATCTTAAGGGTGAAACACAGGTCAAGTTCGTATTTGGTCAGATAAGATCAGGTCAACCTGTTATAATCTTTGACCGTAAAAACTTGAACTATTGTAGACCCGTAATTATACGCAAAAAAATGGTCCACGACTTACACTAGTAATATAGTAAATGAACAATATAAACTGCAACAACTAGTGTTAGATAATTTTAGTGCTAATTGTACAAAAAATACAAAAAAAAACTGTGCTATATTTCGTACTGCAAATTCATTGGCATCACAGTGGTTGGACTTGGGAGAGATATCGTAATCATTGTTAGTCAGCTTAAAATGAAAATGTGCGTGTTGGTTTGGACAGTTCAGAATATATCTGAATTTTTTAAATTATTTTATAATCGAAATCAATTGGATAAACTCCAGCAGTGTAATTTATTTGAAAGGAGAAGACGTATTTTTATTTTGTGAACTGAGTTTATTTGCGCGTGCGGCGCCGCGGTGTGTACGTGGTTGACTACGCTGCAGGCGTGCGACAAGTGGGGCAGAAGAAAGCCGGCCAGCGGCTCGGCGGAGCAAAAAACGCGACGAGGGAGGGGGGCGCGCTCTCTGGTTACGGCGCCATGCCGCACCACTCCACCGCTTTTTGTCGCTACAGACGCAGCCACCGTACCCGCAACAGATTGAGTCTCCGGCAAACACGAAGGCAACTTCCGTCTGAAATGAACGGTCATTAAGTTCTCTCATCCCGGTGAATCTTCAAAGACTAAAAGTTCCGTAATGTCCTATATCGGATACTCTAATTGGAAAATGTATAAAAATATATCTCAGATATTGATCACTCTACGCTTTCTACTAACGGTGGCTTATTTTAGAACTACCGAGTCTACTGCGGGAGCAGTAACGCTTCGCCCCGGCATTTGGGAATCCTCTTCTAGCCATCCAGATTCTGGCTGTTCTGGATTCCCGAAATCACTCAAGGTGAATATTGGTATTCCTTACTGTTCGTATTCTCCGAGTCTCTTCCAGCTTTAATTATCTCGACGTCCTAAAAAAAAAGTTTTTGACCAAGATTCAGCCCAGATGCAAGTACGATTTAATACTCTAACTGTTTGGTTGCCCCACTACTTTGGCAAGATTTATGATTTTTAAAACGAATCCAAAATGTATTGAGCGTCCGGACGCAGGGAAAACGAGGAAAACGTTTCATATCAGATCGCGTTCTTGTGATAGTATATACCAAGACGTGTTGACGAGAATCTCTGCAACGGAAGTTGTGTTTAACTATTAACATAGATTAGGCAGATCTGTTACCATAGATGTTAGGCAGATCTGGGAAACACGCTTCATTCTTTTTTCGCTGAATGACGTTGGTATTTATTATATTGGTTACTTCTGGCGACGTTTCACCTGATACCTCGTAGAATCTTCCAGACAAAGTACAGATTAACTCCTGACGGTATGTTAGCCGGTTCTCAACACAACACAAAAAACAAATTAGAGATGTACCAGAGATGTTATTACGAATGTACCATAGAAGATGGATGTTGTTATTGCGCTATGACTTTTTTTTCTCTTTTCTTGGTCATACAAAATGCGTTATTCACGCTTCGCTCAGGCTGTACACTGTTTTTACTTCGTGGATATTTAATTATCTCCAACGCTTTCCGGACTATCAAGTGTAAATATCCTTCCGCTTCAAAAGTACTGTTTTTCCTTTGTTCATAACATCTTGTGATGTTTCGTTCAAAATGTGTTCGCCGACTTCCGATTTTGTGAGTTGAACTAATCTTTTGTGTGGCTGTCGCTCTTTGATTCATGTTTAGACATCGCTTTGTTTCTCCTATGTATACCTTTCATCACTGATATTCTCTGACCTGTTTCTTTGTCTGATTTAATAACGTGTTTGACCATCCTTTTGTTTTTAAGTGGACTATGTCAAACATTGTTCGCATTCATCCTGTTTTGTATATGACTCCTTCTACATAAGGCAACAAAGCTGTTGTTGAATTCGAATCGCATCTGTCATGTTATGATAAAGGAATTGGTGGAGCGATGGAGCAACATTTGACCCTGGAGAATTGCTTAGATTTTTAAGCAAATACGAAGTAGATCGACCTCAAGTATTAAAAATTTCATGTTTGTTGGCAGGATAAAGTACCGTAACTACCAGTTGGAAGCAAATGAGATGATGAGGGAACTTTTGGACCTACGCCAATGTAGCTAGTCCAGAGAAACTTTAGGCACAAGAGTAAAGTTCAATGTGAGCCATAATTGAACTACGGAAGATTAAAAATCAGTCAAAGACGTTCAAAAGTTTCAGGCATAGGTAATAAGGTTTGTTACTCACGGAAATAGATAGCTTGGACGCATATCCTTCGCGTAAAATGAGAGTACTGAATGTCTGGTAAATACTTACAGGGGACACCTTTGATCTCGACCGCTTGCAACCACACGAAAACAAGAATAACAAGCGACCATTAACAAAACAGTGTGTGTCATTTCCATTCAAAACATTGCATTCTACCTCAAGTAACATTTTAATAGAGAAAAAAAGCAACACGATATCCATATCATATGAAGAAAATTATACCTAATTCAGTGACGTCTCTGAATCATTACATTCTCTGCTTAAAGTACTTAATATAGCGCAAAAAACACATAGCCAGCAGTACCACACACCTTATTTTAGTCCACAAAGTGCAGATGCGGGATTTCGATGAACTGGTTAAAACAAAGTGGAAGAGAACAATGTGTATACCTCACTAAAGCCACCTTATCACAATCCAAATCACTTTCGCATTCACGCAGTCCAATATCAAAAGCCACACTAATTACATTTTCAAATCATGATGTTGGTATGTCAATGTCATAACCTGGCTTTCGCCAAGCATATTTCAACATAGGATTATACGTAGGTGCAGCAAATTGATTGTAACACAGAGTGAAGTTTCATGATGAAATAACAATCATGTATCTTCACTTGTGCTTTGGCGCATTGCCGTCTTACAAAATCAGTAATCCTTCTAATATAGAGCTTATACTGTCGAAAGAAGTAAACATCAAGGGGTTGGCAATATTTTTTTGTTTTCGGTGGGAATATCTTCAGCATAACATCTTTGTTTGGAAAAGTGGTATCCAGGAGGGTACGATCAGTATGACCTGACCAGGAATCATACGACAACAGACTCTTTTCATTTGTTACATGTTCGCCAAGGACTGAAGTTAAAAATGTTTCATGAGTTCTTTAGTCATTTTTCCATTTTTGTTTGCCTTCACATGAATGTTTCGTGGACAGGTTGTTTCAAGTTTCCTTGAAATATTTGACTCGAAAGTGCCATGCGTCTCTGGAAAACAAATGCACAACTAATGGCGCTAGCAGACAAGTGCGGAGTTTTGCATGGAAATGACACACACCACTATTTTGTTTATGATCGCTTGTTGTTCTAAACATGTATTCGTGCGGGTCAGAGCGTCCGGGGTCAAAAGTGTCCCTTGTTAGACACTTTCTATCATATAATGTATTTTTTAGAAATTTGATATAAAGAATTAAACGAGCCTGAAATCTGAAAAGAAGCACTGATAGGACTGCAAAACTCTAAACGGGATTAGTACATTGTATATAAATGTATGTTGTGTTTTGGTCCATTTTGTAGGACGCTTCCTTTAATGTAAATGGGTACTCCGGGGCTAGTTATGTTCTAAGAGTAAATATACTGACACCAGAGAGTTAGGATCATCATATCTGGAGTACTGCTGCAAATCAATGCTTGGAGTTATTTCACAATGCTCACTGCAATCAGAACAATACTTATCGTCATCATGGTAAGCAGGAAAGGATTGGTAACAGTCACTAAGCTGTTTCATACTTTCATTTTTATGCTCATAATCAGTGGCATGTAACAAGATGCCTATTTCAGGTTAGACTGAGATACAAATTACAATTAGTCGGTTTATAATAGCATCTGTTCCTTGGAACATTTTGTCATAAAAAGCCAAAGACGGACGAATTGTTACTGCACACGCCTGATTGTGTGCTGTAAAACGAACTGGTTCCTAGAGTATTCTCGAAACACGGAAAGTTTAATGTCGTAATACCTGCTACCAGGCAGTGTCGCTGCGCTATCTCACTGGAGCGAGGAGGTTGAACGGGTCTCTGTCCCAGTCCAGGGCACGAGTACCGGTCCGTCTGATTGCGGTTTTTATGCGGTTTCCAGCAGTTTCTTAGGCGAATGCGAGGGCGCCTTCAACATCCGCCTTATAAAGTATTCCACACAGAGCACAGGTTGTCGGCCAGTTTGGCTGTGGGCGCTGAGGCGTCACACAGTGGATCGGGGCGGTTTAACGGATGGATACCGCATCATTAGACAGTCTGGCTCACAAAACTAAGCGGATCAGCAATCCGCAAAATGCGGCGAATACGTGTCAGTCTGCCTGACTCGCTGCCTCACTCGGTCTCTATCGGATGTATTGCACTGTTTGCCTGTACCCTTGCAGTTTGTATTAGACTCGTGTGAACAAACGTTTGTTTTTGTCAACCTTCGTCATTCGTAAGTAAATAGATCCAATTTTACGTTTTCATTAAAACTTACGTTTGTTATGAGTACACATTTCTATAATTTGAGTTTTGTTGGGTAAATAGTACGATTTTCTAACTATATGTTTTATGTGTCGCGCACGTCATCTGAGTTAAAGCTTTTTATTCACGCTTACATTATTCCCATTTTCTGTATTTGCAGACAAAGTAATTGTGACAACTTCCTGTATTTGCGGCTGAAAATTTGATTATTCTTGATAAGAAACTAATGTTATCGTAATTTTAACGATCGCATACCTATTTATTTAGCAGCTATTAAAAGGCAATTTTATTTCCTTTGACTTATTGTTGTCTCGCCTACCGCCTCAATGCATTTGAAACACTTGTTCTTTGACGAAAGCCGCCTGCTTATACATGCCGCTCTGCCTTTCGATTAATCCCTCTTGGGATGATTTGGTCAATGGCCACAATATTTTTGAGTGAATAGCATGAGTCCTTTCAACTCCTTGTTATTATTTCGACTAAAGGCAAAAAAAGTTATAATGAAGTCTTAACGGGTGTATCGCTGAATTGTGTTGTAAAAATATCATACTTCGACGGCTGCATCCGTCATCTTCCTCACGTGTTAAATTTGATGTGTTTGCAACGAAATGCGGCGATACATCTGTGAGAAGTTCACAGCAATCATACATACGCTGAGGAAGTCTCTTTTCTCACTTAAATAATAATAATTTCCACTCTAAAACAGTCGTAACGCCACTTAAAGTAAAACTGAATTACTTTACAGTTAACATCTTGGTGAGTAGTTTCTTTTATTAACAATGAATCAACTATAAGATCAATCAAGAAATGAGCAGACATAATAATGAATTCCATTAAAACAATTCTCGTGCTTGTGTAGTGACAAAAAGTTATGAGATCTTGTTCTGAGAAAATTATACACTTCACAGAGTATATTCACTTCACTTTGTGAAATAGAAAGCTTTCTCTCGGTGTCATGGAACGTTTATTCAGAATAATAATTTTTTTTAAAAACTCTGGTGACATGGCCATTATGGATACCTTGTTTTATACTGATGTGATGTATTGTAAGGCACATAATATGACATCAAACTGAATATTTTCCATTTTTGATTGTTTATTTAAAAACTGGTGGAGATTTAAAAACAAAATGTAAAACCTCGAAATATACTTAAAACATGCTAAAAAAATTTAATGTCATTTTGCCAATTAAAATATTGTTAACTGTTAATGTTTAACCGACTTCAAAAAAAGGAGGTTCTCAATTCGTCTGTATTTTTTTGTATGTATGTTCAGCGATATCTTCGCCAATACCTCCAAAGTGGTCCCATATGAATTTAATTGAGAAACCACCCCTTCTACCCCCACTCACCCCTTAATTTTTATACAAATCCACATTTTTTATTCGATCTTATATTCGATTATTATATAGTCAAAAATAAACAGAAAAATACTGTCAACTTTTGGTTTAAAAAAACTGAAACCCTCTCCTCCTATCCACCCCCTTAATTTTTGCAAATTTTCTTTATTCAAAGCTACATTCGACACCATTTAACAGATCTCCATTAAAGTTGGCAATTACATGTAATTTTTCATGTAGAAGGTTTCTAACAAAAAAATAAAAATAAAAAACCACCCCTTCTCTCCTTTACACCCCTTAATTTTATAGAAACCTACATACCTTATCTGATTTTTATTGAACTTTGCCCTTGTATACTTTAAAACAAAGAGAAAAATCCTGTCAACATTGGGTCTTCCAAAGCTCAACCCCCTCCCTCCTTCCACCCCTTTAATTATTTTCAATGATCTTCATAAAAAGCTACATTCGACACCATTTGACCGATTATCATCAAAGTTGGCATATACATTTAATTTTTAATGGAGAATCTGACCAAACAATAAATAAATAAAAAACCACCCCTCTCCCCTTTACACCCCTTAATTTTTATACAAACCCACATTTTTTATCCGATTTCGATGAAACTTTGGACATGTTTAGTCAAAAATAAAGAGAAAAATACTGTCAAGTTTTGGTTTGAAAAAACTGAAGCCTTCTCCCCCTATCCACCCCCTAAATTTTTGCCAATGTTCTTTATACAAAGCTACAGTCGACATCATTTAACTGGTCTCCATTAAAGTTGGCATATACATGTAATTTTTCATGGAGAAGGTTTCTGCCAAAAAAAAAAAAAAAAATTAAATTAATAAATAAACCACCCCATGTCTCCCTTTACACCCCTTAATTTTATAGAAATCTACATTTCTTATCTGATTTTTATTGAACTTTGCCTATGTATACTTTAAAACAAAGAGAAAAATCCTGTCAATATTTGGTTTGTCAATGCTCAACCCCTTTCCCTCCTTCAACCCCATTAACTTTTGTCAATGTTCTTTATAAAAAGCTACAGTCGTGATCGTTTGACCGATTACCATGAAAGTTGGTGCTTGTATATATTTTTTCACGAAAAAGGTGTCTGACCAAAAGATCTAAAAACCACCCCCTCTCCCCATTAAACCGCTTAATTTTTATACACAACCACAGTTTTTATCCGGTTTAGACAGAACTTGGCAAATTTTTACTATAAAACAAAGAGAAAAATAATGCCAACTCTTGGTTTGCAGAAACTGAACCCCTCTCCCCGTTTCCACCCCCTTTGTTTTTGTCAATTTCTTATTAGAAAGCTACAGTTGACACCATTTGACCGATTGTTATGAAAGTTGGCGCATATATATGGAATTTTTTATGAATAAGATTTCTGACCCAAAAATCAAAAAAACTATCCTGGCTCCGCTTCCCTTAATATTTGTACAGAACCACATTTTAATCCGATTCGGTGGAACTTCGGATGTGCATACTTTAAAACAAATAGAAACAGAAAAATACTGTCCACATAACTTTCACAAAAACGCAAACCCTATCCCCCTTTCTACCACTTTAATTACTCCAATGTTCTTTATACAAAGCTACCATTTCTTTCTGATTTTGAAGGAAGTATGCACATGTATACTGCAAAACAAAGAGAAAAATACTGTCTACATTTGGTTTCGAGAGTCCAAACTACACTCCTTCCTTTCCATCCTTTATTCTACAATTTCTATCCGATTCTGAAGGAAATTTGCACACGTATACTTTAAAACATACAGAACAATTGTGTTTAAATTAGGTTGCAGACGCTCAACCCCTCTTCTATTCTACCCCCACCGCTCCTAATTTCCAATATTCTTTATAGATACCCACAGTTTTATCAGATTTTCATTGAACACGGCGCATGTATACTTTAATATAAAGAGAAAAATACTGCCCACACTAGCTTTACAAAAACTAAACTACTCTTCATCTCCACACCCCTTAATTGTGTTTTATACGTACCAACAGTTTTATCTGATATCAATAGAAATTTACACACGTATACTTTAAATCAATCAGAAAAGGCAGTCTACATTTGGTACACATAAGCCCAATCACACTTCCCCTTTACCCTCACCCCTTTTAATTTCCAATGTTCTTTACAAAAATCAACAGCTTTAAATCCCGTCAAAATCAGTTAAGCTATTTTTAAGTCATGGCATAGTATTTATAAAATAAATGCGTCATAATGTCTCAACATTTACTTCCGATTTCAACTTTGATCCCAAGCTTTCACGTTGTGAAAACCAATTAAAAATCTATATTTTCTGTGTGATGCCGGAGCAGACAGATATATTCCAGAGACAGATGTGGGATGTATTAATGCCCAGATGTTACATGTTTCGGTTATCGACCAGCAGCTTTAACAGATGTTATGATACGATCGAAACATAGCATGGACAAAAATGTAAATTGACATTCCTTATCACAACACCCAATTCACCCCGTTCTGGAAGTTGGTGTGTTATATAAAGACAGAATTCTTCTTTGAAAGCAAGCACTTTATTCTCTGAGCTACCTGGAAGTTCGCAAAATGGGAACACAGCGGCATATTTAAAATACAAAACAAACTATAATATCACTAAAAACTTAAAAATAAAATAATTGTTTAAAAAAACATAAAAACCGCCTTCAAAAAAAAAGCACTAAAAATTTTAAAATAACTTTATACCTTGCTTAGGATAAAGTAAATCTAAATGGACAATATTTTACATTACTGTCATTGATATTTTTACATTAATTAGTTATTTTTGGAGTTATGAGATCTTGTTCTGTGCCAAGTATACACTTCACAGAGTATATTCACTTCACTTTGTGAAATAGAAAGCTTTCTCTCGGTGTCATGGAACGTTTATTTAGAATAATAATTTTTTAAAAAAACTCTGGTGACTTGGCCATTATGGATACCTTGTTTTATACTGATGTGATGTATTGTAAGGCACATAATATGACCTAAAACTGAATATTTTCCATTTTTGATTGTTTATTTAAAAATTGGTGGAGATTTAAAAACAAAATGTAAAACCTCTAAATATACTTAAAACATGCTAAAAAAATTTAATGTCATTTTGCCAATTAAAATATTGTTAACTGTTAATTTTCATCATTAACATTAAAATTGATTTATTAATTTAATTAACATATGTTTATTATTTAATTTATTAACGCTTTAAATAACTATTTTTTAATGCAATGTTGTTGCAGGCCATGTTTCCACAGCTGCTTAATTAATTACCAGTTCAAAGATAACGCCAATGCAAACTGTTTAATTATGTTGTCTATGAATATATTGGCTAAGGTGCCTGAGATTGGGGATCCCATAGGCAGTCCTTCCTGTTGTAGGTAATATTAATTATTAAAAGTGAAATAATTCTGAGATGTCAGCATTTCTATTGGGCTTTTGATTTCTTCCATATGGTTGCTGGTTAGTATTTTGTAAGTATTCAGGTTTGTGTTGATTAGTTCTATGGTTTCTTTGATTGGGATGTTACTGTACATATTTTCAATATCAAATGACACAAATGTTGCTGTGTTTGGATTGGCGTTATCTTTGAAATGGTAATTAACTATGTTTTAAATACAGTATATGCGTTAAAAATTGTTGGCGCCAATCCCACTGGATCCCGCGGGTTTGCGCGGGATTGATGCAAATCAGCAAAAATCCCGCGGGATTGAAAACACTGCGGCATTGCAATCCTTACTTATCACACCCTGAACGTAGTTGTACGTTTCCAGACAGTTGGCGACACTTAGCGCGCTCGTTTACTACAGTCTCGCCGATGCGGTGATTAAAGCTTTACACCCTTAAGAGTTAATGAGGTTTCCACGACGCTAGAAAGGCGATATAGTTCGCAACTGAAATTGTCTGAAATAGAAGACGTGCCAGCTAGAATAGCCGCGGCTTGTATTCAAGCGGAACAAACCTTTAAATGGCTTCAATCACCATTCCGAATGCTAGCGTTTGTATAATTGCGGTAGGTAATTGAAACGCCTGGTTAGACATTGCGCACAGGTCTCATTATGTTGCAGAAGCAATTCTGTCCTGGAGACTTTGTTATTCACAGTTTCCTGGCTTGTTTTTCTTCTTATGAGTAAGCTAACTTGGGCTTTCTACTCAGATGTACAGCATATTAGCGGTTCCCAATACACGTTATTTTCAATCGGTGGTTTAGTTCCCCTCCTTTCCTTGCAAACAACTAACAGAATACCGGTACCTCCCACCACACGGCGTTTCGTATCACATTTTGTGCCTATGGCCGTGTTTACACGATGCGAGTTGACTGGAACGACAGTTGGCCGGACCGTCGGTGGGGGGGGTAAGAGAGTGGACTAGCATGCAAGTAATAATTACAAGACAGTGCACTGTCCACTGTCAGGACAGTTCTCTACTCCTACATTGTGATCTTATTCAAAATAGTTTGTCCATGTTACAGAAAGGAATTAACATCGTAGCTGATTTGTTGATTATAATGTTGAATGATATGAAGAATAATAAAATAAAACGTAGAAAATGTTAAAAGAGTGTACATTAAAAAGAAATGCTTTAAATGCCTCAGCGCCTTTTTTAAAAAGTAAAGTATCATGTGAAAATATAGAGTTGTATCATTTAAGACTAACTTATCTCAATTTGAAGAGGAACTGTGAAATATTTTTTCCGATACATAAAAAATGACACCGCTATGAAGCACTTTTTTCATAGCAGAGTCTCTAAAAACCTCGGTCAACTGTCTGTCTTGTACCTGTTGACACGAGGAGAGTGGACTATATAGTGCTGAGCGCTCAGCAAGACAGTACACTCGTTCCAGTCAACTCCCATCGTGTAAACGGGGCATATGTATCAGAGAGGAAAGTGCTACTCTACAGTATTGCAGTGGATTTGATGTGTTAGACGAGCATTTCTCAACCTTTTTAAACCCCGAGGACCAATAAATTATCAAAAATAACGCTGCGAACCACTAAGTTATATGAGCCTAATTTTTTATATTAAAACCGAGGACATATTTTAATGTACCAGTATAACATAACAGATCTAAATGGATATTTTGAATTCGTATCAAACAGAGTTATGAAACTAGAATTGAACTATTAAAAGTTAATTACATATCGACCAGACTCTTAATATTTGATAATGTTACTATATATCGCCTGGATGCTACACTATATCACTGGCCTGTATGCACAACATTTCCTTTCTTCGCCACTTTTATGTTACCAACCCTACCACGTACCGCGTTCTATCGCAGTCACTACGAGACCCTCATAACACGGTCGCTTACTCAACCCTAACATGAACGGCGTTCATTTGATGGCAACTTGAAATGAATAGACTATTCTAGGAACAATGCTGTTCTATCCTCATCCTTGAAATGTCAGAATTTTGCCTAGTGATTGAAATAGTCGTGATTTTTAAAATGTTATTCTTATAGTTCTCAATACTCGCTTAAAGCATTATTAAGTACGAATACAGTATTGGTTGAGAAACACTGTGTTAGAAATTTCGGTCTGTTTGATTTTAACACTGGTGGCTATTTTCGGGCTCAATTTCTTGTTTCTACTGGATGACTTCAGCATATCGAGATGAATTTACTACTTGTCTGATATGTTAAGTGTCACTTGTGTAATGAATACAAGCGACTGGGTGTAACAATACTGCATTCATATTATGATGCCCGTGTATCGGTGAACTTGCAAGTGCAGACTTAGATTCATCGTAAAGGTAAGGTTAGTGTTTAGTACTTTTATTGTTTTCAGTTACACATGCCGACGTCAGTATGTGGTCTCAAAAAGAGTAACAGTTTTAACATCACCACGTTGGTGCTGTTAAGAGAAGAGTCAAAGATACATTTGCAATGGATATAAAGTACTGGCAATAGTCAGCCAATCGATGGAAAAAGTCTGACTTGATATCGTGATAGACAAGTAACTACATGTTAGTGGAGACATAATTAATGTTTATCCGCGCACGAATATTAACAGTCGAGGACCACATTACAATACATCGAACGAACTCCATGATGTGAGTCAGATCATGATATTTGAAATACTGCTACAAATCAAATTTTGGAGTAAATTTTGATGCTCATTGCTGTCAACGGCATATGTGTCGCCACAAAACTTTTGTTACTGTTGATGGAACAACTCTACTATATAAATAGTCTCTGTAAGTCTTTTAATACTTCCATTTCCGTTTACACTCAACACAAATCCCTTAAATTTTTCAGAGTGTACCGTTGCGGTGCAAACTTCGTATTTCATTCGGATAAGGTCACGTAATTATGACTTCTGACAAAAAAAAAAAAAGTATATAGCTGGATCGTCGGCTCTTCACCGTTTAATACTTCTCGGTCCCTCCAAATTCAACAAAAATTCTTCAAATTTCTCTGAGCGAAATTTTAGGATCAAGTTTGTATTTCACCCTCCTAAAAACTCATTTTTGTCCGTAAATAATCGTTTTTATCGCTTTAAAGCTCTGTACAATGAATTTTTTGGTTTAAGAGATACAACTAAGAGCAAACTCAACAAATAGACCGGAACAGACCAGACAGTCATGACATGGTGACCTTAAAATCTCATACTTTATCCCTAAACGGGTCACAGCTTGATTATTGTCAAAGTGTTCAGTGGGTTTGCCAAGGGCTAGGTTATTTTTGTTCCACGCACTTGAAAGATAACCCAGTTCTTTTTAAAATGAAAAGGATGCAGCGCTCGGCCATGTTGGAATAATAATATTTAATTAAATTTTCCATCAGAATTAATAAATACCACCAGCAGCCTATAACAGCCCCTTTATGCAATGTTATTTTAAGAGTTGTGTATAGCAAGCTGGAAGTGGATTAATCATGGTTTAGTATATTTTTCGTGTAATTAATTGTGGATTTGTGTAAATGAACATTGTTTTATGGAGAGAAATTATGCAGATGCAATGCAGTACGTTCAAGGACAGTATTACGCATGAAACATTGTTTAGAAGTTAATAATTGTAAGTGTAGAGGTGCGCCGCGATACAAGTCTCAGTGGTTTGGACAGCTTTATGTTGATAATTTTGTGTGTAAATACCTGTAAATAGCTTTAATTGTCATTTCTTTGTTTTTTGGTGATTGTGAATGATTTTGTATTAATTATGATGGTTTTATTGTGATTTCGATTGTCGCCGTTCGAGAAACATCGATCGGCTTTCTTTATGTTTCTGTAGCGCTTATTTAAACGCACGGAGATGACGCGCATGATTGTCAGTCGTTATCAGAATTTTTGTTTATAAGCTTTATCGCTGGAATATTTGTATGTTTGTGCCTTATTGTCTTTGGAGAAGACTGGTGCCTTGTGATATCTTAGAGCTCACGGAAAAATAAATATTAATTCAAAAGCTATTCGACAGTGTTGTCAGTTGGTAGAACTATTGGATTCAGTAGAGAACAGTAGTAACCTTTGGGGAAAGGTAAAAACTCGAGGCGACCACCGACAGCGAACTGTATATTGGAGAACGGAGTGAATCTAGTAGCAGTTGGTATCGAGGGGGTGGACACAGTTGTAAATGAATGGATCTGCACCTCCCGTCACAGACAGACCACGTGCGATTCGTCAGCGCCGTTGTAACTGCCTGTGTTGATGGCTCCCGGCCATTCCTAACAGCCAGCCGCTAGCGATCTCCGGCCGCTTGTCTGCTACTAAGAATTTGTTCACCTCACTAGACTCCAGCACATCAGAAGACAGTCATATCAAAAGACGCCATGATCATACTAAAATCTTCTGATCGTGTTACATATTTCGGAGTTTTGTAGCAAAGCATTCCCCTTCTGCCCTTGTCGTGTTGTAAAACAGAGGAATAAAATGTCATCTACCGGTTTGTCAACTGTTTCAACCGTTATATTTTGTTAACCGTCCACTTTATTTGTTTTAAATCTGCAGTTGTCGAGGATTAAATTGGAACCGTCGAAAACCACCTAAAATTTGTTATCAGTACGAGCATTGCTTCGCGCTCTAGATTTCAGTCTGATACCATTGTATCTTCACGGTTGAATATGGTGGTCCATATTGCAGGTAAATAAGTATTTTTCTTAACTAATACTACTAGAAGAAAATCACGTTATCGCGAGAAACTTCAGTCCTTTGTTAAGAAAGTGTTAACAAATTACCAGACATCTTAAAGACTCAGGAAAAACTCTAGAGCTTCACTAATGCATAAATCTTCGACGTGGCGGACAATATCAACAGAATTTTTCTATAAAACATTTCTTATGCCAATTTTGTTCATGGTATCTCCTAAGGGTTTAGCCGTTTAGTAGTAAAATTTTTATTTGCTGCGTGTACAAAATAAATGAAGGAAGTAAGTTACAATATTTTTATGGGACCATTGCTTGAATATGTGGTGCAGAATCCCACACTTTGAATATCACTTACAGGAGGAATTCATCTAAGAGCAGCTAGACTTGTGTGTGCAAATTACCGCAGAACACAATCAGTAGTTACATTATAAAAGAGATAGATCGGAATTCATTGGCAGACAGGAGGAAGGTGAATAGAGTACTTAGAGTAAACAAGGTGTATATAGGTGATTAGACTTGGAAGATATTCGTGCAAGAATTAATAGAGATGCATGGAAGTGAAGAGATGACCATGACCATAAGGTTACACTCTACTGCAGGCATAAGGTAAGATTTCTTTTATAGGTAAGGGAGTCACGGGGATTGAATGAAATTAGAAACAGGAGTGCAGAACAAACAACACAGAAAGTATTAAAATTAACATCCGTAAAGGGTACAAATTGATGGGTGTGGTAAGAGGACACAAAAAATTTTTTGATAAAAAAAACTATGAGAAAATAGGTGTTTAGGAACCGGAAAATATGCTCCATAGTAACTAAGTTAAATTAATTTCCGCCTCTGTCGTGGCTGGAACTACAGTGTAATTTGGAATCTGACCCAAAAGGAATCGTGGCGTGGCTCACGTGATCAAAAATTCTTGACCACTTCTGGAACCTGAGTTTTCAAGAGAAGACTTATTTTAAGTTGATTGTTGATAACTTTGGTATATCAGATTTCATTTTGAGTAGAAGGCAGACTAGCGATTTCTATGGAACTAGCGCCGGCTCAGAGGTGGCAGACTCTTTGGAGGAAGAGTTATTCGCCTTGTATCGGCAAAATGAAGCCGACAGCAAAACGAACAAGACATGAAAAGAATTAAAATATCAAGATGGACGATATGTATTACATTTTAATTTATTAAAAAGAAGTGTATTTTATTAAAAGGAAGTGGATGACCAGTTATTATAGCGTTTAAAATACATGATACTTTCTTTTACTGCAAACATAAATCTACTCGTAATTCATTTACCTAAGTTAAATTTGACTTATCGTAAGTGTGTAGTTTGAGGTTTCTTCTAGTATGGCTCAGAATCAGCAATAATATATATATATATATATATATATATATGTCAAATGAAAACCTTAAATATTTTTTTAAATATTATTTATTGTGCAGAAGTGGTAAAAAGCTGTACCACTTTTCAACATAATCTCCCCCACGCTCAATGCAAGTCCTCCAGCGCTTACAAAGTTCATAAATTCCTTTAGAAAAAAATTCCTTTGGTAGTCCGCGCAACCACACTCATGCACCGCGTGGCGTACCTCTTCATCAGAACGGAACTTCTTTCCTCCCATTGCTTCTTTGAGTGGTCCAGACATATGGAAATCACTTGGGGCATGGTGGATTAGGAAGAAACTCAAAATGCAGGTCTGTGATTGTTGCAACTGTTGTACGGGCAGTGTGGGCCTTGCATTTTCATGTTGCAAAAGGACACCTGATGACAGCAATCCACGTCGCTTTGATTTGATTGCAGGCTGAAGATGATTTTTTAGGAGATCTGTGTATGATGCACTGGTGACAGTGGTCCCTCTAAGCATGCAATGCTCCAAAATGACACCTTTTTCGTCCCAAAAGAGAGTCAGCATAACTTTCCCTGCTGATAATTGTGTTAGAAACTTCTTTGGTTTTGGTGATGAGGAATGGCGCCATTCCTTGCTCGCTCTCTTCGTTTCCGGCTGGTGGAAGTGAACCCAGGTTTCGCCCCAGTAACTATTCTTGCAAGGAAGCCATCACCTTCTCGTTTAAAGTGCCGAAGAAGTTCTTCACAAGCACCAACACGTCGTTCTCTCATTTCAGGAGTCAGCTGCCGTGGCACCCATCATGCAGATACTTTGTGAAACTGGAGCACATCATGCACAATGTGGTGTGCTGAACCATGACTAATCTTTAAACATGCTGCAATGTCATTCAGTGTCACTCGGCGGTTTTCCATCAATATGGCTTCAACTGCTGCAATGATCTGTGGAGTCACAACTCGTTGTGCCTGACCTGGACGAGGAACATCTGCCACTGAAGTCACACCATTTGCAAACTTCCTACTCCATTCGTATACTTGCTGCTGTGACAAACATGCATCACCGTACTTAACCTTCATTCTTCGATGAATTTCAATAGGTTTCACACCTTCACTACTTAAAAACCGAATAACAGAACGCTGTTCTTCCCTGGTGCAAGTCTCAAGTGGGGCAGCCATCTTTATACTGATACTGCGACGGTATTTGTGCATCTGAACTATGCTGCCACCTGCAGGCCATTCTGCACGCTGCTTGTAGCACGCTTACCAACTTACCAACAGGATAACGGCACGAAATTTCGATTTTTTATTACAAATTTAATGTTTTCATTTGACTCACTCTCGTATATATATAAATTGATGCTTGAGCAATAAGCAAATTAACCCTCTATGCAACATCATTAGATTAATTCTACTGAAACCATTGCACACTCGTCATGCAGACTTCTACTGGTTGAGTGTTCATGGTGACAGGTACTCACTCCTCTTGACCTCCCTGGGCGCCGCGCCGTCCTCCATCACCATGGCGGGCACCGCCTTAACGGTGTGCAGTCCGACGCCAGACATGGCGGAGGTGGGCGTCGTGGGGCGGTCGGCGTCGAGTCCAGGAGCCGCCTCCGGCGGGGGCGGCGTCTCGGAGGCCCTGCGCGCCCGGAACAGACGCATCGCGGCGCTCGCACCACTGTGGGAGCAACAACAACAATAAAACGTCAGCAGGGGGCTAAACAACGGAAACTATGCGGTACACTCACATTACTAACGTTTGTTACCCAGAAAATTTTTCCTTCAGCTCCCCCCAATAATTTGTTAAAATTTGTGTTATAGTCGTGTCAAGGTTAGTAAGTTAAAACTATAAGAAGTTATGAGGTGTGACAGGCGATCTATTGAATGAACCTATAAGGTTTCTTTTCTTCACTGAGTAGTTATAACCTAATAACATGAAAGACTATTCATCTTGTGATCAACTGTTATGCGTGATCTGCCTATGTGAACCTTGTCCCAACGTCACAATATCACAACCCTCCAATCATTTATTATTATTATTATTATTAAATTATTTTGCTTTGGTTAATCAGAGGTCATGGATAATTGTATTAAGTGGAGCCTGCAGTGCCTATGCTGCCCATTTAGACGTTGGTGAATATTTATCGTGAAATTATTCAATATACTAACTTGAAAGTTTATCAACATAATATTTAATAATAATAATATTTAGTTAGTTTACGATGGAGAGCAAGCTCCCGTGGCAATTTCTCTAAACATCCATCTTCTCCCTTTCCTGCACCCTCCTATATTTGCCCTCTACAAATTTAACATTAATTCTTCCAACGTTTTTGGTAAATTATTCATCATTTCCCTTGGTAATTTATTCCAATCCCTGACACCTTTACCTAAAAAAGAGAATCTTCCTACACCCTTATGCCTGCAATCGAGTGCCAGCTTGTGGTCATGGCCATCTTTTCCCTTCCATGTATTACTTTTAATTCTTACATCAATATGTTTTCATACCTCATCATCAATATACGACTTGTGCACTCCCATGACCCTCTTTACCATCCTCCTGTCTTCCAGTGAATCAGGTTTAAATTTGGGACGGAGGAAAATTTTGCCATCATTACTAGTTACTTTTGAATAATTTTTTTTAACAATCAAATTTTTGTAAAAAATAATGTGATATTTTACTAAATTTCGTAATAATTACTGGAATTATTACAATAAGTCGAAGTTAAAATGTAACATTGACAACAGAGAGTAACATATAAAAATTTTATCTCGTTATATTGAATACATTGAGAATATGTTCCTTAAAATTAAAAAATCTAATTTACGGGAAATGGCTTCTAAAGTTTGTCAATATATTCCTGCAACATTGGATGGTGCGTATAAAATTATTAATAACTCTACTTGTAGGACAAGTACAGAGTTAATCAAAGCTTCTTTTAGAGACTAATTTTTTATATAAAAAAATCAATTATTTTTGGATTTGACCACCTGTGGTTCCCCTTAACATTGTAAATTGATTTGTGCTTTCATCGGGTTCCACAAGCTGTAGTTTGTATACTCTATGGGTAGCGAAAGATTTTACCGTGGTGAGAATCTTTGGCCTCACTAGCATAGCAGGGAGGGCACATTCAGTGTGTGTTGGGGGCCTGACTTGAAAACATTGCATGGCACGAGATTAAGTTCCATTGTGCTTGAATTATTATATGAAACGAAGTTTTAGGAGCCTGTTAAAATGCATTGCGGGCTTTTAAATAATAATTTCAAGGAACTGTGTTGAATAAATTCAGTGGTATTTCGCTCAGGACCACGTTATCATTTCTACAATTAACAATAATACCTCTCATTCTGTTTGGTGTTATACCTTCAATTAAAACTATATTGAGCATTCAGCTAGCAAGTGTTCGAAACGAAACTGAGCTGTTACCCCGATTAATGTGGAAATGGTAATAAGATAGGTATTTCGTCTGTGGCTGTTTGCTAAATTTCTGCAACTAATTAACGCACACTAATTTAGTCATTATGTTATATAGTATACTGCACATATGAATGACCGCGAACGCTTTTCAGCGATCTATACTTCGTAATTTCAAGATTATGAATTTTCTCGCGGAACTTTACATGTAAAGGAACTCAGAATATTATTTCCTAGAGTTTCCTTAGACTTAAAAATTGCAGATTAAATCGATAGGCAAGTGAGTAAAACTTCTTACTAACTTAGTCAGCTTTCCCAACTTTGATTAGGTTACTTCAAATGAGAAAGCACAAGAAACATTTTAATTCGCTTTTACAGCAGAAAAACATTCAAAATAAACACCGGACTTATTATGGAAGATTCCGAAGGCGCATTAGAAGACAAACTTTGCGTAGCTTTCTTTTATTTATATGCCGATCGACTCGGTTAGAACGACATTTTATAAGCCACAGAGAACATTCTTGACGTGAACAAAAACGCGGCTACACGTTTCCACAACTCTAAAATAATCAGCTAGCATTTAAAAAAATTAAAACTGCTTCCAACCAACTGGAAATAATCTCAATTGAAATTTTAAACAATTTATGAGGTTTTGAAGTTGTATAAGACAAAATAAACAATTACAGTATATCGAAAATAGTATTAAATATTGTAGCTGGCACCACATAAGATATTGATGTGCTTTAATTAAAATTACAGATATCATAATCAATTAGCACACTTGCAAAGTCTGCCACACACGTTCAGAAAACTTTCGCATTACTTACAAACAAAATAGATCACGTATACTAACCAACTTACATTTCATTGCAATAAATGATCAATTTCGTTTGTTTTATACAAAGTTGATTAGTGGACCGTAGGAAACAAATTTACATTTATGTTAACTTGTTACACTAAATAGTGCAACCTACTTGTATTTTAACGGTCTATATTAAAGCAGTGGCGGCAGATTCCGGCGTTAATTCCATAGACTTCGGCATTCTTGCTTGAAATCTCTGGCGATTTTGTTTCACTGTAGCATATCATATCGGTGGCGGAAGAAGAATCCAGGGAAAATAACAACTGAAGCAAAAATTGGTCCAATTAAAAGCCACAAATAATTGTTCCTTTCTGCAGCACCGTTTTACTTCTCCGTATATTTCCGTCTTTTGTTTTTGTGCTTGCTCTCTATACTGTTGTCAATGTCAGTACAAAAACCCTCAGACAGCCCTTAGCCAACAACTGCGACTAACTCATAACAACGGTTTAGCAAGTGTAATACTAAAATGCATAGTTAACACAAACATACAAATCTATCTCGACTTGTTTCTTACATTATTCCATCTCTACATATCCTGAGCTTATCCCGGGTCTACTGGAGATCGCGATTCCGCTACAACAACATTCAGTAATATCGTTGGAATACTGCTGTTGTCAGTCGCAAGACGTATTATTTTCAAGCACTAATTCCGTTGTAATACAGCCTGGACTATTATTTTCAAGCAGGAATTAGGTTGTAATAAAGCCTGGATCAGCATGAAACCGTTAAATGTACTTCGGAAACAATTTCTAGTGGATTCTTGCGTTTGACCACTGCATTGTTATGATGACAACTCCTGGTGGAATTGCGATCTCCAGTAAACCCCTCTTTTTTTTAATCTGCTTAACGTCTCTCTAACAGCGAGGTCTTTAGAGACGGGAAAGGATGGGGGGAAAGGAATGGGAAGGAATTCGGCCATGGCCTTATGAAGGAATCATCCCGGCATTTGCCTGGAGTGATTTGGGAAACTATGGAAAACCCAAATCTGGATGCCCGGACGGGGATACGAACCGCCGTCCACCCGAATGCGAGGACAGGACGCTAGCCGTTACACCACCGCGCTCGGTGGTAAATCCCTTATTCCTACGTCTCAACATGCCTATTACTGCTTACATCCTCTTTTTCCAGTTCCCTGTTGAGTAATCCTTGTCTTGCTCTAAGATTCCTTCTTTCGACCATTCCTCCGTCAGTAAGTTAACAAATTTCTATATCTTTAAATGTGACACACCAACTTTTGTCTTTTTTTCTGCGACACTCTTCCATAAACTTCCGCGACCCTCATTTCCGAAACACATTCATTTTGGAATTTCTAAAATACGAGTTTCTGTTCCAAAAAGTGCTCTGTCCTTCATAATTAGATTACTTTGGAGGCTCAGTGGTTAAGAAGTCTGAATAGAGATCGAAAGGTCCCCGGCTCGAACCCCTGACCCGGCGGAGATTTTCCGATGTTCTTAACCCTACCTTAACTTGTGGCTCAGCTGTACGTTAAGCTGCAGCCACAACAGAGGCGCAAGCACGGCAAGTTGGAATTGTGGAACCCCACGTATCCTGACGTGGCTTTTGCCTCGACCCCCTCCCTCCCCCCCCCCCCCCCCCCGTTCCTCCTGCGGCACGTAACTTTTTTCTCTGTTAATTCCAGAACACATTTTTAACTGTTTTATCTGGACAGAATATCGTTAAAATTGTTACACATGTAATGAATGCATCTGCTATTTGTGTTATGTATTTTTGTATTATTACAAATATTCTGACTGAAACGTTGACACTACCCACTCCCGAAAACGATCAATTATTGGGAAAAGCCTCTTTCTCAGGTAGTCAGGTATCCTTTTCTTCTTGAGGCATTACAAAAAAAATCTCCTTATCTCATACATGATTGTTCATTAATTGATAAAATAGAACAAACTATACCTGCACCGTAAAAAAATAAAAAATAAAAATAAATAAATAAAAAAAATAAAAAAATTATAAGAGCTTAATTTTTTGTTTTCTTTTGCTTCAGTTCTGTCACCTTTCCTTCTACTTTACGAATGAATGATTCCTTGATCTGCCTGAAAGATTTCTATAACTCATTGGATAGTGAAAACTCGTTGGAAAAACATTTTCCATGAGCCTCATAAAGTTTATTGTACAGCGTCACTTCACAACACGCCTTGAACTTGAAATAACACTTCAGCGAACGCTATAATTGAAGTTGCACTGAAATTCACTTGACATAAAAGATTAGAATCATTATATCAACGACTGGTGTGGTCACATGCGGGCGATTCTAATCAAAACAGCTTTATTTCAAATTATTAAAACAGTGCAAACTATCACTGCCTTGGAAAATCCCGTGTGACATCTGTAGGAGAATTTGAGTCTATGTACGGCATGACTAATATTTTAGAATTGTAATGCGTCGTCGCGAGGCGGTTAGATCAAATGCGCAACTCTATGACTTCAAGCCACCTGCAAGCGCAACACTGTTAGGGTATCTAAGCTACATTCGGAGATAATTAAATGGCCGAAATAAATATTCACACGCTGTTGTGTGTTCTGTATCTTATTTTAAATGTGACTAATAATATGAATGAAAAGCTAAGTGGCTAGGCTCTGAAGCCCCCCCCCTCTCTCCCCACGTAGCCAAGCGTAGCCTTATATCACCCCTTCCCTCCCCTCACTTGATCTAGCCACGTAGTTTATGGACGCTCCCTCTCGATGAGCGACTGAATTTTTTGGGGATATTCCACCCAATAATGTCATATGCATTAATTAATCACGTGCAGTTTAAAGTCTTAGGTCAATGCATGAAATTAAAGGTTTCTCTCTATCACATTCTAAACGAATGTAAATAAACGAATCATGCAGTATAGATGAATCTAACAAGAATTAACTACAGTGGTGATTAGTAGTGGGAAGTTTGAGAGTTTCTCTGTGACGTGCTTATAATCTCGAGATGCAGTGTTAACTGATGCTGCCCGGCCGGTTCGCGTTCGCCAGATGTCGCTTCTAGCGTGACACAGGACGACCAAAAAAAAAATCGTAAGGAGGTAAAACATGCGGCTAGCGTGCGCCCATCGGCTACGAGAGAGAGAGAGAGAGGAAAAGGAAAAACAAGGCCGCTACCTCACTGCCACCCGGAGACGTAAAAAGAGAAAACCGCCGTACCGATACGTCGTATCCTGCGTATCGGAAATCTTTCTCCTTCGGTAAACTCGCTTTGTGTCTGTTTGCGATCGACGAGGGCTTTGCAGGACGGCAGAACGTGGAGTGTAATACGACGATGGATGTTTGATACCGTATCTATATCTTTAAAAATAAATATATATCGCTCACCCGCTAGTGTGGCTGCAGGTGGAAAGGTGCCACCCTCTGGGTTGGGGAGGTACAACGGGACCATGTTCGAGTCCTGGTCCCCCGTACCGGCCGTCCTGATCGCGGTTATTAGGCGGTTTCCCGCAATCAAGGCCTCAAACTCCGCCTCATAAACTACACAGTCCACAAAGGAAAATACACGTATGACACCAAACACAGTTAGACGTTTCGCAGCTAAATGGCAGCACAACATTCATCCAGTAGCCTAAATGCTCCGGGTCAGGTAACAACGTTATCTGACTATTTTATAAATTCTTAGTAATAATAGTCTTTGTAAGGTATGTGTACGTTGGAGTTGTTAGGTCACGTCACCAGAGAGAATATTGTTGTGTAAGGTTCATGGAGGAAAGAAATATATGGAGACGAAATACCGCTTATTCTGTGACGCCGCCTCTAAACTCTCAGTTGATACTGCGCATGCGCCGCTGCAGCCATATTACGTATCCATACAATCGCTATTTGGAGACAGTATACGCCGAAAATTAAGCAAGATATCGAAAAATGTTATTATTTATTTTCGATTTTTTTTCGTCGTGTTACATAAGAATACATCAACAAATTTGACTTTTTGTGAAATTTTTCTTCTGCATTTCAACTCATTTTTGAGACAGTACATCTCGAGAACTAGGCAAGATATCAAAAATTTTTATTCTTTATTTTTTATTTGTCTAGTTTATTTAAATAAGAATCCATCATCAAATTTGACTTTTACCAATTTTTTCTTCTGAATTTTAACCAAAAACATCTCACATTTGAGACAGAATATCTCGAAAATTAAGCAGGATATCAAAAAATTTTATTCTTCATTTTGTATCTGTCTCATCAAGTTATATAATAATCCATCATAAGATTTCGGCATCACGTTTATCCTAGAGTCCCCTTGATGTTTTGTACATATTTCCAGTGTCTGTATGGATAGGTAATATGGTGGCCACAACCCCCCACTCCTCTCCGCCCGGCGTCACTTCAATGCGTGGTGAAGGTCCCTTGCGTCGTCTCCATATATCTTTCCTCCCTGGTTAGATTTAGTGGCAAAGAGAAGAAGGATGCTATAATCAAAAAAACACTGTTGTATTATTATTGGAGGCCGATAAATGTACCAAGTAGGAAGATTTGAAAATAAAGAGTGTTATTGAAGTTAAGTTTGTGAATATAATAATAGTTTGGTATATTCTACCAACTTCAACAGCCGGTCATATCCTGGCTTATTGATGGGCAGCAAGATTGATAAATCCATTCGTATACAATGTCTTACATCCGGATCTGATAGATCCGGTTTACCTGCAGATACGGCTGCATGATTTCTACGTACAAACGTTTTTTAATCCAGATGCAATTTTTATGGATAATTATTAATAGCGCAATAAGGTTCTGTCAGGGTGCCTACGAAAGTATGGCCGCAAGTACTGTTAAATAAAATTTCAAAAAAATAAAATTTAAGGAACATTTGGTTCACTTGATTTTTTAAAAAATTATAATTCATTTCAAAGATAGACATGTAAAGAACATAAAAAGTTTGTGTGGCCTACGTAAAGGTGGCCGCCAGTATGGATTGCCAGCTGTTGAACTTAGCGCACCACACCGTCTGATGGACTCTCTCTCCCTCTTACATATCTTTAACAGCTGTCAATCCCTACTTGCGGCCACTTTTACAGAGGCAACTCATACTTGTTAAGTTCTTTACATGTCTCTGTTTCAAATGAATTTTAATCTATTTTTTTAAAAAAGAAATTCTTCGAAAATAATTAATTTAGAAATTTTAATTAAAAGTACTTGGGGCCGTATTTTGTTAGGCAAGCCGTATTCTGCTCTTAGTAATGACAGAAAAAAATAGCATTTCGATTAAAAAACAGATGGACGCAGAAATCATGTAGCTGGAACCGGGGGCGTCCATTAATTACGTGAGGGAAAATAGAAGTAGGGGTCCGGCGAAATATCACCGAAACTCACCAAGGGGGGGGGGGGAGAGGTCGACGGAAATGTCACGTGAGTTTTGAAATTCATGAAGGTCTACAAACAACGGAGACGTCGACTTTAGGGGGGGGGGGGTATAAGGTCTAGAAATGACGCGGATATCGTCGCCTTTATGGAGGATATAACCACCCTCGGAAACAGGAGAGCTAAAAAAAGTCTAAAAAACTACGAGGTCGAACAGCAAGGGAAAAACATCTCACGTAATTAATGGACGTCCCGTCTCGGGTTGTTTCTGTCACGTGTCCTCCCACACATCGGACACCTGTGCATAGGAGTCTGTCTTTCGAGGCTCGCCAGGACCGAGACGAAATAAAATGGTTTATAGTATTATAAGCTTACCTCATGTCATTCGCCTCATACACTGATAACATATTACCCTGTAAGTCAATTTAATGTTTTATAGTTTTAATAAAAATAAAATAATAGTCTGACATTGCGGCTAGTCAACATCGATGTCATTAGAAGTGGGAGAAGATTGTTGGCAAGAATGAGTACGAAGCTCGTTTGGTTTTAGTGATTTTTGTAAACGATTGAAATCTGGATTACCGGACCAAGCACAGAATCCATGTCCTCTCAAATGACATACCATTACGTTACCCTCTACCCACCACGGTCTGAGGTAGTTTTTTAACAACCAAAATTAAGGATTGCTTGGACGGTGGCTAGCTCTGCCGAAGTGTTACAGATGGTATTTATACTAACGAATAAGTTGTATAGTTCTCCCCCGCGTCAGAAATATTACTCAAGTCATCTTGGTGCAAAGTATGTATATCTCTACAGTAACAACTGTCCACGTTAGTCAATATGTCTCTTTCACAATTCGAAGCGGTATGCGATTTCCGTATGGCTTATGGTGGTTGGCAACTGTTTATTAGTTTTTCATACGTGTGGGTTTTGGAGCGTCCACAAACTAAGTGGCTTGTTCTAGGGGTTTAGGGGTTACGTAGAAAACTACGCTGGGCTACGTGGGTGGAGGTAGCGTGTTTTGGAGCCAAGGTACGTAGCTTTTCATTCATATTATTTTTCACAGTTAAAATAAGGTACAGAACACACAACACCATGGGAATATTTATTTTCGTCATGTAACTATCTCTGTATGTAATCTGACAACAGAAAACAGTAGAAAATATCTTCAGAAATCATTAGAGGAAAAAAATCAACTTGCCGCTGTGGGGGGGGGGGGGGGGACAGGGGTGAAGAGGCAAAGGCCACGTCATGATACGTGGGGGGAGTGGGGTGGTTCAGAAGAGGCCAAAATGGGGCTACGTCGTTTGTAGTTTATAGACGTATCCTATGTTCCTCTGTGTAGTCAAGCATATCCATATCAGTACAGTCTTAGTTCGGCGTATCACTTTCGAATTTTGAAAACCTCGTTCTCTAGGTGTAAACCCGTGACCTAATTTTGGGTATTGTCACGGGTCTGGAATAGTTTCCAGCTGACAGACAAGTTCGGTAGGTCAACGTCTATGTCCAGGGTCCGCCCTTCGGAGTTGTTAATTGTCGTGGAAAGTGCCAACATGATAAGGAACTGCAACCTTCATTTCCAAATGAATATCACCACTTTTTTTGGGTGTTATGCATGGATTAAGCACAGCCTCACCTTGGCATACCCACTCAACGTTTTGGCGATATTCAAGTTGGGGATTATTTATGGACAAAAACATTGAGTGTTGAGGACCACAGATCTGACCCCATGATATGATCTTGAGTTTGATTTTTGTTGGACATCTTAAAGTTCTATTTAAAACAAAAAATGTTTTGCACAGTGTCAAAACGTGACAAAAATAGGTTTTTAAGGACAATGAACCTTTGATCTCGATCTGGCTAAAATAAGAACTTAACCTGTATTTGACCTTAAGGGTTCGTTCTGCCAGATTTCCGGAGTTCGAAGAGACTTGAAAATATTAAAGAGGAACAAGGACAAAAAAAATATCTTTGTATGTCATTCATGGTTTTCCGGACGGTATGTGGTAGTTTGATGTGCTATCTGGTAAACCACGTACCGTTTAAGAGCAATGTAGTGAGTGAATATGCTCCAGTTTCTCTTACATTTAAAACTCGTTTTAATGACGGAATTTAAACGTTATATTGTCATATTACTGGCCTTAGAATTCAATTCTTTCTTCTGTGAATCTTCGAAGGAAATTCTTCCTAGATGTAAGGCCAGCATTTTTTTTGGGGGAATTATTGTACAGTGGATGTCTTGTATTATTCATCTACTTCTCATATTCCATTTCTTCAGCCACATTGCACCTGATGTTTGGTTTGGGGATGTTGTATCCGCAAAGAGATAAATCTTATCGAATAGTTTTTATTACGAGTATGTCTCGGAGAGATTCGCATTGTTCTCCGTGTATTCAGGATTTAAACGATTAACTTCTGGTTGTACTTCTTGTATTGTGGCGGCCATTTTTCAGGTGATGTTGATTGCTTTGTCATTTCCTTGCTACAGTCGTCTCATATTTGAAAGAAATAAACATTATTGTACGTCATACAGTCTTGTTTCAGTATAACAACTGGAAGAACTTTTGTAGTCCTTAATGGTGATTTACATTACCGGCGACGTTTTATTGCTCTCGGAAAGAGAATAAGAGACTAGTGAGTTGGTGGAATTAAGTTATTGCGCAGGTGTTTTATTCTGACGTCACTTGTCGTCGCCAGGGCAACTTGCTTAATAATCTCGCTGGAAACAAAGGACGGTTGTGATAATAAGAACACAGAAGAGGCTATTAAAGGTTTTTTGTGTTTCATTCGCAGAGTTGCATTTAGTGTTTATTATATTAAGTTCGTAGCTACAGAAATTTTGTTATTATTAACTTTATAACGTTTTTCCTTGCAAAATATCAAAGAACATATAATATTTTTTTATTATATTAATAAATTTCAGATTCAGTAACACTGTTTATTTTCATATTTCAGTACTTGGCATTTAATACAATCATACAATAATTACAACAACGGACAATCTTTTCTTTCTCACTCTTACTTCTCTCTGCCATAAAAACTTCTTCGCAACCAACCAACAACCAAAGATGCTCCGTTTCGCCCACATCCACCGTCAGAGCTGCTATAACACTTTTTAAACTAAAATTATATCGTAGACACAGACGACACTTCAAAGAAATATAAATATACATACAAGTAGGGAAATCTCGTTTCCTTACAAACATTCTTGCTGGATTTTGATTTCGAGATTTTCAATGAGCTTCATCTTTTGTGATATTAAGATATTAAGACTTGTTAAATACAACTCTTTGGTCTTTTTATCCTAATTGTTTTCTGGGTAAGTCAACGATAATCGTCAAAGTAAAATACTAAAATATTTATTGAGAACACGAGCAAAGACCATCCAAAATTTTTGGCGGCCTATTGCAAAGTCATCATAGCTGTTGAGAAATAAATTATACACATTTTTATTAAGACATACATCTATCTATTTCTTGTAGTGGCTTCACAAAACACACTTATTCAGGATTATACCTCAGCAATGCCAACTGCTAATTTGCTTACGTCAGTGTTCTAGTATTTCAAATGTAAACAGCAGGAAATGGAAACGTCTATGTGTAGATGTTCACCAAATTCCCTTTGCATCAATTAATTTCTTCCGGGCGTTTATTGTGATGCTATGCACAAAGCCTTGGCTGAAACGTTGCATGATTGCATTCGATATGCTCAGTCTAACCTGATAAACACAGACTTTTTTTTTAGTCTGTTGAGAAATTTTAATAACTTAATAATTCTAGTATGTGATATTAATTACATTTGGACTTAGGTATCCGAATATGTTTGCTCGTTGCTATTCATATATGCAGCCATACGCTCAATAAATAAATTCGATTTATGTTCATTAATGAAGGTACATTTATTGAAAATTGCTCATTACTTATTCTCATAATTCAATAAATAGCCCTAAAACCTGAAGGCCTAACATGAAACGATTTACTACATTCTCAGGAGTAATCTGAAATGAAGAAATTAACATTTCGGTTTAAGAAATAAGATTCCTTTGTCTCCTGTAAGTTTCATTAACTCAGAGCAATATTACCTTTGGATTTATGCCTGATTATTCCCAGAGCTGTATCACAAAGACTTCTCTCGTACTAAGAGAAAACATTTCCCCGGCTGATTGCTCCCTGTGTTTGGCATTAATCACTTTTCGCCGCTTATCACAGACGTTCCTTAATTGCTCCACCGTGGCATCCATCGGCTGTAAGAGGTACAGACCGTCATACATATTAACTTCAAACATACAGAACATTGGCTGTAGCGGGGAATTAGAATTTCTGTTCAATTTGAGACTCTCCCTCTCTTAATGGTCTAAAGGTCTATTTAGTGACGTGAGTTAGATACCAATTTGCTCCCACGATGTTATTAATGAGAATTAAGTACGTTTTGAACCTATACTTAACTATTACTTCACCGTTAATTATTCCGTGCTGCATTAAACCTCTGTAGAAATGTAAAAGCTGAATTGTCTTAACTGATACATTTGAAACTGTAGATGGCCTACTGATGAAACACAAAGACCGCTTTGGGATTTGTTTGTAAAGGAAAATTTGGCTGTATACTCGCAAAACGTTCTGTGTTACGTTGTTTCAGAAAATTCTGAATTATACTGAAGACTTTTTTTTAAGTTTTTATTTTGATTTTCGAACATTTCTTCGTGATACCAAAAGCGTCGTCCATTGGTACTTATTTAATTGCTGTGTGGGGGCTTGGGACCGAGTGTATTAGCCTCTTCCAACTAAATGTCATCCTCTCCTTCACGCAGTGCACCCTGTTTGCACGGAGGAGGCTCTGGCGACTGAATGACTCCCGGTATAAGGAGTCGCCCACTGATCCTAAAGGAGTGGCACAGGGCACTCTATGGCCCTCTGTGATGGTAAAAATCCAAAACAATAAAAGAATCACTTATGAGGACGCAGAAGGCAAGGGGAAGCCACTACATTAAAGACACAAAGGGTAACCCGCGCCAAGGTACCATAATCCTCTAGAATTGATTATTGTATCAAAACAGCTCAGAGACCGATAACAGAAAAAAAATGTAGTCATTAGTAACATAAACAGTCAAAACATTGCTGTCTTGCAGGTTAAATACTAACCTCCAGGCTGGTTACGTATTTGTACCACACCTGTGTCCTGTCGCAAGAAAATTCTCATTATAATGTTGGTTGTAATTATGAAGTAATGCCAGAAATAACGAATATTACTTTCTAGTTTGAGAATACTGTCTACCAGCAGTAAAGCGTTGTTAAATTTTTTTTTATGAAGACCCTGTTTTACTTTTATTCTGTCTTTACTGTGAGTACACAATCAAAATAAAACGATAATGAATCTCCATTGATATTTCAATTTTCATTAACGAACATCGCAATTAATAAGCCGGATGGCAATAAAAGAATGTCGAAAAAAGTAGGAAAAATTACATCACCGTCGATGTGGCAATCAAGCGACAACAACATTTTCCGATCAGTAAAACCAATTACCAGTTTTGAAAGTAACTTTATTATGTTCAGAAATTAAAAATATTGTAAGCGTTTCATTTGGCATTTTGTATCGATATCTCGGTAACAATTTGTGTTAACAGATTTTCAAAGTGCTGTGGCCGTCTGAAATAAAATACCGAGGTTTCAACACAGCAACGTTTGAGGTTACCTAACGAAGTTGTGACATGGTGGATTTATGTGTCTGTCAGGCCTTATCATGAATTCAAATGCTGATAGAAATATTTCATAATGGCGTATTTAACATTCGATTTCAAGATCAGAGCCATAATTTGATATCTGATTGTTTTTAAAAGTATTTTTTCATCCTTGTTTATTTGGAAAATCTTATCTCATAAACTATTAAAAATCTTTATTATCTACATGGAATTACCGAATATTGTTTATCTTACAAACATGACCAACCATCGGAAATGGAGTTATTGATGTCAAACGTGTTATGCGCTTCAGTAAAACGAATGAAAATTTTAAAATAATTTCCTCATGGTTATAAATAATAATTCAAGCGTTGTTTAATAGAAAGGGGTGTTTAAATTCGCACCATAATTTTAACTGGGGACCTAAGAATGAAACAAATGACGCCGTTGTCAACAGACTATTAAAGTCACCCTTATGTCAGCTTGGAACAAGGCGTCAGTATTAAATTTCGTACAAAACAAAAATTACTCTCAGTTCCGTGAAAAATCTTAGTAACAATTTTGCTCACATGGAGCTAGATATGTACTTTGAAGTCACCAAATGAATGGAAAATAAACGTTCAAACTATCTTGGTGTTACACTGGACAGGACACTTTCATTTAAACATCGTCTACATCAAGTGATTTGGAAGCCAACACCTGAATAACATCATCCACTAACTATCTGGCTCCATAGAAGTATTCAGCAGCTAACTTAAGTTGTTCGGGCCTTGGATTGGCGTACTGTGTTGCAGAGAACTCCATTTATGTTTGGATAAATAGTAAGCACGTTAATACGGTGCACTTCACTCTAACAGAACGATACTGTCCGGTACAGCTACGTATTTGTTTCCTGTGTTGAGTCGTAAAGCTGCACTACGCACTAGCCGTGACAAATATATTGAATCACTTCTCAGATTTGGAAGAGACTCCTCCCCATAGTGGGATTGAGGAGCAGGAAATCAAACAATTGTTAGCCTCGTCTGGTCATGTCCTATCAGGTTGTACGCAGCAGAAATTACTAATTTCCTGAATGCAAATGAGAGAGCTATAAAAAACATGTTTGATTTATTTGTTTTGATACTAATGTTATATTGTTCTATAATTCAATATGTATGGTCAAACGCTACCGAAATGAATGAAAAATGAGGAAATGTGATGCACAAGCATCAGAAATGAGTTAGGGTGCAAAGTTATTGTTTCGTGTCACTTTTTCAGCAAATAACAAATTATAATTGAAACATACACTAGTTGAGTTGCTTAATGAAACGCCTATTTCATACACATATATACTGCTCTGCTAACAAATGATTTTAAGGAAATCTGAAGAAGAGGCAATTTTTTCGTTTTTGTATGAAGTTAGTCCATTGATCAGTTTGCAAAATGTTTTGTAACAGCAGAAGCAAACTTGTTTTGGACGAAATGCTTGAAAGAGACATGACAAGAAGATAAAGTATTATAGTAAATATCGTGACCGTATGCTAATACCATCTACCAGTTCTTTACATATATGTCGGATTTCATTTTTTTAAATCCCATAGATAGAAGTTATAGAATATCATGAACAAATTACTGAAGAAAGATTTTGGACTAAATATAAACCAAAGCAAGATAAAAGTGATGAAATGTAGCAGTAAAAAATATCAATACTAGTAGATTAAATATAAAAATAGGGTCAGATGCGATAGCAGAAGTTGATTAATTTTGCTACTTTAGGAAGTAAAATTACGACTGGTGGTCGAAGGAGGAATGATGTTAAAAGCAAATCATCTGTAGTGAAAAGAGCCTTCATGAAAAAGAGAAATCTTTTAGTTTCAAATATTGATCTAGGACTGAGAAAGAACTTTTTAAAACTCTATGTGTGGAGCAAAGCACTTAATGGCAGCGAATACTAGAAAGAAGGAAAATTGAAGCATTCGAAATGTGGTGCTACAGAAGGATGCTAAAAATTAAATGGATGGATAAATTACGAAACGAACGAGTTTTGGAAATGGTGGGCGAAGAAAGAATAAGTTTGTGCAAGAGTCTTACAGAAAGAAGAGATGGGATGGTAGGTAATATTTGGAGGCATGCAGGATTGTTTAATTTGTTAGTGGAGGGAACAGTCGAAGGTAAGAACCGCAGAGGAAGACAGAGGTTAGAATATATGAAGCAGATAATCGAGGACATGGGTTGAAAGCGGTATGTTGAGATGAAAAGGCTAGCCCAAGATAAGAAGGGATGGAGGATTGCATCAAACTAGTCGAAAGACTGATGACAGCAAAAAAAAAAAAAAAGTTAATCGGTCCCGGTTTTAGTTAAGTGTTGCGTTGACCCTGTGTTGTTCTTTCACTTGAAATTATTAGTAACATAAAAAACACTAAAGACAGTTGAGTATGGTAATAAGATAATATCATAACGACACACAAGGAAACTATGTACTCGTAACTAGGAGATAATAAGTTATATACCGACGACAAAACGACAGACATCATTCTTAATCAATGTGGACTAAGTAAAGACAAAAAGTTAGCTATCAAAGATTTAATTATTTTTGTATGATCTACTGTACGCGATGCGGAAGGATTTTCAGAAAACGCAACATGTTTCACTTTCAACGTCTCTAGTAGGATTTCTAACGCTTTTTCTTTGTTTTTCCTCTGCAACTAATCACGTAACCAGAACAGAACTAATATCCTTTTAACAAATATATTCTTACCGTAAGAACGGAGACTTTCCCGGCGTATGCTTGAAATGAAGTCCTCACGGCTGTACCGCCGGATAGTGTTTTGAAAACACGATATTGCGACATCTAGCTCCGTCGTCTTCATCAGGTGTGGAACACTGGTCGGCAGATCGTCAGTTTCCAACGCTAGTCCCGTCAAGACTTCAATGTATATTCTTACCGATTATAACGACTATAGACGTTTCTTATTCACTTATTTCTGTCCAATTTCAATACGTTTCATGTTTATTATTAAGAAGTAGTTTCTCTCAGATTCAGCTTCGTTTATTATCTTTTTGAACATAGATAATCCTCCAATTCACAATCATCGACCATATAAATTCTAAGATTATACAGGGTGTTAAAATATTTACTGGAAATCTTTAATTTCCCACTATCCCTCAATATCGTTCTTTTACAGGCACTTTTTTCTCTCTTTGTCAATATCTTCAAAGCCACCTGTAACAAATAATCACAATCTAAAGACATTACGTTTGTATCCTTCGATCGCAACCAGAGATTGTCCACAATTTAGAATCATAATCTCAGACATTATTTGCTTAGCTATGAAAAATACAATTATTTAATTTATTTTCTTATGCTGATAAAGTGATTCCTATTTGTCACTTCAAGTGAATAATAAATTTTACGACTAATGTTGTTCCGTCATGGCACAGTGATATTACGGTCGAATGTATTAGAACTGCTTGGCGATTAAAATTCCACATATTTCGTCTCTATACTTTGTTATCACTATTACGACGTCTTGTTATGTTCTATCAATTATTCAATCACTTTACGGTGCAAATTAACAGCTTTTGTTGGTGGGGTTTGTTTTCTACCAAATCAGCACAAGATGCGAGGAAACTCTCTCTCGGGACTCTTCTAGAGTATTTGTCTGGAATTTCTCAGTTTTCGAAAGTTCGATTAAGAAAGCCCCGAGGCGTGCAGCCAGTCAAGAAGAGGCGTGTGAGTTGCAATAACTACTGGTCAGCAGTATAGAAACACTGGAGCGAGGCAGTCTCGCAATAGTTCCCTAAAGCTCACATAGTTTCGCCAGCGTTACGCCTGAATAAATAACTAAACGGTTACAGAGGAATTCATGTGAAATTAATAAATTGTATAAAAGTTGCATTAACGATCGGCGCTGTGGAAAAGTATTAAAAGGAGAAGTTCACTAAAAGTTTGTCTGCCATCGTTTCTATACATTTTCCTTTCATTATGATCGTTATATACACCAGGCAATTCGGGAGGACGCGGTTCGGGTTTTTCATCGTTTTCCCAAGTCACTCCAGGCGAATGCCGGGATACTTCCATCAAAGGGCCATGGCCGAATCCCATCCCGTTCCTTGTCCCCAGTCCCATCCCACCTCACATTGTTTTACTCATTTATTATCATTATCATGGTACGTCTTGTATGCTATCAACTATTCAGCAACTTTTCGGTACAAAAGAACAATTTTTTTTCAGGTTTGCTTTACACCAGTCTTTACGCGGCTCAAAATATTCTTGAAGTAGTCAACAGTTCTGCTGACATTATTATGATACTATTTGAACCATTTGTGTGTGGAAAACGACACCTGTAAATGGTTAGAGTGAGCCCCCAATTTCAGCTTGAACATAAATAGACACTATCAACAGTGTCCTCGACAAAATTAAAGATAAAAGTAAGCTAATTACGGGCAAACAAGGTAAAATGTCAGTCACTACATCGGTAAACATCAAGCATATCATAATTTTTATATGTGATAAAACCTAGATAGCACAAGTAATATTACAATTTTTGATTCAGTGTTAGTTCTGCTTTTCACAATTTTACTAAATGTAGGAAATATAAACATTATTAAAAAACTGAATTTTCAAAATTTGTAAAAGTAGATTACATTTTGATTGAAAATTCTAGACAAAACTTAAAATAATTTTATATGTTGATTATAATCAGATGAATAAAAAAATGTTGACATTTTCACGATTACAGCAATTTCTCTGAGCTATTGTATTCGGAGAAAGTAATAAGAAAATCCGACAAGATATCATGGCAGGCTTCTACAGCATTGGCGTCATGATTGGATATGGATTAATTTAGTGGCACACCTGCAGGATTTGAAGCCTTCGAAGTATCTTCAGCGCTGGTTTTGAGATTGCGGACAGGAAATTTTGCCTATCAGTTCAGAAACTGTCTGCTGTGACATATATATGTTTCGAGGAAGTCTGGTTCGAATCCTGACTCAGACATCGGTGTTTACAAGTAACTGGATACCGAGTGCTTAGTGTTATATGAGTGTTAAGTTGAAAACTCATATGTTCGCGTTGAGGGAATAAACACACTACTACAGCAGTCGTTGATATGCATTGAAAGATCAGGTTGAATTTTTTCATTGTTGTTTCCAATTCTAGGGGAGGAACGGATGCAACTAGCTGATCAGAGCAGAGTCCGTGGTTGCATAGTGTTGCAGGGGCGCTGGAGGGAGCTGCAGTAGTTAATTAAGCTTGCCCTACTGACTGACAACATTCTGATTAGAAGGTTCAAGTTGCCAGCCCTGGCTGGAAGTGTAGAGGCTAGCACGCTGACCACGCATAGGAAGGATCGCCGGTTCGAGTCCGGCCTCTGGCATGGTGGTTTAATTAAAGCCTGACACAACAGTTGGTACAAAATTGGAGCTGGTTAAGTGGTCACGAAGACCGAGACCATACTTTTTTTTTGTTTAAAAGTTTCCAGTTGATTTAGTATACAAATCCTAAAGCGTGTTGTAGCTTCAGAACCTTGACAAATTGCCGAAAGTAGGGACTTCTAACAGAATTTAAAGCAATAAAATCCAATAACCTTTGAGTTTAACGCCAAAAATATGAAACACTGAATGAATATGAGGAATGATTTGGTAGGTGTTGTAGCGTTAGGGCCTTGCAGTTTTGGAGGACACGATTTAATTTCCCTGTCCGGCCATACCCACTTTGGTTTTCCTCGTTTTTTTCGAATAAACCTTCCTGCGAATGCTGGGATGTTGTTTTGCATCCCTACAGCTGTCTGTTCCGTTGGAGACTGATATCAAGGATTGGAATAAAGAGAAAGGAATGAGTGTGAGGTAACTGTGAGCAGTGGAGTCCTGCCAAGACAACAGGCGTACCAACAGAGCCACCAACAAGGTAGTTTTCTAGGTCTCCCAGACTGCAAGAGTCCAAGGTCGGCGATTACGTCGTCTACACAAGCGACAGGTGGGTGGTATGATAGTGCATCACAAATCACGAACCACTGCACCAAAACCAATTAACCAACTAAACGTTCTCTAGGAAGTGAAATAAACCGATAAGTACACTTCTAAAATTGTAATTATTCGTAATATTTGATTTTTAATATATGAAAAATTCATCTTTGAACAATTACTCGATCTTTTCGTGTCTTTTAGTTCCTTAAATCGACCAGCAATAGATTCATGCCATATAGATTTTTATTCTCTATTAAATTATAGAACAACTTGCAGTGCATAATATGAAGGTAAATCGGCTAGACTCCTCTGTATCTAAGTAATATTACAGTTGGACATTGAAAATAATGCAATAAAATCCTCTCTAGAGTCCAGCCGGATAGTGTTGTATAAGCACGACGTTTCGACAGCTACCTTTGCTGTCGTCATAAGGTGTCATATGTCTAGGAGAGACCTGACACCTGATGAAGACAGCAGAGCGAGCTGTCGAAACGTCGTGCTTATACAACACCTTCCGACTGGACACCCGAGAAGATTATTGTATCAGTACTCTGGGAAAGTCTCCACCCACACACAGAAAATAATGTAATTTAAAAGACGTACAGCAATGATTTCAATTTTAGGATACTATTTCTAAACTGGCAACATTTTCTTTGGCCTGAGTATCAATTCATTTGTGTCAAGTCACATGCAATATGAAAAGGGATAAATGTTTCAAATTGCTGATAAAACTGCCAAAAAATTGAAAATTTCATTAGTTAACCAACAATTTTAGAACATTTAATGCGTGGAAATAGAATTACGTTGACTGTTGATACGACGGTGTTAAATTCAAAATTCAGAAATGAGTGTAGTAATGTTAGAGTTAAGTACGTAATATTTTGTTAGATCAGAAACATCCGAAATCATTCAGATAACATTGCCGAAAGTTGATGTTAACATTCATCACGGCGATTAAATGTTATGAGAGAATTTGCATCCAATGTCGTCACTTGTTCTATGTGTGGAATAGGTGGCTGGAGAGTCCTCCATATGAAATAAATCGTGATTTCACTGGTTCCAATTTCAGTTATTATGAGATCTCTGTGAAGATAGAATTAATTACTGGAAGTAATTTTCATGACATACCGTTATTAATCACCAATTTTTTTAAAAAAATATTCGGCTACTGCTCGCTACCTTTATTGTAACATACAAATCGTTGGAGCATAGCAGGTAGACAACACTACGGGATCGTTATCTCTCTGGACTTCACACTTGCTCCACTCACGTTATTTTTATAACATATGTGAGCCGGTATACGGCAAATCTTGGTCTTTCCTTCAGCGAAAAGCTCCACTTTCGATGGTACTTACCAGCAAGCCTGGTAAGGGAGTGGTAACGCTCATCCAGGCATTCGGGAGGACGCTGGTTCAAATACCAACCCGTCCATCCAGACTGCGGTTTTCCATGGATTCAAAAAATTACATTATGCGAATACTGGGGTGGTTCCATCGAAAATTCATGGTCGAATTCCTCCCTGATCCTTATCCGAAGTCCATAATCCTCTCTAATAACGCCAGTGGCAACGAAGCGGAAAGGTCCTTAAAGTTCTGTGGGCGATATCTCTTGTTGAAAGCCATCAACAGTGATTGCTCGACTCTACTATCATCGCTGACAATGGGTAAAATGAGTTACTGCATTTTTATGACGCACAGAGATTTCTTCTTGAAAGTCTCTTACTTAATTCAGCAACTGAGGAAGTCTCTCCAATCCACTTATATTTTTACGACCGAACTGTGACTTCCGGCTGAATGCTTTCTCCTGATTCATTCAAGGTAGACTGGAGCCGCTGAAAATTTATCGCATCCGCTAGTGCTGAAATGTTGGTACCTCTGATTCCGGTATCGATATTTCGATAAATCCTTTATTTTTCTCATTCCAGTACGATGGCAAAAAACTTTCCTGGGCACAAAAATTGGTCCTCAATTAATTCAAGTGTATCTCTGAATAGGCGTGTTATAATCATAATGTAAAAACAAAAAATATATGAAGCATGGTATCTAAAGTCTGTTATCCCCAGCACTAACGATGCGTTTTCTGTTTTGTTACTCTTGGTTTTGATACTGAACTTTACTCTCAGTGACTTATTACAGTTGTGTGCGCGTTTTTCCCAGTTCTGCATATATCCGTAAGCGTAATATCTTCGCAGTCTCTATCTAATGTTCAAGGATTGTACAATTATAAACGTCCTCTTAATTTTTTATTTAATTCAGTTTTTTGCTGAAAACTTCTTGATGTAGCAAAAAAATTTCCCTGCGTTTATTTCAGTCGTAATAGGTCAGTAGATATAGGGTTAGTTGAAGTTAAATATGGTTTTTTACAAAATTTGGAAAGACAGACTGGCAAACGTGAAAGTGACAATCACCATGAAAAATTTAAGTGAGAGAATTCATCTAAGCAAGCATATTGAAGGAACAGTCATGTAGTAACTACTTTCTAGGCAGTGGCTTTGAGATTTACATTTTCTATTCCGTCTCAGCCTGTCCTTCATCACCGGAGAAAAGTACTTCTTTCATATAAAGCGAGCGCCGGGCGGGATTAGAGGCGGATGAATACGACTGCTAGGGACAGCGCATGCGCGACTTCTCGTAGTCGCTACTCAGTCTGTTAAAAGGTAGCCGGTAATCTCATTACAACGCCTTCGACGTTCAGTCGAGGAACAAATATTTTCATTTTTCCTGGCAGGACACGTTTAATTAATTCCACTGAGCACGACACTGGATTATAACGCGTATGATATGGAATAATCAAGCATTGAGAATATTGCATAAATTTTGTAAAGTTACGTTGAAAATCTTCATTTGCCATGCCTTCTATACGTCCGGTCGATCCATACGTGCCGAGGACTTAAATATTTACTAGATCTACTGAATACTGTCATTCTAACTTTTTTTTAACTGCTTAACGTCTCTTAACAGCGAGGTCTTTAGAGACGGGAAAGGATGGGGGGCAAGGAATGTGAAGGAATTCGGCCATGGCATTTTGAAGGAATCATCCCGGCATTAGCCTGGAGTGATTTGGGCAAACCATGGAAAGCCCAAATCTGGATGCCCGGACGGGAATTCGAACCACCGTCCTCCCGGATGCGAGGCCAGAACGCTAACCGTTACAACACCACGCTCGGTATTTCTAACTGTCTTAGTAGAACAGTTTTCTCGTTCAGAAGCACCGTGTACAAATGTCAGAACGCGTAATATACTTATTGGAACCACATTTACGATATCATCTCTTTCCCATCAGCCATTGTAACAATTAAGTTAGGGAAATTTTAAGAGAATATACTCTATTAGCGTCAGTATTTCTCATAAACATAAGTTGATAAATCATCATCACCATCATAATCATTCCAGTGGTCTGTTAAAGTCTTCCTCTATATTTTTGTTTGGGCTTACAGACATTCCGGGGTGTCGTCCCTCTTTTCTGCGTGCTACCCACGTCACTTTTCCATATTTTATACACTAAAGTGATAAAAGTCATGAGATAGGGAGATTCAATCATCCAGAAGGCATTAGCACCGAGAGACAGAGCGTGGTGGGTGAGCCGGTTCGTATCCCCGTCCGGGCATCCAGATTTGGGTTTTCAATGGTTTTCCCAAATCACTCCAGGCGAATGCTGGGATGTTTCCTTCAAAAGGTCATGGCCAAATTCCTTCCCTGTCTCCAGTTCCATCCCGCCTCTAATGACTTTGATTTCGACGTCAACGACGTGTAAAGCCAAAAGCAAAAAAAAAAAGAAAAAAAAAGAAAAAAGAAAAAAAGGGTACCGAGGAAGAAACTTATAATTGTGCTGTACAATGTCGAGGCTTTCATTTGTACTCCCATGAGTCACGTGAAACGTTTTCTGCCGTGATTATGACCTCACTACATGTGAACACCGAATGGTAGTTGGCACTAGATTCATTGCGAATTCAATAATTCAATTTCAGAAGTTTTTCGTGTGAATAGTTAACTTCCAACATTACCTCCCTCCATGACTGTTTAATGACCGAGCCCAGCGACGTCTGCGTCGAGTTGTCAGTGCTGACAGACAGGCGACATTCAATGTGGGACGGACGACTGATGTCTTCGTGTGGACAGCGGAGAGAAATTTTGCGTTGGTGGGATATGGCAGCAGAAGACCGACGGGAGTTCGCCATCGGCTGCAGCGCTCTGCTGGGCTCTTGAACATATCGGTTGGACCCTAGGTGACTGGAAAAACGTTTCGTGGTGAGATGAGTCGCGATCCCAGTCGATAAGAGCTGGTGGTAGGGCTGGAGTGTGGTACAGACCCCGCGAGGCCATCTACCCAGGATTTCAGGAAGCCACTGTGCTAGCTGGTAGTGGTCCCTTCTTATTATGGGCTGTGTTTACATGGCATGGACTGGAACCTCTGGTTAAACCAAACCAACCAGTGACTGGTTAAGTTCAGTTATCATTTACTGCGTTTTATGGCCTTCACGTTCCCAAACAGTGATGGACTTTTCCAGGATGACAATGTGCCATGTCACCGGGCCAAATTCGTTCACATGTTTGGGGCAGTACTGGACCATTCCAGTGAACGGTTTGGCCACCTAGATCGCCAGACGTGAATCGTAATGGAAAGATCAGTTCATGTATAATGTCCACCACCGGCAACACTTTCGTAATCGTGGACGGCTGTACAGGAAGCGTGATTGAATAATTCTTGAGGGAGTTTGCGACTAATTTTTGCGATAGTGCCACGTCGGGTTGCCACAATTCGCCAACAAAAGTGGGTCGCAAACGATACTAGGCGATACTCTGTTACTTTTTTACTTCAGTGTATTAGCTCACGTATATGTGTTCTTTTAATTCCTGTTGGCGTTTTATTCTTAATATAATCTAGTGGTGTATGTTCTACGGTTCTTCTCTGAAACTTCAGCTTCCCAACATTGATTTGCAGTTCATCTTGTACTTTTTAAAGCGAAATTTCATAGCTGCATGTACAACCGGAAATGCTACCATTTTATATATCTTAATTCTGGAGCGACATTTTATTTATTCTGATTAACGACTTGGTTGATTTTCTTCAATGCCCTGCCGTAATTTGATATTTCAAACATATATTTTTCATCAATATTTATTAGGTATATACAAAATATTTGAACGTGTTCACCTATTGTAAAATTTCACTACCCAGAACTTCAGATTTGCTCATTTCCTTAAAATCCCACTTTTTTAAAATTTCTAAGTTGATTTCCATATTAAAATTTTATATTCTGATGTACTGTGAATTGTAGATCGCCTTCACCGGCAGCTACTAATTAATAATTAGATAATTCAGATCTACATCATCCAATTATGCAGATCTTACACTGCTATGTGTTAGCAAGAAAATGGGACATTTAGCAAGGACCTAAAAACACCTGATTAATCTATAACGAAAAACAGATTCTTCGTTTTCAGGTTGTTACTTTCCCAACACGAAATCATTAACAACAACAAACACCAAAGCCACGCTCTGTTGATCAAGTCGGTTCGTTATTGGAGATTTATTGTAGAATTCAGAAAATATATTAAGTGAACGAGTCAGAATTAAAGTATGTAAATAGACGCTTTCAAATGGAGTCAAAGAAACTGAATACTTAATAGGACAATGATTTATATTCATATCTACACCTGTACTCTGTAGTTCACAAAATTTCACGAGAACTAACTGTGTGCATTCCAATCCGGAATAGCTCGAGGGAAGAAAGAATTCATATAAGCATCAGTACGAAAGTCAATTTCTCTAATCTTATCTCACCTGTCATTGTGACCGAAATTGGTTGGTGGTTGGTGTATTTCGTCGCACTCATGTCTACCAATAAATTCAACTGAAACCAACATCGTCTTTCTGCCCCACAATCCCAGCACAATCTACGAATCAATTCTGTGACGCTTTCGTAAGGACTGTGTCAAGAAGTCTCGAATCGAGAGGCTCTTCTCTGTATTCTAAATCAATCCCTTGCTATACGATTTCCAAATAGCACGACAATAGTACATGAGCCTTTGGTATGCTATCCCCTCTGTATATGCTGTAACACTATACGAAATACCTGTTACATTTGGTCTTTATTTCGCTAGTAACATTGTTTATTAAATTAATCATAGAAACTGAAAACCTAATTTCTATTCCGTCACTGATATATTACTCTATTAATGAACTAATCTTCACAATATTTTGGCAACAGAACATTAAATCTGAGTATTAGCAGTACTTTAGTTAGTCGGCAGTAAAGAGCTTTGGCCGTAGCTTCTCTGCGTCAGACCAGACTCTCTTTGGTGCAGATTCCCGCGCTCACCCTTAATGGCTCCCACAAAGTACTTAAGTGGCCGTAGCGATCAGTCAGACGCTGAGAGAGGCACTTAAGTGCTTTACATGACAATAAAATGGAATTATTATATCCTAAGGATTTGTTAGCTGCGTTCTCTGGCTGACGACACTTTGCGTAAAGTGTAGGTGCTGTTGGTGAAGTGAATGCTTGTGCTAATGGTGTCTTCAGAATCACTACGCGAGGCAAAAAGTATTCATTTCCTACCGAGGGAAAAAGGGAAGAGTCTGTCTGCATTGTCGGAGGAGACGAGAAAACGCTACAGGTTGATGTTTCCTCCGTACAGACATTAACTTTTTGAACGAACCATTAAAACCAGGCTACTGCATCTGCTTCATACTCTTTGTTGATGGAACGTAACCAGGTTTACAGCATTCTCGAGGAGACGATATCTCCTTCTTTAGCACCGCGAATAAGCGTTATTAAACTGTTCTTGCTGTCATCGGCTACTTTTAAATCGTATTTACCTCCCAGTGTACCTGTTTCAGTTTTTTTTTTAGCCTGTTTTGTGTGATCACTTTTTGCTAAACAATGAAAACATCAAGCTTGCTTTGCCTCCACGAGCAAAACTAAATAATACTTTTCATCACTGGTAAATTCGAGTTTAAGTGATGGTATCTCTTAGAATATGAAGTCAATAGTCTTCTTCAATACTTGGGAAATTTTGTATTAACTAACTATCTTAATTCTTTATATGACTTTGACCCATCGTCATTACTCATTAGTCTCCGACGACGGTTTCTTGGTCGGTATTTCCGTAACCTTTGTAAGAATCCTTTCCCCGAACCACTGCCATTTCAAGGCGACTATTATCGTTAAGTAATTATTAATCTGTGTACCTGATTTGGTGTTAGTTGACCTCTTCTTGTCTTTCTAAGCGTATTTTTAATTTAATTTAATTTAATTGCGATGGAGCACACGCTCTGGTGGCAATTTCCCTACACACCCATCTTCGCCCTACCCTGCACCCACCTACATTTACTCTCTACAAATTTTATCTTTAAATCCTTTCAACGTTTTCGGTAAATTATTCACCATTTCTCTTGGTAAATCATTCCAATCCCTGACATCCTTACCTAAAAAAGAGAATCTTCCCACAAATTTGTGCCTGAAATCGAGTGCCAGCTTGTGGTTATGGCCATCTTTTCCCTTCCATGCACTACTTTTCATACCTATTGCAATATCTTTCCATGCCTCATCACCAGTATATGGCCTGTACACTCCCATGACCCTCCTCTCCTCCTCCTGTCTTGCAATGAATCCCATTCCAGCTCCTTTATCATATCCGTCACTGATTGCATTCTGCGATAATTTCCAGAAACAAATCTATCAGCCCTTTTTTGCACCTTCTCCAACTCCTGTATTTGATACGTAAAATGAGGGTCCCATACATCATTACCATATTCGAGCAATGGTCTGACCAAAGTTTTCTAACCCAATACCTTTAATTCTCTCCAACAAGTGAAGAATTTTGAAACCTTTTCCTACCATCTGTCCAATGTGTCCTGGCCAGTTAAGCTTGTTGTCAAATGTAATGCCAAGATATTTACATTTCAAGTCTTCGGCAAGCAATTCTTTCCCCACCTTATATTCATAATTAACCTTTTGTTTTTTATTTGTGTATCTAATAATCTGACCCTTCTTTGCATTTATCTTCATCCCATGTTTACCAACGCAATTAGATATCCTGTCCAGATCACCCTGCAACTGTTTACAATCCTCTATCGTTTTGATTCTTTTATATAGCATTATGTCATCTGCAAACAATCTAATTTCAGATAGTAAACAATCAACACAATTATTCATTAGAATAATGAATAGCAATGGTACCAATACGCTACCCTGTGGCACACCCATTTTTACTTCCACTTCTTTTGATACTACATTTCCCACCCTAACTTTCTGTTTTCTACCTTTTAAAGATTCTTCTACAAAGCAAATCACTTTCTCATCCACTCCAATAGTTTTTACCTTATTTACTACCATTTTATGGCTTACTCTGTCAAACGCCTTAGACAGATCTAGTGCTACACTATCAATTTGGCCTCCCTTGTCCATTTCATCTGAAATATCTTGCACATATCCCACCAACTGAAATTCGCATAAATATCCTTGCCTGAACCCATGTTTCCTGCTTGAAAACCATTTACGTTCCTCACATACATTTCTGATGTGGTTGCATATCAATCTTTCCATTAATTTGCCTACCAGTGATGTCAAACTGATTGGCCTGTAATTCTCAACTCTATTTCTCACCCCTCCTTTAAGTACCGGTATGTACCGGTACTACTATTACACTTTTCCAGTCCTGTGGTTAGCAACAAGTATCCAGACTCAATTTAAATAATATTTCAAGATAAGGTACAATGTCACATACGGCTATCTTTCAGATATCTGTAGAAATATTATCTATACCAGCCCCTTTATGTTTTTTCAGCTTTCAGCTTTTTACGATGAAAATACCAACCAAACGAGCACCGTTCCTTCGAGAATTCCACCGAGTTTGGTGGGTGAATGATATCTTGCGGACCTGTCATTCTGTATGACAATGATGGGTATGATTCTTGTTCGTATATTTATATTACAGTTTTCTTTGGTTTTCAAAAAATACTCTAGCCGAATACCGGTGTCATTCTTTATTCTCTTGCTTCTCCAATGATTTTCAAGTCAACGAGTCGAAAATCCCTGCTGAAAAGAAAATTACTTGCAGGTATATATCTTACATCATTGATCTACCTTTCTCTGCATTAAGTTGTGGCCGGTGCAAAGTAGGTTTTAAGAACAGGAAAGTGAGAAAGTGGCTGTAGTTAGTGTCTGTAGAATAGATTATCATTTTTTGTTTTATTATTACTGGGGAAAACGTAAATAATATGAATTTTCTTACACCACTCTATTTAATCGAATTTTATTTCAATGATGTATATGTTTTATTAATATCAATGAATTTAAATTTAAAAAAATAATCTACGAAGAATGCATTGTAAAAACATCTTCAACAACTGTGAAGAAAAATACGACTTTCTTTCTGATTGGTGAATGATCTGTATGTAACTCTCTGACCTGGCATTCATGAAGGACATGGGTTCGATCTACTGCCATCCATCTAAATTTCGATTTTCTGTTGTTTCCCGAAATCAGTCTAGGCGAAATCAACGGTACAAAAGCGATTCCCTCAAAAAGGCAGTGACTGATTTCTTTCTAGTGTCAACAGCCCTACGCCACCTTTAATGACCTCGTCGTACAACTGCCACCTCATCCAGAACAAAAAGTAAATTAAAAAAATACTGTGGGCAATGTCGTTCATGTGGCCCCAAGTGGCGCCAGAGACGAGTTTTGCCTCTGTCTCGCATTGTAACTGTAGAATGAACAAAATTCGTTAATTTACCACATACAACACATAACACAGCAGACAAGAATCTTAAGCTGAAGTCATACAGCTCGACTGTTGAATCGACGAATCACACTTTTTCCGGAGTGGCCTACAAACTTGAACCATGTTTTCTCGCCTTTCCGTAAAGTATACTCGGGAAGCATAATTCTTCAGTGGTCTTGTAGTATATTGCGTTGACTAGCATTGTGATTTGGCTCGACCAATGCGTAAGAACCATTTTTACGAGCCAGTGTGGCTCAGTGCGCTGAGGTGACGCACACGGGCTGGGCACGAACCCACGCCCCCTCCTACCTGCCACACTGACTGTGGTTTTAAGATAAATGATCTCCGATATCCATTTTTACAAAAAAAAAAAAAAAAAAAAAAAAAAAAAAAAAAAAAAAACACTTATCGCATGCTGAACATAGTTACACGTTTCACAGATAGATGGCAATGCTTAATTCCCCGTTAGTAGTTACTACGACCTGGCAGTAGGTAAAATTATTGTAATCAGCAAGATAAGGTTGCCGTAAACGATTGCTCTACATTTGAGTAAAACTGATCGAAGTCAGCCGACCACAAAATGTTGAAGTTGGTGAAGAAGAAGAAGAAGAGGAATGTATAAGAATCATTTTTCAGTTCAAAGAAATTCGTGTTATGACTCAAACTTAGAGATTCCAGATCAAGAAGCAGTTATTAGTCGCCGGTTCTGTTGCTGTAGTTATAGCGCCATTGCTGAGCCACCGGTTTACTCATCAGTAGCTCTTTGCTGTCTGCGCACTCAACCGAGTAGATACTCTGGTTTTGCGAAAGAAACTTCGTTTGATGTTTACAGTAAATGGTCGTTCAGACGAGGTAGCAATCTTTGCACCATCACAGGAATTTCTACTGATACAGTGATTACTTTTTACAATAACTAACCCCGTGGCGTGCACAACGACAATGCATAAACCGGAATGTTGGTAGTTATAGTGGATAAACGAAACTGTCGAATCTGGAAAACTGGAGACAGTGGTCACGCAATCATAAATAATAGGCGGTGGGTCAATGGTAATGTGTCACCTGGTCAGACTAATGGCGTTTCTTGCTATACCAGGCCTTAGTCGGGTCCTGATACACCATCTTCAATGAAAAAGGCTGTTCAAAACATGCGCCTGTGGGAGACATTGATCTGGGCTTCCATGGGATCTATGATCGAAGGCTCTATAACAGCTGTGGACTGCATGAAGACAATTTCCGACTACCTGCATCCCTCCGAGCTTCATGTCTGCCACGACTGTGATGGCGTTTTCCAGCAGGATAACTGTCCGTGTCACAAGGCCAAAATCGTGCTACAGTGGTTTCAGGAATATGATTGTGAACTCGCGTTGATGGCTTGGCCACCAAATGCGCTTGATCTTAACCCTGGAACGCTATCGGTCGCCAGCTCCTCGACCACAAACCACTGGACGGTAATTTAAGGGAATTACGTGGCCTGTGCGCAGACATCTGGTGCCAGACACCTTCAGAAACCTACCAAGGACTATTCAAATCCGTGCTACGCCAAATTGCTGCTGTACTAGGTTCCAGAGGTGGACCTATACGCTATTAAGCAGGTGGTCATAATGTTTTTGCTCATCGGTGTAAATGTTGAACATCCTTATTTAGAGCCTATTTCCATTACAGCTATAATGTACACTTTTTATTAAATAATACCATCCATAGATCATATCCACCGGCTTAGGTCCAAAACGATAATCTCTTCTAAATATGTCCAGTAAGTATAGGTGCAAAGCAATCTAACACCAGCGAAAGAGTCATTTCGTCTGGGTCTTCGGAGGCCGCTGGAGTAGTTTCTCTTAGCCAAATCTACCTATCGATATACGTTAATGAGATTTCCGATTGCTCTTTGCGTGCATTTACTGAAACATTCCATGTTTTGTACTCAGATCTATCAATCTGATAATCACCAGAGCCACAATTATATTATAGCAGGCTAGTATGTATGATATTGTCTATGGAGAATAAGTCGGCGTTTAGTTTGTTACACACGCAGAGGCATTAGCCAGGTCTGGATTTGTGCGAGCTCACCAAATCATATTGCTTCTAAGCGGACCTCAAGAAGGCTCATGACCGCATCGGCAGCAACTGCAGCAATGGTATTAAAATACGAAAAACTTTAATCAGGGAACATTAATTACCAATAGCAAGGTATGGATTCCTTTTAGTTAACTTACTTTCGATTATTACTTGACTTTACCTTTGTTGGCGAAGTTAGAACATCGGTAGTTTCCTGATTATTCGTGCAGCATAGCATGTATGACCCATGAGAATGGCCATGGTTATAACCAGACTAGTTAAGTCTGGAGGAATACGTTGTGATAAGTCTATTTATTACTATTACTGCTTGCTGGTGCCCAGGACTTTTTCGTTCGTGTCTGTCACGAATCTTGAAGGTTTTTGTGTTTTTGCACTGAACCTTAAATATTTCTAGTGTAAAAATTAGCCTATGTTACTCGCTGCCAAATCAGCAATCCACCAATCAAAGTATCGTCAAAATTGGTTCACACGCTAAATATGTCACGTATAAATTATTTATATTTGCTAATAGCTGAAAATGTGTCATCTTCTATAACATTCTAATACATTTTAGTACCTTCAAGAACATTCTAGTACATTTTAGAAGAATCCAAAGATTTTTAAAACACCTTGCTCCAAATATGAAAATGCCCTTGGCAGACTACTTTCAACCACCATATCTCCCATACCCCCACAGCTACCGACACGCAAACACCATAGTGCACGATAGGGGACTCGATGCTACTGCCACACAAACACCAGTGGTCTGCTCAAGGTCGTTGTGATTACAAAGTGAAAATACTGTCAGACACGTCTGGTCGAAGTATGAAAATCCCCTTGATCGATCACTTTCAACCACCATGTCTCCCACACTCCCACAGCTACCGACATGCAACCACGATAGTGCACGATGGGAGACACGAGGCTACTACAACACACACTGGTTTCCACTGGGTAGTTGTGGCTGCAAAATGAAATACGCACACGTTTGGATATACAGGGTGATTGACGAAGATGTGCAAATATTTTAATATGTTATTCTACAAGTAAAACTAAAGAAAAACGTGCATATAAACATAGGTCCGCAAATGTTTAGTTACGGAGTTACGGCTAATAAAAGATTTTGTCTGAAATTTAGCAAACTCGCTAATATGAAACCATCGCAAAACTGTACTACGTTACAGTAAAACACGATTTCCATTTATTTTGTTGTTATTGATCTGGTGAATGTTATAAAATAAGCCCCAGACGTGTATCTGCAGTAGTTTTCCAGAAATTCTATAAAAGCAAAGAAATAATTTGGGAAAATTTGTAATTTATTAACTACTTGACCCATTTTTTTTTTTTTTTTTTTTTTTAAATTCCAGACAATTACACAAAGTTTTTAACAGAAGTTGTAGAGAATTTAATTTTGGAAAATGATGGTAATAAAGTTAACTAAAACAGTATGAATGCGTCTGTGACTAGTTTTGTTACATTCACCAGATCAATAACAACAAAATAAATGGAAATCGTGCTTTACTGCAACCTCGTAAAGTTTTGCGATGGCTTCATATTAGCGAGGTTGCTAAATTTCAAGCAAAATCTTTTATTAGCCGTAACTCCGTAACTAAACATTTGCGCACTTATGTTTACATGAACGTTTTCCTTTAGTTTTACTTGTAGTATAACATATTAAAATATTTGCATATCTTCGTTGATCACCCTGTATATATTCAAAGATTAGAGTGGATTCGTAGCAGCCTTCGTCAAGAGTTGACTTTGCAACATACTAATAATTAATTCAAGGTCTGTGTGACTTTGAGTAAGGACTTTGGTCTCTTTTGTTTTACGTAGAACTTGTTGCTCGAATGAAGGATTTTGCGAGGAAGTTCTGGCAGGATATCAGTTTTCTTGCCGATAGATTTTGTTGTTTTGCTTATATGCATTCTGAAAGAGGATTCAGTTTACCTGTTACCTGTCGCTATACAGTTTCTCATCTTTATACGTGAAACACAATCTCGCTCGCTAACTTCTGACGGAGATAATGTTGCACTGACAAAACGTTGAGAGCTGAATCGATGGAAACTGCAACATCTATTATGGCAGAAGGATAAGATAACGGCCACAGTTTTCGCTTTAGTGGTCGAGATGGGCACTAATTACTCTCGTATTTATGACGAATCGTATCTAACATTACGATTCTGCATATAATAAGCAAGGTAAATTTAAAATAATGTATGCAACATACTTTTAGTGCCTGAGAAGTCACCGGCGTTCAGATTTTTCCAGTAAAACGTTTGCTGAAAACACTATTAATCTAAGAAGTGCTACCAAAATGTAAAAAAAAACATAAAAGTGTATCGGCTCATTTCAGTTTTCTAGTCGTAATTAAAACACAAAGTTCTGAGAGTAAAACAACAATGTAAAATTGTATGCGACGCGTTAATCATTATTGTTATCCTTTAGTTTAATTTAATTTAATTGCAATGTAACGCACGCTCCGGTGGCAATTTCCCTATACACCCATTTTCCCCCCTTTTTTATACCTACCTACTTATGCCCTCTACAAATTTCAAGTTTAAATTCTTTCAACGTTTTTGGTAAATTATTCATCAATTTTCATGGTAACTTATTCCAATCACTGACCCTCTTACCTACGAAAGAAAATCTTCCTACATCTTTGTACCTGAAATCGAGTGCCAGCTTGTGGTCACGGTCATCTTTTCCTTACCATGCAATACTTTTAACTGTTACAATATCTTTCCACGCCTAATTATCAATATATACCTTCCTTATATCAAGCATACTGATAAAATGATTTGTAACTACTGTAATGTGGTCTAAGCTAAGTGACCATAGTTTCAAAACACAAAAGTATTTATTCCAGCGAAATAGTCCAGTCCTGCAAACCAAAACTCTACATTATCACCTCGGCTTGGTGTCGGGCATACACATTGTTACGACGACCGTATTGGAGCACCTGTGTGTCTGCAAGACGGAATGCGACGGTCCATACATGGACAACGAAGGAGGTATCACATGACAGAGCTTCTTATGAGATTTTCATGGAATGGTAACAGTTCCTCTGCTTCTTATAAAAGCCTTGTTGTCTCGAGCGTAGGTCTTCATCAGGGGGGACGTTTATCGCTCCATGGTAAGTTCTGGGTAGATGAACTATGATGGTTTTCCGTTGCCTTTCGTAATGTAACAGTGCCAGCAAGTGTTGTTTTAAGTGTGGAAGATCGTGATAGTGTTGAGTATAGAATATTGTTTGTGTTGTAAATGGGGGGTTGAAAAAACTGAGAGAGCGAAACTCGACCGATTCAGGTATATTTTTCCGAAAGACGCCTAGGGAGCCGCCAGGATAAATGTTCCCATTCGACGGATGGATGGACATTATCAGTACTGAGTGCCTTCACTCTTTATATACTCTGGCCTCGCATTCGGGAGGACGCCGGTTCGAATCCCCGTCCGGGCATCCAGATTTGTGTTCTCCATGGTTTCCCCAAATCATTCCAGGCGAATGCCGGGATGCTTCCTCCAAAAAGCCATGGCCGAATTCCTTCCCGTTCCTTGTTCCCAGTCCCATCCCGCCTCTAATGACCTTGACGTCAACGAGGCGTAAAGCCATAAGTAAAACAAAAAAAATCATTATGTACTGCGAAGAGGTTTGGGGTTTAAGCCAGGACTATGATAGACAACTGGTGATCAGGAATTTTTTTTTTTTTTTTTAACTGCTTAACGTCTTCTATAACAACTAGGTCTTTAGAGACGGGAAAGGATGGGGGGCAAGGAATGGGAAGGAATTCGGCCATGGCCTTTTTGAAGGAAGCATCCCGGCATTCACCTGGAGTGATTTGGGGAAACCATGGAAAACCCAAATCTGGATGCCCGGACGGGGATTCGAACCACCGTCCTCCCGAATGCGAGGCCAGAACGCTAGCCGTTACATCACCACGCTCGGTGTCAGGAATTTAGCACCATCACCTCTCCAACCCTGCCGGCCCAGTCCACCAGGACACGAACAAGTCAACCCCGTGTCAGCGCCCAGCACCATCAGTTCATGTGCAGAAAAATAAATTCGTTTTGTGCTAACACAACAGGTTGAAAGCATTTGTAGAGATGGCTTAATATTTTGGATTCTGGAGTGTCTGCTTATCGTTACTTGGAGTGGTGTAAACCATTACGATGTGCAGGTACTCCGGGATCGAGTCTTCGATGTACGTCAGCATGTGCAGGACCAACCAGCACCGTTTCAAAGAGTGCGTTATTTCTTACGCTGAGCGGCAGAGGCATGTACGCATGTTTCCCGTACTTAAAAACACCTGGGAGGCCAGAAGTTCCGGTCGGACGAGGAAAGGCAGGTCACAGTCATTCGATTTTTTCGTGACGCGGCTGGAGACTGGGTCGACGACGGGATCAAAAAGCACGTGGCGCGGATGCGGAAGATCATCGAACGGGAAGGAGATTACATAGAAAAATAGCTAAAACTTTAAGCTTTCCAACGATGTATCACAAGTAGGGGATAAATGTGATTTTCTATATAAAAAAAATGGGAGACCTTATTTTTTGAACCACCCTCGTATTACCATGGACGAGCGTCACATTGAGCTCCAGGTGTGAGAACTCCGAAAGTATGTTTACGGCCCAATGGTTAATGGAAATTTTTGTCTTATTGTGATGCTTTAACACCCAAAATATTTGACTCTTTTTTTTTAACATACTGTATAAAACCATATAGATCCTATTATGTCCAATAATACTAAATTAGAGGCCTACACTTCCCTGGTACACAGGCTCATCAACCTCTCCAGTAGATTAAGTACTTTGCAACCTCTCTCTAGCACCAGTATAGTTTATATCTGTTTTAAAACGTTCTCAATTTCGGTTTTTGTTTGAATTCCTATATAATACTTGTCATAAGATGTGTTCTGCTACAGGTTAAGCCTCATTGTTTTGAATCCGGTGCAGCGTTCAGCTGAACTAATCGCTTCTGGCTGCTGCCTCGGCTTCATGCTTGAGGGACTCCTGAAGAAAACATCTGGACTCGGTGCTGGTATGTAGCGAGTCTTGTTTTTTCCTTTTCCGTTGCTTCTCGCCAGCTCGCCGAGTCTGCGGCCAGAATGACGATTAGATACTGACAGCAGCCTACGGAACGCTGCCGTTTAAACATCCAGTCGTTGCTCACACAAAAAAACGCAACCAGCTGTCGATGCGGTCAGTGGAGAGAGACGTGGAACTCGTCATAAATAAAACTAGTATCGCTGGGCAGTAAATTAATAATCACAGTCGGTTAAGCTCCGAGAACATTACAACTAATACATAATGAACGGACCTGATGTGTTGTGAAATACTCTTAGCAGTTTGAGCGCCAGAATCATTGTTTTAGAGGAGTGGTCAAATATGTAAATTGGCACCAATGACAGTTCTGTGGTGAACTCATTTAGCAATGCATGTCCGACGTCAAGATAATTTCAGCTGTCAGGTTGCGTACAGGTAAACACAGAGTTGAGCGGTCTGGTAGCTCAGTGGTTAAGGCGTCTGACTGGAGATCGAAAGGTCCCTGCTTCGAAGCCTTGTTTCGTTAACCCGACTTTCGCCTCTGACAAAGCTTGTTGTGTAATGTGAAGTACGGCAGAACGTTTCCGTTGTTCGGATTCCACGGAAAACTGTTGTTCCTCGTTACCCCGTAGGAGTACTGGATTAGGTTAGATAGGGAGGAAAGGAAGTGGCCAGCCTACCTCCAATACCAGGCTAATTATACCTCCTCCTTCTGGCTGAATACGAAGCCTAGCTTTTTCCTTTTAATTACGAAGTAAGTTAAGAAGTGTCCACTGTTGGTATTACTCACGCAACTCACTCTATTTTGAGTAATAATCTGAGTAATCACAATAACAATAAAATATAAATAATGCTCGAAAGAAAAGTGATATTATGAAGTCATATTGAGCTTTACTTAAAAAAAGAACCAAACGTATGTTCACCACTTTCTGCAGAAACTGTCTTCTTTATCACATTACTACTACTTTAATAAGGGGTGTGTTCTATAATCTTATAACAGTTTGATGCCTTTTACCTTCAAAATTGCGAAAGATATAAATTACATACGTGACTGTGAAGGGAGAAACTGGGCCATGGAGTTTGTAAAAGAATATGCCGGCGTTCACTTAGGATGATTTCAGAAAACCATGAAAACTGCCGTACCGGGGGTCGAACTTGCGTCCTACTGGATGCCATGCCCAAAGGCCCAATGCCACAGCGTTGCCTTGTGAGGATAAACATAAGCAAACTTATTTCAGCTGCTTAGTAACCACAGTTCAGTATTACTTACTTTGTAAGACAGAACGATTGATGTGTAAGAGCATTTAAGCTTGAAACAATCCAGCAGTACTAAATTCATGCAAAAGAAATATTATTAAACCATCGGAGATTTTCAAATAATTAAAAGAGAATACGGTTCTGAAGTATTTTCAACCACACACATCTGCAAATGGAGTAAAGATATCAAGTATGGCGTACTGAACCGCACTCTTTGATCCCAAAATATTACCAAGGGAAAGAGTTTTGTTTTTACCTGACGTAACACGTAAACTGTCATGAAGAAAGCAACAAAAATGAAGGGTCTTCACTGAAAAACATCAAGGTCTAAGTAACTTGTTTTCTGTTGCTTCTTCGAGTAATTTGAACGCCTCTCGTAACTATAACTGACAAAACACATACAAAACCTGTTGCTGTGAGGCTAGAGCTGCTTTATGTCTGGGCTAGGGACTGTAAAAATTCTGTTACAACTGGGAAATAGTCATCTCCGTGCAAGTTAAACTTGATAATCAATTACTGGATAAGAAGTAAATTCGTGCGGTGCTATGACATGGTAACAGGGATTTAGTCTGTGGCACAATCCGCTTCTGACGAGGCTGAACGTACAGTTTAATATGGAATCCAAACCATAAACTGTTCTGGCATTTCTCTTATGGACAAGCAGAATTCTTAACAAAATCCTGGATGTTCCTAACTTCAGCACAATAAAATACGATGCAGTACATTCATTTTCCAAGGATCCCAATATTGGCTCTGTGGTTGTGGAAAGTTGTCAATATACAGATCAAACCCAAGATATCGAAAGCAGGCACCTTAACCATTCTGGATACCTGGTTCTGATATAAGATATAGGAATATTTAAATAACGAAATGCCAGGCGACATGTGGAAAAAAGGCAATTACTTTTTTAGTGAAAAAAATAAATAAATAAATAAAAAGAAGAAGAAAAGATAACAGTTGTGCAGTACCTTGTTAGCAGTATACATTTTCTCCACCTGAATTTTTTTTTCTAGACACTATGAAATGGTGTGGTTAGCACTAATACTGTAAACAAGACACTAATGCAATACGTACCATTTAATAGTGTATAACAACGATATTCTCAATTGGAGATGAATGAGTGCTTTTAACGAGGCACCACACAATAGATTTCTTAAATTATCCTAAGAACGTAGGCGTTCTTTTTTCCACAAATGGCCTGGCATTGCGTTATTTAAATATTCCTCGACCTTAACTTGCGGGAAAGCGAGCTTTACTAATTCCACAACACGATAGATGTTATCAGAAGTAATGTAGTTTGTCATGGCAACACTGGCCTCAATACGACATAGGAATGTGTGATATGCCTTGTACAAACTCATCAGACACTCGTCCCACAAGGATGCGCCTAAACAGAAGAGTGAATCATCGGCCAAAACAATGCCGCCATTACTCCCATCCGGCCCTACTGTGCAGATTTGTCAGAGCAGCCTTGGGATAGGACAACGCGCTTGCAGACCGGCGGGGAACGCCTTCCTCAATGTTCCCCATGAATACACTGACTGAAGACGAACCGGAGTAGTCTGAAAAAGGAACCCTTAACTTTAAGCTTTGTTTTACAGCTGCTACTTCCTCGTAGCGGCGTACATCATCTACAAACCATTGTGTGCATACTCCGTGCACAACATAAGCACCGCGTTTCTTCAGACCGGTAATTTTCCGGAACGGAGCATCGCGCTTTCCCTTTACAACAATACCACCTCTCTTAAAAACAATAACCTAAGTAGTACCATCGTGTTGCGTACTGAATTGGCGTCATTGAAGAACGTTGGTACTCTGGCGATAATAACAAACCGGCTTAAAATTGACTGGTTGCTGCCAGACCTTGGCCTAAAGCCAATATACGTCAACCAAGGAAAATGGAAAGCTCTGGATGTTTTTTTTTTTTTTTTTTTAAATCGTTACTACGCAGGTTTTTACTCTAACATAACAGTAAAACTCGAAACATACACGTGACTTTATGACTATATATCCAGATACTTCGGTAATTGTGTATCTTCCTCTTCTGCTCCAAATCTTCTCTTTGTTTCATGCACATTTAGGATCCATGTAATCTTCTTCTTCTTCCTTCAACTTCCCATTTCCGTACAAGCTTATTAATTTCCTGATTTGTTACTGGTCGGGGATGGGTGTGGTTGTTTTATGTAAGTGTGTCGGAAAGATATAAATGGTATGATATTCATTTAAAAGTCTTCCTTGCACTGTACTGGTGCCATAATTTTATCTCCAGAAGAAACAGCTACATCATCTGTGAACTCATTACTCCAATGTTCAGAAAAACTTTAGTGTTAGTAACTAGAAAATCGGTGAGTACGGTTTAATGAATCCATCGCTCATCATTCAAACGAAAGGTGTCTGAGTACAATCATATATATATTTTGCATAATCTTTTACCGCATAATCTTACACCGCAAAGAATAAAATTATACTTAAATTCAGTGTTTTAACACTCCTAAACAATCTTGAGATTTCGGTGAAACCAAATCCGTAGAATTGGATTTCTTTATTCTGTAGAGCGTATAACCTCTGAGAAAGGCGGTCCAGGATGAAATAAATACTGAGCAAAATAATCAAGCATGCTTTAGTAGGTCCGAAAAATGTGGGAATGGTGTTTTGATCTACTACCTGAACATTTGTTTTATCAAACAGAGGAACGTAACCGTCATGTGATGTGTGAATGACAGCAGAACATGCCGTCGAAATCTCGCCTTTCCACAAAATCATCCGGTAACGAACCAGCGAAGATTATATCTTTTAAGGCCGTCACACACGTACGGGAAACCCTCGGGATTTGGATGAAACGGTCCCGGCCTTGAGCTATCCCGGAACGTGTGTGGGCCTTTCCTTGAGGCCGTGGCCGCACCCCAGTGGCCCGCTCATGCGACCAAATCCTCACCGTAAAACAATTCTTATTTCTTCGAAGGCCGGGACGGAGGGTGAGAACCTCAGCGTGCGTGTCCTTCGCTCAGTCGGCTTTTCTAGTATTTCTCGTGAATGCCTGTGTGTGCAGCGAGTTTGTTTCTCTGTTTTGTTTGTACTGTTCGGTTTTGTGATGTTTCGCGTACCGGAAGAATTTATAACAATGTATGAAAGTGAGCCCTGTCTATGGTAAGTGAAGTGCAAAGAATACCACGAGAGAAACAAACGAGAATCAGCCCACGCCAAGCTGGCAGAAATTATTGTTGAAAACTTGAGGCCTTCATAGCTTCTTCCCGTTGCCAAAAACCGCAGCGAAGCGGTAAGTCTTTCATGGGGCGAAATTGCTTCCCACATAACGGTATCTTTCTTTGTAATAAAGGGAGTGATTAACGATAACAGATGTAAATAGGTTTCTTCATCCATCCTCAAATAATTATGAAAATCTTTGGGAAAACACTTCAATTCCGAAAGAAGATTTGTGTGAGAACATTTTCTTCTTTTGAGTAGCCACTCTTTGAACCATACACTTCTCTGATACGCTGTTTTGCGCGAGTTTTAGCGCTACTTGCCGCGATTAACAAACTAAGAGCAGCCATTGCGTGATCATCATCGGATGTTGCCTCGTGAAGCCAACTCTGGGACGAGAAAACCTTGAGGCCTTCACGTGACTACCTTTAGTCGTAATGTGTTGCTTCTTCTCGTATAAGGCTTTACGGTTCAAAGTCATAGTAAGTGTGGTAAATTAATAACTTTGAAAGGAAACATTATGTAATTCACCTGGAGATTTCAGAAAACCACTGAAATCTGGATGGCCTCATCCTCCCGAATCCTTAATACGGGCGTTACCGCTAACCCACCCGGCTCACTTGGTTTCATCTCAAAGCAGTCATATTGCGAAAACTAAATACTAGATAAAGATTAGCAAATTAGGAGAGCAAGAAAAGCAACTGTAACGTTATTTTTAATATTATAAAAACAAACAATAAATATACAATTTTCGCAGGTGAAAAGTTTGAAAGTTATTTACAAATGTAGATAAGACTAGAGCGGTTTCGTAGTTCAGTGGGTGGGGAGCTTCCCTTTCAAATTCAAAGTCCCGGGTTCGAATCACGGGTTGTGAGCTACGCCAGGACGCTTCGTGGTTGGGATTTCACGTTAGTCTGTAGATGTCGGAGGAAAGGAACAGGCTGATCAACCTTTTTTTTTTATGCACTGGCTTAGTTAAACGCATTCCATGGAAGGATACCCTTCGTGTTGTGGATTATATTAAATTTTAAGGAATATGAAGCAAATTGGTTTTCAAATAGAGAACTAGAATTGAAATATGTAGTAAGAATCAAGTTGTAATGTGAACAGAAGAGAATATAAGGTTTCCGTAGACTTCCATGGTCGTTGTCCATGTTGTCTTGGTTTTCCAGGGGAACGTCAATTTATTGAAACCTAACGTTTCAGCCATTATTCTGTGGCCTTCATCAGAGGACTACAATGCCTAGGATCGTTGCGGCTTATAAATAGCTCTCGATGTCGCAGCAACCAATATAACACAGAGGGGAATATAAACGGTTTTGTATAGGAGAAGCAGACTAGGAAAGTGAGACAAGCAGTTTGGTGTGGCATAAATGTTCAAAGAAAAAGGATTACCATGTTTTGATATGGAGTTGATGTAGCCTACATCTAATAGAATTTTCTCATTTTTTTCTCTAGTGTGTCAGTGTTTGTAAGTGTGTATGACTGTGTTGATATGCATGTAGAGTGTTTTTTGTGTTGTGAATGCAAGTTGAAAAGAAGGGAGTGGGTCTGACGTATTCTCTCAATAGACATCAAGTGGCCACCTGATGCTCAACACCCCTTCCGACGGACCAGTCGCCATCAACACTGTGGTACGCCCTCACTCCATACACAATGTGGCGAGGTTTGGCATTTATCCCAGGACTGTTGTGCACAGTGTGGTAATCAAGCATTGAGCACGATCTCTTCTCCTATCCTTCCGGTCAAGTCCTGATGATGAAAAGTTCCTCCACCACCTGGACTCGAATCAGCGCTGGACCCCACCACAGTGCTGCAACCAGCTGACCCAACAGGGTAATTATCTGAATAGCTTAAAGGAATTATTTTTTCAATTCACAATGAAATTTCGTTTCAGTTTTTCAGTTACTCTAAAAGTGTAGCATTTGTAGTAAGACGTAAACGAATTAGCAAGAAATATTTATCATTAAATTTTTCGAGTATTCACGTGATTTATAGCAGCCAAAGCTGTGTAAATATGCTTAAAAATACAAAAATAAATACCCGTTTTGGTTCAAAGACTTATTTACATTATGAACATCTTGCACAAGGAAAACGTCACAGACTTTCGTACAGTATCAAAATTAGTTTTTTGTGTAAGAAATAATTCCGTATAAAACTAAAGCATTTTATTTGGGCTGTTTTGTTTTAGAAACCTTCTGTAATAATAATTTTTAAATCAACTCATATATGTGAAGTTTTACAATATGGTATTAAAAATGGTTGCTAAGTGCTAAGTTCAGCATATTGACCCTTAATTATTTTTTTCTTTTGGCTTCATGCCCCGTTGACATCGAGATCTTTGTAGGCGGGAGAATAGTGAAGGAATTCGATCTTATCCTTTTGAAGAGACCGTCCCGTCATTGGCCAGAAGAGATATCGGGAAACCTCTGAAATCGAAATCTGAATGGCCGGACGAGGATTTGAACCCACATCCGCACGAATGACAAGTAAGAGCGTTACCGTGTACCCGCTGCGCTCGGTTTCACCCTTAAGGAAATTTTATTATACTTAGGGAAATTTGCTAAAACAATATGATAAGTTTTCTTTTATATTATGAAGTGCATAGTGACACTCCACTTTTAATGAGTTTATATTCTGACATTTCTAACAAAATTTACAATTTGTTTAGGCTCTCGTGTATGAAGGTTTGTATATGTTTGCGATTGGTTGCCTCGTTTCATAATTATGCTTCATTTAAAAAAAAAATGTACAAAATTTGATATTCCTGAATGTAAAATGAAGATCTATTACAAAACTTTCATGATGTTATTATATAACGTATGTAGGAAATAACAAATAAAATCGGATGCAATGACAAATGTGTTTTACTCAGATAAATAATTCAGCGATACTGAAAACAAATAAAATGTATCGTTACCTTATGCAATCAAGTGGTGTGCTTCTGTGAGCGAAATTTTTGTGTTGTTTCCGATATTCTGTTTATTTCTCAGATTTTTTTCTTCCAGTTCTTATTTAGCAGCTGTTGATGACTTAGATTAATATGAAAATGTTGGTGTACTGCAATGTGAATTCACTGATGTTGTAATGTTCGTATTATCAGAACTTTTTGGTTATTTCTCCCGTCGGATGGGGACCTACCGAACTGTCAGAAGTAGAACTTTGAAGGACTCTTCAAAGGGAACCAGCGACATCGACTGAAATTGATCTTTAGTGTTGGATAAATTAAATGAAGCAGAGATGCGTCTACCGCACAGCGAAAGGGCCTGTCTGTAAATAGTAGTGCCAAATCTGGAATCCGAAACCGGTCTTTTCCACCTTTAGCGTAACCTACATCTTACGCAGAGCTATTCTTAGTGCAGTCATGTCCAATGTAAGACACAAACTCGTGATATTCTCTGTTATCATTGATAGTGTTTTACACCAATTAACTCTATCAGTACTGTTTTCAAGAGGTTATTTCGAATAATATCTGTACATCCGCGGACGATACGTTTACAATAATAACTCAAATAACAAGCTTTCATGACTATCTATGTGTGCTACCGGTCCAAATGTTATATATTACATCATTTAGGTCCTTCTAGTACAAATAGTTTGTTACATACTAAAGTCTTAGCATTTTAATGTTGTTTGAGAAATTGGTTAACTAGGTTAACATCAAAAATGCTTCTCAAAAGTTAGTAACATACCAGTCTGACCGTACTGCACATGAAGCCGTAAACCAGGCTAAGGCAAAACCTCAGGCCTGGCATACCGACAGTGCTGATTACGGTTTTAGGCGGTTTTCGTTAGTAACTTAGGCAAAGGTTGGGTAGGCTCTTAATTTCTGCTTCAAAAACTACGTAGTGCCCAAAAAGTTAACATTTAAGACGCTCGACACAACTTTCACTGTTCACGGAATATTGGCAGCGCAATTTCCCCTTAATTGGAAAATGCAATGGAACACCACTTTGGTATTCATTCCCCCAAGGCACCATTATTTGAAAAGTATTAATTTTTCTAGTTATTGCAAACGCCAGATAAATTTTATACGACGCTGAAAAACAAACAACAACGTAGAGTTGTTAAGTGGAAAGTTATAATTACATTTGGGGAATGGTAATTACCATACCTCACAATTTTTTTCTAAAGAAGTTATTTTAAATGATTAGGCTTATCTCGTTATATAAAACGAAACGCAATCCAATAGTGAACGTGAAAAGTCAATAGAACTCTTAGGTTGTTGTATGAATTTTCGTATTCGTAAAATGTCTCCATAACGAGTTCAGTATAAGCCATCATTTCTCAGTTTGTGTGGTAATGAGTCGAAATTTTTAATAAATAATTAGAAGTTTATGTTTCTGAAATGAATTCTGCCCTCATGACAATCATACTATATGCTCCAGCTTAGAGGTTCTATTTACATATTGTTGTTTTTCTAGAGTTGTTCAATCAAATGACAGGTGTGTGAATGATGTTTTTATAATTATTTAACCACTTGATGAAGAAATTGGACATCGTCTTACATGTGCCCAAACGGCAGATCAGCGATAATTCCGTCTGGCTTAGATTTTTGTTTGCAATAATCACATATCTGCGTAAATAGCATTGTAATTCCAAATTGGTAAATATAGCAGTGATAAACGTGTCGGAATAAGCTACTCAATATCGCCCATGCTCTCCAACGCAGCACTGACACAAAACAGTTTTCTGTAGCCAAGTTACATATTTACCACTTCAATTAGTCTAGGCTGGGTAGATGTAATCTCTTTTTGTACAAAGGTTTCTTGAAATTACACATTCTTTCATAAACTCTCATAGGTGAACATTCAGTTCTTATTGAAAACACAGGGCAGATACTTATATGATAGTATCATCCTTTTCTCTGTTAATACATCCCAAAGAATACACAAAACTATCATTTTTAAATATAGACCATCACATCGATGAGTATACAAACATTTGCTTCAAATTAATGATTCAAGTAGAATTTTTGTTCCAAGCTGGGTGCTTATAGTTGTGATCATGACACTAAAACATTTTGCTGCTATGTAAAGTTATATCATCATGTATCTGCTTGTAGCAAAACCAGATTTCAGATACCGGTATAACAGTAGCCAGACGCAATTAACATATACCACAGAATTAAGAGAAGAGAATAATTTTAGACATTTCCTCGTTTCACTGTTTTTATATACTTAAGAAATTATTGCTTCCCCAGTAGTAATTACAGTAGTGATATCTAGAGCTAAAATAATGACGAATGAAGAGTGCTACTAGAGTATATATAAATATAGTCTTTAGTGAGAGTTTAAGAAACCTGTCTAGTGGGAATTTGCATACTTCGAATGGATAAGAAATTATTATGGATAATATAAAATACAGAATGACTATAAAGATTAATTATTACAAGAAACAACCAAAAAATAAAATGAACTTAGGAGAAAATTTTAAAACATTAAAACATTTCAATTTTAGGAGGGTCTGGATTAAAAAGGATTAGAGGAGAGGTAGCTGGTGAAATGACCTGATTCATTTACTTCGAACACATTAATGTTACTGCTGTAAAAACCTGCAGCTTAAGGTCGTAAAATTTCTGTCAAAAGGCATGAGTTAACTCACTATTTTGGAAATTAATATCTCTAAAAATGATTCAGGAGAAAAAAAAAGTAAGGCCGGTTCGAGTGCGGCAGGTGGACGAGGAAAATAAACAGAGCTAAGTGTTACGAGTGAGAGAGAAAATGAGGCCACGAACCGAGAGATGCGAGGCGGAGCGGTGAAAGTCGAGCAGAACAGCCGGTCCACCTGCCCGATGACAGTCTCTACACCAACATCCGGCCTGCTCGGCGGCCAGACGCCGACTGACAGAGCGTGCGCGCTCTCGGGCCGAGTCGGAGCCGCTCGGGCGGACTCGGCTCTCGCCGGCCGCTATCGAACTGATCCAATCATCGCGCCGACAAATGACGACGCTTCAGCGCGCGGGAGGCTGGCAGTCCTTCACTGACGAGCTTCGTCAGTGGGTTCATCGCAAGAGGCGCCTTCACCTCCTACCAACAATGTATGAAATTGGGTTTCACATCGAACATGAGACTTCAATCAATTTGTCGCTATATGTTGCTGGATATAACAACTTATTTACGAAAGATAAATTTATTGATGAGTTTATAGCACGAAGTGTTACGTGCGCTTTTCAGACTTCGTTTAAACGTAACTTCTTTCGTTTATATAGAGCAGGGACAGTCAACCTCTTGTACCTACCGCCCACTTTTGTACCTCTGTTAGTACCAAAATTCTCTAATCGTCCCCCGGTTCCACAATAATGGTAATTTAAAAAAGGAGGGATGTAAATTTAATTAATAAAATTTAAAAAGCGAATTACAGCAAGCTAAAACAAATAATAATAATTACCAAATACTTTATGTCCTACTTCCACTACGTTTGGCAAAATAAATCTTTATAAAACGACTTACTGTAGTTAAATCTGGCCTTTTGTTTATACTTTGCGTACATAATAGCATGATATTGGTGAAATTACATTTTATTTACTAAGGAGGTTTCTGAAGCCGATGCTGTGAAACTAAATGATGGATATCTGGCTCAATTCTTGGAAAGAACAAACGAAGTATACAGACGGATCCTTTCTTTGGTCATAATATGATTAACAGCACTAAAGCCTGTTCAAATGAGATACGGAAAGATACCAATAAATTGTACATAATTTTCCACATATTTAGATATAAGACAGGCATTATTTTTTTTTTTTTTTTTTTTTTGCCACAGCTGTTTGTATCTCACTATCGAATATATATTTACACACTTTCTTCATCATTTTCAACTTCTAACAGTTACTATTAGCAAGTTGTATCAGCCTCTTATGTATTTGCGATAAAACGAATTTGAACAAAACGAATTTCCATGTGCCTTTTAAGATCGTTCAGCTGACTACTGAATCTTTCAATATCCTCTGAAGTTACATTATCGTTTATAGATGATATTTCAGGAAACTTCAGGAATTCTCTTTCAAGAGATTGTAACGAAGTAGTTCCAGTTTGTCAATAAATAACGACACGATACTTTGGCAACCTACAAGAGTTTTATTAGTTCCTTGAAACTGCAAACTGAATCATTAAATCTCTTTATTATTATTATTATTTTTTTTTTTTTAAAAAGTCATTTAAATTAAAAATAAAAACGAAAGTGCATCAGTATCGAACGAGACCGTTACCGCCTGCCATGATAGCTGAAACGACCAGTAGTGGGCCGAAGGGACCAAGCTGACTACTACTAATTCAGACCATAAGTGAAAATGTTGAAAGTCGGGAGGGCGCGGGTTCGAATCAGCGTCCGGGCATCCAAATTTTGGATTTCCATGGTTTCCCCATATCACTACAGGCGAAAAACGGGATACTTCCTTCAAAAGGTAATGGCAGAATTCCTTCCCGTTCATTGTCCTCAGTCCTTTCCCGCCTGTAATGACCCCGACGTCGACAAGGCGTAAAGCAAAAAAAAAAAAAAAAAAGCAAATTTTGCTTTTGTTCTTTTTTTCTCCATGACACAGTTGATGGAGTAGCTACTGAAATATTTATTGTGAATACGTCTTTATTTATCCAGCTGGCCCACTGAAACGACAAATATTGTTAATAATTAATTTAACATTTTCTTTCGGTACGCTAGGGAAATTAGTACTAGGTCCTTAACTGGTAAACATTTTGTTTTCATACACAAGGGAATCGCATACTCAGTACTTAACTGCTGCAACACATGCTTCAGGGTTGGTTTACAGCAGTAAAAAAGCCCAGACTTACAGAATGAGGTATTATTGTATTCCTCTGGGCGGTCCATCGGAGGCTGTTGCTTTAACTCCTTCTCCTGCACCAGTAGCCACTCCGCATGGGCTTCTCTCACTGAATTTTCTTGCTCAACAAGTAGAGCCGACACCTTTCCGCATTTCCAAGGGGATGTGCCCCAATTCCTTCTGCGGTCGACTGGTTCTGCTACCTCTTTCTTGTCTTGTATTTTGACTGTTCCAAATTTTTTTTTTTCTCAATTTAATTTTATCGATCTGAAAATGATCTTAAATTGTTCACCGTAATGTATTTCATAAAAAAATATTATTTCGCCACAAGTCAAACGAAAAATAAGTGGGATGTGTTCTCTAAGACCACTCACCGCGCGCTTATTCACCGTTTGGAAATGCACAATTTTTACGTCATCCATAATTGTGGGATGCTGCCCAGTAACCGTATTCTCGTCGAAAGACGGAAAAGCAAAAACGTGCCGGTTTTTTTTTTTTGATCCCATTAAAAAAATAACTTAAAATATCGATAGCATTGCGATATTTACAGTATCTTCCCAAGGGAAAATGTGAAGAATTTCGAGTTTATTTTGGTATTGTTCACATAAAGCTTTTTATTAGGTGGTGATAATCAAAAACCCTAAAGCAAAACTTCCACTTATTTATAATCGTAGTACTAAATGCAGTTCCCGCCCTTGAAAGTAACAGTAATTTAAGTTCAAAGGCGTTTATTTTTTGGATATTGTCTGCTTACAGCTCGCAACACTTTCCTGGCTGATGCTTCAGCTTCTTGCTTCTGTATACTAAAAAGTATCGTGATTAATCGATTAATGGTAAAACAATTATTTTACGGCAGTGATGGCACTGTCGTTAGAAGGAAAAATCTTCAAACGAATGAATTCTAGCATCTGTTTCTAATGATTAAGTCCCACAGCTGAATTCACGACACCACATTTTCGTTGCACAGTATGATGGTACAGACTTCCCTAATGCCAATTTCACCGACCCCTTCTTAATTTCTAATTATTTAATGAAGTCTAAAATTAAATTTTCCGTTTTTTTTAATAACTTTCAGCGACGTAGTACTGATTGTAATAATTAAGAAGGAAAATTATGCTTTAATTTTACCCAGATTTCTACTAAGACCTTAGAAAAAAATCAATAAGTTTTCACACCTACAACTACATTAGGACACAGACGTTTTTAGTCTGCCCTCACACTCTCATGAAACCAGACTCCATTACTGCAAAACTGTTTGAGGCAAGATATCAAACATAATTACCTGTATTTAACAAGCTTAAATAGGTTCCCCTAGATGTGAACACTGTTTGACTCTTGGCTACGGAGCTTGTTTTAGACTAATTGGCATAAACAAACATCCTTGTGAGAAATAGCTGAAATGGAATTAATTGAAAGGCAGGAGAAGGGCGAATAGAATCGTGGGAGCGCACAAGGAGTGAACAAATGTTGGTGGAAGAATTAGGAAAGATGCATGGAAGGGAAGAAATTACATGACCACAAATTGGCACTCGATTTCTGGCATAAGGGTGAAAGAAGATTTTCTTTCATAGGTAAGGGGGTCAGGGATTAGAATACGTTACCAGGAAAAAGATGAATAATTTATGAAAAACGCTAAAAGAATTTAAGGTTCAAATTGGTAGAAAGAAAAATTAGGCTGGAAAAGGAAAGAGGAAAAGTGGATGTGTAGGGAAATTGCCACCGCAGCAAACGCTCCATCGCAATTAAATTAAATGTAAACAGCATGCTTTCGTAACCGACTTTTAACGTTTTTTCTACATTCAGGTTTGGTAAGTTGCTTGGGGTGTGATACTAGCAGTTTAACAATAAAAATTTCAGCACTAGTAAGATCGAATGATCTAGTACTACCATTGTTATAATGTCAAACTGAAGTTTGATAAGTTCCTGGTTTTAATTTATGTTTTTTACCTACATTTTTATTGCATCTTAATTTCACGCTCTTTTCTGGTGACTCTGTGGTTTGTGAAGTACACTATGACGCTCTGTGATTCTGACTGCACGTTAAGCTGTACGACCCCCCTCCTGGTCAGGTTAAGTCACAGTAGAAATGCTGTCAGCAAGGCATTACAGCAATGCGAGATTTGTTTTTACTAAAAACGCGATACGAGATTACACAAACAGCATACAGATGCCAACTCCCGGAACGGGCTCATAGTGCATAGTTAGTGGTATTGTTTAGTGGATGTCTGTGGTGTGTTTATGTTCAGTTTTTGTTATGGAGAGAGCTGCCACATTCAGGTCTATTTTTTCGAAAGACTCGCTAAGTTTTGTATCCCCATCCAACGGACCAAATATAATCAAATAGTGCGGCATGCCCTCACTCCATATTCAATGGTTGAAGTTTGTAGTTTAACCCAGGACTATGGTGCTCATTGTGGTGATTATTAATTTTGCACCAACTCTTCCTTTACGCTGCTGCCCTAATTCAAACTGATGAAACTTTCTTTCACCTCCGCGATTCGAAAAAGCTAGATCCTCGGCGAATTTGGACACTGCGATGATAGCGCAACTGCGCTAAGCCAAGGGGCAGGCGACTGCTGCCTTCATGTTGTTGATCTTCCTTTCCAAAACTATACTGTTCCTCTCCAGCTGTTTCCCCTAACCGTCGTTTTATTTCAGTTTTTTTGTTTATTTTTAAGAAGAGGATTTTTAATAACCTTGTTTTTTTTTATTTCCTTTCATTACTTCTTCGTTTTTATACTTTAAGTCTTCGTTTTTGTCGTAATTATATTTCTACTAAGGCGACGATTTGATCCAAATTATCGATCAGGGTACACTCGGCGAAAAAAATTGAAATAGTACTAGGGATTACGAAAATATCTAGTTAGTTAACTATGTTAGTCTCATATGTACTACACTACGTACTTGATCTGGAAAAATTTCCGCATTGATGACACATAATAAAGCCCTGGGAAAACTAAGAAACTTGGAACATTCCATGATCGTTGTGTTGCAATATCACATACATGTTTCTCACGACATTTCCTTCAGTAATTCACGATGGTATCTATCGTTGCTGTCTAAACCTTTCCAGATCTCACTTGTACAAGGCTATATTTTTCAGAGGAAGCTGGTGGTTGCGCCTGTAATGACCTGGATGAAAGCGTTGAGTCCACAGCTACAAGCAGCTGACGTCTTTAGAGATCCTGCTCCAAGAGTTATTTGCGGAGACATCCGAAAAGAGACTTCCGGCTAGGAGGGATGAAAGCGGCGATACCTTTGACGAATTGCGGTGATCCACAAGACCCCATCGTTTTGTGCAGCACGTTGTATGGCCTATTTTCGCTACCACGTATCAACGTGAGTCGGTGATATAATGTTAAGTAATAGAGACATAAACTATTTTTAGTGGCCTTTTTTTGTAGTCTAAGATGAATAGCATACGCATTTGGTGAGACTCTGGCTAATTATTATCATGAACAGTTCGGGTTCAGATGAAATTTAGCGAAAACAATTATCTAACGGACTGCTATGCTTACAATAAGGTTTGTTGTAGTTGGTTATAACTGTACGCATCAGTATTTTTTCGCGAATCTGATGACTTGAGGATAATAATAACCTGATTGCCTTAATAATTTATTTAAATTCTTTGGCTCATGAGAATATGCATACTGAAATTAATGTCAACTGTTACATTCATAACAGGTATACTGTTTGGTTTGAATTGTTACTGGAGAGAACAGTTTAAACTAAAACTGAAGAGTGCAACGGTCCCACAAAAAAGATTTATTTATCTTTGGCTGTCTTTAGCATTCTTTCGTTCCCTTTCATTCTTTGTATTTGATTACCTTCAGTCTATAGTTCCGCAAATTAAAATAACAAAGAAAATATACTTTTAAATAATATCTTTTCCTGTTAACATCCTTTTCATAAATGTTAATAGGCTTGTATTATTCAAGTGTAACAAAATATAATTTCTTTAACTTATTTGTGCTGAAATAAGTATTTTTCCTCTTTCTTAAATCGATTTTGTTTCCTGTGCCAAACACGCTTCTAATTCTTATTTATGAGCACGGAATAGACATTTTATAATTCTCAAATAATATAATAATTATTTAAAACACTATTAATTGCTATTAACGCAACTGCTATCACGAAAATGCTTCCAAAAATTGTTTTTCCGTCCGAATGCCTCGAGTTGTTGCAACGATCTCTGTGGCCAGCGATAATCTTCTATGCTCCTCGCTGGTTCTTCCTCAAAAATCTGTTTTTAATGGAATTTTTACATGTTAACTTTGATGCATAGCATCTGTCACCTCACAAGAGAAAGACACAGAGTATATATAACAGATAATTGAGGATGAGTTTAACTGAGACTGGGAAGAGATGTAAGACTGTATCAGAATAGTTGAGAGACTGATGACGGAAGAAAATGCTAGTATTTATGTTTGATTGTGTTCCGTTATTTTAATACAAATCGTTTCGGTATGTTTAGAGAATCTTGAGCATTACAAACAACGCTGCACTAAGTCTGTGTTGGTATTAAATAAAATTAAGCTACCTATGTCTTACTGTCTATTAGAAAATTCATTGTGAAACACACAGTTGATAGAGTAATAAAAATCTTTTATGTCCCTGTTATAAAAATTTATTTAGCTTAACTCTTGAGACTAAAAAGTCAATGAAAGTGCTTTAAACGTAGTGGAATTTTAATCCAGACTGATTACGAGCGTGAAATTTGAATCAAAATGAGAAATAGTAATTCATACTACTGATCTGGCAGAGCATAATGAGAATTATTGCTGTTAGTTACGGTTGTCATACCTACGTTAACAGATAGGTTGATATAAATATTTCAACTGTTTATAAACAAAATACAAAGAAATTATTCAAGCACAATAAGAATGAAAATTACTACAATAGAACATTATCATGTGAACTTTTTGAGTAATGTAAGCAAGAAATCTGCCATTGTTACTTCTACAGAGATCAAGGTTTTGTAGAAAAACAAATCAGAGTATCTTCAAGACGTTAATAAATGCAAGGGTCTGTTGAAATGCGATGATTTTACAATAGTAGTGTACCTATCGTGTTTATGATATAGTAAAAATTAATATTTGTTCAATTTTTATTATTTTTTTACTGACATTGGGATTGAAGAATTCATCTGAGTGTTGCTGGCCATACTTCTTACTGCATTTGGTAATTTTGAGAGCCCATTGGGCATTGCAATCTCACACCTTGTTCCATGGATGACTATGTGGGTAGTTTTAACAGCTGTGGTTTCATTGCGACATAGTCCTGCCTACACGTATTGCTATAGATGTTCGGTGTGTTTACAGCCGGCATTAACACACCGAACAACAGAAGCACTGCCATCAGACGTTATGTTCGGTTTGGAATTGTTCCTCCCACACAGATTCTAACGTGCTGGCTGTCTTAACACCTATCACCATACTCTATTACTGGGAACTAGATTTTTTCCTTAGTGCTTTACGATTCACCAGTATCGAGGTCATTAGAGGGGAAGAGTACAGCGGGAAAGGAACAGGAAGGAAACCGCCGTCCCGGCTTTCTCCTGTACGGAGGAACCCTTCCATCAATCGCTCACCAGCCAGGATAGACAGGGGTACCAGATACCCCTCATTATATTCCCCGATTCCTCGCTAGAGCAATATGTAAAGTGGCCATCACGAATCGCTAGAAAAATAATGGCTCGGCGTATAACCAATTCAATGATTTATGCATATTTTTGTATTAACACGTTTTCTAAATTTTTAGCAAATTGCGATTTTATCCTCTGCTTCGCGGATCTTAATTGTGCGTAGTAAAGCTACCCCACACGCTACGGTACACCTGAGAGGTTTACATGTGCAAGTAGAACGGAGCACCGACGGAGCCCAGTATTTCCAATGTAACCATGGAAACATCACAAGATGATGCCTTGGCGGTGTGAGGCTTTTTAATATCTTTGAAATGTAAACAGCTAAGATAAAAAAAAGTGAATAGTTGTATAAAACGTGATTGTCGAAAGAACCAACTCATACTGATTTTTCGAACGAATTGTGGGTAGAATCTAAAGATTATCGTAATTACTTGCGTATGGATGAATCGGTTTATATAAATTTACTTTCAATGGTTAATCCATTAATTCAGAAAAATGATGCCATAATGAGAAGTGCTATTTCTCCACGCGAATGACTTGCAGAAAATTTAAGGTTTCTTGCAACAGGAAACCAGGAATAAATTACTGAATCACAGGTATCGTTATTACAGAAATTGCAAAGCCATTACTAAGCCAGACAGCAAATACACATAAGATTTTCCACATTTAGTTAAGTGCAAAATGGTATCAGATTTCATGAATTTGTTTTTATGCTTTCAGTGATGATTTATAGTAGTCTTTGAGTGCATCAATATACAATAATAGCTTCTAGGACCAGTATTATTATGAAATTTTAGAGCGCTATACTACTATCAGATTTTATATACATCTAAAAGTGAATAATATGAATAACTGCTGTATAAATTAGGTGAAAGTAGTTTCTATTAAAGGCCTTGTACAGTACAACGAACAATTCATCATCATGAACTCTCATTGGAAGGATCAGTTTTTTCATATTTATTTTTTGTTCTTCGTCTAGCTAAACTTGAACACTGACAATTAAATTCTGTGTTTCCAGCAAAATGCAGTTTTTATGCCTTCTGTAATTTAACCGCAAAACAAAAAAAGATTTCGATAAACTTTTTTTTCGACTTTTGGGGATACAAATATTTTTAATGCAGCTTGTTGGATGTTTCAGTTTCGAATAATGGAGATAAAACAATTAAAAATTTGCAGCAAATAGGTCTCCCCATAAGTTGATACACCTTTTCATTTTTATCAAGTTCAGCGACATTCATTCAACGTATCCCACTTTTCTGTGTACATATTTATTTTTTATTAGACTAAATAAACATTTTCTGAGGGTCTCAGTGCTGTTCTCGCCTACCATTCAGGTGTAGTACGAGTCACTTGTGAACCTCCAAAGTATTATAAATTTCATTAGGATAGAGATCGTCTTTTGTCATAATGCAAAAACAATAAAAAATTATAGCAAATTTTTTTATCTTCTTCGGCACCATCTTGAGAATCTCTCGCTCCATCCGTGATATGTGTATCATCGAATGAGAACTTTGTTGTACAATATTACGGCGTTAAAAGAATTCTGATTTATCCTCTTCCGTAACAAACTTCAATGATATCGGAATGTAGCGCTTCAATATTTTTTTAATGCTTCATTGAAGGATACTATAGGAATCGACAATGATACGTTTCCATATCAGCAACGCCTGCGCTGGGAGACGCCTAGCGTTGAAGGGATTGCATCCTGCACTGCAATCATAGCTTGTGTTCTAGTACTGCACCACTCCAAACCGGAAAAACCCGCAAACAGTTACCAATAACTGTCACATTCCTTTATTATGTCTTTTGAGGTACCAACTCTTGTTCATGGCAAAAACAACACGGATGTTACAAAGTTAAAATTTTATAGCTGAAACATTCTACTTGCACCAGAATTCTACATGGAACTTACAATAAACAAACACACATTAAAACCGTGTTTAAAATCACTTACCACAGGACACATATTTTTATTAGGCTTATTACTGAGATCTCAACAGATATACATGTTATGAAATACCCTACACGCGCTGGGACTTTTTGGCATACTGCCTTTCAGTAAAGTCTGGTTGCTGTGTTATATTAATGTCTGCACAGGTATGAAACCTTCATGGAATATGATTTAATTTCTTTTCTTTCAAGTTGGGTCACTTCAACTATTTAATAATTGAAATTTCATAAGATACATAAAAACTGGCCCACTTTTCTCCAAGTATATTGCACGTTTGTACTACCTCTGTAGGAAATAAGTAAACCAAGTCATCGTTATTTAGTAAACACCAATAATTTTTCTTCTTTTAAACAAGATAACTGCATGTGACATTACATTGGGCTTGCAATCTTTGTTTAATGATTATCGGTATAAATATCGATTATCGATATGCCGCGAGAGTCTAACCTCTGTGGCAGAGCAGTAGTAAGTCAAGTGTTAACGGTGGCGGGAACAGTGTGGTGGCGTGTACATGTGTTTGGTACATTCGGAAAAACATTCTCGGGCACTTGGATACGAAAATCGTGCGTCCGCGTCGGTAAATGTAATTTGGCAGGACGTCGATTCCGTGAAACACGTCATACACCTACACGGATTAAGAGAACAGTGAAAGTGTTATAGTGGACTAGCAACTGTTATGTGAACATTCAATATGCTTCTTATTGATGAGGAGTAGTTCGTTAATTAACTTTTCACTCAATAAGAATCTGTAGTCTTCGGATAAGTATTATTTAATGAATTCCAGTTGGTGGTCAGAGTACTAGTGTATGGTACAAACTATTGGAATAAAACGAGTGTTGTTATTGGTATTCCCGATGTGTGAGTGTATCATTTTACATTTCTAGTACTTTAGGCTAACCTCTGGTGGCGACTGTGATTAAAGAATAAACTGCGAAGTACCGATACCTACATTAGATAGATCAATTGATAATACTGTGAGCAGAACTTTCAGTATAAATTTAAAACTGACTATTAAATTAACCAAGTAAAACACTTTGTAGTTTTACATGGCTCAACGTTACAGGACTCGGTGCAGGTAAAAACTGTTAATTACTGACAGTGAGTAAAACAAAAAAAACTTGAAGTGTAAAACAATGTAGTTTTACATGCAGTAATAAGCTTCTTACTTTCAAAACATTTCATGCAGAAAATTTTGGCTCAGGTTTTTCGATCTGTTATAGATTTTATTTGAACAGGTGTCCTAAATAAATACTTTTACTGTATCCAGTTTGTTGGTTCCTGTTAGTATGTTTCTTCGTATTTCAAGTGTCTACGTGTATTTCACATTTAACTAAACGAAATGAATGGATATCACATTGTATGTCCATTACCGTTTCACGATGTGGGATTCTTCTTAATACTATAGTTAGCAGTGACATAACCGAGAAAACATTTTTATTTCGTGAAACATGGAGAGAACATCATCCTAATCACGTGGTTATCAGCGCAAAGAATGAACTTTGAAATATCGCCGTTTTTTCGTAGTTTTAGCAGTACTCCACCGGTCACTGCATCACCGATCCAAAGAAATCATTTACTTGGTTGAAATTGTTTTGGTAAAACTATTCACGCGATTGGTCCTCCAATCCACGGCGGTTACAAAGACTTATGTCATTACCTGTTTCACAACCTGGGGTACCAACACTGAATTTGGTTCTTCAAACTTACGGGACAGACCATAACAGATTAATATGATGATAACGGGAAAATCATATACTTGTGAGTTATGATAAGCTTCATATTTGGTTCGATGAACTTCGACACAAACCAGTGTTTACGTAGAAATTTGCAGCGGCGTTATTTGCAGAAAATTTTGAATAGTGTACCAAGAGGATTTGAAAATTTGAATAACGTTTGTTAATAATTGGCGCAAATGTTTAAACATTGAAGTTGTATTTATTATTACCTTCTTGGCTGCCTATTAAGTTTTGTAGTGTTGTCACCCTGCGATGTGGGTCACACCTTTCTCTGGTCTATTCCGAGCTGGTCTGGCCTCACTTCACACCGCCGATAACCGCATCACACGCTCAACCGCACGAGCTGCCGGGACCACGCTACTGTACTGGGCAGCAGACAACTCCAAGAAGTCGCCGCTCACGACTACACAGCGTCTGCTAAGTTAAGGTGTGGGTAACAGAACGGATACTGGGAAATACGAGGCATGTTTTTTAAGTAAGTACCGTTTTGTAATTAAAAAAAGACGTGCAAATATATCTCAATAATTTTATTTTTACATGAAAGCCTGTACCTTACTTTACGTTTCTACATAATTCCCTTCAATATTGAAGCACTTGTTATAACTTAGTACCAGTTTTTGAAAACCCTCCTCATAGAAGTCTGCCACCTGACTTGTTAACCACTGCATCACAACTGTTTTGACTTCGTTATCGTCTTCAAGACGCTGACCGCCCAAGTGTTTCTTCAAGTGCAGGAACAGATGGTAGTCACTGGGCGCCAGATCAGGGCTGCACGGAGGATGATCTAGAGTTTCCCGTCAAAAAGATGTGATGAGATCTTTGGTCTGATTAGCCACATGTGGACGGGCATTGTCATGCAGCAAAACGATGCCCTTGCTCAACTTGCCACGTCTTTTGTTCTGGATTGAACGGCGCAGATTGTTCAATGTCTCACAATAAGCTGCTGCATTGATTGTCTCATTACGAGGCAGAAATTCCACAAGCAATACTCCTTTTCTGTCCCAAAAAACTTTGCACATGATTTTCCGGGCAGAAATCGTTTGCTTGAACTTCACTTTTTTGGGTGAATCTGAATGCCGCCATTCCATGGACTGTTGCTTTGATTCAGGTGTGACGTAGGCCACCCATGTCTCATCGCCCGTAACAATTTGGCTTAAGAATTCATCACCGCTCAAGGAAAGTCAATGCACTGCCTAAACGTTTGGTTTTGTGCACATCCGTTAACATTTTCGGTACCCAACGTGAGCACAATTTTCGGTAATTCAAGTGCTCGGTCACAATGCCATTCAAAACACTGCGAGAAACATTAGGAAAGTCATCACACAAGGAGGAAATCGTAAAGCGTCTGTTTTCTCTCACCTTATTGTCCACTTTCTGCACCAAACTTTCATTAACGACCGAAGGACACCCACTCCGTTGTTCACCATGCACATTTGTGTGGCCATCTTTAAATGTTCTCACCCACTTTCTCACCATTCCATCACTCATAATGTTTTATCCGTAAACTGCACAGATCTCACGATGAATATCGATCGGTTTTAGGCCTTTAGCACAAAGAAATCTTATAACAGCCTGTAATTTACAGTCGGCAGGACTCACGATTATCAGAGGCATCTTAAACACTCAGTGAACAACGTAAAAAGGGAAGAATTAGACTGTAATGGCGTCAGTGCGTAGGCACCCAGTGCGCATGCGCGGAACGCCGACCGTAGCGCTGCAGCCACGATGTGACAAAACGGTACTTACTTAAAAAATACGCCTCGTACACAGTACCATACTCAGTGTAATTGGTCATCGAAGATAAAGAGCACTGTCAGGAATAAAGTGTTTTGCTTTCTGGAGTTGCGGGACCATATGAGTTTCAACCTTTTGAGTGGTTCCTAATTGGTTAATATATAGACTCACAAGGAACCTCTACAAAGTAACGCAATTTGTTACTTATACACCAAAGACGTAACAACCTTCCACGGATTAATAAATAAAGGCCTACCCCGTCACGAAAACCTTTAAGTTGCTGTTAATTTCTTTAAATAATGCAGTTAATTATTATGTAATCCCAGAGTAAGGAAATATAGTTAATTATTCATGAAACAATACATCGCTCGATCCACTTTATTTCCAAAGACTGACTTATTCTTGACCTTCACAACACGTTGGCACAGACTTCTATACATTAAAATGTTACTACCGACGCATGTTGATTAATGTATTCAAATTACGGCTTGTTCACTGGCTTAACAAACCTCCATAATACAAAGTCTTTCACTCCTGTATCTCTCTCTCTTTTTTGCTTATGATTTTACGACTCGTTATGATCATTACAGGTGGGAAAGAATAAGGGGCAATTACGGTTATGCCAGATCTACGGATTTTTATAAAAAATTAGGATTTTGGATTTTGTTAAAATATCTATGGATCTTTACTACTTTTTACTATTTGTTGATTTTTACTTCTAATGGTGTTTTGTTAAACTTTGAGCTCATAGTGTTAATGCATTACAGAATTGTCAATAAATGCGAATCGTTTTCTTGCAAACACTCGATTGAAATAAAGGTCATATTTTGTTTGATTATAGATTTTATAGACCTTAAGAGACCGCAATACAGAACTATCGGCGCACTCATTATGCACGGTGACACGCTCGTTGGCACGGCTTACAAAGCAGTGCCTTCCTAGAAGCCTTAACCAATATCCAACGAGAATCAAAAGGGTCGCAGTTTTTAACAATCTGTTACAAAAGATATGCTGGGTCCATTAAAAAAATGTAGGCTCTGAAGCAGTAGTGATGAAACTGAAGCTACATAAAACATGTAAAGAGTATTTTTTTGCTTTCAATGTAGAATTTTATTTTGTATTTCGAATTTTAAAGACCTGGAATAAAAAGTATTCTTAATTTTGACTTTCTCTTCAATAATTATTGTTTCAGTCTTTCAGTTAGCGAGTCTCCGGATTTAGGTACCCAATCTACGGAAATTTTAGCGACAATCTACAGAAATTCAAAGCCAAGTGGCTGGCAGCACTGGGCAAGGACTGGGAAGGAATTCAGCCATGGCCTTTTGAAGATAGTATCCTGGAATTCCGCTGGAGAGATTAGGAGAAAGCAAGCAAAATCAAACTCTGGATGCTCCGACGGGGATTCGAACCGGCCGTCCTCCCAAATGCGAGGCCAGAGCTATTTAAAACAATACGTATATAAGTACTCTTAGGGCGCTAACAACAAAATACGTGGGGACATTAAATTTTTTTATTGTTATGGAGCATACACCTGGTAGTAGTTCTCACAGGCGCCATCGTTCTAATTTAATGGTTTTTGATATTTATTTTTAATCTTAAATTGTTAAGTGCAAAACAGCCACCCATCTCCTTTTGCTCTTTACGAATTTTAAATTCTTTCAGTGTTTCTGGTTAATGTATGTTGAATTTCGGAATAAGGTTTAGAAGAAGCTCGTGGAAAGGATGATATGACCATGACCGAAAGCTGGCACTAGATTTCAGGGGAAAGGAAGAGAAATAATTTTCTTCTGAAGGAATAGTAGTTGGGTACTGAAATAAGTTAACAAGAAACATGCAAACAAGTTGCGTGAAAGACGGAAAGAACTTAAAACCAACATTACAAGCAATAATTGGTAGACTTAATGAAATTGACCTCACAGAATTTAAGATTTAAAAAAAAAAAAAAAACCAGGAAATGCTAAAGTAGGTCGAGAAGGAATTTTTCAATAGTGCATTCGATTCGTCGCATATAATTTAAAGGGTTTAATGAAATTAAAATTAATTAACGTCATAATTACCTTGCGCAATCGTGAATTACACATATTTTCGCGGCATTAACAGTGCGTCGATACGAATCATGATGTGTCTATTTTGTCTATCAACCTGTTCAACCTTGTTCGGCAAGTTCTAGAATTGACAAAATATCGTCTTTGTATTATTTTGTGGATGACAAATTTCAGAATTATACTCAATATCATTTTTTGTCTCCTCTTATTTCACAAATATTTTATAATTTTAAACGGTTTTTTTTTTAGGTAACTGGTTTAATTTGATATTCATTCTGAGGATAATATGAAGGAAATAAGAAGCTGAAAAAACATAAAGTCGTTTGTGTAGATAATATTACTACAGATTTCTTAAGATCGCCGGATGTGCCATTGTACCTTATCTTGAAATAATATTTACATTGAGTCTGGATACTTGCTGCTTACCACAGGACTTGAAAAGTGCGACGGTAGTGCCGGTACATAAAGGAGGGGTGAGAAATAAAATCGTAAATTACAGGGCGATCAGTTTGACATTAGTGGTAGGTAAATTGTTGAAGAGATTGATATGCAACTATATCAGAAATATATGAGCAGTATAAGTGGTTTTCAAATAGGCAATATGGCTTTAGGCATAGATATTCAAGTGCGTCTCAGTTGATGGATATATGCAAGATGTTTCAGATGTGAAATGGACAAGGGAGGCCAAATTGATAGTGTAGCACTAGATCTTTCAAAGGCTTTGACAGAGTGAGCCACAAAATGGTTAGTAAATAAGGTAAAAACTATTGGAGAGGATGAGAAGGTGATTTGCTGGGAAGAAGAATTTTAAAAGGTATAAAATAGAAAGTTAGAGTAGGAAATGCAGTATCAAAAGAAGTGGAAGTAAAAATGGGAGTGCCACAGGGTTTCATATTGGGACCAAGATGGGTGTGTAGGGAAATTGCCACCATAGCTGGCGCTCCATCACAATTTAATTAAAAATAAATATACATTCAATCCTATGCGTTAAGAAATTTTGGGGAATGTGGCTCATTGGTTAAGGCGTTAGACTAGAAATTGGGTCACTTGTTCTAATCTCAGTCTTAACTTGTGGTTACAGAATGCCTTAATCCTACCTTCACCTCTCGCAAAGCTTGTCTTGTGTATGTAAAAGCCCGCTATAACGCTTCCCTTTGTTGGATTCACGTTAAAGTGAAGGTCCATTTACCCGGTAGAGTAACCTCGTTAGGTTAAGGTAATCACGATAGAGCCGCTTGTGCAGTCAATTCGAAACTATATCAATCGCCAGTACGATACCTGGGATATCCGCCAATATTTCCATAGCCATTATTATTATTAACACCTGTTAGCATCTGTCTCATATGACATGATGATGGTTGGTATTGTAAGGCAACTATCTAATACCTTGCTTACATTACTGCTAAGTAATAGTCAATACCCCGCCTTGTCCTTCGTTACTAACACCGAGTAGCAAAAATACCAAAATATTATAGAAGAAGTTCGCTAGGTCTCAGCAGCTTTCTTATGTCGTGGGTTCCTCCAGTACTGTACAAGATTTGATGTAAGTTTTCATTGTAACATTGATAATAACACCTCCATTGTTAACGTACTTCTCCAGTAGATAAAAACATTCCAACCATTTCTTGTCTGAAAATCATGTTTTCATGGCTCATTTTCTCGGTGATTGACTGCCGTCAATTATTTTCTAAATATCCGATCAGCTCTCAGTTTTCGCAACATAAAGAAAAGACCCATAATATTCAGGCGTAATAAAATAAAATTTAGTGAAAAGTGAATTTAGTGAAATCTTACATATTTTGCTAAATTGTTTTGTATCGTTCTCATCACAGATCAGCAATTTTTCGGAGAAAATGTTCGATCACCATTCCAAGACTTATGTATTTGCGGCTGGAAACTTTAACTGATTTTCCACACAGTGCAGTCAAGATTTAAGACTGTAACAATCTTTAATGCAAATAAAATCAATTATTCATTTCTTGCTCAGCGATCAGAAATTGAACAAATTTCTTCATCAATCTATAAAATTATATTCTTCATTTGAAGTGTACTTGGAAATCAGTGCTAGTATACATACTTCGATTTCTGCATTAACCTCATTAAGATCACTTACAATAATTAAAAAATATATCGACTTATAAACAATGCATTTAACTATTAGCTGCATACTGAATTTAACGTGTGATTAAAATGAATAATTTTTTCAGTGTGGCTTTCATTGCCAGTGATATTTCGTCTATATTGAAATCATCGAATCTCTTGTAGTGTCCCACCAGGTATACCTTGGGATTTACTGCTTTGTTACACAGCTTAGTTAATAAACAAATCATTGTGGGTGTGGTTCTCTGCTAAATAGTCATTTAAATCAATATAAGTCAAACAATAGATTGAAAATAGGATATAATGACTTTATTACCCTTAAACATGAAATAAAGTTTCTCGAATGAAACAGTTACTCTCATTAATGAATGTATGGTCGTTTCCTCACAGGCAGTGGATTTTACAGTTCTTAATTGCTTTTATTGAGGAGCTAGTTGTGGTCACTTTGTGGAAGACTGCGTCGAAGTTACCATAGGGTGAGCAGCGCAGGCGATGCGTGACGTTGTCTCGGAACGAGAAGAATCGTGGGGACCCGCGGCGAGACGATCAGCTGGCGAGGAGTGTCCTGCGGCAGATAGGCCCGCGGTGGGCGTCTGGTGTCTCTCCCAAGAGACACCGCACTGCCAGGCCCCTCGCAGCGAAGACTGCCCGCTGCCATCTCCTCGCCCCGAGTCCCTCAGTATCAAGTTGCTTCTCTCCGCGCCGAATGTCCTCCGCCGTGCGCAGTACCTTCCTCGTAGACTCGCCTTGGACGGGCCTTGTCCGCACTTTTCTCCCGCGATTGGGCCAACCATCTATCAAGCATAAACAATTTGATTACGAAGGCTTCCGCGGTCACTGTATGTAATATCTTGGTTCTCCGGGTGGAGCCGCGTCGATTTGTTAAAACCTAAAGTTTCTGCCATCTTGCTGTGGCTTTCATCAGAGGACTGCTTGTGAGTTGCCGCTATCGCCTTATATAATAGCAGGGAGCAAGCGCTAGACCGCCGCCGTGACGTCACCGCGCCCAGTGTAGGCGGTAGGTTCGTCTTGTGTTTTCCTGAGCAAGTATGACCAAATATGGTCAAGTTGCAAACCATTGTCGGCGTTAATGTTGTTCGGCCGTTTTTGCATTTCTAACGCTTCTCTTATACGCCTAGGCCACCATCTGCTTTCAGTGGCTATAACGCTGGTCTTATCGAATAAAATTGAATGGCCGCTATCGGCTGAATGTAGAACTACAGCGGACTTGCTTGCGTCATTATTTTTAAAATGCCTAATATGTTCATTTAGCCTCTCCTTAACAGTGCGTCCTGTTTCCCCAATGTATACCCTGCCGCAGCTACAAGGAATTCCATATACTCCTGGTGTTTGCAAATGTTCCCTCTTGTCTTTAACGCTGGTCAGGATGCTGGATAATTTTCTGGGGGCTTTGTATACGGGACAGATATTCTTCTTTTTAAGCAGCCGACCAATTTTATCCGTAACTCCTTGGATGTATGGCAGAACGGCCACTGCCTTATCAGGTGGCTTGTTGTTTTCCGCCGATGATGCTGCAGTGCGAGACAAAGTGGAGTGATCCAGGCATGCCAAGGCTTTATTGCAAGCAGCCACATTATAGCCATTGGCTAGAAATGTCTCCTTTAAATTTCTCTTTTCAGCGGCCTTACTCGCTTCGTCACACACCACGGATGCGCGGAGCGTTAATGTTTTTAAAATTCCACTTTTGATCGCTGGATGATGGTGACAGTCGGCGTGGAGGTACCGATTAGTATGCGTTGGTTTTCGGTAAACTCGGTGGCCCAAGGAGCCATCATCATTTTTTGTAACTAAAACATCCAGGAACGGGAGTTGGTTGCCGCTTTCAATCTCCATTGTAAACTTCATCATATCATGGGCTCTGTTTAAATGATCGAAGAATACATGAAGCGATTCTATTCCACGGTGCCAGATGACAAATGTGTCATCCACAAATCTCACCCAAAGCGACGGTTTCAAGGGGGCGTTCTGGATAACTTCATCTTTGAAGGTTTCCATGTATAAGTGGAGACAGTGGGCTTTCCATGGCGGTACCTTCCTTCTGTTGGTAGAATTGATTCTTGTACTGGAAGAAGGTAGTTTTCAGGCAGAACTCCGTAAGCGAAGCCCATTCCAGTGGCAAGTTGAGTGATTCTAATCGCTCTCTGATTATATTAATGACCTCGTCTACTGGCAAGTTTGTAAAAAGCGACATGACGTCGAAGCTGACAAAAATTTCATTTTCTTCTAGTCGTCTGTTCCTGATGATTTCAATGAAGTGGGAGAAATTTTTGATGGTGGAGGAACAGTTTTTTAAGATCTTCAACTTTTCTGCTAAGTATCTGGCCAATGGATGCATAGGAGGTTAGAGAGCGCTGACGATAGGTCTCAGAGGTACACCGTCTTTGTGGATTTTTGGAAGACCATAAAATCTAGGAGGGAGATTGTTGGAAGTAGTTAATCTTCTCTTCACCTCAGGTTCAATTGATGTTGTTTCGCGTATTTTGGTGGCTACGAGGCGTCCAATCTTTTGTAGAGGGTTGATTCTTAACTTCTCATATGTCTCGTCCTGCAAAAGCGTCTCCACCTTCCGATGGTATTCGTCAGAATACATGACAACGGAAGCGTTGCCTTTGACAGCAGGTAAAATAACTATATCATCCCTCTCTTTTAACTGACGAAGGGCAATACGTTCTTCTCGAGTGATGTTCGGTGCAGGTGGCCTTGCAGTTGATAAAATCTTCGTCGAGGCGCTCGGATCTCGTACGCATCGTCAGCAGTTAGGCACGAAACAGAGGATCATCGGCGGAAAACAACAAACCACCTGACAATGTAGTGGCCGTTCTGCCATACATCCAAGGAGTTACGGATAAAATTGGTCGGCTGCTTAAAAAGAAGAATATCCGTCCCGTATACAAAGCCGCCAGAAAATTATCCAGCATCCTGACCAGCGTTAAAGACAAGAGAGAACATTTGCAAACACGAGGAGTATATGGAATTCCTTGTAGCTGAGGCAGGGTATACATTGGGGAAACAGGGCGCACTGTTAAGGAGAGGCTAAATGAACATATTAGGCATTTTAAAAATAATGACGCAAGCAAGCCCGCTGTAGTTCTACATTCAGCCGATAGCGGCCATTCAATTTTATTCGATAAGACCAGCGTTATAGCCACTGAAAGCAGATGGTGGCCTAGGCGTATAAGAGAAGCGTTAGAAATACAAAAACGGCCGAACAACATTAACACCGACAATGGTTTGCAACTTGACCATATTTGGTCATACTTGCTCAGGAAAACACAAGACGAACGGCCCCATCCAACCGCCTACACTGGGCGCGATGACGTCACGGCGGCGGTCTAGCGCTTGTTCCTTGCTATTATATAAGGCGATAGCGGCAACTCACAAGCAGTCCTCTGATGAAAGCTACAGCAAGATGGCAGAAACTTTAGGTTTTAATAAATTGACGCGGCTCCACCTGGAGAACAAAGATATTATAAACAATTTATTAGAAATAAGTGGGAATTGTAGCACGCCGGATTGTGGCGTACTACAAAATATGTAAATATTTGTATTTAGTTATTTTTATATTCAGATTATATTAATATTTATGAATATTTAGTAATTTAACTCTCCGATCCGCGTAATGGATATCCCCGGCTGCCATATTTTCTTAAAATTTATCTGAGTAAAGAGATTGCTACTTGGAGGGGGCAGAAGGGATTTTGAAGCTGGCAACGGTAAATTCTACCGATGGCGTGGGATGCTCCGAGCCATTGTCCGCCCGGATACAACGGCCAACCCCAAGGTCAGTGCATTGACCCTGCGCTAGGTTACCTGAACAGCACAAGGGGTGACAGACGCGTGGGAAAGGCCAGAGCAAATGGGATGACTTCAAACCTCACGTGGTTTTGGTAAGAAGTTAGACATCCAATGCCGTATCATATACGGGGTCTATCGATGTTAATTCATGGCTTCCTTTTTCATGTAACAAAACTTCGGGAAGGAGTTTTTGGGAAGAGAAGCAGAAGCGGTCATGCTGGCATTCTGTGGTCAGCAGTCGCCGTGTCCAGACGTCATAGCGCAGAGTGGCACTATGCTGGAGGGTTATGGCTTCGACCACAGGCTGGTCGTTTGATGCTGTCCATGCACTAATGGTGCAATTTACTGGTCTCCGCCACACGCCGCCACTGCTGTTGCTGATGATTATGGTAACGTGTTCCATCGCCCATCATCGTTTCATGGTTTGGAAAGACTTTGAAGAATCCGTAATCGACCCATGTGACAGGATCTCTGCTCAATTCCATTTTAAAAGCTAGCTGGCAAATAACCTCATGAACTTTAAAGCTCCTTGTAAATTCAGTTGAGCCTTATTCATGTTCATATTTTAATTCAAAAGGCGCCCAAGGGATTTTATCCACTATACATATAACGTATTATTGTTGGCTTGTGGCCACGATGTTATCATGTATTTAAATTTATGAATGAAATATTTAACATTTAGTTTATGTTTGTTATCTTCAGGCAGATTGTAAAGCCGGATAGTGCTTTTGCTTGCAGATACACGTAATGTCTAACGTAACGTTAAATGTATCCGGCTATGTACAAGCCATTGGAAAATAATAAATTCAGCATTATATATTTTTTATCAACAGCAATCAAGATCCTTGCTATTTGAATATTAATTTCTTATTAAAATCAAGAACCACTTTAACATTAAAACTTAAAGTAACGGCAATCACCCCCCCCCCCTTCCGTTACAGAATGAATTCTATTGGTTGGAAAATGTCCCACCGCCTCCGACACTTTCTTGGGAGGTAGTCACCTTCATGCAGTTCTATTACCTCTCTTTTCATTCGCCTGCACTACCCACGCACAAGCTGTTTACTTTGAACGAATGTTTCTTTGCCAGCGACATCTGTAAAGCGTCTGACAGCTCAGGTATGAACACTTTATTACTGTGCTTTGAATGAAGTCTTTAATTGAATATCCGGGCAAATGGGCACATCAACGACATCACATTGCCATACTGTATCCATTATTTTAAACAAACCTGTAGTATGGCCTCTCCATCATTTCAGTAAATTAATGACGAAGACATTAGGGAACGCAATGGCAGTCTGTTCCATTGGATATTAAACAGTTCACGCTAAAGTACATTCTTTATTACTCGCCTGTTCACGGAAATGCAACCATTATCCTTTCTCATATTTGACAAGTAAGTGCATTAAACATTCTTCGCGATAACCTTGCCATCCAGGAACCACGTTCATATGAAAACATATTAACTTACTGAAATTCACAAAACGATGAATCTAACAATTACATTTCTTGTTACTGATTTACCGACTGGGACATCTCACTCTCTACACAACGTTGGAATTGTTAGCAATATGAGACTGTATAACGAAATATTTAGCTAGTGTGTGTCTTAAATATATAACGTCCACAGTACTGCAAAATTTTGAGTAATCATGGCTCTGTAGGCTTATGTATGGTGTAGTAGAACCAAAACTAGACATAAAATAATTGTTTACTTAGCACTGCTGACTGTGCATATGCTCTACCAACTTCAATTCCCGCACTTTTTATCGCGCTATCCATTTCCTCGTAGTCAAGGAGAGTAGAGGTAGTAGAGGAGTTGGGACAAGGAACAGAATGGAATTCGGAAATGGCCTTATAAAGTTATTCATCTAGACTAATTTCGAGAAACTGTATAAAAGAACTTTTGGATGGACAGATGAGGCGTTGAACCTAAGTCCTTAGGGCACCAGGTCCTGGCGCAACAGGATACTCGCCATGATAAGCCACACAGAGTAGATTGTATACATGTTAAGGTTTATTTAAATCGTTTTATTTTATTTCTACTCATTTTTGTTTTATCAATAATTTTTTTAATTATTAGAGAGACCAAATATAATCAAAATTATACTGGGGTGAGATGGTTTGGGATTGGTGTCATATTGTTTAGTAGTATATTACCTGAATGTTAAGTCTTATAATACAGGTATGTTAACTGTTTTATCCAATCGAATTGGCGACGTTGCTATTTCAGTATCAATTGCTTTAATATTAAATTATGGAAGTTGAAATTATTTTTATTTTAATGGGTGTGAAAAATAATAGTAATATTTTTTATAATTCTCGCTGCAATACCTAAAAGTGCTCGTTTTGTAGTTATACGAGAAAGACTGCTGGGAAAGAGTGAAGAGTTTTGTTGGCAATGATTTGGTATGAAAGTCGATATAAATAATAAGGTACACTCGATTCTAATGAAAAATAATGTATTTTTCTTGTTAATTCACAGGTTTAAAGTTGTTAGACGCCGGTGGCCTCGCTGATCCAGGAGCGGAGGGTAGCGACGCTGGTGTAGACGCCGGGGTAGCCGGCCTCTGCGCAGCCCCGACCCCAGGAGACGATGCCGACCTGGCTGGAGCCAGACACCAGAGGACCGCCGCTGTCTCCAGAGCACGAGTCTTGGCCGCCACCGGTAACTCCGGCGCAGATCTGAGTGTTGGTGATTCCTCCATAGAGAGGAGTGTAGGCGGTGTTGCACTCGTCCCAGTTGATGATGTTGACGGTGACTGCGCGCAGCTGCTCCGGGGCGGTGTTTGTGTCCTCGCTGGTGGTTCCCCAGCCGCTGACGGTTACCTCCGTGCCGTCTGCGGGGTCGGAGGTGCCCAGTGATATGGCGGCCGTCGTGTCGCTGAAGACGAAGGGGTTGGCCACCTGCAGCACGCCGACATCGTAGTCGAGGCTGCTGTCGTCGAACTCTCCGTGGTAGATGCCAGCGAGCACTGTGTGTACGGTGCCGCCGCTGCTGCTCAGAGACGAGCCGGAGCGCAGCGTGATGCCCTCCAGGAAAGTGTCGGCTAGGCAGTGAGCCGCCGTCAGGGCCCAGTCAGAGCTGATGATGGACGCCCCGCACGCCCGCCCTAATCTGAAAAAACAGCACAAGCATTTTGTGAACTAAGAGATTTAATCGTTAGAAAGACTTACACGATCAATAACTGGAAACTTGTATCACCAACGTTACATTGGATGCCCACTGCCTGATGACAGAATATGTGTCCGAACGCAATTTCGTTGATGTTAACAAACGCAAACTAATTTAGCAAATGCAAGCTCCATTCTGTATGATCAATGTCTCTTTATTTCTACGAAATATGTACAACTTGACCACGATTCAAGTTCTGAACTAGATTAATACGGGAACGTGTTTCATAATCATAATCAATACCGCAGTTAAAAGTAACTTTGACATTGGTACAGATATACGAGTACCTTCACTATTTCAGTATTGCAGCGCATAATGAGTTAGGTTTAAATGTATGATTACATGCTACTCTGTAATAATATTAAAAAATTCTGAAAGTTACATCTGGCTTGAAAGAATGAGTGACACAATATTCAATGTGAATTTGTGTACCGAGACCGGTGTTTAAATAGTAAAGATGTGGCTTGGCATTCGAAAGGATGAGAGTTCAAATCCGCACCCAGCCATCCTCATTTCAGTGTTCAATGGATTGAGGAAATCAATCCAGGCAAATGTGTGAAGGGTTTCTTCGAAAAAGGATTACCAAAATACTTCCCGTTATTATTCCCCAGTCTTCTCCTATGAGTAAAGTCCTACGAGGCAAAAAACCATAAAAAGAACATTGGCATCCGAACCTGAACATATTAACAATAAGTAAATTTAGTATACCTTAATTGGTGAGTAACAGAATTTCACTTAACCCTACGTTCCAGATAGTTCTACTGAGTAAACCGTAAATTTAATTTTGTATTGAAACTAATCTCAGGCTTCCTAGCATCCTTTGAAGTATGTAAGCACAATATTGCTACAGTTATAGGTCAGTGTAAACAACAAAGTAGTCCTGGATTCCAATTGTTGTCCAATCCAATCAATCACTTTGAACAATGGACTATAAGATTGCTCCAATAGGTGAAGTATTAAGAAGGGTTGAAATCTGCAATTTCAATACGTTAGGTAACAATGAAATTTTGTCTTAGCGAGATTAATTTACAAGACAGGTTAATCAGAACGTCTCTGTGCGTTGTTTAAATTTAATTTGAAAGCATTGTTTCTCCCAAGATTCTGAGCCACGGGACTTGCTTAATCTGTATTGCAGTGTTTAGTTATACCATATACTCACAGGAGTCCCTCGAATCGGAAGTACAGCTGGTAGGGATACTCTGTGATGTCGACTTCGGTGCCACCGACGATCCTGCCGTCCAGGCGGGGTCGCCTGATTGAGCGGGGAGCAGGCGCAACGCCTGCAGAACAGACGGCAGCGGCCAACAGGACAATCAGCAGCGAGCGAAACATCTCGAAGGCTGACAGGACAGCGGCCAGCCAGCAATATATAGCAGCGAGCAAGGTCAGCGGTGCCAGATGCTTCACGAAATTCGTATTGTTTCAGATATCTCTCAAATCACTCATCCTATTCATCATGCTATACAAGTGATCATCTGATCTATACTATAGATAGGTACGTGACCTTCGAGACTCTTCAAAGGAAACATTGTAGTTGTTTCTATTGCACCATCCGTTGAAACACAGAACCTCTTCAGTATTTTTGTAACGCCAGCAATCGTTTCCTTTATGACGTATAAAGTTTTCTTATTGAAACAGTCATAATTTAAATCCTGTATCTGAACATAAAATTTGGCAGTAAACTCAATACAGCTTAACACTTTGGGTAAGTGGTAGGGAGAGGATCCGAAATGCTTAATTCAATGAAGAAGGTGATGATGGGATGTACAAGGGAATTGAGCTTACTAAATTGTTAAACCTTCGTCAGAATATTCTTTGAGAGTGGCAAGAAGGTATGGCACCCACTTGATTGTAATTAAGTAAAGGAGTTAAAAGCTAGTGCAAAGAATGGAAGCTATATTTGTTAAAAGAGTTTAGGGAATATACAAGGCGTATATTTGCGATAAGGCCTAGTTGGATCTTGTAAGAAGCTATAGAAGTCATCCGTTGAAGTGAAGAGATGACGACGACCAAAAGCTAGAACTTCATTTGAGGTGAAAAGGAGGTAGGATGAAAGACAAAAGCAACTTTAAACCAAAATTATTGATGGATAAACATGGGTTGATGATGACAGAGGTGGTAAAAAGGGATATAGTATAGTGTATAAGGGGATATCCCTTTAAAGATTCGGTGTGTCGTAGTGTTGGATATACATCTGCGATGGTTTCATGCAGCAGCGTAGGTTCAAGAAAGGAGGAAGCCATTTTGTAGGCTGAGAGCTCAGCGCTGGCACAACCACAATGGCATTACGCACTGGAAACACGTGTGACGTTTCCAGCACGGCAGTGGTGTGTCGATAGGGAAAAGCGGCGATACAGTCACGAAAAGCCCTAGGTCCCGTACCACTGAGGTTCCAGTGTGTGGTACATCGATCAGGCAAGATTGTTATCCATAACTGAGTTAAAAGCGTACCAGCCCTATTACACCAGTACCGAGCTAACTAGCAGCTACCAGCGCCGCAGAATTGGGGTTGGACGTACGAGGGTTGCTCAATAAGCCCTTAGGGAGCGTGCATAAACCACGTAGCTCCATTTTGGCCTCCTGTGAACCCCCTCCCCCACACGTAACCAGACGTGGCTTTTACCTCTACCACCCCCCTCCCCTACCCACGTAGCACGTAGCCTTTTTCCCTATTGACTCCAGAAGACATTTTGTACTGTTTACTCTTGTCAGCCTATCGTAAATTACATAGGACGATAATTAAATGGCGGAAATAACTATTTGTGCATGCTGTTGTGAGTCCTGTATCTCATTTTAACTAAGACAAATAATATAAACGAAAAGTTACGTGGCCTGGCTCGTACCCCCCTACCCCCCATCCCCCACGTTGCCCAACGTAGCTTTCCAGACAACCCCTCCCCCTCTAGACCGAGCCACGTAGTTTATGTACAATCCCTTAGGCCTTGTACACAGTCGAGTGATTCTTGTATGTAGACAATGTCTATAAGAAATTGAGCTGTTGTATATAAACAATCAAGTGACAAATTCATGTCTATAGACATGCTTTTAGAACAAAATCGCAGAAATTTTGTCGCCCGTTTAATATGGGTGACATGAATCAATTGTTAGACAATGTTGCGCAATATTTCGTAGTGTCTACGTTTTGGTAGACATTTTCGTCAGTTATTTTCGGTAAGCTCTGGAGAACGCTTGGAGGATTTTCTTTATTTTTGTTTTTTACTATTAATATGTGGCATACATAGAAAGTGTTATTGTTAAAGGAAGATTTTCACTTGACATCTTGTTTGTGGGAAGTGACTAATCCCGAATATAAAAATCGAACCAAGAAGATAATAGTCTTTAAAGAGCTACCAAAAAAATATGCAATGTCCGTAGGCGATGTGGGAAAAAAATCCAAAATTTGAAAATAGCATTTAATGGGAAGCATAAAAAAAAAAAAAAATCAAGAGTGGAGTATCTTCTGTAAATAATGCTTGGTTCGCATACGAACACTTGTTATGTCTACTGTAAGGTTTAGATTCAAGGGATAGCAGAAGTACAGGCTGCGATGAAGACGAAAATAGTAAATCAGGAAGTACAGGAAACATTGCCAGTGCATTAAAAAATTATTTAATTTTTATGCGTGGATATGGAACAGAAACCAATGTTATTAAAATACAGAAGATTTTATTGATAATAACAACCTACTAACAGAAAATATTATTATGTTGTGTTAGTGAAAGACATTTACGTCTCCACCATCGTTACTTTTTTCGCTTATTTTGATTGTCGATGATTAGAATTGCGCAAGCAGCGATCCCAACAAGGTCAGCCATATTCAGCAACTAACGAGCAACAAGGCTTTCAAATGTGTACACGCGACAAAGTCTCTAGGCTGTCTATATACATTGTCTATAGACAGTTATTAACATGTCTATTGACGATCGCTCGACTTTGTATACAAGTATGTACTTAGCCTAAGAAAATCCAAGACATGACTCGCGCAGTGTTGAAAAAATAGTAAGCATCATTATTCAATAGATGGCAGATGAAATCTCAGATACCTCTGTCACGTGGGTTCATTGTTATTCTCGATTGAAGCAGACTACTGTCGTTTATTAAGAAATATGGAAAAATCAGAGCATCGAGCCGTGATTAAACACTTTTATTTAAAAGCCTTAAAACCGAAAGAGATCAAAGCTGAGCTGGATGAAGATCATGGTACATCTGTTCCTGCGTCTGTAACTGTTTACAATTGTGTAAATGAGTTTAAACTTGGCCAGACATCCACACAAAATTAACAATGTTCCGGATGTCCAGTGGAACTGACTATCCCCGAAATCATTGCCGAAATCCACGATATGGTTTAAGAGAACAACTAATCAAAGTGCGCAAAATAGTAGAGGTCACTGTCATATCGCAGGGTACCGAATATTCAGTTTTCACCAAAAAAAATTAGGTGTTAAAAACAGTTCGGCAAGATGGTTGCCGCATTTGGTGTCATTAAAGAATAAAGTTGTCAGTGACAGATATGATAAAGGAGCTGGAATGGGATTCATTGCAAGACAGGAGGAGGATGAGGAGGGTCATGGGAGTGTACATGGCGTATACTGGCGATGAGGCATGGAAAGATATTGCAATAGGTATGAAAAGTAGTTCATGGAAGGGAAAAGATGACCATGACCACAAGCTGGCACTCGATTTCAGGCACAAGGGTGTGGGAAGATTTTCTTTTTTAGGTAAGGGTGTCAGGGATTGGAATGAGTTACCAAGGGGAATGATGAATAACCTACCGAAAACGTTAAAAGAATTTAAAGTTAAAATTTGTAGAGGGCAAATGTAGGTGAGTATAGGATAGGGGGAAGTTGGGTGTGTAGGGAAATTGCCACCGGAGCCTGTGCTCCATTGCAATTAAATTAAATTAAATTAAATTTTCCGTCCCAACCCTAACCTGTTTCTGCATAGATACTTTTTTTTTTTTTTAATGGCATTCGGCAACACCTTTCAGCCTGCTTATTGTGAATACCATATATCTTTCACTGAATCAGGTTCTCCAATATATTTAGCTTTTAAGTATGGACACGACATTCACGTACACAACATTCAAACACCCATGCCCTCGGCCAGACTCTAACCGGCGATCTTTGACACGCGGGGTCACTACTCCAACCCATACGCTAACGAGGCGGGCGCATAGATACATAGCTGTGTATGAAATATGGAAACATTACTCCATAAACTAAGGAATAGTCTAGAGTACGTTTTTGAAGGCGAACAAGATCAGAAGACGGTGAAATTGGCCGGGAAGGTGATGGCCATAGTTTTTTTGGGATGCACACGGAATCGTCTACATGGATTACTTGTAAAAAAGACAATCAATGACTGGAGCTCGCTATGTGTCATTATTGCATCCGTTAGCCGAATCAATAGATAAAATCCTCATTTGGAAAAGAAAAAAATCCGCTTCCATCAGGACAATGCACAGGTGCAAACCTGCAAAGTTTCGATTGCCAAAATTATGGAATTATAGTGCAAATTATTGCAGCATCCACCATATTTGTCAGATTTGGCATCCAGAGACTTTTTTCTGTTTCCTAACTTAAAAAAATATCGTCGCCCAAACAGTTGCAAAACTTATAAAATCCTACTGTTTCGAGTGCATTGAGAAGTTAAAGAAGCATTTGGAAAAGTATATTCAACTAATAGGAGATTACACTGAAAAATAAAAAATAAAATCTACAGAAAATTATTGTATTTCCTACCTTTATTTAAGGATTTACTAAACGACCCTCGTATTAACTGCCAGTCTGGGAGGTGGAAAGGGGGGGGGGGGGGGCGGTTCTCTCGTAAGGGAGACGCCTTTAGCCACCACTTGGATGTAGCTAAGGATTGCAATCCCGCAGTGTTCTCAATCCCGCGGGGGATCCGTGCAGGATTGGCGCAAACAGTTTTTTAACGCATATATTTAAAACATAGTTACTTAAAACGTTAATAAATTAAACAATAATTAAATTAATAAATAAATTTTAATGTTAAATGATAAAAATTAACAGTTAACGATATTTTAATTGGCAAAATGACATTAAAACTTTTTAGTATGTCTTAAGTACATTTCGAGGTTTTACATTTTTGTTTTTTAATCTAAGCCAATTTTTAAATAAATAATAAAACATATTCAGTGTTAGGTCATTATGTGCCTTACAGTACATCACATAAGTTTAAAAACATTGTTTGCTTAATGGTCAAGATACCAGAGTTTTTTTTTTTTTTAATTTTAAATAAACGTTCCATAACACCGAGAGAAAGTATTCCATTTCACAAAGTGAAGTGAATATACTCTGTAAAGTGTAGACTTGGCTCAGAACATGATCTCATAACTTTTTGTCACTGCACAAGCACGAGACTTGGCCTTTTTTTTTTACAAAAATTATTTTTGTGTGATTCCTTATTATATCTCCTGATTCCTTGATTGATCTTACAGTTGATTCAATATTATTAAAAGAAACTGCTCACCAACACTTAAACTGTCAAGTATTTCAGTTTTACTTATGTGGCGTAACGACGTTTTTAGAGTGGAAATTATTACTTTTTAGTAAGAAAGGAGACTTTCTCGGCGAATGATTGCGGTGAAGTTTTCATAGGTTGTATCTCTGGATATCATTGTAAAAACACGAAATTACACACGTGAGGGAGACGGCGGAGGCAGCTGTCGAAGTATGGTGTTCCTACAACACAATTCGTCGATACACCCGTGAATACTTCATTATAACTTTTTTGCCTTTATTCGAAATAATAACAAGGAGAAGAGGTATTAATTGATAGCCTGAGCGGCACATGTAAGCAGGCGGCTTTCGTCAATGAAACACATTGAGGCAGCGGCCAAAACAACAATAAGTCAAAGGATATATAATTGCCTTTTGATAGCTGCTAAATAAATAGGTATGCGATCTTTAAAATTACGATAACATTACTTTCCTATTAACGAATAATCAAAATTTCAGCCGCAAATAAGAAAATTGTCACAATAACTTTATCTGCAAATACAGAAAATGGGAATAATGAAACTGTGAATAAAAAGCTGTAACAGTGTAGTTCAGATAACGTTTGCGACACATAAAAAATAATTATATAGTTAGAACATCCCGCATCATTAGATAGTCTTGCGGATCCCGCACAAAATTAAGCGGATCCGCAATCCGCAAAATACGGCGGAAACGTGTGTCAGTGCGTGACTCGCTGCCCCACTCGGTCTCTATCGGATGTTTTACACTGTCTGCCTGTACCCTTGCAGTTTGCATTTGACTCGTGTGATCAAACGTTTGTTTTTGTCAACCTTCATCATTCGTAAGTAAATAAATACACTTTTACGTATTCATTTTCGAGTACATATTTCTGTAATTTGAGTTATGTTGCGTATTTAGTAAGATGTTCTAACTATATAATTATTTTTTATGTGTCGCAAACGTTATCTGAACTACACTGTTACAGCTTTTTATTCACAGTTTCATTATTCCCATTTTCTGTATTTGCAGATAAAGTTATTGTGACAATTTCCTTATTTGCGGCTGAAATTTAATTTAATTTAATTTAATTTAATTGCAATGGAGCACAGGCTCCGGTGGCAATTTCCCTACACACCCATCTTCCCCCTATCCTGCACCTACCTACATTTGCCCTCTACAAAATTTTTTTTTTGATTATTCGTTGATAGGAAACTAATGTTATCGTAATTTTAAAGATCGCATACCTATTTATTTAGCAGCTATCAAAAGGCAATTATATATCCTTTGACTTATTGTTGTTTTGGCCGCTGACTCAATGTGTTTCTTTGACGAAAGCCGCCTGCTTATATGTGCCGCTCAGGCTATCAATTAATACCTCTTCTCCTTGTTATTATTTCGACTAAAGGCAAAAAAGTTATAATGAAGTATTCACGGGTGTACCGACGAATTGTGTTGTAGGAACACCATACTTCGACAGCTGCCTCCGCCGTCTCCCTCACGTGTGAAATCTCGTGTTTTTACAATGAAATCCGGAGATACAACCTATGAAAACTTCACTGCAATCATTCGCCGAGAAAGTCTCCTTTCTTACTAAAAAGTAATAATTTCCACTCTTAAAACGTCGTTACGCCACTTATGTAAAATTGAAATACATGACAGTTTAAGTGTTGGTGAGTAGTTTCCTTTAATAACATGGAATCAACTGTAAGATCAATCAAGGAATCAGGAGATATAATAACGAATCCCACAAAAACAATTTCTGTAAAAAAAAAAACCAAAGTCTCGTGCTTGCGCAGTGAAAAAAAGTTATGAGATCTTGTTCTGAGCCAAGTCTACACTTTACAGAGTATATTCACTTCACTTTGTGAAATGGAATGCTTTTATCGGTGTTATGGAACATTTATTTAGAATTAAAAAAAAAACTCTGATAACTTGGCCATGAAGAAAACCATATTTTTAAACTTATGAGATGTGCTGTAAGGCACATAATTGACCTAAGACTCAATATTTTCCATTTTTATTATTTATTTAAAAATTGGTTTAGATTAAAAAACAAAAATGTAAAACCTCGAAATACACTTAAGACACGCTAAAAAGTTTTAATGTCATTTTGCCAATCAAAATATTGTTAACTGTTAATTTTTATCATTTTACATTAAAAATATTATTTAATTTATTAACCTTTGTAAGTAACTATGTTTTAAATATATGCGTTAAAAAACTGTTTGTACCAATCCCGCACGGAACCCGCGGGATCCCGCGGGATTGGCGCAAATCCCGCGCGGATCCCGCGGGATTGAAAACACTGCGGGATTGCAATCCTTAATTGCAATCCCTAGATGTAGCCCTCATAGGCCGTACGGCTGTTGTTGGTATGGGTTTGGCGCAATCGTGGCTTACAGCTTTTGTTCAATTACGCTACACTAATTTATCCCAAATTTAGCTGGCCCGAAGCGCCATCTGATGAATAACCTGCACATTGTGTTTCCGATTTACGTTCGGCCCTAGCGAGTGCCTTCTCGCAGGCATTCCCACAGCGTCACTTTTCTCGTATTACCGATTAAGATAACTCCTATACTCACATCCACACTCGCATGCAACCTCAGACATACATGCATAGGGAACCCTCCGCCTTCTGCCAGTACTTCTTCGCAGCTCTCTGACGAAGGTACAGAAGGCGATGAAATACTCGTCTTAGTCACGTTTTGATTCCATTCATGGCGGTACAGGTTGATGGTATCTGTCGCTAGGAGTTTCGTTTTAGCATTTACACGTAAGATACAATTTCTCGTTATATGTTCTGCATCTTCGATTAACCCCACAACGACTGCGTTAGTGGAGTGTTGTTTAAGGTCATTGGCTCTTAGTAGACATGTTACTGGATAGGTTGTATCTGTCCCACTCTTCCACCCTGTGGTCCAGACGGTTGCCTGGTTTATCCATGCATGATTGAGCCTATCAGAAATCCTGGTCGATCATCTCTGCTGCCAGTTTTCATTTAATCAGTCAGTCAGCATTCTTGATTCACGACGCAGCCATGTACCGAATTATGTGGTGACAAAGTGCAATATCATGCATTAACTTTCCCTCTACATCTTTATACGTGAAATTTGTAAAGAACGACAAATAATATCATCAGGTGGCTGAACATGACGGTGACCGATGTCAAGTAAAAAGGACCAACTAGCAGTTATGTGACAAAGTGGATCTATGGTCCCATTGAATTTTGGTGTTTGTGTTTAAAGCTTTCATACGATAATGCATGATATCGGTCTTATCTGAATATTTGTCGGGGTATGACATATCTTTGACACTTGCTTGTACTGTGACGGTTAGCTCGTGTGCTACTGATATCCCCCACCGATAGATCTGAACCAATTAAATGTAAGAATTCCGCTTGGCAACTTTTCGACATACAACTCTATTCCCAGTATAGGTGAGTCCATCTGTTAAATCATTGACGTATGATCGTGAAACTAACGAAATATTGTTTTAGACGCGGAGAGCAGAAATTACAAATCCTGCCAGCAAAGGATTGTAATAAGGTGGCCATACACGATCGCTCCATTTGGATGCCATCCCTATGGAAGACATCCAAAACCGTAGCACATACACCATCATTCCATCACTCCAGTCAGCCACGACAATGAAAAAGTAGGTAAAGCAAACAACTATAGGTTATCAATTTGCTGTACAACAATCTAATTATGCCAAGTACTAGATAAAATGGGCCCGAATTGATTTTAAAGGATATTCAAACTATCGAATACTGAATACAAATGATGAGAATTAAATAAACTCAGAAAGTGCGAAATTATGAAAAATAAGCTCTGTGATATTACGAAAAGTTTTAAAAATACTACAAAATGATTATAAAACAGATTTATTAAATTTAAGTAATTTATCAGGCCGAAAATAGTGACAGGAAGGTCACATGTTGTAAAACAACATATTTAAATAAGTAGGCTCAAAAAATAAATCTTATCATACTACAATCTTTTTAGAAAGAAGACCGCAAAGAATTATCTTTTTTTTCAAACGGTTTCTCTGTTGGCGTTTATGTCTTTATTTTTAAATAATATTAGCAATTGATCTATTGTCACATTTATTTATGGTAGTCAGGATTAGAGATTCTACAAGCATGGTAAGTCCTTATAATTCTCAATAATCTCCAGCACAGTCTTATTAAGACGACATTATTATTACTCTTTTTAAAAAAAAGTAAAAAAAGAAAATGATCTCGTTCTAATTGTTACTTAATAATATTTAAAACTGTATTATTTTCAATTTTACATTCAAAATAATATTTAACTAGTAGCAAACAAATAATTCTGTAGCAGATTCAAAACAAAAAAGAAGTGGTACAATGGTGCATAGTCCACTCAAGGCTCTGATGTCGCGTGCTCGGTGGTCGGCGACAGAATGAGAACTGTTGGACCGCGGTTTCACCATACACGAGCCGACTGGAGTGATGGCTTGATGTCACTGCACGTGGTTTTCCCCACACACCGTCAGTCGGCTTGATGGCGTGATGGACGAAACTGATGGATATTGAACTGACAGAATTTCCAAATAATCCTGTCAGTCCATGTCATCCACATCAGTTTCCCCACAGACGACACGATAGTCCATTTGGATGGATGGAGCGATCGTGTATGGCCACCTTAACACTCTAATCCACCGTTGCAAGGTTCACCGGTTCGAATCAAGTCGAAATTCTGTGAGGTTTTAATTATGTGTTGTATTCATCTTTTGTCATCTGTACTGTGTAGCCCATTACTACTGGATATATATATATATATATATATATATATATATATATATATACGATAAAAAAAGAGTACAACGTTTCGAGGTTGTGTTTTTGACAGCTGATGTATTAAATGTTAAATTTCCTATTTGTGCATAAGGTGATAAACAGGATATATAGTTAAATCATATATAAAATCATTGAGGGATACGAAAAATAAAACAAAAAATGATCACATCGGCATCGTGTGGTAAAAACAGTGTTGCTATGTTTGCTATCCAGGTTTCTTTTGCTTACATTTAAACACATGGATACAAGCTCCGTGGAGAAAAATATAATGTTTGGCTTTAATGTTAAGAAGAAGGAACTATTATCCTTGTATGCATGAGAAAAATTTCATTACTAAGTCTGTCGAAGATGTCACTGTTAAAGAACGATAGCTCATATATATTAGAATCGGTAATTAGGTCATATAAATGGTACAGAGTAATGATGTCGTAAATCGGTTGAAACATTTTATGAATTTCGAATTGTGCAGTTATCGACCTTATAGTCTTTAGTCTCCACTATTTCATAGGTATTTTAATTCCCTTTTTTCAAACTTAATTTATCCACATTACTTCTTTTTGCTATGTAGAAGACAGTGAACGTTAACTTCAACGGATATTTCACTAACAATCATGGGACACAGGGCATATACTGGCGATGATGTATGGAAAGATATTGCAATAGGTATGAAAAGTAGTGCATGGAAGGGAAAAGATGACCATGACCACAAGCTGCCACTGGATTTCAGGCACAAGGGTGTGGGAAGATTCTCTTTTTAGGTAAGGATGTCAGGGACTGGAATGAGTTACCAAGAGACACGATGAATAATTTACCGAAAACGTTGAAAGAATTTAAAGATAAAATTTGTAGAGGGCAAATGTAGGTGGGTGCAGAATAGGGGGAAGATGGGGTGTAGGGAAATTGCCACCAGAGCCTGTGCTGCATTGCAATTAACTTAAAATTAAATTAAATTTAGGGAATGGATATTCGTTTTCCCAGTAAAAAAATTGCTGTAATATCGTATTTTCTGCTACTCATTCAAATACATATTGCTGAACAACTAACTTTGAGTACCATACGAGGAAGAACTGTACTTCATTTCAGACACTTCCATATGTTCTTACTCGAATGATTTATCCGCTTTATACCAATAAATATGTGTAGGGTACGAACACTGTTTAGTCTCTGACAAACATTTTATGGTGCACGAAAGATATGATTTATTTCTAACTGAAGTTGGTTTTTCATACTGCCTAGTTGCGCAACATATTTTCAGAGTCTAAAGCAGGGGTCCCCAAACTTTTTATCACGTCGACCCCCTCATAGAACATTTGCCTTCTCATCGACCCCCAGATTAATCGTTTAATAAAAACCAGTGGCGGATCTGGGGGGGGGGGGTGTACACCAGGGTGCCAACTTCAAGGGGGCGGCAGAATCATATTTGAAGGGCGGCGATTTTAAGTCGCGGATATCTTTTTTAGCTCTACTAGTACACTGAGCGCCGGGTGGCGAGCAATGAGTTTGACCAACAATCGGGACGGCGACAACAATGTGTTTTGGCCGACAATCGAGGCGGCGACAATTGGGGTCAGACGGCAAAAATGGGAGCTGCAAATAATGTTGCAAGGAGCGGCATTCCTACAGTTCTTGCCCCGGCTCGAAAAATTCCTGGATCCGCCACTGATGAAAATTTTAAATCATTTTTTAGCATTTTTGATGCTAAGCGATAACGAGACTTGTATAACTACCCAAAGAAAGTATTTGTAGTTTCCCACACCTTAAAAAATCCCACCAACAACACTAACAAAAAAGAAGATATCTTTACACTGTTATTATAATCGTAAAAAATAATAACAAAATTATAGATAGATGGAAACTAGCCTATAGCCGTAAGTGTCATAAACGTATAAACACAAAATAATCATTGAAAATTTAAATAAATTATATTCGATTAAAAAACATCTGCCATATTACGACTACTATTGAATACATTAAAAATATGTTAACATACCTTTTATTAAAGTAGCTGATATTAGTGAGATGGATGGGTCTGAAGGGCAGCAGCAAGATTACTGATGTTCGGTTGAAAATTGGTAAGTTTTAGTCGTAAATCACCACGGTTTTCCAAGTTCAGTCTGTTTCTCTGTTTGTCAAAATAGCGTTCGCGTTGCTAAAGCCAGCTTCAACGAAATTGGGAATGCAAGTAAGAAAGATTCGTCTTCTGCTCTGAGCTTGGGGTATTTTGTAGCAATATTGTTATTGCTCCAAAATTCGCTGAGGTTTTTATTTTTAAACAACGCTTTAGCTTCCAGATCTACGCATATTTCAATCAGTTCATCTTCTAAGCCACGTTCATTACCTTCATTATGTTAACATCAAATGGAGAAGCAAACCATTCAGGAACATGCATGTTCTCCAAGTCTTCGAAACGTGCTTTGAAGTCTTCTCTTAATTTATCGAGATGTTTAATATATATCTCCAAATCACGGTCGGGTATATCTCATTTTCTTTTAGTAGTCGAAAGTTTGAAAAATATTTAAAATTTTACGTGCCAGTGAAGATTTTAACAGGTTTATTTTAGTTGAAAGGCCATTATAATTGTTCGAGCTTGTAACACAAACGCTTCTGTACTTCGTTAAATTTCGAATAAAGATCTGCCAAATAGAACAAGATGGTTCTTGCACTGTTTTAACTCGTCACATAGTAATGGATCCACATTCTTAAGAAACTCTGCAGACGAGTCGTACAAGTCAACAAGCCTCCTGCAAACTATCACCTCTTGTCAACCACCTTACCTCAGTGTGCAAAAGTAATTGATTGAAAGGTTCATCATTTTCTTCACATAACTTCGCAAACAATCGGGAATTGAGAGGATGAGCTTTAATTTTATTAATTGACGTAATGCACACTTTTAGAGTATCATGCAGGTCGCCACTCAATTTTTTGGCTACAAGATGCTGCCTGTGTAGGACACAGTGAACACGAAGGTACGTACATTAGGAACCTTTTCCTTCAGAAAGACGAAAAATCCTCTATAACGGCCTACCATAGCAGGTGCACCGTCAGTAGCTACTGCAGTAATATTCCCGAAAGGAATGTTGTGCTTGTTCAAATAATCTTGCAAACATAAAAAAATTGTCTCACCTTTTGAATCAGTTTGAAGATATTTAGCAAACAGAAATTCATCAACAGTGTCATTCAGGGATGGACTATGGAACCTAACATAAGCCATGAGAAGATTTGAACTTCCGAAAGTTGATTCGTCAAGTTGAATAGCAAACTTACAATGCTGGAGCTCAGAGGTCAAAGTTCTTTCCACATCATCGGCCATTTCCTCTATACGTCGCTGCACAGTATTTGCACTCAATGGTATGCACTTTAAAATAGTTGAGAGTCTTTCTTCATAACATTTTCAATTACATCTTTTATAGCTGGTACTATAATCTCTTCACCAATAGTGTACGGTTTGCCTTTCTTTGCTATGTTAAGAGAGATGCTGTAGGATGTCCTCAGTCCTCCTTCACTATCAGCGCTAGCAGATGACTTCAAATATGTACTTAAATTTGGCCGAACTCTCAATTTCTCTTTTAGCATTTTGAAATACTCAAATCTTTGTTTTTCTTATCAGAATGGATCCTTTCCAAGTGGTCTTTTATTTTCGCCGGCTTCATAGCATCATTGCTGAAAGTTTTTCACATAACAAGCACATAGGAATAGTTTCATTAGCAGAAGATGGCACAAAACCATATTTCAAATACTCGTGTGAATATTGTCTGCATTTCTTCTTAGCACTGGTAGACGACATTGTAGGTATTAAACTCAGATTTATAATATGAACACGATACGATCGCAGCACAACAAAACAGCAGCAGTAAGAGACGCAACTTATTACCGCACGAGCTATAAAGAACTGCCTGTTCTTGCTCAGAGTGCATTGTTGCTACTTTTTGCTAACAATAGATATCTAGACTTGAAGGAATAATAATTACATCTAAAAGTAACCTATTCAATAGAATTAGATAGGAAAAAGATAAAAAAAGAAGTATCTAAATTTAATGGTTTTCGGTATATTACGATATCTTCTATGTAAAGGACAAAATCTACATTTACATATACAATACATAGAGTGGAAACCATACTAGAGTTTAACAGTGCAACTTTGTGTATAATGAACCTAGCAGCGTTCTCATCTCTCTCCCCCCCCCTTCTGTGGCTTTACGTCTCGTCGACAGCGCGGTCATTAGAGGCGGGATGGAACTGCGGACAAGGAACTGGAAGGAATTCGACCATGGCGTTTTGGAGGAAGCATCCCGGCATTAGCCTTGAGTGATTTGGGGAAACCATGGAAAACCCAAATCCGGATGCCTGGACGGGGATTCGAACCAGCGTCCTCCCGAATATAAAATAGCTTATAATACCCGAAAGTAAATAAAAAATAAAGATTTTAATACTTGTTGAGTTCATCACGTAGCTTAGCTAAAATAAATATTGTGATGTTGAACTTCTTTCTACCCCAAAGAACGGACCTTAGAAGAGACACAATTCATAAATTGGTCTACATTCGTTTCTCACAGGAATAACCATCCGAATGCGAGTGAAGAGTAAAGCCGCGAAATCAAACAGTTTGAACGATAAGCTTTGCTCCATTATTACCTCACCCCTTTGCGCCCCAGTAAGAGTCACCGCAACAATCCAATTGGTTGTTTGTTTTCGCTGCTTTGTACTTCGCTCTCGTCGTTGCTATGCTCTCCGCTCCAGTATGTTTTCTCCTTAACACATACCTAAAGCGACGCAGGCTTCCGTAAAACTCAAGTTATAACGGGGCTAGTCAGTTATTTTGGATTTTTGTTGGAATATTCCCATTTTTTCCTAGACCATTTAACTGATCCTCTTTTTATCAATCGACCCCCGGGTATTAATCGACCCCCGGAGAACTCTTATCGACCCCCAGGGGTCGATACCGACCACTTTGGGGACCCCTGGTCTAAAGTCTCAAAGTGTTGTTCGATTAAAACATTCGATAAGATACACCTTGAAGATAACATCAGTTAATGTCTTAAGCAAGCGATATTAAAAATCAAGGCCTCTTTTTCATTGATCAAAAGAATGATACAGTTAATGAAGACTTCAAGTACTATATTTTTATCCTAACGCAGCCATTGAATAATTTTGCAAACTGATAAGCTCACAATCGCCTGTGACATTGAACAATCTGGTGGCTCAATGGTCTGCAAATCAAAAGGTCCCGTGTTTGAATCCCTTTTTCTCATGGGATTTTGAAAAGTCCTTCAGGCACAGCTTGTGTGTTTAGTATTCCACATTAAACTGTAAGTCCGCTTTACCTGGTAAGATTGCCGTGACAGAGCTGCATGCGCTGCCAGTGGAAAAACCTGTAAATCGGCGGCCGAACATATCGGGTATACCCTACCAATAATGCCTAAGCATTATTATTATTAAAATACCTATAGCCTTTGTCTCAAAATACAAAAATGATAGATGGTACTGGAAGCCAACATCGTACACCTTCCTTACATTTAAATTGAATAATTATTTTTGCTCCTAGGTTTAACCATGTTACCAACCCCAAGCAGCAAAATTACCCAAATGATATGAAAGATCTTTGCTAGTTACTAAGGGGTTTTCTAATATCGCGGGTTCCTCCTATTCTGTGAAACCTTTGATTTCAGTTAACATTGTTCATCAGATAGGAATTTGTGTGTATGAAACTTTCACACTATGTTTTCGTCTGAGATCAGATGCTTATAGCTGGTTGTTCCAGGTGATTTGCTAAATATCCGTGCAGGACAGATTCAGCAAACATTAAGAAAAAACACAATAATTAGGTCTATTAACAATACAATTTAAGGTTGTTGTGTCTGCCTAGATTTGCCAACCATACTTTATAATAAAGTATGGTACTTTACTATTTGTCGTTATGTTTTATACTTTTTCCTACCAATAAAGAATGCTAAAATACTTTATTTCGAGTAAGGTACTCAATACATGGAACGGAACGTTCTTATAATACTTCCATAACTTTGTTCCATAACTTTGTGCAAGAAAAAGTGGGTATCGGCCAGGGATTTTTTGCCCGCCCGTTTTCTTTGATCTGTAAACTTAACCGCTTCGGAGCCGAGGCAACAATAGAGAGCATCCGCATTGTTGTATTAGTGTAGACTCGTGTTCGATAGACGTCATTTCTGAATAGAGCTGTTGATGGCAGTCATGTAATTAACAAGCGGAGAATTCGTGGTTTCTTCTGCTTCTTGTCGTTTTGAGGTTGGATTATTAAACTTAATTATTTTCTCATACGCTTTTAAAAAGGCAAGTAAATCATATTCTGTTTGTGATAGGTGATACGCCAGTAACTCCAAAGGAAGGAACATTGAAGAAATATAGGTAATTAAAAACAAAAAAACATAAAGACTTGTGGGATAAAACATGTAAGTGGATAAGAAGGGATTCTCAATATAGATTCTTTGCGAATTCAATGTGCTGTGAGTTTTACCATTGCGTCAGCTGCAACTAGACAGGTAAGTCAGTCATATAGATTTTTTATAATTTTCAGAATATTGTGAGCATGATCTTTGTTGAATAAATTGTAGGACTATTTTTATATGAAATTTTGGCGCAATGGCAAGAGGCGCAGGGTTGCTAACCATACTTTAACATTTGGTTGGTATACTTATAATCTAACCATAAGGTATGCGGAAATACTTTATTTCTGGTAATACAATTCAAGGTAAATTATTAATTTCCAACGACATAATAGTGATTATGAGAAAACGAAATGAATAAAAATGGTGGAAGAGAGAAATAAAGCGTCCTTAAATTTAATTAAAAATGAGTTGTTCATTTATTTATAGATTTAGAATGTGGTAACAGCTATAACACTTTGAAATGAAACCAAAAATTAATAGCTAGTCCCGTGGGTGCGAAAAAATGTGTATTAAGGCAATAAATACCTAAATTTCAAAATGCTTTTTTTTATATACTTTGAATTTTCTTCTAGATTTATTTTTTCTAAATACGTTGGCAACCCAACGTGTGCCATCCATCGCGTAAGATATTTTTCTAGCTTCTTATATATTGTTCTCTTCGTCAGTTGTGTAATTTTGAGGCTAAAATTTTCGAACACCACTACCAACTCAATGTTTGTGTCAGAAAACATTGATTGTTTATCTGCACGCTATTGTCAGAATTTGAGGCTGTAACAATTTTCGTACATACAATTTTGCTCTCTCAATTAACCGACCGCTTTTGTGCGTTGTTCCAACGTCTCATCAGTACGTTCATAAAAATAAAATGATTGTTTTAAAAAAATAAAAACCACCTTCAAAAAAAGCACACTAAAATTTTAATATAACTTATACCTTGCTTAGAAGAAAGTATATCTAAATGGACAAAATTATACATTACTGTTATTGATCGAATTACTGAACTTTATTTGGTGTTCGAGGCAAAACGGGGAGTACGAACAAAAATTCCGAATATTTTCCAGCATGTAGTGAGACAGATATTGTTATTGCGGTAGACAGATTAGGGAAACAAATTAGACAGTATTTTATAATCTGTGGCTCGGTCTCGTTGGTCATCCAGACATATCTCTGGTGCTACAGTGTCAGTTAGTTGGCTGCCTCATGCAGTACACGCTTTACAGTTAGTATAATATCAGCGTATCATCTGTACGTTTCAGTTTTGAAGAAACATGTTACTAGCTTTAATTGTAGGTAAGTATAAACATGATATTTTATGTATTATTGTTATTCATTATTGTTTTTATCTTTTCGCTTTTCTTGCTTTGGCTGGAACCGACTCAACAAATAACTAATTAATGTAAAAATTTCAATAACAGTAATGTAAAATATTGTCATTTTAGAATTACTTTCTTCTAAGCAAGGAATAAAGTTATCTTAAAGTTTTTAGAATTTTAAGGTGTTTTTTTTTTTTGAAGGTGGTTTTTATGTTTTTTTAACACATAATTATTTTATTTTTAAATTTTTAGTGGTATTATAGTTTGTTTTGTATTTTAAATACGCCATAACAGTTCTTATTTTGCGAACTTACTGATAGCTCAGCAGTTAAAGTAGAACGGGGTGAATTGGATGCTGTGTTAAGGAATGTCAGTTTACATATTGGTCCAGGCTGTGTTTCGACCTAATCATAAAATCTGTTAAAGCTGCTGCTTGATAATCGAAACATGTAACATCTGGACATTAATACATACCACAAACACAAGTCTGTATCTGGAATATATTTGTTTGTTCCGGTATCACACAGAAAATATAGATTTTTAATTGGTTTTCACAACGTGAGGGCTTGGGGTCCAAGTTGAAATCTGAGGTATATGTTGAGACATTAGGACACATTTATTTTACGAATATTCTGCCATTACTTAAAAAATAGCTTAATTGATTTTGACGGGATTTAAAACTATGGCTTTTTGTAAAGAACATTAGAAATTAAAAAGGGTGGGGGAAAGAAGGATTGGGATTTTGTATACCAAATGTAGACTGTCTTTTCTGATTAATTTGAAGTGTAAGTGTGTAAATTTCTATTGATACCAGATAAAAACTGTAGGTATGTATAAAAACAATTAAGGGGCGTAGATTCAAAGAGTAGTTTGGTTTTCATAAAGCTAGTGTGGATAGTATTTTGCTCTTTGCTTTTAAGTATAATGTGCAGTGTTCCTTCGAAATCTGATAAAAACTGTGGGTATCTATAAAGAAGGGAAGAGGGGTTGGGCTCCTGCAACAAAACTTAAACACAATTGTTCTGTATATTTTAAAGTATTCGTATGCAAATTTCCTTCAGAATCGGATAGAAACTGTAGCTTTGTGTAGATTAAGGGCATGGAAAGGGGGAGAGGGGTTTGGCTTCTCTTAACCAAATGTAGACAGTATTTTTCTGTTTGTTTTGAAGTAAACATGTGCATACTTCCTTCAAATTCAGAGACAAACTGTAGCTTTATGAAAAGAATATTGACAATAATTAAAGGGGTAGAAAGGGGTTAAGGTTTGCGTTTATGTGAAAGTAATGTGAACGCTCACCCGCTTCCTGTCTGCAATCAGTACATGAGTCTCTCTGGCACACTCTTAAGCAAAAATACTCTTACTAACTTGTAGCTAACAGTCTACACTACCCCAAAGAATATAAATTCTACTGATCTGTAAAATATTTTTATACAACGTCAAACATATATATCATTGCAGTACTCTGTATATGCACAGACAATTAAAAAAAAATATTGGTGAGATTGTTGTTAGAATCATTAAAACGGATATGCTAAGGCTCCTTAAAAAGACATTCCTACTATCAACATTTGTTCAGAAGACCTCTACTAGGAAATATATGGAAACACTTCAAATTTTAGATTTTGGTGTATGCAAAGACGGTAAGGATTACCAATTGGACTGACATATATGTTATTATTACTGGTTTATTTTGCAATTTTATGACTGTATGTTGGTAATTGAAGAGGCATAGATTAGAATACTTATAAAATCCGCATTACACACCTGCAAAATGCAAAAATTGAAACAAGTCGAGCCTTTTGTAAGATTTAATTAAAGTTTTCTTTTAATGAAGGATAAACTGGAAACATTGTTAAAAAAATCTAATACGACGGTCTAAAGACTTTAATATCGTAAATGTTGCCCAGACAACTTACCAAACTCTATTTAAATCCTCATTCACTACAATTATTCTTTTTTCAAATAACTTCCGATGGTAAATGAAATCTAGGATACATGATGTAATTAAAATTACTTCAGAAACAGTATATTTATCTCTCTGAACTTGCAGTGTATTGAATATGCTTAGCAAATTAGAGAAAGAGGATTTTTTTTATATAATGGCAATGAAAAAATCACTCGGCACTGATTTAATTTTTCCCAGATTATTATTTAAATATTACTGCCGAGATCTTAGTATCCTCGTAGATACATCAGAAGTAACTTAACACCCTAACCATGAGGAAAAAACAAGTAAATATGAAGAAAGAAATGATATAGAAACGGAAGCGAATGGATCTCTCAGTCACAAACATACTTTTTTAATGTGATGAAATAAATTACTGAATGCAAACGATAGTTAAATCAGACCAATGAGCCTGAAACTTCTGGGAGCCTGGTATCTCTATGACTGTCGTCAGAAGTGGCACCAAAGTAAGACATGTAAAGCAGTACTGTTTCTATTTCGGTATTCTTTCCAGAAGAGATGGATTAAGTATTTGTACGGTAATGTTCTCGTAGTTCTCTTCAATGGATCAATTGCATCTTACGACAACTACCTGAACAAGTTATCTTCCGTAATAGTTATACTGGAATGCAACAGTAAACATTAATTCGTGTATTTAATTCCTTATTTTCGACTTAATTCTCCTTAACATTCTTCTTCTTACAGATTTCGGCGAACTCAGGAGTATGAGAAATGTCTTTCCTTTGTTTCCAATATATTTCCATCCTTTCACTGCATTATTTTTCTCTTTCATCAGTTAAATTTTTTTCTTTGGTTATGTACATTCTCTTTGAATCCCTCAAACTATGAAATATTTGTTTGGGCATACGACACTTTTACCTTATTATTTTAAAATTTCACTAATACTCAATCACACTGGTTAATGGTATTTCATAAGGCTTAAGGATGGGAGAGGTATGCGTTCAAATATCAACAGTGCCAGAAATTTCAGAGGTCTATGTTATCATTGGTTTGCGTATGGGATAAATGAGATCAAAGGTCAAAGGTGAGCCTCCAAGGTTAAACAGATTCCTCGTTTATTCTGTGGTATTTTACGGTAAGATAGGACGTGATAGGCGAAATATGAGACGATTTGACATTATGTCACAGGTAATTACGAGGTCCAATGAAATTATTATTGAGATGAAGAGGTTAGCTCAAGACAGGAAGGGATGGAGGATTGCATCATACCAATCAAGAGACTGATAACAGAAAAAAACTTATAAAATTGTAATAAAAGAATAGTAGAAAGAAAGATGCATACTGGAACAGAATACGTACAGAATCCATTACATTATATACTGAGTGAAATGCAGCACTCTGTTGCCTTACTCCAGACAACGAATATAACAGCTACATTCAAGTATACCGTAAGGAATGCGGCTAATTAGGAAGTATGTTAAAGTGTGACAAATATGATCATAATTGTTTCAGATATAGCTACAAACCATTCGACGAACTATTCAACATGTGAACGACAGAAAGTTGGGCGTTGCCTTGGAAAAATGAATTCAAAATTTCGTGGTGCTTCTTAATTGCAGTTGATAGATATTTTTTTTTTTAAACCTATGACACCCTTAATGATCACAACATTTTTCAAAGATTTCATTTTCTTCTTTTCTCTAAGATATTTTTGACGTTCTTCTGCTCTGGCGTTTGCAAATTTAATCGATACTGTAGTTTACTTCTTTAGTTTTGTGTATTTACAGTTAATTAATACATCTATATCTATAAAATGAAAACCGGATATATTTGAAGTATAAAAACTCCGAAACTACAGGGCAGATTTCGATGGGGTTTTCACCGATTTAAAGATTAGAATCTCAATTTAAGTGTTTAGTATGTCTTATTCTCCAACGTAACATAACGCCGGAGTGGTAAATGAAAATCTTAACGTACAGACTGAAACAAAAGATAAAAGAAATACGATGCTTACGTCATACATCGTAAAAAAATAATAGCCATGCTATCGCATGTAACGTTTACTTTCTTAAATTTTGGTTTTTAGTCTTTAAACCCCATACATAGCTATATCGAATGCGAAGAGAAAACTACGTAAAGTGGAAAATATTAATTTTAATAATACAATGAAAAAATCTTTCGATATTTTCTTTGTTTCTTGATGTTACTATCTGAGGCCGCACTGCTACAATCTCTGATGTAGTGAAATTTTAATGGCTGTGTTTACTAACGCATATTTGATGTGTTTAAAGATGAAAGTGAGTTGGTTAAAACCTTTAGTGAAGAATTTTGATGCTTTTGGAAATTACGGTCTTTGGCCGCACAGCTACAATCTCTGAATTCTCGCTGTTAATAGTAAGTAATGCACAACTAGGATAAAACTTAGGTTTTTTTTTTTTTTGTAGGCCTAATTTATTGAAGAACGATTCTGTCTTTACCACATTTCCTGTAAAGAACATTGTTTCTATTGCTGTACGAATCGCTGTGGTTATTAGGATAAAACTTAGTACACATGTTCCTGATATCATGGCTAAATATTTTGCAGGAATAAATCAACCCCATCTTTTTTCTGCTATACAGGGGGTTAGCCGTTTAAAGACGTATAGAAAAAATGGAGCGACTGACATAAAATTTAATTCACAAGTGCAAAAAACTGGCAGTTCTATCATTATCGTGGCGCCAAAATCTGATGATGAATTCTTATAGAATTCGGCGAAAAAAATCTGAAATAAAGAATAACATTTTTTGATACCTCACTTGGTTTTCGAGATTTAACGTGTCAAAAATCAGTTATAGTTCCTTGTGCTATTGGTGACGTTTCTTCTGGTCCATGCTGTAATTCAACCAACCACTAGGAAGAAAATAAAACACCTATAGGGCATTTACACCTGGCAGATATAGTGGTTTGGTGATGCAAGATCTCGAGAACTAAGCGAGATATTAAAAAAAAAAAAAACATTTATACTTTATTTTCGATTTGTCTCACCAAGTTACATACGACTTTATTATTAAATTTGGCTAAGGCGTAATTTTTCTTCTGGTCCAGGCTGCATTTAGACCTAACCACGTCAATTTTGAAATACGATATCACGAGAACTAAGCGAGATGTCAAAAGAATTTATTCTTTACTTTCAATTTACCTCATCGAGCTACATAGGATTCCATCATCAAATTGCGGCTCCACGGTCATCATAGAATCCCAAAAAAACTTACCTCTTTTATGAGCTTCAATATTCACTGTGTGTGCAAATCAATCTAGATCATACCGAGCAAGGCCGGGAACTCTGCTAGTTCTATATATAAAACGACGAATCAAAATAAATGACCGTACTTTGGGAAGAGTTTATTGCTCAGTTATAAATTTCAGGAGAGCTACAATCGAAAAAATGTTGTGTACTTTTTAACAGCGTACTACAAATCAGCACAGTGATTTAATGTGGTTATTACTCACAGATATATTTAATACATAACTTAATCGGTATCAGTTTTAATCTTGTTAAGGTACAGCACATTCCACGCTTTTTATATCATCATGTTAGCTATGTTTTGGCTTGGCGCCGCCAGCCTGCACGTTGTCAGTTTGTGTTTGTTTCGATTGCTTATTGTGTTACAGATAGACACAATTCGCGCTGGCAATCGACCCAGCGGGGAATGCGAGCTGACACGTTTGATCCAACGAAGCTCCAGACGTCTTCAAAGAACCGCAAATCGACCTGCTTCGGGTGTCCCGCTGTTAGCTACATTTCAGGGATCTTATGGGAGAACTGAAAACCTTCCTTCCCGTTCGTTGTCTCCGGTCCATTCCAGCCTCTAATTACCTCGACGTAGGGATGGCGATCTGAGATCGATTAATAGAAGAATCGATCTTTTGAACCAAAAAAATCGATTTTTTTAAATCTATCTATATTACTGAATCGATCCAGTGAATCGATATTTCACCCCTGAAAATCGAATGTCAAAAAGCACTTTCTACATGTAATACACTTGCACATGGAAGTCAGCGTTTAAACGAAGAATTGAAACACTATATATCGCAAGCAGTTGTGCACCTGAAGTATGATCCTATACTTTACTGGCAGGAACAAAAAACATCAATTATCATCACGTTTACTCAAACAGCCAAGAAGTATATCTGTATAGTGGGATCATCAGTATCTTGCGAGCGCCTTTTTCTACTGTCGGCAACATCGCAAGTGATGAGTAGAATCGTTTGGATCCTAGTAGACTTGACGGACTTGTTCCTGAAAAGCTTGGACATTAAGCACTGGGAACTGTAAAATATATCATTTCAAAACTATTTTATGTAACCAACTAATCTGTGATAAAATATCTTATTGTATACCTGATACTTTGATTTAGTTGTGAAAAAATAAAATTAGTTTGAAAATCATAAAATATCAATTATTATGGTGTCCTTGATTTGAATTATATTGAAAATACGAAAACGAAAACCAAATCGAAAAAAGATAGATTTTTAGAAAATCGATTTTTTTTGTCAACGATTTATCAAATTTCGATTCGAATCGATTCAAGAATCAATCTTTTTCGGAAAGAATCGCCATCACTACAGTCTCAACGTCGACGAGGCGTAAAGCTATAAGCAAAAAGAAACAGTAAATTAATAAATAAAGGAAATAGCTCAACAGAACCTCTTGTAAACTGCAGGCAGCGTATATGTCTGCGGGAGACACAGTCCCGTGAGGAATAATTGGGTGGGGCGGGGGATAAGATGAACGATCTTCATCTCGGCAGGCATGTCCGGTCATGCTGAAGAGTTGCCGTCTCAGCGGAAATATCAACTCTCGATTCGCGGGAGAGAGCGACAATTTACGAGCACCGGTCCTGTGGTCTCTTAACCGCAATCTTTCTCGCGACACTCTGTGCTCCCCTGCTGCTCCCCTGCTGCAGAATAGCAGGGCAGGGGCCACATAAATATAACGGAATTCCTTACATAAATAAATTTGTGGGTCACGAAAAAGAGTAAAGTGTTCCAGCGACCGTTGTTAAACTCCTAAGTACCTGTGTGTTACCACTCACTAACATACCAGAGTCATTGCTTTAACTTCAAGGCACAGAGCTCATCTCATCTCACAACTCCTCACTTCGCGAAGTTACATTTTCAGGGTGGGGTGCTCAGCCTCAGACAGTGCGTACTACATACAGCTCCTGGACTCAGCTGAGGAATATGTGGCTATAGTCTGCACATGTTCATAAATTGATCTATCCATTTACGAATTGTAAAGACTGAACACAAGCTGTATGAAACCAGTCCCAACACAAAAACTATATACCATCACGATCATAGTGATAGTAGCTGCAATCATAGATAGGCTAAAAGATGCAGCCAAATTAACTCACCCTTTGCGTTAACATCAACTGTTATCCACCAAGATCAAATTCAGTTTCCAGCACCCTTCAAAACCTCTTCAAGATGATGCTAAAGAAAAATCCTCAGAAGAACTATGTAATTTTACGTAATGTCGACCATATAGAACGGTCAAATTTGTAGAACAATTGTTACCTGGCCATGAAGAAACATGGACTACTTGGAAGTCGTTAAGAAGTCTGTGATCAGGCAACTATAAATCCAAGGAAAATTTGAAGAAGTGGGACTCGGTGCAATAGGTAGAGAGGTTAGGTAAATAAGGCCAATACCGGACAACAAAGAATCTGTGTCAAGATCGACATTGAGTCAATAATAAATACAGTAAAGCTAAAAGAAATCTGACAGATTTTAATGCTGTTTCTATGGCCTTATTTGAAAATAATGAACGAAAAACCCTGCCATTTTAAAGAAACATTTCTGATAATGCTCGTTCACCAAATTATCTGCCGATATCGAAATTTTCTATCACAATATCCCATTTTTAAATCTCACACGCATTCCTTTTATCATGTCCAGCTTTAAGAATCTTTACCCAATACAGATAATTAAGCTATTGTGAATCAGGTTTTATGTCACGGCATTTGCAGTGTTCTATAATCCCACTGGAATATTCACTTTTCCGGTATGTCTCCTTCCTTTCGTCTCTTTTATTGTAACTACTTACATTAAAATTACAACTAAAATGAAAAATTATGTTATATAGAGAGTTTGAAAAGAGATTCATGCGTGTTCTATATTTGTAATATGTCCTGTCCCTCAGTTCTGATTTCCCACTGTTGGTATGAATGATGGATGCTGACAGTAAAATGAAATTTCTAAAAGCGAACGACGACTGACTTGCCGTTTTAATACTGTGGCTTGCAAAAACTGATGGAAAAATTATTAATGTTGCAGTACAAGAACAAGAAAATGAATTTTGCAGGTCGCTGGAGAAATCTGATTTGAAAGTAGTGTACCGTTACCTAGTTGAGGAAAAGTTCGAAAGCAAGAAAACACAGCCAAACTATTTACACTAGACTCTGTTGACTTGCTAAATACCCTAAGACAACCGTGTTATTGTTACATGTGACGATTCTAACCTTTTCCATACAATTTCAGCTTCGTCCAGAGAAATTATCAGTTGTGCTCTTTAGGTTAGGATAAAATGCACGCGATAACGCTGGTTCTAATCTCGGACCGGTTTTCCAGATTTTACTTCTCCGTGGTTCCCAGAAAACACTCCAGGCGAATGCTGAAATAGTTCCTTCAAACGGCCATGTCCGAATTCCTTCTCGTTCCTTGCCCTTAGTCATCTCCCGCCTCTAATGACCTCGACGTCGGGGAGGTATGAAACCATAAAAAATTAATAGAGATTAAAATTGCAGACTCTCCAGATGCGACGTGTAAATGGACTAAAAATATTCCACTGTCAAGTTCCTCAGAGAACGAATAAAAAAATAAAATTAAAAAACCAGAAATAACAACTCTAAACTAACACCCAAAAATGAAATAAAACGTGAAGGTACAATCTGTTAGCAGTATATCGTTGCTGAAGTTCTCGTCAAGCAACAAATACCTGTTTCTTTTTCTTCCTCCCAATGAGGCCTTGTAGTACCACGTGACAATTTAAATTCTTCACGTTGTTTCTTCTTCCGTTCAGTTCAATATTCCTTCATCATTTGACTGCGTTTCTGCCTTCTCTCCTCAGACCACTTTGGACCATTTTTTTTCCTCTTCTGTATTGGAATCCTTCCATAAATAATACCGTCTTTCTAAAGGTCTCTCTTTCTATACATTCCTCTTTCCTTATATTATTAATTTCCAAATCTTTTTTAACCTCTTGAATCCAGCTTGTTAATTTTTTCTTCCAATGGTAATTGTATATATTTTTCGTTAATTTGTTAGCATCCATTCTATAGATGTCCAAAAAACAGTAATCTCATATTTCTTATAGACTCTGTAATTTTCTATATTTTGTATTTTCTATCTGCTGGTGTATTTCCTTATTACTTCCTCATTTCCATATTTCTATCATTATTTTTTGACCCGAGATTATTTTCATGATTCTTCTTTCTAGTGGTTCCAATTTATCTAATCTATAGTTCAACACTAGGCATTCACTCGCATATGGATATTTCGATTTTACTCCTTATTTTAAGATTTTTAATAAGCTCGTTAAAATAATTCTTAACAATACCTGTTTATTTTAGCAACTGATTAAATGAAGGTCACTGTAACGTTGGATGATACACATCAAGAAGAGAACACACTCCTTTCTCTTGTTCGGTGCTGGGAAGTGACCGCTTACAGCCGATTAAAGACCCTCCTGAGTGATTGGCGACTGAGGTGGATTCCCGGTGCGTGCGAGTAGGCATTTCCTGCGCGGCAGGGGTCACACAACCCTCAAGGACGGGCAGAGTTCTCGGAAGGAGCAGCTTACACCTGCCACCAGTTCAGTACGCACCAGGTTTTTACTTCGCAGACGAGCAATGCTAGTTTTTTGCATAAACACTCATCAATCTCCTGTTGAGGATTGCAGTACTAAAATTAACGATTCCCATTAAAGGAGTGTGTATAACGTAATGAACGTATGCTGATAGTAAAGCAAGCAGTCAAGTCGGTTTTAAACCAGTAATTGACTGAGATTATCTGAACTACTTCATGCTTTAATTTTAACGTGATCGCTGGACAGTTCTTGTTGTTCTTCGTTTGGATACAATCTTACTTACGGATAGGTGGTATTGAAGAGAGTGATGAGGGGATGTGCCAAACAATTGAGGCAACTGGATTACAAAACATAAGTCAGACAATTCCTTGAATATGGTGTTGCAGTATGAGGGGGCACATTTTGGTATCAAATACAGGAGTCAGAGGGGTTGCAAAGAAGAGCTGCTAGATTTGTCTCTGGAAATTACTGCAGAACACAATCACTAACTTAAATGATAAAGAACCTGAAATAGGATTTATTGGAATTCGGGAGGAGAGTAGAAAGTGTGCAAGGCGTATTTTGGTGATGAGGCGTGGAAAGATATTAGTGGAAGAATTAAGAGAGTTGCGTGGAAGGGAAAAGACGACCATGACCACAAGCTGTCACTCGATTTCAGGCATAAGTGGTAGGGATGATTTTCTTTCGCAGATAAGGAATTTGAATAAATTGCCGAGGGAAAAGACACGAGAAATGCTGATAGAGTTTAAAATTAACATTCGTTGAAAGCAACTGTAGACGGGTAGAAAAAAGGGGGAAAATGTTGGTGTAGAGAAATTGCCACCGTGGCATGCGCTCCAACTCAATTAAATAAATAAAATTAAACTTGTTGATCTGCGTTAGAAACTATTCATACTTATTTTTTTCTATTTAACAATGTTTTGCCAATCGTTAATCGAGTAATTATTAACTATCTGCCGTATGACCGTGTTACTTTGTTTTGTGCTTGTAGTTTAAATGATGCTGGCATACTCTTCATCCATACACATGAAAGTCTTATATTGGAGTCCAGAAACAAAGAAATCTGCTCAAAATCTGAATAAATAACTCATGTAAATATTTGGTGATAGTATATATATGATTTCTATAAATAGTAGGTCGATCTACTATTAATGAAGAACCAAATTTTTAAGGCAGTTTGATGAAGAAATGAGTGATGGGTACTGTCCCATGCGAACTGTCTTCTGACAAAAGGTAGGGAATTCAGACTATCTGTTGATAATTGTTTTGCAAAGATCTGACAACACAGCCGTTCATAATGGCGATATCGCAACTGTCCACTGTATTTCGGCCGACTTAGCCCTCGGCAGTCTCATAAATGGGAAGCGGGCGATGTTTGTTAATAGTGTTAGATACGTTGTGTAGGTTATCATATTATATCTTGATAATTGGGTTGTGATAATAGTTGAAAAGTTAGTGTGTACAGAGAATTCCCTGACGTATCAGCGCGATGCAGTCTTTGTGGGTTTGTTTTCGGATAACTTTATAAAAATACAACGTTTCGACGGCATGCAGTGACGTCTTCGTCAGGTATGCATCTGCTGTTCGAAAAGACCAGAGCTGGCAGCGGGTCGCGGATGCAACCACTCAACGGTGACAGAGAGGTCGTTAAAAATGACCACCCACGCCAGTTACTATGAGTCTACCCCTGGTATTTTCGAACAGCAGATACATACCTGAATAAGACGATACGTTGTGCAGACCCTTGAAGACTATATCGACTTGAGAAGCTAGTTTTAAAAATCTTCCGTTACTTGTATAACAACAGATTTTTGTGAAAAGATCCATGAACTGAGTCGATATGTCATAAAGTGGAATAGGGCGGTAGCAGTTCTTGAGTTACGATTTATAAGATAATGGGGTGAATCGTCCTTTTAAGGGGAGCTATTTATTCCATAATTGTCGATACTTGGTCATTTTGGGCGTAGTCCAATAATTCTTGGGGTTTGGTTTTATTAATTTCAAGTAGAAAAGGAAAAAAAATTCTTAGCACTAAATTAAAAACTTATTTACTTCTGTCATTAACCAATAAAAATAAAAACTTCTTCTCATTCCTCTTTTTTTTTTTTATTCAATAACACTTACTGCATATATTTCAGGAAGCGAGGATTAATAGATTTTCCAAGATACACATATACTATTTCACGAATTCTTGTTACTTCTTTCATAACTTTCCTCTCGCAATAATGTTCTAGAGACTCTTTATTACAACTCACTGTATTACATTAAAACAGAACAAAACACACCTAAACTTCTCCATCTATAGATATAGCTTACGCCTGTAACATATTTTAAAACACCTACACCTACTAACCGACTAACCGAATAACCTTATTGAAAAACAAGTATTAACGAAAAAATAAATCTATCAGTTATATAGGCACAAGAAAATTATAAGCAGATATGCTGCAGAGTCCTTTCCTTATAGATTATTACTGGAGGCACGTTTGATAAGAGGCAGGAATGCATTCCGTTTCTGGTTTTGGAGAAAGCTTTTGATTTAGTTGAAAGGGAAAATATAATCAAACTTTTGCAGAGTATACATTGAAACGTACAATACACTATCACAATGGTCCACATATACAGTAATACTTACCAACACAACTGGCAACCTCTCCTGTTACAGCTGTCCTCTCCAATCATAACAGCATTTGCAAGAAGCATAATTACACCCAGTCTGATATATAGACATAATGCCGGAAGCATATGCTTCTGTCGATATAAAGTATAATTAAATGAGGGAGAACAAATAGAATTTATCATTCCTACATAAGTACGTAGGGTCTACTAAAAAATAATTGGCAGTCGATGGGGACTGCTGACAGAAGTGAAAACTTAAAACTATGAATATCATAGGTGCAACACGCCATAATTGTGGCTACAGATATACTGTTAACATTAGCATGTTGGTGACGGGAACTCATAAGATTTTACCCATCAAAAAATCGCTTAACTCGCCGAAAGAAGTTTCCACTTCAAAAACATTTCTCCGGTTGTGTATTCGATCCTAACCTTCCATTCTACGGTGGAGCGCTTTACCACATCATCCATGGGGACCGCCAATGACTTGGATCTTATAAGATCCAGTTCGAACGATTAATGTCAGATATATTTAAAAAAATTCCTCCGATTGTGGATTCAATCGCGTTACCTTAAATTCTACGGTAAAGCGCTGTAAACACTTGATACACGGGGACCGCCAATTGGTGCGAGCTTATAAGGTCTGAATCTAACGGTTAATGTCAGATATTTAGAAAAAATTATAGTCAAGAGAGTTAAAAAACTTAATGTAGATACAATATTATTGGTAAAATATATAACCTCCCAAGAGGACTGAGGACACATGGTAATAAGGTATATATATGTCTTACAATCTGGTATATACAATGTATATATGTACACAGGCCACTGCGCGCGTGCCAGTATATATGTATATACAGGGTGTTTCAAAAAGGACTTTACAACTTTGAAAATTCATATAAATTTTATGAAACAAGGTACAGAGCTGGTTTTGGTGTTGTTTTAAAGGAAAGCACTTCAAGTTTTTTTACCTTAAACTAAAGATGTTCTATGTGGCTTCCGTTGGTTATTCTGCAGACATCCCATCGGTAGTCGATTTCTTCCCAGACTCGCACTAGCATTTCAGGTGTAACTTGCTCAGCAGCAGCGTAAATTCTTGCTCTAAGTTCAGGTGGAGTGGCCGGCAAAGGAGGTACGTACACCATATCTTTTATGAAACCCCAGAAGAAAAAATTTAGCGGTGTCAGGTCTGGGGAACGGGGGGGGGGGGGCATGCAATTGGCGCATCACGGCCAATCCATTGACCTGGAAAGCGGTCATTGAGAAAATCCCGGACGTCAGTCAGATAGTGTGGTGGTGCGCCATCTTGCATAAAGAAAACATTTCGTTCTCGGTCATCCTCATCGATCTGTGGTATCAAAAATTGTTGCAACATATCAAGGTACACTATCCCGTTGATGGTTCTCTCTTGGAAAAAAAGGGGACTCAACGCACAAAAAACGTTCACTTTAGGGCTATCACGAACATGTTGCAATGTTTCATGTGGATTTTCACTGCCCCAAATCCTACAGTTATGTGTGTTAACCTTGCCACTTAAGTGAAAAGTTAATTGACTCGTCAGAAAAGATTAAGTTGTCCAAGAAATGTTCATCATCATCCACTCGATTTAACATATCCACACAGAAGTTCCTACGTGCAATTTTATCAGTCTCTTTAGTTGCTTGTAAAAGCTAATATCGGTATGGTTTCAAATGCAAACGTTTTCTCAACACACGCCAAACCGTCGTATGTGGGACTTGCAGCTCACGAGATGCACGCCGGGTCGATTTCGTAGGGCTGTTGACAAAACTTTTTCTCACTTGCTCAACGACCTCATCAGATGTGCTTGGACGACCTGAGGATTTTTTATGTTTTACTGAGCACCCTGTTTCTACAAAACATCTATGCCACTCATAAATTGTAGGCCTACTAGGAGGATCTTTAGCGTACTTGGTACGAAAATTACGCTGAACTGTTGTCGCAGACTTCGATTCTTCAATCCAGAACACACAGCTAGCACGCTTGGATCCAGTGAAGGCAGCCATCTTTAACGTAACTGACACTAGCGCTTGTGCGGCGCGATTAGGCACTAGCGGACTACTCAAGTCAAAACTTGAAGTGTTTTCCTTTAAAACAACACCAAAACCAGCTCTGTACCTTGTTTTATAAAATTTATATGAATTTTCAAAGTTGTAAAGTCCTTTTTGAAACACCCTGTATATTACAATCTATACTCTCACTGCTGTCCAAGCGCAACATTTCATACTTATAGCTACAGATATACTGCTATTACAGCATGTTGGTGACGCGAAGTCATAAAATTTTACCCATCAGAAAATCAGCAACGCGCTTAAGAAGTTTTCACTTCAAAAATGTAATCCAGCATTCACTTCAATCTGATACTGCCGTTAATTTGTTAGACCAGTTAGAAGGTAAAAAAATGGTAGGAATATGGGAAATCGTAGCTTAATATAAGCTTTGTTGCATGGAACGCGAGTTATTATTGCCGAGGTCAACAGACAGACAGAGAGGCTGTTTCCGCGAAAACCAAAACGGGAAGAGCCGTTGTGTTCCGGGAATCGGTTGTTTTGCGCTTAGGCGGGTAGAATAGACGCCAGGACGCGAGAGACATCTGGAAGCGCTGCTGTCGCCTCGTAATTGGAAGTAAAACATGTATTCACCAGGTCACGAACTTTGAACTTTTCGAGATGCGGGGACGCGGAAAGACGCAAGAAAAAGTTGCGCTCTAACGAAATAATGAAACCTGCTCTGACACGGGAACGCCTTGAGCCGCCAGCACAAACAGAAACTAACAAGTCACTGAGATGAAACTGCCATGTTCGGTTCCTCACCTCGCGTCTGTACCAACTGAATCGAGCAGATATACTACGTAGTAGGAAAACCATCCCCCTCAATAACTGTGCCGTAAGTGTAAGCTTTTATCGCTGTCGCAATTACTTAAAAAGCTGGAAACTTCATGTAATGTAGAATTTAATAGTAAACACAGAGAAAATCGTCAATTCAAAAATTTCAGATATCACCAGCTATATAACACATAACTAAAATCTTTATTTGTACGAGTAATAAAAAACGTAAGCTGAAATTTTTGAAAAAACTTGAAAATTCTTTTAATTTTTAGAGATTAATCCATTTTATTTATTGCAGAAAAAATGAAGCAGATTTAAATTAACTTGCATACAGGGGTTGTACGTGAGTACAGCTTTTACTCTGCTGTGAAAGATCTATGACGTATCTTGTAGGCACCATGGCTTACAGAAAACCATATAGAAAACAGTCACATAGCAACCATTATTAGGATGAGACTAGGACACGGTTGATATCCACACCATTTATGCGGCCTCCGAATAATAGAATCACGGACATACACCTCCGATCAAGATATCTCCGACCTTAACCACATCATGCTCTCCTGCTCGCGGTACCAACTACAACCTCAATTATCTGTTTCATATATTCTAATCTCTGTATTCCTCTACAGTTCTTACCTTCGACTGTTCCCTCCACTAACAAATTAACCAATCCAGGATGTCACAAAACATGACCTGCCAGCCTGTCTCTTCTTTCAGTAAGCTTCTTTCAAAAACTTCTTTCCTTACCCATCATTTCCAAAACTCGTTCATTTCTTTGTCTTTGTCTTTGTCTGTCCACTTAATTTTCAGCATTCTTCTGTAACACCACATTTCAAATTCTTCAATTTTCTTTCTTTCTGGTATTCCTATAGTCCAGGGTTCGCTACCATAAAGTGCTGTGGTCCACACATAAAGTTTTAAAAAGTTCTTTCTAAGTCTTAGATAAATATTTGAAACCAAAAAATTTCTCTTTTCCATGAATGCTGTTTTTGCTAGTGCTATTCCGCTTTTAACATCATCCTTACTTCGGCCATCAGATGTAATTTTGCTTCCCAAGTAGCAGAATTCACTTACTTCTCCTATTGCATCGGATCCTATTTTTATATTTATTTTACTGCGATCATTTCTGCCACATTTCATCACTTTTATCTTGCTTTGATTTATATTCAGTCCAACATCTTCCTTCGGCATTTTGTTCATTCCGTTCAGTAACTTCTCAATATCCTCAGCCCATTCTGCTAAAAAGACAATGTCATCAGCAAATCGTGGTACACTGATTTTTTCTTCTTGAACACTTATGCCACATGAAATTTTTTTTTTACTTGATTAATAGCGATGGAGTTCATGTCCAGGAATTAATTTACCTACACACCTGTTTCGAATTTGACGAGATTTTATTTTAGATTCTATTAAAGTTTGATCTAAATTGTTCAGAACAACCATCAATAATTTATCCCAGTCTTTGACTCTTTTTCCCCTCAAAAGAAAGTTTTCATACTAAATCCTTATGGTTATTTCTTACTCTTCACGTACTGCTCCTAATCCGTCTATCAAAATCCAATTACGCCGAATACTCATGATAAACTTCCAACACTCCTCATTCGCCCCCTCCTTAGGCTTCCCATGACTCCAACCTAGTTCCTTTATCTTCTCAGATACTGATTGTATTCTATAGCAGTTTCCGCATGCGAATACTTATAACTTCTGAATAAAATCCTCTCGGGTAACTAGCGGAGTCACCTGACAATGGCGGCAGAGTTTATGACTGCTGAAACGTCGTGTTTTATCGATGGGCTCACTGCGCTAGTTACCCGAGAAAATTTTATCCATAATCAACGCCGAGAAAACCTCCAGTCTTACATAATGCTCCTTTGGTACTCGTTATATGTGCACGGAGTCAATTTTTTTCAGGTTAAGTTTTTTCAGTGTGGTACAATCTTCATAGATGTCCAGATGAATGCAGTCTATCCATACTGCATCCCCCCCCCCCTCCAAAAAAAAAAAAAAATTCCTCAGTACGTCACGAAAGTATCCATTCACACTCAGGTATTTGACAACAATGGTGGTAACTTTTTACTATGAATTTATCAGAAACAGTTTTGACATACTGGACTTGTTTGTATAATGAAGTGGAAACTGTTGAGTTTGCAAAAGACAGTTATTTTCTGGCATAACGTATCTTGTCTGTCTTAAGACGGATATTTGAGCAAGGTACAACAAACCATGCCCAAAATGTTATTCTTCGCTATGTATATCCGAGATGGAAAAATCAGAATTTAAAAATATGTTTGACTGAAAATTAATGTGATAATTCAGCTGAGGTGGTTGCAACCAAGAACTAATTACTCTTAGCCTAAGATCCGGCTCCATGATTTCTACGTCCATCTGTTATTTGATTGAAATGCAATTTTTATCTATAATTATTAGTAGCAGAATACGATTCTGACGGGTTGCGTATAAAAATATGGCTGCAAGTATTTTTAATTAAAATTTAAAAAAAATATTCGTTAGCGCCTCGTACCGCCGGATGGTGTGGTGTGCTAACTCCCTCTCGCTCTTACATATCTTCAACAGCTGTCAATCCCTACTTGCGGCCACTTTCCACAGGAAACCCAAACTTTTTATGTTCTTTGAAATTAATGATAATTTATTTTTAAAAAATCAAGTGAACATAATTTTTAATTATTTTTTTTGAAAATTTAATTAAAAATACTTGCGGTCATATTTTGATAAGCAACCCGACAGAATTGTATTCTCCTCAGTGTTGCAAATTGAAAAAAATATTTTTTTCAGCTTTGTGAAAAAAAACCTAGCACCCTTGTCTTTTTTTTTCTCAATTTGTTTTTTTTTCAGAAAACAATAAATTAGATAAATTATAGTTTTATTTAAGGAACTTACATATTTTTTAAATCTTACTGAATGATATAATGTTTTACATAATGATTCATAAATATATCTATATAGGTAACATAATTTTATTCATCCTCTATGTCAGTACCACATTCACTAGTATCAATACTACCAACACTAGTTCGGTCGGTGTCGGAATTTTCTGTTTCTTCTTCTGTCTCCTCTATATCCATAACTTCAGAAGTAGTTTCATTTTCTTTTACTGGTTGTTCTTGTATTGTACACAAAAGATTTTGAGATTGCAATTTTAAATTGTGAGCAAAGTACACACTGTGCATAAAAACTGCGCGATAATTCTGTATTACGGTCTTTTAAGTTTAAATTTAAATCTATTATCATACAAAATAGGAGCTTTATTTCTTTTCAATCGTTGGTTTACACCAACGGTTGCAAGGAAATGATTCATAATTACTGACAATTTAATGAGTCAGTACCACTATACTCTGAGACTTTAACAAGTATACGAATATAAGGAAAGCACTATAAGTAATAAAAAGAGGCAAAAACCATATATAAATTTATAATTCCTAATTTTTGTAAAAGATTCATAGGCTTACAGATAAATTCTTAGGGCTAGCAGCACTAGTTCAAATAGAGAGTATCAATCCAAACAACGGGGAACAGGGATTCCTTCTCGCGCAACCAAGCCTCTTCGAGAAGTCCCCCTTCGTAAAAGAAAACTTCAGTCAATGTTGCCAATATTCTCGTAATTTTTTTTTTTACTGAACCAGAAAAATATAGTGGATTTAAAAATTAAGATAAGTACTTAGTATAAACTCTAAAACAGTTATATTAAACGATAACTGCCTTACAAATTTGAGATTTAGTAGTTGTGAAAAAAAACGTGTCCCAGAAAAACATGTTTTTCTTCCATAGTTTTTTTTTCAAGCCAGAAAAAAAAACCTTTTTTTTTGCAACACTAATTCTGCTGCTAATAATTATACATAAAAATTGGATTTCAGTCAAATAACATATGGACGGTAGAAGTCATGCAGCCGGATCTTGGACTATTAGACCGATACTTGTGATGGCTCACTCATACTGAGAGGCTGACGACAGGCTCGGGTCGCTCGGGCGTGTTGTACAGACTGGGACCTATCGCCTTCGGCCGCAGTGTCGCCGCCTGCTGGCCACTCCAGGAAGGTGCGCGTGTCGGTGTGGAGTGGCATGGCGGAATGGTCGAGGCGCTCCAACTCCACCAGGACCAGGAAGTCCCTGCCGTCCATAGTCAGCAGGCGGTGGTTCGCCATGTCCAGATCCCACTGGCAACACAACAACACCAATCACAAACAGACGACATCGTTAAGAGTCAGCTATGTCCTTCAGCTGATGACTGATGGCTGCCTTATAAGGAGCTGCTCCTCCTTTCTTGGAAAATTCCACTCAAATGATTTCTCCCTGTCTTATCCAGCGATTACTTTACTGTTCTCTATGGATGACTGTGACGTGTCTGTGTTCAGTGTAGTATGTTGATAGGCAACTCGTTGATTAACCAGTTCGTCCTGTCGTCACTTTACGATGATTTCCTTTAAATTACTTCCACAGGTTGCTGTCTTTGGTCGCCAGAAGATTTTACCTTTCCCCAAAGGTTACTGATTACTACTGTCCGTGACTGAATTAAATAGTTCTACCAAAAGACTACAATGACGAACGCTTTTTTCAATTAATATTTATTTCTCCGTGTTTCTGTAAGATAATATAAGGCATCAGACTTCACCAAAAACACTAAAGCACAAACATACAAATATTCCAGTGATTAAACTCACTATGAACTAGGGATGGTGATTCTTTCCGAAACGATCGATTCTTGAACCGATTCGAATCGAAATTTGATAAATTGATTCACAAAAAATCGAGGTCTAAAAGATCGATTTTCTGAAAATCGATCTTTTTTCGAATTGGTTTTCGTGTTCGTATTTTCAATATAATTCCAATCATGGAAATAAAAAGGAACATAATAATAATCGATCTTTTATCTTTTTAAACTAATTAAAGTTTTTTGTACAACTAAATCAAAGTATCAGGTATACAATAAGACATTTATCTCACAAATTTGTTAGTTACATAAACCAGTTTCAAAATGATATAGTGTACAGTTTCCAGTGCTTAATGTCCATGCTTTTCAGGAACAACGGTTTGTCCAGTTTGCTATGATCCAAGCGGTTCCGCTCATCACTTGTGATGTTACCGGCAAAAAAAAAGGTGCTCGCAAGTTACTGATGATCCCACTATACAGATATACTTCTTGGCTGTTCAGTAAACGTAATGACAAAATGTTTTTTTTTTTTTTTTTTTTTTTTTTTTTTTTTTTTTTTTTTTAGTAAAGTAAAGGATCATATTTCAGGTGCTCAATAAATTTTAAATTCTTCGATTAAACCCTGACTTTCATGTACAAGTGAATAACATGTAGAAAGTGCTTTTTCACATTCGATTTTCACGGGTGAAATATCGATTCAGTACTAGGAATCGATTTAAAAAATCGATTTTTTGTTCCAAAAGACCGATTTATCGATTAATCGATCGCGGATCGCCATCCTTACTATGAACCTGCCGCTCCTTTATATAACACAGAGACAGCTGACCGATGTTTCTCAAATGGCGATAATGCAGCCAACAATCAAACCCACATTAAAACAATCATGAGTAATACAAAATCATTCACAATCTTCATGAAACAAATGAAAAGATATTTGCCACAAAATTATCACACTAAACCAGTCGAAACAGTTGAAAATTGTCCTTCAGACATAGTAGCTCACCTCAGCACCTACAATTACAAACTTTTAATTAACGTTTCATAGAAAATGCTATCCTTGATCGTATTACATATCATTCACACAGTTTCTCCTCATAAAAAAATTTATTTACCCAAATTCGCAATTAATTACACGAAAAATATACAAAACCACAATTAATCGACTCCCAGCTTACTATGAACAGTTCTTAAAATAACATCTCATAAAAGAGCTGGGTCTGAGGGGTGTTATACTGTTAATCGCGTTGCGAATGAGTGAAAGATGAAGGATCGGAGAGGATGAAACGAGGTGCTGGCCTATTCAGGCCTACTCTGCCGAAGGACACAGGGCAGGCCGCCGAGCTTAACGTCCCTCCAACGGTGAATCCCCATCAACAGTGTCGCATGCCGTCATTCTATACGCTCTGCGGAGAGGTTTGGAATTGAACCCGTGACTTTGTGGCACAATCCGGTGATAAGGTATTGTGCATCACCCTTCCAGGACTCAAACCAGCTCCTAGTGAACTACGTTCTCTAGGGCCTCGTTTAATACGGCATCGAAATTTTTCACAAATCTAGAATTTTGTTCGTATTTGACCTTGAATAAACAAAGAAATCAACTATGCCAGTACAACTGTAAGAGGTTATGTTAAGAAGAAGGGGAAGCGTCGCAAAAATAAACCATACACAACACACTTTAACAAAGTGCAAACCTACTATCCTAGGTAACATTCAAAAAAAGTAATACAAATAGACGAGTATTGAACATATCGAAGTTAAATTTCAATTTGAATACAAGTACGTAAGAAATCAGTTACTGAAAACATGAGTAAAGCTGAAATCTTTTGAATTAATTATGATAATATTACGCAGTCATTCGTCTTACCCAGTGTTTTACTACCTTCTTTCGCAACTCTATTTGCTATAAATTATAATAATGTACGAGGGTGAGTCAAATGAAAAAATCAAATATTTTTTTAAAAATATTATTTACTGTGCAGAAGTGGTAGAAAGCTGTATCAGTTTTCAACATAATGTCCCCCACGCTCAATGCAAGTCCTCTATGGCTTACAAAGTGCATAAATTCCTTTAGAAAAAAATTCTTTTGGTAGTCCGCGCAACCACTCATGCACTGCGTTGCGTACCTCTTCATCAGAACGGAACTTCTTTCCTCCCATTGCTTATTTGAGTGGTCCAAACATATGGAAATCACTTGGGCCAAGGTCTGGTGAGTATGGTGGATGAGGAAGACACTCACAATGCAGGTCTGTGATTGTTGCAACTGTTGTACGGGCAGTGTGGGGCCTTGCATTGTCATGTTGCAAAAGGACACCTGATGACAGCAATCCACGTCGCTTTGATTTGATTGCAGGCCGAAGATGATTTTTTAGGAGATCTGTGTATGATGCACTGGTGACAGTGGTCCCTCTAGTCATGTAATGCTTCAAAATGACGCCTTTTTCATCCCAAAAGAGAGTCAGCTTATCATTCCCTGCTGATAGTTCTGTTCGAAACTTCTTTGGTTTTGGTGATGAGGAATGGCGCCATTCCTTGCTCGCTCTCTTCGTTTCCGGTTGGTGGAAGTGAACCCAGGTTTCGTCCCCAGTAACGATTCTTGCAAGGAAGGCATCACCTTCACGTTCAATGCGCCGAAGAAGTTCTTCACAAGCATCAACACGTCGTTCTCTCATTTCAGGAGTCAGCTGCTGTGGCACCCATCTTGCAGACACTTTGTGTAACTGGAGCACATCATGCACAATGTGGTGTGCTGAACCATGACTAATCTTTAAATATGCTGCAATGTAATTCAGTGTCACTCGGCGGTTTTCTATCACTATGGCATCAACTGCTGCAATGTTCTGTGGCGTCACAACTCGTTGTGCCTGACCTGGACGAGGAGCATCTGCCACTGAAGTCACACCATTTGCGAACTTCCTACTCCATTCGTAGACTTGCTGCTGTAACAAACATGTATCACCGTACTGAACCTTCATTCTTCGATGAATTTCAATAGGTTTCACACCTTCACTACTCAAAAACCGAATAACAGAACGCTGTTATTCCCTGGTGCAAGTCTCAAGTGTGGCAGCCATCTTTATACTGATACTGCGACGGTATTTGTGCATCTGAACTATGGTGCCACCTACAGGCCATTCTGCACGCTGCTTGTAGCACGCTTACCAACTTACAGGATAACGGCACGAAATTTCGATTTTTTATTACAAATTTAAGGTTTTCATTTGACTCACCCTCGTAGTTACCAAAGCGGTTGATTCGTACCTGGTTCTTTAGGAATTCCTCAGAGAGCACCATGATCGTCTTCCAGCTGTGCTCTATTGAGAAGGAGAAGTTGTTTATAATCACGCTGCCGAGAGTGAATTCTCTGTCCAGCAGGCAGAGGCGGTAGTGATGAGGGTCTCCCTCCAGCGTCCGATCACCCACGATATCTCAGACCCACTGGCGGAAAACAAAACACAGTCAGTTTCTCTCTCGACTTGTCCGCTGGAGGAATTCAATTAGTTCGCTGGAATCTTAACTTCCTCTAATAATTTTTGGAGAATAATGTTCACTATGGGGACTTGGGACTTTTCCAACTGGAAATGGTAACAATAGCAATTTTTTAAAATCTGTGCTTGTAATTTGACTCTGATATTGGGTATGAATTTTGCAATTCCAATTGCAGAAAACAAAGTGGTTCATAACCAGAGAGAAAATAATCTTAAAGAACTAACAGCAAAAGACTTTAAATACTGAAGGACTCATCAAAAAGTTTTTGCCAGAAAGACTGTAGAGTACAGCGAGAAGTTAACTTACATTTCTGGGAAGAAAACGAGAGTCCATTCAGGTAATGGAATTATTAGATGTAAATGTAGTATGAACATCGTTAAAGCTACCACAAAATTGTTGTTTCAAGAAATCATCTGAAACTGCAGTCTCAATTTTTTATGAATAATTTTCACGCCAATGCAATTGAATATGTTGTTTTTATTTTCCTTACGCGTTTCACTTCATTCCCTGAAGCATCTAAAGCGGTTCTGTATTTTACATGTTCACATTGGCTTGTAATTGTATCGTGTATCAGCATCATTTGTATCTGTAATAACAATGTTTTGCATTACAGGTACTTGTTGAATCTTTATAAGCAAATTCCTGTCTCTTTCACTGCACTATAGATATTGATTTCTGATGGTTTACATCAATATATAGTGACACGAAATTACTTATAAAGATTCAACAAATACCTGTAATGCAAAATATTGTTATTACAGATACAAATGATGCTAAACACGGCACAATTACAAGCCAATGTGAGCATGTAAAAATACAGAACCGCTGAAGATGCTTCAGAGAATGAAGTGAAACGCGTACGGAAAATAAAAACAACATATTCAATTACATTGGCGTGAAAATTATTCATAAACAATTGATCCTACCGCAATTGAGGAAAATGGCCCACAATATCCAGGTGAAACTGTAGTGTCCCAATTTTACAGTATTGAATGCCATACTAGAGAATTAGAGAAGAAAAAAGTGCTTATTATTTTACTAAGCACTGTATTAAAGAAACGATATTGTGAAATTAATTATAGTAAACGTTCTTATATGGAATCACAGATTTAATTTCTATTTCTAACTACTTACAATAGAAATTTCTTGAAATTTGTAAGAAAATCGATTCTACAAAACTATTTGATAAGAAAGAAAAGGAAGAATGTTCACGAAATGTGTTAAAACTAGTGAACAGCTAAGATACAGAAAGCGTCTCAGTACAGACCACAGTTCGCATTGCCGACTGTTACCGAGTTTAAGTAGAGAAGTAAAAACGCAGTTTGACCACCAAACTTGTATTTTATATTAGTAAAAGGAAAGAACTTATAAAAGATTTATTTAAAGAATTTTCAGCCACGTTCACAATAGCGGATCCGAGTAGTAAAGAAACAAATGATCGCAATAAGAGAAGATATAATACATAGAAACTTTCAGAAGACTGATACGAAATTTTAAAGGGTTTCAGGAGAAGAAATAGAAAATCTGGACCCAAGAAAGGAAGAAACAGCAGAGTGAAAGGATGAAGAACTATTGGAATTGAAGAAAAGAGGCATCGAAATAAAAGCACAGGATTTCTTTTAGTGATCCTAAGATGGCCATAATCGAAGAGAAGAATGAAAAGGAAAAAAATAAAGGTGACTATTACAACATTGTTTTTATAGCGGTAGGACATCAATAGAGTTTGAAACTATTGTGGTTATGATGTGTATAATAACAGTAAATATGATCTGCAGGTAAGACCACACGCAAGTAGCGGAGTGTGTTGGCAAAAATCCCATTCACCCGCCACCCCATGACAGCTCAAGCACTTCCCCCTCGAAACACAATGGCCAAGGTCGCGATACGTACATTGTCCCGGAAGGGCCTAGATCAGAGAGAACTGCTTCAGAAAATAGTTTTCTTGTAGTTACATGTAATAAGTAAAATTACAGAGACCTTTATGGTACAAATAATATCGCATCCGAAATACAGTGAAATAATTTAAAATTGCAGGACGGCACAAGTAAATGTCAGTATGAAAACTGGGTAAAGAAATGATACTGACAGCTACAGGTATGTACTAAATAGTGAGCTTGTCTCTGTATTTAATACTTCCAAGTCCTTTCAGACTCAACAGAACTTCATCAAATTTTTCAAACTCTTAGCTCCAAATAGAGTATCAACGTTTTTTAAAAAAAATCGCTACTCTCCCTAAAAATTTGATTAGTTTAGACACGGAGCGATACATTTAAATCGACCTAAAGGGTTCCAAAAATACCAGAGTCTAGAAATAGAATAGATAGAGGGATCTTTTACCTCAGAAACAATTATTTTTTTTGTCATTTGACGACTGGGGACGAAGTAGTTATTTACCTACTTGAACCTTTCTATCAGATGACAAGTGTTATAGACCGACCTGTGGTTTTACCTAAAACGTGGCTACCGGTCAAGTGAATAGCTGGAGTGTGATTGTAGTAACATCATAAGAATTAGTTTAATTAAGTTGTAAATATACTGAAACAGATAAAAAAAAATATCTTATGGCTTTGCGCCTCGTCGACGTCGAGGTCATTAGAGGCGGGATGGGACTGGGAACAAGGAACGGGAAGGAATTCGGCCATGGCCTTTCTGAAGGAAGCATCCCGGCATTCGCCTGAAGTGATTTGGGGAAACCATGGGAAATCCAAATCTGGATGCCCGGCCTGGGATTCGAACCGGCGTCCTCCCGAATGCGAGGCCAGAGCGTTAACCACTCACCCACCACGCTCGGTAAGCCCATAAAGCAACAAAAGGAAAAGTTGGAGTGGGTATAAGATAGTAGGAATCTCTTCGACAGGTAGTGATGCGACGGACCTGTAGCAGATGAAAGCGTCGTAGACGTATTTCTGGCGGTCCTCCTCGCGATACCTCTTGGCTCTCCTCCTCATCTCGACCAGGTGCAGCAGGTAGATGACCTCGAACCTGAAGCGATACGCCACGACGGCGACAACCACAACAAGCGCAGCGGTGAACCCCAGCGGCCCGCCGACCCCCTGCGTCAGACTGACGGGCTGTCGACACCTGGAGTCGTCGAAGCCGCCTGCCACCACTGGCGAGCCGCGCAGGACTCCAGGCGCCGAGCAGAGCAGCGGAGTGTCGAGGCCCAGCGACAGCACTCCAGTCCCCCGCTCTGAGGACCTCAGTGAGCGCTGGAACGCTGGAGTCTCGCAGGAGGCGCAGTCCAGCGGGTTGGCTCCCAGGTCCACCCAGTCCACAGCGGACAGCGAGTCGCGCATCACCCGAGTTCAGCGACAGGTTCACCGAGACGTTGTGCTGTGTTCGAGCAGGGGATACACCTGCTCGAACACAGCACAACGTAACATGGAGTAAACGTGAAGTCCTGGTCAGTCACTAATGGAGATGTTGACGACAGACGTATTTCAGGACGACAGCAAACAAATTTTACTGCCAGAAATAATCATCACTAGGAAAGACCGCGAACATAGGAGAAAACAGGGCCATAACCAATTTTTTCCTATACTCCTTTCTTCCAGAAGCTACAAGGGGTGATCAAATGGAAAGGTACGAAACGACGTAAAAACGTAACAGTCAAATATTTGCATATTCCGAAATGGGAGAACGTAGTGAGACATCTCGGGATGCGATTGGAGTCTCTGACTGGGATCGGAGCATGCACGGGCGCCCGCATGCGCAGTAGAGAGCAGAGGCTCTTATCAAAAGCGGCGTCCGAATGATGCGGCAGTCCGTATGAGGACAGGATGCCGTACAGGTGGGGGATGTGTACTGTGAGACACTCCGACGCCTACGCAGGTCCATCAAGAACAAAAGACCGGGGCAGCTCACGGAGGGTGTGGTTCTACTCCATGATAACTCGCGTCCACACGTCTCCAGAGTCACACACATGGAACTGGCCAGGTTCAAGTGGGAGACGTTGGACCATCCGTCCTACAGTCCGGACATGTCGCCCTAAGATTTACATGTGTTTGGTCCACTGAAGAAACACCTGAAAGGGAAGCTCTTCAAGTCGGACGACGTACTCAACGACGCTGCGAAGGACTGGGTCTCGTCACGGCCACAGGAATTCTGGGAACAAGGAATCCTGCGGCTTGTTCATCAGTGGGATCGTTGTGCTCAGGCCCATGGTGTATATTTTGAATAAAGTTTACATTTGTACCCACCGTGTCGTTTCGTACCTTTTCATTTGATCACCCCTTGTGCTAGGGAATGGAATGGAAAGGATATATCGAGCGAGATGACTTCGGATAAAAAAATAGTGAGAAATAGCTCCGGCCATCCCGATCTGGGTTTTTCATGATTTTCCTCGATCTCTGCAGGTGAAAGTCGGTATGGTCCCTCGAAATAGCTCGTGGGCGCCTCTTACCATATCCCGTAATTCTCTTCTGAGGAATAAACGATTTCTCATTATGATAGGTGTAACCCACACTCGTCACCCTCTTTCAGTGAATTCATGAAGTATTAGAAAAAGCATAATTTTTTACCAAAAGATACCGAGCGAATTCTTGCTACCTGTGTCAGATTTTGTCAAAAGTTTAATCCACGATTCAAGTAAAAAAAACGGCCATTATTTATAACCATGCAGTTCCACTATCGTGTTTGTGTTCCTCGAGAAATGTAAATATTTACGAAATAAACTTAAAACTTAACTTAGTCCACAACCCGATGGTTGTTTACGAAATAACCCACACTAAAGTTGAGGTTTAGAGCGCAGCCATAAGTGTTGGTGACAATTTACAGGTTGCGGGGATTTTTTAAACACTAATTTAGTCAGCAGGAAACCTGAAGAAACATTAATCGCATTTCTAAATACTAAACAATAAAATTTAATTTGGTGAATAAATACATAAATATCTTGGAATACCATATCAAAACCGCCATAAAATTGTGAAATATTGTATAAACTAACGACAGCAGGCATTAAAATATATAAAAATGATAGGCATTCTATTAACTATAGAGCCTATAAAAGGAATATCATTAAATTCTGGATATAAGTGACAAAAAATGAAACAATAAACTCTTAAATAAAGTATCAGTAAATAAATGAAAAATGTTAAATTATAATAATCCACAGTTAAAATTCTTATTGTTAACCCAAGCTGATGTATAGTAGATAAAGCAATAATTCTCTTTAATTCCTATCGAAAATAAGCCCCCAATCCAGGTATACAGCTGAAACTCAATATTCAGTTCCTTTTTTGTACTACGACATCCCATAATAAAAATTTCTCCGTTCGTCTCTATTGCTCCAAAGATACTGCTCTTCTTCATTTGTCTTTGTCTTGCCAACATCTGAGAACCTTAACACTTAATAAAATGCAAGATTAACATTTTAAGGGGAGTCAAGCTCGCTGCCTCAAAGTTAATTCCTTCCCGTTCCCCGGCCTTAGCCCTTCTCCACGTCTAATGACCTCATGAACAAGGCGTAAAGCATGAAAAGAATGAAATTTCATGCTGTTTAGAGATAAAACGTAAAAGTTTTAAAATATCATTGGAAATCCTCAGACACTTACATAGTTCATAAATGGTAGCGACGAAATAATATAAGAATGTGTTATCAGTATGATAAGAGGACGACTCAGCAGAGAGTGGTTTGAAAGGCTTAAGAGTATGACACTGAATGGCACTTAGATAATAGGTAACGCGACATAATATATATTTTTTTAATTGAGAATCGGTAAATAAATTTTTGCCTTTAGACATTGCTAGTCGTAAGTTGTTCAGAGTTAGCTGTGGTCAACCACCGGACGTAGTTCAGATAACGCGCAGCGCAAGACGTTAGAATTACGATTCAGTGGTTTGTACAGTGGAAAGTTCCGTACCAACTGTAGGCTGAAGTCCCAGCCATAGCTGTATGAGTTGGTGGTGGAAGAAGTATAGTGTGACGTCAAGCAGTTACGTTATTCTCATTGGCCCAAATCCTATGGTGTAACTCTAATGACGCTTCACGTTAATAAAAATATGCGCGCCATAATCGTTCTTCATTTTACAAGCAGCACGGCAGTAAAGACGTAATCGCTAATTACAGGTAAGGCGCGCGATTGCCTCAGTTATGTCTCCAATTCAGTTAGTTTGTCTCTAAAACGTTTGGTCTTTGTCGTAGATATTTCTAAAGTGTTCGATTTTGCCTTCAAGATACTTAGTTTGTCACAAGTCGCTCGAATTTGCCTTCAGTGTAACTTTAGCTTGGCTAAAATAATTTCTGAAAAAAACTGGACAGGGCTCAACATAGGGCCGTGAGATTATGCCTAGGAGCAATGAGGTCTAGTCCAACCAATGCTTTTCTGATAGAAGCAACAGAAATGCCTCTTTCTATACGCCGGGAACTTCTTACAAACAAATACCTCATCCCGCATCTTCGCTATAAAGGAACATCCTTTACTAAAGAACCTGTCAGTAGTGAACAGAAGACTCACAGAGAACGGATCACCGCCAGTGAGAAGAGTGCCCCTTCTATCAAAAGCATACAAGGAATACGAAAAAATTAAACCACTCGTATTAAAAAGCCGCACCATTCCATGCTTCCTGTATCCATAAGAACTTCAAATTTTGAAACTACATATATATTATCTGCCAGAAAATGTCATCCGGAGTAACATCAATACAGCAATTTCACACTTTTTGAACAAAACTTGGCCCAACTACATTCATATTTACAGCGACGGCTCTAAAACTACGGAAGGAGTAGGATACGCCTATTATTGCTCACATACTAACGAGTTCGGACAAACACTATTACCTGCAGAGACGTCAATTTAGACAGCGGAAACTATAGACATGTGCGCAGCCATTAAGTACGGGCTAGACAAGCACTTTCCAAGAATCTTAATACTTACTGACGCTAAGAGCGGTCAACCAGAAATTACAGAACCCAGTATGGAGTAACAAAACGCACCAATACATTTATGAAATAATCAAATTAGTTTCAGAAGTTTCTTCATATGGCATACAAGTACACATTCTCTGGATCAAAGGTCATATAGAAATACTGCACAATGAAATCGTCGACCAGCTAGCGAAACATGGTATCAACGAAGGGCACTTTGCAGGCATCCAGCTACCCTGGAGGGATTTCATCCCACTAGTCTCTAGGAAGGCATACCTCAATTGGAATGAAGAATGGTCCCGGAAGCAGCTACTCAGAGGAAGACACTATGCAGCAGTACAGCCTACAATACCCAAGACACCGTGGTCCGCAGAGCACAATATAGCGAGAAGACACGTAACAACCATAATTAGGATGAGACTAGGACACGGTTGCTACCCACACCACTTATGCCGCCCCCATATGCACTTTCGACCAAGAGATCTCCGACCTCAATCACATCATGCTCTCCTGCTCGCGGTTCCAGTCACAACGCAAGCGTTTCTACAGGCGCCTAGCACAGCTTTCCGTCAAATTTCCAGCAAGCGTTACCACCATTCTACAATCAAGAAATGTGTAGATCTACAAGGCAATCGTTCGCTTCCTTCAAGACACGGAAATCAAGATTTGAAGCCTCCTATACGTTGTAACAAGACAACAATAAATACGATACGTTAATGTTGAATGCTGGCTAAATGGTTTCAGACCAAAGACCAAATAAAAAAAAAATAATAATAAACTTTAGCTTGCTTGAAGATGCTTCCCACTTGTATTTGCTAGTGTACGTGGCCGCCAACTGTAAGGTTTAATCGTCGTTATTGTGTTAGTTATTGGTAGTGTATTCTGTAATGGTGTGCGGCCCCAGTTGTTGTTTGTTCGAGAAGTAATACGTAATTGAGCATAGCAAGCATTCCATGGAAGATAGTTTGTTATGGTGCATCAACCATCTGAGCAGTTAGCTTTCTTTTTTTTTTGCTTGTGGGTTTTTGCCTCGTCGACGTTGAGGTTATTAGAGACGGGAAAGGACTAGGACAATGAATTGGAAGGAATTAGACCAAGGACTTTTAAAGGAAGGATCCCGGCATTCGCCTGATCTGGGTAAACCATGTTCATTTCTTTCGGTGCTACAGTGCCGCAATGGTTTGTTTCGGTTTGTCAAATTTCTGTAGACTAATGAAATACAAGTCCAAGCGGCGTTCTGGCTTCGTATTCGGGAGGATGCGGGTTCGAATCACCGTCTGGGCATCCAGATTTGGGTTTTCCATGCTTTCCCCAAATCATTCCAGGAGAATTCTGGGATGCTTCCTTCAAAAAGGCAATGGCTGAATTCCTTCCCGTTCCTTGTCCCCAGTCCCATCCCGCCTCTAATTACCTTAGCCGTCGTCGAGGTGTAAAGCCATAAGTAAAAAAAAATTAAAAAAATCACGTGCTCAGAAACGCAAGAGTATTGTCATATGTAAAGTAAAATTTTGGACATAAGTATTTCATTGAATCTACTGTGGAATGTGAGATACCTACCGAATCCGGTGGCCCCAGCATTGCTGGTCGGTGACTACATGGCCCACACTCGTGTTGCGGTTGAGCTCGTCAACACATGTAGACACTAGCGGAGTCCTGTAGAATCTGAGGAACTTTACAAGGCTTACGCAGTAATGATACGCAGCTTTGTCGCTTTGTTCTTCTCCTCTCTGGAGTTCATAGAAGTAGGATATTCCATCAGGTCTAGAATTTTTAAATGTGAGCTTCAGGAGGTCATCGTAGTGCATGTCGATCACGTTACCAAACTGCCTCGCGTCGCTGATGCCGCACTTGGCTGAGGCAGACGCGAGGCAGAAAAGAAACAACAGCACACAGGTGGACACCACCTTCTTCATGCGGGAAACAACTGTGAACGCTGCCGGAGGAAGGAAGAGCCTTGCGGTCGGCGGTTTCGCAAATGCAGCAGCTACGCTTAGGCCCGGGGCCCACGTCCGGTATTTCACGCAGAGGTGCCGCAGTTGCGGCGTGGACTACACGGGAACATATACGGCTATACACGCACTTGCGGCGACCTACGTCCACCCTGCGGTCGTTCTTCCAAGTTCTCGCCCCCCACGCCGCAGCGGCGCCGCACACGCAACTCCGGTCTGCTGTTAAGGTGGCCATACACGATCGCTCCATCCGCCCAAATGGAGCGATGTCACTCCACTATCGCGTCGTGTGTGGGGAAACTGATGTGGATGACGTGGAGTGACAGGATTATTTGGATATCCGGTCAGTCCAATATCCATCAGTTTCGTCCATCATGCCATCAAGACAAATGACGGTGTCTGGGGAAAACCACGTGGAGCGACACCAAGCCATCACTCCAGTCGGCTCGTGTATGGCGAAACCGCGGTCCAAACTCTTCTCATTCAGTCACCGACCACCGAGCAGACAACATCGGTCCTTGAGTGGACTATGCACCACTACACCATTTCTTTTTTATTTTGAATCTGTTATCGAAATATTTGTTTTGCTACTAATAGAATTGAAAATAAAACAGTTTTAAATATTATTAAGTATTAGAACGATTATTTTCTTTTTTTACTTTTTTTACTTAAAATAATATCATCTCAATACGGTAACACTTTGTGCTGGAGATTATTGAGAAGAATAAAGATTTACCATGCTTGTAGGATCTCTAATCCTGACTACCATGACAAAATATAAATAAATGTGGCAATAGATCAATTGCTAATATTATTTAAAAATAAAGAGATAATCACCAACAGAGAAATCGTGTTGAAAAAGAAAAAGAGAAGAGAGAAAAAAAGATAATTCTTTGCTGTTTTCTTTTTAAAAATAGTATGGTTAGATTAATTTTATATGAGCCTGCTTGTTTAAATATGTTGTTTTACAATATGTGACGTACCTGTCACTATTTTCGGCCTGCTAAAATACTTAAATCTGTTTTATAATCATTTTGTAGTATTTTTAAAAGTTTTCGTAATATCACAGAGCTTATTTTTCATAATTTCGCACTTTTTTTTTTGGACTTTTATTTAATTTTCAGCATTTGTATTCAGTATTCTATAGTTTGAATATCCTTTAAACCTAATTCAGACTCATTTTATTTTGTTACTTGGCACAACTAGATTGTTATATAACAAATCGTCAACCTATTGTTGTTTGCTTTGCCTCCTTTTACATTGTCGTGGCTGACTGGAATGATGGTGTATGTACTACGCTTTTGGATGTCATCCATACGGATGACATCCAAATGGAGCGATCGTGTATGGCCACCTTTAGGGACATCGTTTCCAATGGAGCGGTGCACCCGTCCGGCAGAAAACCCATGTGCGGCAAGCATGGTGGACGTTTTAATTTAATTTAACTGCAATGGAGCGGACGCTGTGGTGGCAATCTCCCTACACACCCATTTTTCCCCCTTTCTTGTACCCACCTACTTTTCCCTCTACAAATTTCAATTTTAAATTCTTTCATCGTTTTTGGTAAATTATTCATCATATCCCTTGGTAACTTATCCCAGTACCTGACCCCCTTACCTACCAAAGAAAATCTTGTGTTAGTAAAATATATGCTATTTATTGTAAATTCAATTTTAAATAAAGTGTTTTACGATATAGTTTTTATATGAACATCAATATAAAATGTCTGTTAAATTGCTGTCGATTAAGCAAAAGTTCTTAAATTTCTGTGTGCAGGTACGCTATCAATATGGGAAACAAAATAATCTGCCAACGCGTTTCTTACTTAGGTAAGCCTATACCTGCTTAATAGTTCCTCTTGTCGGTCTCGAGGCGTCCTTTTCGATATCGACGAAACCTCTACACTCATTGCATCTTGAATGTTGTATCCTATCTCTAGTTCTTACAAAATTGTGAAGAGAACAACAAGTCTTTATCAATAGTATTAATAAATCTAATTTGTGCATTAATTACTTCGTGAATAATTTTCGATTTATTCGAGAAGTATTCCAAATGCACTTTCGACAGTTTTTCCGGGTCCGTGACATTCTATAATTGACTTTTTTTTGTCTCACAAATTTTTACCTCTGTAAAGGCTTTAGTATACTTGTTGAAAGGAAAACACCAACAGAAGAGAAAGGCATTTTTACATTCAGCTGACCGGGAGATATTGACCTCTTGTTTTCAAGCTTATGAAAAGAAGTTCTGTAGAATACAGTATTGTCTGATTCGTTTCAGAAAGTCCAGAATCAATGTAACTTGTAATATGAGTCCACAATAGCTAGGAACACTAATAAATAATAATTCTTATAATTATAAAAGAAAGAACTACCCATCCATGGCTTTTTAATTCGTAGATGCTTGCCATCAATGGCTTCTAAGCAATTTTTTAAAAAAGTGCACTAAATTACGATGGACGATGTTCCCCCTCCATGGGTACTCTCTCGAGAAGATGAAGGACCGTCCATAAACTACGTGGCTCGGTCTAGGGGGGAAGGGGGAAAGCTACGCTGGGCTACGTGGGGGAAGGGGAGAGGAGGATTCCAAGCCAGGCCATGTACCTTTTCATTCATGTTATTTGTCTCAGTTAAAATGATGTTCAGAACACACAACAGCATGTAAATATTTATTTCCATCATTTAATTATCTCCGTATGTAATTTACGATAGTCTGACAAGAGAAAAACAGTACAAAATGTCTTCTGGAATCAGCAGGGTGTCGCGGTTATGCTCGTGGCTCGGTGACAATACTTACTGTGAACCTTAAAGTGTCTGCGCTCTCACATGTTTCTGATTATTTTTCTGACGGTCGCCAACCAACGTTAAGTTGGTAAATCAAATGAAAATGCTCTTTCTTATTTGAAACACATGCATTTAATAGTTAATAGTATAATCTCGCTCCAACTCCCAACCTTTATGAAAGTTCGCTATCGGTACTTCGATCCTTTAAGATTACAGGTAATGTTTCCGATAAATTTAGACTGAAACACGCACTCTTCTCATTCATACATTAACACCCTTACTAGTTCTTAGACCATACTCATGGCCCACCACGAAAACGATTCATAAAGATTCTGCAAATACTTTTTTCATTACTAAAGTTTCTTCATATCACCGAAGAAAACACCTACTACGAGATTAATGCTTCATCATAATGACTGAGCGTGATCATGCGATCTCGTGGAGTTAACAGACTGTTCACTTTCCCGACGGACTCGCCGCCTCAGCGACCAACTGACTGCCCGGAAGCCTAGGTGCAACTTTATTCTACTGCACCATGCTCCCGAATTTGGGGTTTATACCCCCGCCCCCACAGACTCGGCGGATGCTGACGTCACTAGACGACGACCATTTTCAACCGCCACTATTTAAAACTTCTGAAATTATTCGTATGTGTTTTATTGCAAATGTGCATGACATTCATAGTAAGTGTGTTCAGTATATTGTGTGAAATGAGAGATGAACAAAAACGGGGCGGGGAAGGTGGGGGTGAAACCCAATGCCGGCCCATTCAGGCCTACTCTTCCGAAAGATACCGAGTGGGCCGTCAGGCTTTTAAGTCTCCTTCCGGCAGAGGAATCACCATCATATGCCCTCACTCCATACGCACTGCGGAGAAGTTTGGGATTCAACCCAGGACTTTGGTGACAGCACCTCTCCCCTGCCGGCCAAGTCTTCCTCCACGAGCACTCGGACCAGCTGACTGCTTGTCAGTAGCTATCAGAGCCAACGGGGGGGGGGGGGGCTTGTGTTATGTTGATCATGTTCATGTTTAATAAACCTGAAAATTTCAGTTTTGGCCACTGGCTATTACTCCCTACCTGCAATGGTAAGGTGGCTTTTAAATGAGGAAACTTTAGATGAACTTTACATTTATTGAGACACATGTCGGGCTCTTCACCGAAATTAGTCAAGGCACAAAAAACTGGTGTAGAAATTTTAAGCTTTACGACAGAGTGACGTTTTATTTATCAACAGAAAAAAAATCTAGACCCATACAAAAACGCCGCTACACGTTTCCAGAACGCCAAACAATGGCTCAAATACTAGGGTATAATTAGTAGTACTTTCAACTAAATAAAACATTACATTTTCATTGTAAAGATAATATTTAATTACAGTATTTATAAATACTTAAAAGTAAATATACTTCCCATACAGCTTCAATGTATTGCTCTAAATAAGCTATTCAAGTTAAATAAATAAAATAAAAAAATCAATATTCATGTAGTAAAAAATAATAAATATGTTTTATAATTTAAATCGTATCAGCCTTGTAAATAAGATAATATATAAATTATATAAACCCTTCCACCAATTTTCTCATTTCACCCATGGTCAAAACTTTTTAAAATTTTATAACCATAATTAATGGTAATAATCTTACAAAATTAGTAGATAAAAAAGGCATGATGCATAATACTAGGGTATTATTAGTAGTACTTTCAACTATATGATGATACTATTAAATGACAAAGTAAACAGTTGGAAGAATTTTCAGATTACTCACTATCTTCCGGGCTCCGATAATGAGCGGTGACTCTCGGGCCTGGAATTCGGGAAGGCGCCTGTTCAAATCCCCTTCCGACCATCCAGAATTCGGTTTTCCATGGTTTTCGGAAATCACGCCAGGCGGTTGCGAACCAGCGACCGTAATCCTTTCACATATCATCTCCCTCCTCTCATGGTCTCTGTGTCGACGAGGAGTAAAGCCAGAAAAAAATAATATTGTTCAGAGTATATTAAACAATTTATAATGATCGTAAAAAGTCGACATAAGGCGGCTGGCATAACGTCTGTCGTTGAATTAAAGTTGTTGGTATTAAAACCAATTGAATACTCCTGCAAAGTCTCATACACTCAGAAACATTTCACATAGTATAGAGAAGAAAATACCGCACACCAACAGATCAGTCTCATGGATCTAGAATAAACAAATAAGTTTCTTTGTTTAACATGTGTTTAATTGTGTGTGAGTGGAGACTTCCCCGGCGTACTGATGCAATATAATACAGCCGGATGTGTTGTATAATCACGACGTTTCGGCATAACTCTGCTGTCTTCATCAGGTGTGAAGTCTCTTCTAGCTGTCACAAGCTGACTGTCACCGCCGTGCGACAGCTAGAAGACACCTGACACCTGATGAAGACTGCAGAGTTATGCCGAAACGTCGTGTTTATACAACACATCCGGCTGGACACCAGAGAGGATTATGTTGCATTTAATTAGTTCGAATATGTATAAACGTAGAGAAACGAGGTATTGTATCACAATAAATTGTTAAATTGTTTCATTCCACCTATCTCTTCCACTAATATAAATATCAGACTTAGAAATTGTTTCCACATTGTTTAAGTCTATATACACTGACTGCTAATGGCATCTTACAGCTATATGTTTCGACCCTTGCTCTGACCCGTTGTCTACCGCCACTGCCTGTCTTCCAGGCACCTTGATTGATCACTCCCTAGTGCAGATCACCTCTCTGCATTTTGTACTTTCCCTCGCAATTCGCGAGCGCCTTCCCATATATCATCTACCGATTTTTTTTCTGTTTTTAACATTCGAGCAGGGGACAGATCTAATTGATACTTCCTCTTCTAGCCACGGATCGGATGAATGCTCTCTGTCTTCTCCAGACGTTACGTAACATGTTACGTCCAGACAAACATTTAAACAATACGTTTATACTAAAAGCGCGTTTTCTTACAACTACGCTCAATTTTTGACTAGTTAAAACTTGAGAATTTAATTTTAATAAAATAATATTTTAATATTTCATTCCTATAAATTTATCCTCGAAAATTATTTACTTTTGATTTTTTTATTTATTTTTTAGTGCTAGCACTGGAAAAATCATACGCAAAATTTGTGATTATTGTTGGTCATTTCTTCCATAGTTGTTTGTTAAACTAATAATAATTATTTTATAAATACGCCAATACACTGTTGTTGGATATTACTTATTTCACGAATGCGTTTCGCTTCTCGTCGAGGTATCCTCAGCGTAAACTTTTTTTTTTTTTTGTAATATATGAACAATTTTAATTTTTAACTTAATGGTTTCAGTTTACATATTACTATTGTTATAGATAGGAAACGTTATGTGACTTATATTTACATATCAAGTCTTGGATTATCATGTAGTAACATTTTTTTACATAGGGTATAATAAGATAAGATTCATATTATAACTTGCAATTACATTTTAGTTACGCGAAAATGTTTTCTTGCTGGAAGGTAATAAATCTTAGTTATCCATGGAGAACATTATAGTGATTCAAGCAACAGACATATTTTTCATGAATTGAAGGAAAAGGGCAGTACACGTGGAAAAATGTAACTTTAATCCCTTTTTGCAAAAAAATTAATAATATCACTACAGTTACACGTCAGACGACAATGTACATCTGGATTTCACTAGAGAAGATAAGGAATTTAGGACTACTGACATCAGATTAAAGACCTCTTGGAGAATACAGGCTTCTTGAAGTGGTACTGATCCGGTCGTGTTGCTCGTAGGAGAGATGGACAAAACCAGTGGTGGGGCGGAGCGTAAGATACCATCAGAAACCAATAGAAAGACCCCCAGACCGGTGACATTCAGCGCTGTCCCTTTGATAACTCTTCTGGTTGTTCTAAGTTTTTTTTTTTTTGGTAAATTTCCTTAAGATATTTGTTTGCAAATTCACTACTATGATCCATTTGCTGGACATAACTTATTCTTTAAGCCATTAATAGTCAGGCCAATTGACATTTCGATACAAGATTGGTTACCAAGTTACGGAGTTATTCAATGTCTTTGGGAAAGAGTGCAATGACGCAAGAGCATCTCTTGATATTAATTCTTTTCCCATTTATTCTAATTCCTTTTTTGCCTATTCTAAGTAACTGTATCATTGTAAACTCAAAGTTAATTGAGGGCAGGAATACCTCGCTTAATACCTTTTTTGGATACAGAAACATCCAGTTGGTTTCTCATACCGGTTAGAATTAAACAGGTTTTTCTGGCTTTTGTCATTGTAATTGTTCTGAGCAAACATGTGCCGCACTCGGTTCCCACGTCTTGCCGACTAACATGGCAGCTACCAGAACAAGCATAGAGTACCGAGAATTCTGTTCTGTGAAGCGGCGCCATGGCAAAAAGCTGCCCAGCAGCGCCACCAGGTAAGGTCACGCCAGCCACTGTACTCCCCGGAATGTATCTGGAAAAACGACAAAGGTACTCTCGCTCCGGATACCACAAGGCACTCCTCTGGGTCCTTAATTTTCATGTATGTTCTTCATTGAAATATGACCGGCAGAATTTTTTTGAGATTAGTTTCCTTCGATGTACAGTATAGTCTGCACGAGAAGTAGAAGTCCACCTATTTATTTCACCCCTTAATGGTTTAAAATAAACATATTACTGATATTTATTGGCATGTTACCATCGTATTCTGTTAACTACATAAGTAATCTTATATTTATGTGTGTCCCCCTATATAGCCTCAACTACCTAGCACAGACCACTGGTGTTTGTGTGTGGTATTAGCAACGTTGGCCGGATTCCGGTAGCTGTGGGGATGTGGGAGATATGGTGGTTCAAAGAGGTCGATGTGGGGCATTTTCATATTTTGAACACACACATGTGTGTCCTGATATTTCTCTTTGTGCCGACCCTGGCAGCGTAGGGGTAGCGTGCCTGCTTCGCGTGGCAGGGGTTGCTGGTTCGAGTCTGGCCTAGGGCATGGGTGGTTTTAGCTATGTGTCCTGTCCGTTTTGTGTTGTCCTTACCAGATAGAGAAAAATAATAATGAAGATGATACGATATGTACACATCGTAAAATTACGAATACATTCAGCTGGCTGTATGGCTAGCATGTCCAAACACCATTTTTTAAAAATTCTCTTTGCTGTGACAATATAAGTCAGACCACTGGTGTTTTTGTTTGGTAGTGGCTTCGAGTCTCCCATCGTGCACTATGGTAGTTACATATCGGTAGTTATAGGGGTGTGGGAGAAATGATGGTTGAAAGTGTTCGACCTAGGGAATTTTTCTATTTCTACCAAAGACGTGTGTGCCCCTATGTCCCTATATTTTACCTTGCAGCCAGAACTACCAAGCGCAGACCATTGACGTTTGTGTGCGATAGTAAAGTCTCCCAAGGTGCACCATGGTGGTTGCATGTCGGTAGTTACGGGTGTGTGAGAGACATGGTGGTTGAAAGTGGTCGACGAAGGGCGTTTTCATATTTCAACGGAAGACAGGTGTGTCCATATATTTCACTTTCCAGCCACAACTGCCCAGTGCAGACCACTGGTGGTTGCATGTCGGTAGCTGTTGGAATGTGGAAGATACGGGAGTTCAAAGTGATCGACCGAGAGTATTTTGTTATTTCCATCAAATACGTGTGCGTCCTTATATTTCACTTTGCAAACACAACTACACAGCACAAATAACTGGTGTTTGTGTGTGGTAGTAGCGTAGAGTCTCACATAGCGTACTATGGTGGTTGCATGTCGGTAGCTGTTGTGGGAGTGTGGGACACATAAAGTTTGAAAGTAGTCGACCGAGAGTATTTTCATATTTCAACAAAAGATATTTCAGATTGCAGCCATTAATACCCTGCGCAGATCACTGATGTTTGTGTGCGGTATTAGCCTCGAGTCTCCCATCGTGCATTATGGTGGTTGCAAATAGTTAGATAAAATCAAAATTCTTTACAAACACGAAGTCGTGGGAACCAGCTAGTTCTTCAATATTCGTCAATATGATAACTGCCAGTGATCGTCTCCCAAAAATCAGCAGCAGACATTTGATAGGCCTATTTACCTCCTACTATCTGAGTGTTGCAGAATAATTTTTTAAACTCTAAACAGTCTTAAAATGAGACTTCATTCTTACTTTTAAGCTTATTCATAATAATAATTTATACTGAATTGTGGGACGTCCTATCACTGTTAAACAAAATCTTTATGTTTAAAGATTATTTTTAACCTTTTAGTTCACATTGCTACAAAAGCGTGTTTTTAGTTTTTAAACAAAAATGTTATTTTTAACTTTTTAGTTCGGAGTGTCACAATAGTACCTTTTTTACTGTCTGCGTTTTCTTTGCCCATCTATATTTGCAACAAGCAACGGATAGTTAAATGGTCAACCAAGTCACAGTTCTAATAGCAGGTAAATGTTGATGACTACTCTTCTATAACAGTAGGAATAATTCAAAATGATGTCTCGAATACTCATTACTTAAAATCACTTTAAGAAATTGCAGACACTTCGTTCTTAATACATCTGCTAAATTAAATTAAATACATATGGCGATGTTGACCAGGAAATCTCGAATTGCAGCGCATGTGCACAAATGTCGCGGCTACATTTCCGTAACTCGGCAATCCAATAAGGCATTGGTGGATACAGGATTTTGGTTTGGGGGTGAAAATGAGCCACATCTGTCATAAAACGGTTAAGCCACATTAATGTTCTTACTGTCAAAGTAATCAGAATACCATCACATACACATGAAATAATTGTACTGTCATCGGTTCTTAATACGTGTATAAAATTTCACACAATTCGGACTTTTTGAAGTGGGTGAAATTTTGAACTAAATTTTTTCATTACATTCAACCACTTTTAAGTTTTTACTGTCTATGTAGTGAGAGTGAAATTATTGTATTTTCATCGGTTCTTAATAAGTGTGCAAAATTTCAAACGATTCGGACATCTGGAAGTGAGTGAAAATTGAGTTGAAAGATTCTGTTACATTCATTCATACATACATCCATACATACAGGTCAAGCTAATGTACGCCACTTATCAAGCTCGAAAACATTAGGTGAGGGAAATGGCAAACTACGCAGAATGCATTTGTTCTTTCAACACTCGTATCTGAGAATCACAAGTTGATCCAGATTGCTTAGGCTGTAGTTTAGCCCTTCAAAGCGCGGGGTCTCATCTGAATAATAGATTGCGGTGCAGGTCGAACCCGTGACCTCGCGGGCGCATCGACCATGCGTGGCTCAGCCTCTGTGCGAGCATCCACCACTCCAGATATCGACAAAAAGACAACCACGCCTCACACTCTAGCGTGTCTTCACTGAAACATAAATACCAAACAATTTGGCCGCCCTGAAAAATCGAATCTACGCGGTCGTAGCACACGTCACACCCGATTTGCTGCAAATATTGTGGGAAGAAATTGATTACGGGTGGGATGTTTACCGAACGAAAAATGGTAGTCATATCGAGCCAAAATGACACTTGACAATTTTATGTGAAACTTGAGGTTGTTTGCTACAAAATGACACATCTGTAAGTTACCTCAGTAAATTTCTATATCATTCCAAAGTTTTACAGTACTTTTTAAATCTCCGTATGTAATATCAAAGGTTTTGTGGCCAACGTCGGTAGCTAAGAAGCTAGACTACTGGCTCCGAGAGCCGAGGATCGCCGGTTCGAGTCCAGTTCAATGTTGCGTGTGTTACTGTTCCGTCCTTGTTATGTTTTCTATACTTAGTGGACACAATGCACTGAATTTCTAACACTTGAGCTGGCTGTATGTCTTCAATAACAGAATGCCATTAAAAAACGCTTCGTAGTGCAGGAGAAGAGTGATAACCGTTCATTACTTAATTTTTCGAATTCCGTATCTAACGGATAAAGGAGCCCCGCTCCTCTGTCAGTCTGTTTGCCAGTTTCTACTCAAATCTCTAGCACATAAACATTCCAATTCAGAGACTTCAAAATTGTGCATGTTATGTGTTTTATAGTACCAAACCCTAATATCACGTATTTCAAATTTTTTATAACTATGTTCGGGAAGATTCCATTAGAGGTAAAATATTTATTTATGTTCCATACAGCTAGGTATCGATGTTTGGATCTATGAAAACTAACATAATTTTTACCTAACAACTGCCGTGTGTGTGTGTAAAAAAAAAAAAAAAAAAAAAAAAAAAAAAAAAAAAAAAAAAACCATAGCGAACGGAAACAAACCAAGTGATTTAACGATCGTAGGTGGTTCTGTTTTTTTTTGTGGAAATATCCACAACAATCTAAACAATCTATTCTGCTAGGACGTTTCCTCTATTTGTAATCAATTTTGGAATAAGAATTTTTCCATTTCTCCTTGCAACCATACTTCTAGCTGCTAGAGTACCTACTCCCGTTAGCTTTTCCTCAATAGTAAAAACTTTTCAATCAGATATTTGGGTCAAAACATTTTTTTTTTTTTTTTGCTAATGGCTTTATGTATCGTCGACGTCGAGGTCATCGCAGCCGAGGAAGTACTGTGGTCAAATAATGGGAATGAATTCGGCCATGGCCTTCAAAGGAAACAATCCGGCATTCACCTACAGTAATTTAGAGAAATCGTGGAAAACAGAAATTTGGATAGCTGGATGGAGATACGAAACCGCGTCCTCCGGAATGCAAGACCACAGCGTTACCACTCATTCACCATGGATGGTCAAAACTCGGTTCAGATAATCCACCGAGAGCGTTGGGTGAGTGGTAACGCTCTGGCCTCGCATTAGGCGGGACGTGGGTTCGAATCTCCATCCAGCTATCCAAATTTTTGTTTTCTCCGCGTGACTACTGGAATGGCTCCTCCAAAAGGCCAAGGCCGAGTTCCTTCCTATTTATTGCCCTTAGTACTTTGCCGTCTCCGCCCTCGACAAAGCGGAAAGCAAAAATTGGATTACTCCATCGTTGTTATTCAGATATCAAGAAGAAGTTTATCCAAAGATGTCCCTACTAGATTAACAATTAAACTTAACTAATAACCTGAGATATGAAATTAACACATCTTTGCACCCTGGCCGAAAATCAGCGAGTTGACAGTATCGCTGTGTTGAGCGGTAATTTGATTGTTTTGAAGTACTGCCACTGACTGTACTTACTTCACGCACTATTTCCCGTTTTAAACTGGTTCTTAAGCACAGCCGCAAAAATGCTTCGCCCTATCGTTAAGAAACTTAAAGGGGAGTTGTCCAATCATCACATAACAAAATAAAAAAAATATTATTTTCTTTTTAAAATGTTTTATAAATATAAAAAGCAATAAATTACATTAAACTCCGTAGCAGTATAACAGTTAATTAATGCATTAAACCAACATCGAATCTTTGTTACCAGTCCTACGAATGGTGACAGATAGTCAATGATTTCGCTGCATCATCTCACTTCATTCATGTTATCTTCTCCTGTCTTTAAAACTTCTGCTGATTAACGAGTTATAAAGGCAAGAGAAGTAGCTACATAACTGATAAAACATACCGTGGTCCACATTCCTATTGTTGGTTGGATCCTCCCGTAGAAGACATACTAAGCCATTGTATCAGAGGAAAGACGCCCAGTTCCTTTCCTCTGGGACCTACAGCTTAACGTCTTATCATAACCACGCAACGTCCTGCCTTACCACATAACAAACCACAGTCTGTAAAAAATCGAAGCCACAGCTGGATTCCATCCCGGGACCTGTAGCTCAATAGACGAACGCCTTATTCACTGAACTGTCAGACTCGTTGATGTAAAAGTTCATCTTGTGATTTCTATCCTACCTCAATGCCATCTCTTTATCTGGTAGTCTGTTTTAATCCGGAGTATCCAATAAATAAAGCGCACCCATTTACTGAGGTTAGTTACAGTTTAATCATTCGCTTGAGATGATCGACGTACATACTCTTGCACGATCCTTTGAAGCACAGTTTGGAGTATGAATTTCTACTACACATTGAATTCAGCAGGAGAGCGCCTTATCTATTGAACTACCGGACACGTTCATTTCTATTATAAAGAACAAAACAGCACATACAGATAGCCAAGCAGGGGCAGCAAATCAATTAGTGTCCACGTGCACACAAACCTTCTGTAGTTGAATATACAGGTCGATAACTATGCTTCGGATGACCTCACTTCCGAAGTATGTTGTGCGGAATCATGGATCAGGCATTGTTGACGTCAAGCTATACTTCATTTCATGGGAGACTATTACACTTACAGTGAACTTCAGGTTTTCAAAAATAATGTAAAACTGGTTGCATTTTTACAGTCCCGCGTCACTTCACGAAAGAATTCTCCCGCCATCATTAAATATCTTGTAAGTTCAATTTTCCAGAGTCAGAACTGTTGGATGCAATATATCTTCTCCAAGCCAGTTCGCCGTGAAAAGGCAAAGCAATTTCAGTATATACGTAAACGTGCACGTATGAATTAGTCTCTAATTAAACATAGCATTTTTTTTTAGATTACCTATAACGACCATCGTTTACATCATTCTTCGTTCTAACGATACTTTATGTTATCATTAATGCAACGAAGTTCGAAGATGTCACAAATAATTAATACAAAAAAGATTCTGCAAATGTACAGAAGACGTATATCTTCATAACCACAAATACTTTGATTTCCTTCTCTTGCGACTTCTGAATTTTATAGCTGTGATGCAAATGAGATTGTATAGTATCTAGAAGTCGTCATGTTCGTACTAGTTGCATCCCCATGTTGTATGATCAAACTGGAGATACTGGTAGTCGTTTGGAGAGCATAACTAGTCTCGTGGCTAATGCTGGAACTCGTTCTTGCTGTGTGCAGTATATCTTTGCAGTAGGTGTGAAGCAACAGGTGGGAGCAGCACGGGAATCAAGACCTTCGGCGACCTTCACGGTTCAGGTGCTTACGTGAGCGCTTCACGGTAGAAAGTACTTGCCGCTCACGTAATGAGCTGAACAGCGCACGGTAGCAATGTCAGAACTAATGTCCAGGAACCTCTGTATCTGTCAGTGGGCTAGTGAGTCACATTTCGGACATTTTTGCATTACCTAAGCGGCGGTGACCACTGTCGGTGTAGTGGCTGATCAATGCTCTCGCGATATCGCGTCTGCCCGCGTTTAATATTACTAACTCACTTCATACTCAACATATACATTTCAGATTTTTCAGTACGAACCCATAAGGTGAAATACAGGCCATATGACGGTCATGACTTTTTGTCCCTATGATCTCATTTTTTCGTCCCTAAAACTCACATTTTGTTACTTTTAGACTCTGTGTAGTGCATGTTTGGTTTAAATCTGCCATAAAGGGTCCATCGATGATCAAACTCAAGAAACATTTCAGATCAGACCCTAAAACTTATTTTTGGTCCAATAAATATCTATTTGAACACCCTTTCATGTAAATACAAGGAATCCTTTTTCCAGACTTAATTGGTGAATCATCAATCGGATCCGAACAGAACAAGGCAGATCGGTTACCTACTGCACAAGTGGGGATGGGTAGTTCTGAAAATTGTGACTGTGGAACCACTTCATAGAAAATCCATCATGTTTTGATTTTTCTCTTTGGGCTTGGAATGAAACAATAATGGACATTCACTATTCGTGGGGTAAAGCAATTGAGTGGATTAAAACAGTAGATTTAGAGATGTTCACTGTCCAAGTATTTTTGTATTTCTGTAAAATATCTATATTCATCACAGGATAAATAAATAAATAATGATGGCGCGAGTGTATTCGTTACCTGGGAACTGTTTTGGCTCCTTGACGAAGCGGATGCTCTAATGGTACAGCAGGATGCTCTAATGGTACAGCAGGAACGTTCACAACCGTTTTCACCTAAGTGAATTCCTCTGTGACGATACCCAAATCACGGTGCGCTTCTCTGTCATCAATCATCAACTTGGTCTAGTCCTCTCTCAACCATCCAAACCTGGTTTTTTCTTCTGGTCGTTACACCCGAATCTTTATTTCATGCATTTTCCTTGATATTGTCTGCCCCTCGATTCTCTTTGTATGTGCATAGCTTCTTAACCTGGCCTTATGTATTACTTCCAGAAGAGGAAAATAATGGAGGTCACGAAAATAACTAAGCACTGTCATGCAATAATGATTCTTGTTCATAGGATAAAATTGTGGTCAGTTGAGATAATTTTGTATTTAATGTGCAACTCCTCCTACATGCAACAGAAGGCAAAAGCCTATTGAGTGTGATATCGCTGAATAGGCATTCAGAAATGCACGTTTTCAACAAATACTATTATTCACTATAATACAATGACGGAATTTTCTGAGCCGGGCAATAACTTTGAGATTGCCCTGTTTTCAAAATATCTCGCCTCCCCCCTGAAGTTGCCGCACGGGGCAAGTGCCCCGGTTTGCCCCGAAATTGTATTTGGTAATTCGAATGTAGTTCCGTGTGATATTGTGAAAGCTTGTGTGCGACATTAACATAATTAGAACAGAAAAGTTGGGAACCCTATTCAATGAGCGCTCGACATACAATTTCGTATTTAAATAATCAACAGATCTAAAACGTTGTCACGAAGCCAGCAACAAACCCCATGTGAACTAATAAATAATAAGGGAGAATTAACCGGCTCTCTGAACATGCTGCAGCTATAATTAATTTGCTAATGGACACTCCGCGAGTTCTTTGTTGGGACTTCGATAATGAAAAGCCAACCTGGAGGGGATTAAAAGAAACGAAATCCCGCTGTTATGTGGATGCCAAAAGCCGAAAGCGGGTCTGCCGTGTCGTGGAGACCGGGAGCTGACGGCACGGGCGAGCGACTGCAATTAGCGGAAAGCGGATTGGCGGGCGTATTGGCGCTGCCGCGGAGGGTATAAAACGCGGCATTAGGGCCGAAACGATTCCCGTGTACGCCGTCCACGCCTATCTGTGTTAATCCCGGGATCAGACTGGAATGCGGAGCGCTCCCACACAACACGGCTCAACAAAGTTGCAAAACTGCTCGACGAACAACTACCTCCAAGTATTGCTTGCATGCCTTCAACAGGCCCTTATATATGACGCAGTGTCGTTAACATATGCAAAAAACACATTATAATTAAGAAAACTGTTTTTTCTTACAAATAAAATTAATTCGGGGAGCTGGCAGAGGGGGTCTGTGGGTCTGTTCATAAAACAAATCTCTTACATGACAGTGGTGGTTAAATTTGACCGCCGAAACGTTGTGTTGACCCATTCAGTTAGATTATTCATACACAACTGAGAGAACGACTTTTTTCTTATATTTTTTAAGCAGGCACTTCAGTACTCTTCCGTAGAATCACGTGAACAAAACCACATTTATCAGGAGTCAATTTAGTCTTGTATATTCTCTTATATAGTTACGGAATAAATTGTTCGGTAGAGTATACAATTATCTACGGGTGAGAAAAGTTATTCAGAAATTCACGCAATTTTTTTCCCGGCAACTTGCCCATATCTGTCTAATCTATTTCGCTCCTGAGTGATACGTATAAGCCTAGGGAGCGTCCATAAACTACGTGGATTGGTCTAGGGGGGAGGAGGGGTTGGCTGGTAAGCTACGCTGGGCTTCGTGAGGGGGGGGGGGGGGTTGATTCCTAGCAGAGCCACGTAGCTTTTCATTCATATTAATTGTCAGAGTCAAAATAAGGAACAGAAAACACAACAGCATGTGAATATGTATTTCATCATTTAATTATCTCCATATGTAATTTTACTAGGTCTGACAAGAGAAAACAGTAAAATATGTCTTCTGCAATCAAGAGGGGAAAAAGCTATGTGCATTGCGGGGGGGGGGGGGTAGTAGAGCAAAAGCCAAGTCGTGCTCCTGGGGGAGAGGGGGAATCACTGGAGGCCAAATGGAGCTACGTAGTTTATGGATGTCCCTTAGTCCCTTAGTGTGCATTAATTAAGCGTCCAAAGTAAAATGAAGTGCGACAATTTTCTCTACGAATTTGATTATTACATGCAGTTTTAAAAACATTGTCCAGTGAAACAAACCATGCCACTAACCTTGCTTGTAACTGAGATAATCAATAGGACGATCGCTCTTGATGAAACTTAGTATTTTTTTTATTTTGATCCTTAAGTATTTACTGTTCTGTGTTTCGAATTATTCACATTGAAATGTCTTTAAATTTCATAACTGTTCTTACATATCGCTCTCATTTGTTTTCAGCAAACATGAAGTTCACGATTTATGATGCAATTTGTATTAATTGCTTGCCTGTAGATAATCAATGCGCTTCTGCTATCAAAATTCTGTCTGATGAAGAAAAAAGCACTGTGTTGTCTATTATTGCTATTGATTTCTGCAAATTGTTTATCATTCCATAGAAAATTAGTTCGTTATTATCAAAATCATCAAGTTAACCAAAAACTCACTAAAATGTCATCTAACTACAGTCCTTACGAACAATCAACAGTTATGTCAGTATGTTCTAAGTTACTTTACTGATCATAAAGTTGTTATATTATAAAGACGGAGCATGTGTAAGTTGCACAAATATTTTAAATGCTTTATATTTGTTTGGCGACCATAAATTTACCCGGCATATCATGTGTTTAAATAGTTAATTGGAATTATGGTGGGTAGTCTCATTGATATTCAGTAATATCTCGGCCATCAATCGTGCTGTAACCAGACCAAACTGATAATTAAAGAGCATACGCGACAGAACTCTTGACAACTATTTAATTTTTTCATTTAAAAAAAAAAAAAAAAAAAATCATTTTGCAACTAATACATTATCATCAGTCTTTACGACAACAAGATACTGTCATTGGCCGGTTGTGATTTCGCTTCTCCTTCCTTGCACACTGAATATGGTTTCATCAAGAAGGAAGGTACGACAGTGAATTGAATCACTAAAGTTCTCTGATTTAAAATGTTTGAATGTTAGTAGTAGGGATCCAAAGCAACTTTAAAAGAAGATTGAATGGAATTTTTCTGTTTGTCATTTCAAGAATCTGTGCTCGTCAGTAACATGAAATCACTCAGATCACTATAGTCCTTCATAATAGCACAGCTAAAGAAGTAAAAACAGATAGTTGTTTGATATCTTGTAACCTCCTCACGGCCGATGAATCTTATATGTAATTTTTTTTTAAATAATTTACGTAAGATAAAGGTTCCACAGCGTGGTAACATGGATAGTCTTTGGGGTAGTATTAGTATTCCTGGCCACGCAGAGCGGAGATTATTGTCTGGTGGCACTGCAAGAGTGTAAGAGCAAAAATCAGTAAAGAGACGTGCTTATGTGTAGGCCAGGATTTTAATTCGCAGTTTCATTAACAAACCGGCAATGAGCAAGTTGAAAGAAAGTATTTTTGTATGTAGAATTTCGTGTTTGTGAGCGATTATTCATCGAATGGCGACAATAAATTGAGTTCTGTACAGTACTGTGTTGCCTTTAGAGCTTATTTATGTTTTAATTAACGATATAGCAGCATTTTTCGTACATAGCAGGGTGGTTCAACATTCCCAGCTCGTGGCGCTCTGTTAATCATATAGTAACGCTCGTGTTGTAACAAGTCTTTATTAAATAATAAGCCACTAACATCTCATATTTGGCTACCGCTGCCAGGATGAACAGATCTCATGATCTGCCAACCCTATTCTACCCGTTCTTAGCACAGAGACCAAGAGACAATTAAGGTAAATCTAGTGTGTTATTTCTAGAAGGTAAGTTAAGTAAATTCTTGTGATCTTGCGACCTGGTGACAAAGTGTTCGATTTTCCACGCATTTCACCTCTGTCGTCATCGGACCTACAGTTTAATGTGGAATACGAGCCACGGAATGGCTTGGCATAGCTCATACGACTAAACACAACTATTAAAAATTTCTGACCCCACCGCGATTTGAACCGAAACCGGATCCTGAACTTCTGGAAACAAGCAACTTGAGGTGATTTTTACTGACAAACCTTATTTCTCCATTCATGCTCAACAAAAATTGATAGATGAGGCACCATGCGTGGTGGGTGAGCAGTCGGGTGGAGGCAGTTTCAAATCCCCGTCGGGCCGGCCAGATTTAGATTTTCAGCGGTTTCCCCATATCACACCAGGCGAATATCGGTATGCTTCCTTCAAAAGGTCATGGCCGAATTCCTTCCCGTTCAAATCCGGCCCCCCATCCTTTCCCATCTCTAATGACCTCGACAATGACGTCGAGGAGGCGTAAAGCCCGAATAAAATAATAAAAGAAATTAAAGATTTAATTCTCTGTTTCTGATGAATTATTAATTTGGAATGGTAGGTATAACGGTTTGTGTATAAATCGATATACGTGACGTATCGTTACGTTACTCGTTACTTCTGATACAATCGAGCACTGGCATCAAGCATTGCATTGAGTCGCAATGTATACGTGACGTATCGTTACGTTACTCGTTACTTCTGATACAATCGAGCACTGGCATCAAGCATTGCATTGAGTCGCAATGTATACGTGACGTATCGTTACGTTACTCGTTACTTCTGATACAATCGAGCACTGGCATCAAGCATTGCATTGAGTCGGAATGTATACGTGACGTATCGTTACGTTACTCGTTACTTCTGATACAATCGAGCACTGGCATCAAGCATTGCATTGAGTCGCAATGTATACGTGACGTATCGTTACGTTACTCGTTACTTCTGATACAATCGAGCACTGGCATCAAGCATTGCATTGAGTCGCAATGTATACGTGACGTATCGTTACGTTACTCGTTACTTCTGATACAATCGAGCATTGGCATCAAGCATTGCATTGAGTCGCAATGTATACGTGACGTATCGTTACGTTACTCGTTACTTCTGATACAATCGAGCACTGGCATCAAGCATTGCATTGAGTCGCAATGTATACGTGACGTATCGTTACGTTACTCGTTACTTCTGATACAATCGAGCATTGGCATCAAGCATTGCATTGAGTCGCAATGTATACGTGACGTATCGTTACGTTACTCGTTACTTCTGATACAATCGAGCATTGGCATCAAGCATTGCATTGAGTCGCAATGTATACGTGACGTATCGTTACGTTACTCGTTACTTCTGATACAATCGAGCATTGGCATCAAGCATTGCATTGAGTCGCAATGTATACGTGACGTATCGTTACGTTACTCGTTACTTCTGATACAATCGAGCACTGGCATCAAGCATTGCATTGAGTCGCAATGTATACGTGACGTATCGTTACGTTACTCGTTACTTCTGATACAATCGAGCATTGGCATCAAGCATTGCATTGAGTCGCAATGTATACGTGACGTATCGTTACGTTACTCGTTACTTCTGATACAATCGAGCATTGGCATCAAGCATTGCATTGAGTCGCAATGTATACGTGACGTATCGTTACGTTACTCGTTACTTCTGATACAATCGAGCACTGGCATCAAGCATTGCATTGAGTCGCAATGTATACGTGACGTATCGTTACGTTACTCGTTACTTCTGATACAATCGAGCATTGGCATCAAGCATTGCATTGAGTCGCAATGTATACGTGACGTATCGTTACGTTACTCGTTACTTCTGATACAATCGAGCATTGGCATCAAGCATTGCATTGAGTCGGAATGTATACGTGACGTATCGTTACGTTACTCGTTACTTCTGATACAATCGAGCATTGGCATCAAGCATTGCATTGAGTCGCAATGTATACGTGACGTATCGTTACGTTACTCGTTACTTCTGATACAATCGAGCACTGGCATCAAGCATTGCATTGAGTCGGAATGTATACGTGACGTATCGTTACGTTACTCGTTACTTCTGATACAATCGAGCACTGGCATCAAGCATTGCATTGAGTCGCAATGTATACGTGACGTATCGTTACGTTACTCGTTACTTCTGATACAATCGAGCACTGGCATCAAGCATTGCATTGAGTCGCAATGTATACGTGACGTATCGTTACGTTACTCGTTACTTCTGATACAATCGAGCACTGGCATCAAGCATTGCATTGAGTCGGAATGTATACGTGACGTATCGTTACGTTACTCGTTACTTCTGATACAATCGAGCACTGGCATCAAGCATTGCATTGAGTCGCAATGTATACGTGACGTATCGTTACGTTACTCGTTACTTCTGATACAATCGAGCACTGGCATCAAGCATTGCATTGAGTCGCAATGTATACGTGACGTATCGTTACGTTACTCGTTACTTCTGATACAATCGAGCATTGGCATCAAGCATTGCATTGAGTCGCAATGTATACGTGACGTATCGTTACGTTACTCGTTACTTCTGATACAATCGAGCACTGGCATCAAGCATTGCATTGAGTCGCAATGTATACGTGACGTATCGTTACGTTACTCGTTACTTCTGATACAATCGAGCATTGGCATCAAGCATTGCATTGAGTCGCAATGTATACGTGACGTATCGTTACGTTACTCGTTACTTCTGATACAATCGAGCATTGGCATCAAGCATTGCATTGAGTCGCAATGTATACGTGACGTATCGTTACGTTACTCGTTACTTCTGATACAATCGAGCATTGGCATCAAGCATTGCATTGAGTCGCAATGTATACGTGACGTATCGTTACGTTACTCGTTACTTCTGATACAATCGAGCACTGGCATCAAGCATTGCATTGAGTCGCAATGTATACGTGACGTATCGTTACGTTACTCGTTACTTCTGATACAATCGAGCATTGGCATCAAGCATTGCATTGAGTCGCAATGTATACGTGACGTATCGTTACGTTACTCGTTACTTCTGATACAATCGAGCATTGGCATCAAGCATTGCATTGAGTCGCAATGTATACGTGACGTATCGTTACGTTACTCGTTACTTCTGATACAATCGAGCACTGGCATCAAGCATTGCATTGAGTCGCAATGTATACGTGACGTATCGTTACGTTACTCGTTACTTCTGATACAATCGAGCATTGGCATCAAGCATTGCATTGAGTCGCAATGTATACGTGACGTATCGTTACGTTACTCGTTACTTCTGATACAATCGAGCATTGGCATCAAGCATTGCATTGAGTCGCAATGTATACGTGACGTATCGTTACGTTACTCGTTACTTCTGATACAATCGAGCATTGGCATCAAGCATTGCATTGAGTCGCAATGTATACGTGACGTATCGTTACGTTACTCGTTACTTCTGATACAATCGAGCATTGGCATCAAGCATTGCATTGAGTCGCAATGTATACGTGACGTATCGTTACGTTACTCGTTACTTCTGATACAATCGAGCACTGGCATCAAGCATTGCATTGAGTCGCAATGTATACGTGACGTATCGTTACGTTACTCGTTACTTCTGATACAATCGAGCACTGGCATCAAGCATTGCATTGAGTCGGAATGTATACGTGACGTATCGTTACGTTACTCGTTACTTCTGATACAATCGAGCACTGGCATCAAGCGTTGCATTGAGTCGGAATGTATACGTGACGTATCGTTACGTTACTCGTTACTTCTGATACAATCGAGCACTGGCATCAAGCATTGCATTGAGTCGCAATGTATACGTGACGTATCGTTACGTTACTCGTTACTTCTAATACAATCGAGCACTGGCATCAAGCGTTGCATTGAGTCGGAATGTATACGTGACGTATCGTTACGTTATTCGTTACCATTGATACAATCGAGCGCTGGCTTGAAGTGTCACATCGAGTCGCGTCGCGTCGGGTACGGAATAACTTCGTTCGTAGTTTTTAAAGTTTAAGTAAATTGTTCATTTAGTAAAGTAAGTTTATGCAAATTGTTTGTTTGGATAAAACTTAAAGTACAGTGATTAGCACTTGGATCTTACAAAACCTACTAAATATACTGTACACTTCATTTACTGCACTGAGCTATTGTTAGAAAACCCTTTTATATTGTACAACTTGCACTGTGAACGAGAGAATGAACAAACATCGTGCGAGTAACGAAATGCATTTGTGAGTAACGTTCCGGTACTTCGAGTCAAGAGATGTTCTCGTCACTCAGTAGGGAATACATATGGTTTGCTACTGCTGCGGCTCGATTGTGTCGGCTGTAAGACACTCTGACTCGCCTTTGTGCGTCTCGTCACGTCTGTCCACTGAGGTCGACAACCGCCCACCTCGACAGCAGGTACGGCTGCTGTCCCGACACAGTGTTTACGTCGCAAAGGAGAGAGGAATAACAAGTGAACGGACGGGCAAAAGGCTACTGAATCAGTTACTAAGCGCTGCAGCAAACAGTTCACAAGTGATAGAACTGGGTGAGTGACTACATCTGGCCAACCTTTTAAGAAATAATCCAGTTTCTGGTCCCATTAGACTTTTCACATTTCGAATGCATCAAGGAAACTAACATTGTCAAGTGCGAGTTACTCTCGTGCTTTTCTCATCATACCGATAGAGAGACTATCACGGTAGCGTAAGGGAGAGCGTGCTTGCCTCGTGTTGCAGCGGTTGCAGGCTCAAATCCGGCTTCGGGCAAGGGTGGTTTTAATCTAGTTTTGTGTCATCTATACTGCGCAGAATCTAGAATAAAATGAGTGCTCCAATAAATAATTGCTAATTACGTAATGATATAGTGCAGCTCTGTGGCCTATTAGCCGAACATAATTTTTTTTAAATATAGTTTGAAAATTATCTTTAGTATGTTGGTTATAAATCAAACATACGAAAAAAAAAACAGTTAAAAATTATTGACGTCTTAGAATTTTTTTAAAAAAGTATACGTTTGACGAGATTCTTCAGCAAATGATATACTACATATATAACTTCTTGTCAAAAAAATTGTTAAAAGTATTGTTTTAGTTGTTTTGCTACAGGAATGTAGTCTACAAAGACTTTAACTGGCTTAAGAATGTTTAGATCAGTATTTTCGGAAGTGAATGGGGGAGAGGTGGAATTATATTTTTTTTCACCGAAAGCTTCCACAAATCGTGTAATAGAAAGGAAAATCCTAATATTTAGAATCTTTTCTTCAAACATCCATTAAATCCCACGATTTTTCGAAATTTTGTGTTACAATCATGTAAAGAACTACAGTAGTGCTCAATTACAAATTGCTAAGATAAACAGTTCAAAACTTATGATAGTGTGATATATTGATGAACAGAGAATTGAAAGAATCCATGAGGGTTCTGTTTTTCACTCACGCTAAAAAACAATTGTCCATCTGACAAAGACTTTCTTATGGAGGAAACAACTCTGGCAGAACCATCCCTCAGTTATTGAAAAAGAATTATAAGGTAGTTGGAATTGGCAAACTTTAACAGGCATAGTTTTTATTTATTTAATAAAAAATGTTTTCTAGTAGATTCAGAATGGAATTTATTGGTAGATTTAGCAGACTACATAAAGATCAGAGAATATCAAACTGCAGCCTTGCCACTAAAGCCGACACTGAGATAAATTCGTACAGAAGAAAACAGTTTCTCACAAGTGGAAGTCATACAAGGGGTAGCAGCAGCAGCTGTGTGCTGCTGGATCTCACGTGAGACGTAGGGTATTTCTGCCGAATTTTAAAGTATGTTTGGATATTCGGAGGAGACAAACGGTACTGCTGAGGATAAGAAACGTCGACTGAAAGTTGGCAGCCAGAGCTACAACTGTCTTTCGTAGACGGTACGACCTACGTTGGCTGAATGCTGAGCGAGGTGTGTTATTTGAGAACGGGAAATTGTTGCTCACAGGGGATATGACGCAATAGAGCTGGAGAATGGAGGCTGGTTAAAAAATTAGCGATAGCCTGAGAATTACCATACGTGAAAAGTGTCGCAGTGGTTACAGTGGGGAAGGTAATTCCTCTTTTAGATTAGCATCAGAAAACGCCGGTCTCGGTAGCTTCGGGGCTAGAGCACTAGCTCGGATGCCGAAGCACACCGGTTCGAATCCGGCCGAGGGCACGGGCGTTATGTGTTGTCTGTGTACATATGGTGTCTACCCTGAGGTACCATTAATGAATAGAAAAACAATACATACAATGGAGAAACTGCAGCACTGGATGAACTGAAATCAAAATGGAGCTGGCAGTATGGCTAAAAGAAGCCAAATGCCACACTAAAAAAATTAAATCAGAAAAGAATGTTAAAAAAATAATTACAGCTGAAGCAGTTGGTCAGAAATCTGAACATGACTTAGACCGTCCTTTATTTATATCACTTTTCTCCTTCACCATTTCGCGAAACGCAAACCCTGTTTTAAAAAAAGCTTGTTATTCGCTTTTTCTTTAGAGAAATCTATAAATTGGCTATATGAGTGCTTGTTTAGATTGTCATATCTATGTATAAGATCACCAAGTTTTCACAAAGATATTCCTCATAATTTTTTGAACCTGTGCTATGATTTACAGACCATTTTATTGTGAATTTGTCACCTACATTGGAAGAGTTAACACTGCGAAAAGTAGTCCACGTCCGACTATATGAAATTTAAAATTTTGCTATTGTCTGTTAAAAATGATCTTTTAGCTATCTAAATTTGAGCCCCTCTCCCAAATTAATAATTTTTCGTAAGCAATAAATGAAATGTTTCTTGTTTTCACTCCAATTTCAAATAGTAACGGGTTACAGAAAATTGAATTAATTTACGTTGTCAGTTCTGTTATAGATGATGCTGTGATTCGTCAGGGGCGGCCGATGCTTTGACCTTTCGTGTTGCAGAACCCAGTTCCAATCCCATTAAACTGAAACTATAGCCAGTTCAGTTAATAGAGGCGGCTCAAGGGTAAAAGGCAGTATGCTCTATCCCCACCCCACTGTCCTTACCCCTACATGCGAAAGTGAAAATTGTCCGCTGTCAAAATTGCCACTCGTCTACCTGGACGGAAGGGTAGGCAACGAGAGAGGAAAAGGGAAGGTGACCTTGAAGGTGAACAGTGTCGTACAGATAATGGTGGCTCCGCAAGGCTCGTGGTTTTGTAGGCCACGCTTTGCAGCCGAACGGTACTGATCAACATGCACCACAGACTAGCCCTCGCCATCTCGCAGCCACCTCCCCACCACCTTGCCTAGTGTCGTTTCAGCTACCCGGGCCTTTGATGTTTACCGACTGCGGGAAGGATTGGGGCGCGCCATCCCTGCCAGCAGCCTCCCTTCCCACGGCGCGTTCTTCGGTCCTTTTCCAGCGTGGCCGACAAATGCACACCTTAAGTTTCAGCCCACTCCGCCACTGAGGAGGAAAAGAGATATTAAATGTACCTGGCGTTTAACTGATCTTAACCTCACCCTCTGCAAAAAAAACAAAAACAAAAACAAACAAAAAAAGTTCACTCTGAAAGGGTGATCTGTGGTTACATTTCTCCATTTCTCTTGCTCTGCGACTTAGCTCAAACTAAAAATTTTTGCTCGAAACTTATAAACTGATTAGATGGAAGTATTTGTAGAATCTATCGTTTAAAAACATTATGTGATCAATATTGGGGACAAATTTCAAGTTTATAGGTAATAAACGTTTTTGGATAAACCTGATAACAACAAGGATCTAAAATTTGCGACTTTGATGGCTGCTCACGTCTTTATTTTGAATGAAAAAAATTAAGGAAATATCTTGTTTGTGTGCTTGACGAAATCTAAAAATCTATTCGTATATCTCCACCACTGGAGTAAGGAAAAAAATCCTTTGACTTCATTTATTTGTGAGAAAAATCTCGAGAATATAATTTTACAATATTTTAAATAGGCTGTTCGGTTTAGGGTTCACTATTCACATAGAATATGATCTGAAGTCTCCAACTAAGCGCCGTCTGAGTGCTAGATGCCTGTGTCATGGTCAGATATGAGTCATATGTATATAAAATCACTTCACAAATGTTGAATGCAAATCAAAAGGCTGCATTTAAAAAAGTCTCGTTCATATCTGATCCTACCACCTAGTTCCAGTACCTGTACATGAGCATTCCCCACATGTGGAATACGTCAGTTAATGCTGGTGATCGTAAACCAGTCCGCTGTTTTTACTTAGGCTAATGAAGACACTTATCTTAATCTGACGCGAATTATTTATTGCCCTGTGGAAACTGAAATACAGTCAGCGGATGACGGTGGAGCCATTACACTGGCTTAACTGCCACGGGCGTCGAGAGACGAGACACTTGCTGTGAACGAGTTCACCTTGTTTACATTTGATCGAGGCCCATCTTGGCGTAATAACGTAGTTCCAAAATGACTCACATGCGGATCCCTCGATGCAAATAGCGCTATGCTTCCAACAACGTTTGTTTTGAGTCCACGCTTTTTGTAAACCTACCTGATCAGCAAAGACGTCGGCTATTTTGGTGGTGTAGAGGAATGTTAAATTAATTCATGTATTCCCATCCGCCGTTGATCTCCCGTTCCTCCGAACTTTATTTTTGATGTAGATTTTGTTCCGATCACAGATTGAATTATAACTAACAATTCGTTTCTAAATGATTTTATTGATTGAACTAAACGATCTTCTATTACTGTTCTTCTGCCAATAGAAATTCTTAGCAAAAACATTGAGCTCACAAACTGAACAGCAGGAAATTCCAAAAACACCAGAAGCCATGTCCAGTGACAAAGGAGAGCAGCTAGATTTGTCTGTGGAAATTGCCGCAGGATCCAGTCAGTAACTGGTATGATGAGGGAGCTGGATTGTAGTCTTTGGAAGACTGGAGGAGTGTGAAGAGAGTGCTGGGAATGTACAAGGCACATGTTGGTGATGGAGCTTGGAGGGATATTAGTAGAAGGAATAGGAGTAATGCATGGAAAAGATTACCATGGACACAAGCTTCCATTAGATTTCAAGAATAAGAAAAAGGGATTTATTTATTTATATATTTATTTATTCGTTGAGGCCAACTAGGACCACGTTAAGCCTTTGTGCATTTGGCATCGAGTTTCTTCTTCTTTTGGGCCCAGAACTCCTTTCGTTTTGAATGTGCCTGTTTGCGCTCCTCTGTCCAGAGTGTACCGCGTCTTACAAAAGGAGTAATTAGATTAGTAGGGAAATTACCACCGGAGCATGCACTCTATCAAAATTAAATTCAATTCATTCTATTTTGAACAAATCAAACGTTTTCCGCTATTTCTTTTACACTAAAATCACATTGTCTTTCGCCCCATAACATAGAGAGCAAATTAACCAACCGTCAACAGGGCGGGCCTCATGTGGTATACTGCACACAATTATAATAAAATTATGTAAATTATATTTTGAGGCAAATATTTTTTTCTGCAGTTAGCTGAAACGCTGATGACAATTTCCACTGAGTCTCAGCAACATTTGGTGCTATACTGATATCATGTATCCGTTATCGTCTATAACTATCCGGTAGTTTATTTTAAACACCGATAAATGTATCTAAAATGCCAGCACAGCAGCATTTACTGAGATAAACAGGCGCGCTATATCGCGAGAGCATGCGCCATTGCGTGTCTGGCAAATGACTCATGTACTCATCTCAGCAAGATCACACAGCTATTTACGTGTTTTACTTCAGTAATCCTTGGTATAATGTTTCATGATAATGGCTAGATTCAGCTTCAGCTGCTATTTCTTCACACTGCAGTCTGCATCATCTTCCTTGGGTTGTAACGTGTCCCAGTAGTTCGTATTCATGTGAAACGCGCTTGCCGACTTGCGGCTCTGGGGCTCACGTGTCTGCCTGCCGGTGCGGTGGTGGGAATGAAATTACGGACTCATCCAGCTGGGCAGAGAGGACGGGCGCGGGATATGCAAAAACAATTTTCGCTTCTTGAAGGTGGAGAATGAAATTTGTCAGCCCGTGAAAAGCTGAGTGCACAGCCGAGGTAGAGTCGACAGCGCTTCCACCTCGCAGAGTCACTGAAGACTCCATACCAGCAGCAAGGTTTCATCGTAAGCGTCTTTATTTTTTTAATCCTAGTCCACAACCTGAAGGTTGGTTGGATCTTCCCGCAGGAGGCACACTACTCGTAAACCACTGTGTCAGTGGTTGGACGGTCAGTTCCTTTCCTCAGGGATCTACAGCTTAACGAGGCATCAGAACCACCGATCTACCTGGCGAAACTCATATGGTCAAACACAACTCTAAAAATTCCGCACCGGGTCTTGAACATGGGACCGAACCAAGAACTATAGAACCCAAGTGCCTTAATCACTGAGCTATCAGACAGCTCGGGAGTCTTAATACCCTAAGGAAGTGTTAATAACCTGCCAAACACATTTACTTGTGTCTGCATTACCTCGTTCGTTTTTTCACATCCAAGATATTCTTTATACCCATAAACACAAATATCATACATTTAGCAACTCTGATCTTTATACAGGAGGCTTTAAGGTAATATTTTTAACTTTATTCTGACTGTTGATGTTTTCATGATTTTATAAATTATATTCTATTTTATTTTCGCTCGTGGGTGCGATGGAAAATGTTGTGACGAAACAATAGATTAGGATTAACTGTAGGTCCTCACGGGAAAGTGGAAAGAAGTTTAATTGATGTTCAAGAATGAGTAACGTAGAAAACGTCAAAGGAAAATTTGTCAAATAAGTCATTCGCAGTATAAAGCTAACTGTTTTGAATGGACGCAGCAGTATGCTCTGAAAAACAGAAACAGGAGGGTGTAATGAAACTAGGAGGGCCAGGGAACATAACTTTCAACTTCGACGGGCAATATAGATGCACCTCTGGATAGATGAGTTTAAAAATAAGTGTCTCACATCTGTTACTTGTCTTCTATTCTCACTGCTTGCTGAATCTGGCTACAAGTCAGTCCACTTAGAAGATTTACCTGCTCTCCAGGATTCCTCTCGAAAGATGTAGCCGAAAGTTCCACACCCTGTTCTCGAACCGAAAAGAAAAGATTCAATTTTCCAGCCACCCAGTCTTCTAGGAGTCCTATCCCCTTCCCCTCCCCCTACTGTAGTTTCGAGATAATTCCTTCCACCAATACTACGTCTTGTTACTGACATGGTATAACATCACATAATTTTATCCTCAAAACCCAAAACTGGCTTGCGTTTTCTAGAACTATTTTCTACCTGCTACAGTCAAATTATTATTTGCAATCACGTTCAGTATATTACTGACAGGTATCAGGCTTTAGCTTACCGTAACTAATAGTTTAAGAATTCTCTTCTGTACTCTGTTCACTATCATATGGTAGTTCAAGGTCATATCCTTCCTGTCCCGTTTCTCTCCTCACCACTTGTGACATTATCACTAACCCCCAACAATTTTCATTATTAATTTATCATTCTTCTTCTTTTGTTATGGCCAGCTAGGGACCAAGTGCCAATTTCAATCCCTCTTCTGTTGTTTTTTCTTTCTTCCTTTCCAGTACTCCTTTATTGTAGTACTGTCTTTTCTCTTTCTCTCTTCAGACCATTTTCACCCGTTTTCTTCTCATCTCTACCTTGGAATCCTGCCATATTCGAAATCTGCTTTCGAAAATTTTCTCTTTCCATAGCGTCGTGTTCACTGATATAATTTAGTTTCAAATTTTTCTTAATCTCCTGAATCCTGGTTATTGTTGATTTTTTCTCCAAAAAATATTTGAATATTTTTTTTTGTTAGCCTGGCGTCATTCATGCGATAGGTGTGTCCAAAAAATATCTCCTTTTTCTGATTGATTCTGTTATTTATATTTCCACATTGGTTCGTAACTTCCATTGTACTCTATTTTACTATTATTATTATTAATAATAATATTGATTTACGGTGAGTTTATTAATTACAAGTCTCCTGAATAATTTTATTATTATTAATTTACTACTATTATTAATAATAATATCGAATGATGTTGCATTTACTAATTATTAGTATCCTGAATAATTGTATTATTAATAGTTTACTATTATTATTAATAATGAATTATTTGGCATTTTTTAATTATAACTGTTCTGAATAATTTTATCAGTCTTTAATTTGATTTGTATTGTTATTGGTTTTCCAAAGACCTTAGTTTGTTTAGTAAGCGGGGCAGCATAGTTTTGTTATCTAAATAAGAGTCTTGGATGCTGGCCAGCATAGCTGGGCGGTCAGGGCGCGGGACAGTGTGTATGTTGTGTATGTTGTGCCGCTTGGAGAAGGTTGTACGGCGCGAGTTCATGCTGTCTCACAAGCTAAAATATCTTGTGACATGTATTTGAAATTTGATTGAATGTAACATAAGTGTTTTAAAAGTTGTTTCAAGGAATGGTATTAATTAAATTCAGTATTATTTCGACCATAACAGTGAGGTTTCTCATTTTAAGACGTTGTTATAATACCTCCAGAAAATCTTTTTGAAAACTATCCGAACTAACAGCTTGCATGTGTTGAGAGAGGAGTATTGGGCCGTTGTTCGCTAACGGAGTGGTTAGCTCATAATTGGCTGACCACTTCCAGGGAAATTGGTAGCACGCACACCCCATCTCTTTCTACACTCTGAGCAGAATATGTCTTCGCGTGTAGGTTTAAGGGCAGCGGAGTGGGGATACAGTAGTCTATACTGTTAACTGAACGGGCTGTAACCGAATTATCATTAATTAATTTCCCATATGGTGTGAGTCGAGGGTGGCGACATTGTTTCTGTTGTGTAATAGTAACTATTGCGGACTAGCGGCTTACATTCGATATTTTTATGCAGTTTAAGCAATTGCTTTACAATGATACTATTTCATTAGTTGTTACGATCCTTTTTCATTCAGGCTTTTTCTTTCATCCCTTTAGAATTTTGTATATGAAGCACAAGGCGTTTTGCTGTATTATTGTGAGGCCGACTGACTTATATCTTTCTTTTAATATCAGTTTAATTACTCCTCATAGAATCACTGAAAGATGCTAATACAGGAGATGTTATAAACTCAGAATGGGGTATAGTTAAATGTGGTGTGCCTCAGGGTTCAATTCTTGGCCCTCTGCTGTTCTTAATCTATATAAATGATCTTCCACATATACTAGGTGATAATGAACACATAGTGCTCTTTGCAGATGATACTAGCATATCGTTGAAAGATCCATCAGCACAAAACCTCGAAAACATAGCAAATGATGCCATAAAGAAAATTAATAGGTGGTTTAATGCCAACAAACTAATGCTTAATGTAGAAAAGACACAGTTACTTCAGTTTGTTACAAAAAATAAAACAAAGGACAGCTATAATGTGATATCAGAAGGGAAAACAATCAATGAAAGCAGTTTCACAAGATTCCTGGGTGTATATATAGATAACAAATTGAACTGGAAACAACATATTCAACAACTTCTTAAAAAACTGAATTCTGCAACATTCTCACTGAGGGTAATATCTAGAATAGCTAATATAGAAACCAGAAAGTTAGTATATTTTGCATATTTTCATTCCCTGCTCACTTATGGCATCTCATTTTGGGGAAACTCGTCACAAGCACAAAGGGTATTTAAATTACAAAATCGTGCTATAAGAACTATTTGTGGAGCAAACCCATGGACGTCGTGCAGAAATCTGTTTAAAAACCTGGGTGTTCTAACCATGCCAGCACAGTATGTATACTCTGTATTATCATTTGTAGTGGAAAATCCTGAACACTTCAATCTTAATGCTGACATACATAGCCATAATACTAGGAATAAATATAATATTCACAAGGATTACAAATCACTGTAAATTGTACAGAGAGGGTTAACATTTACTGGAGCTTCCTTATTCAATGTCTTACCAACAGAAATTAAATGTTACCTACAAAAACCCAACTACTTTAAGTCCAAACTGAAAGAGTTTCTGCTTCAGAACCCATTTTACTCTGTGAAAGAATTTTCTTCTTGGAATTTGGTAACTAAGAATGACTGATAAAATAGTATATACGGTGTATGGAAGGGGAAGGTGACAAAGTTGTCCACAATTACTAAAATGATATATGGTTTTTCTTTCTGTTGAAACTTTTGACAATTTAAGTAATTATTGTGGTTACAAAATTCCACTCATATATAGTAACTAACATGGGATAGCATGAATTCAAAAAACTGCTGTGAAAAATTATCATACTAACAGGTTGTTAAGTAATTGACTGCTTATGAGTTGTTGGTAATATAATTGATATTGTTAATAAGTGTGTGTACTGTTCCACATAAATAGCAACTAACATGATATAATAGGCTATGTAGTCGCAAATCACAGTGAAACTTATCATGGTTACTGGTTGTAAGAAAATAACTGATTATTAGATGCTGGTAACAAGTGTATATACTGTTCCACATAATAAGTATTAATTAACTCGGGATTGTATTTGTAGATAACAGGAGATATTGGTTATACTAATGGGTTGTAGCTAACTTGTTGTCAATATATAATAACATTATCAATTATATAGTAATATTGACATTACAAATAAGTGTATGTACTGTTCCACATCCCCGAGATTATTCTCACATGGGATCAAAGTGAACATATCTATCTATCTATCTATCTATCTAGAATTTAGTTAGATCTTATTCCACTCCCTATTATATTCTTATTCGATTAATATTTTCATATTAATTATAAAGTTTATGAGAAATTCTCTGCAATATTCCATTCTTTGCCTCAAGTCAAAATGACATCAGGTTCTTGTCTGTATGTTTCTCTGTCAGCGAAATCGGTAACAGTGTAATTAATGCATATCGTAAAGATACGGTTTGTCTCTGAAATCGTTTACGGGATGTATGAGGTTGCAGTGGCTCGTTATGATAGGAGAAAAATTTCTGTGGATACGAACAGCTGTTCGAATGGTGCCTGGGGTGTAGATAATTTTAATTAACTGCTGTGTTTTTTGTGTGATTTGCATATTAAAATTTAGTCTGCTGACACGTTAGCAGTATTTTCGAAACAATAGTAACAGACGCTATTATTTCTCACAAAATAATTCATGACCTAACATAAATATTCATTCATAAGACACAAGTTGTTATATTAGAGGCATACATTGATTAGAATGAAGACTCCGTGTCACTGGCAAACACACATAGGCAGTTTTATTCGTTACAAATTTCGTCTCTCTATACAGGTCTCCCCGATAAGACTGAGAAGCTATTAATTATGAATAATATGCCCATAATCAGATTTGGAGGTTCCAGCGAAGGCTTCCTCGACGAGCATTATTAACTGATGTGAAATTTCGTGGCAAATCACGACTACAGACCTTGCATTAATAGAACCCGTGGAGGAGCACACTCAGAAATCTTATTGCGACGGTGGCGAATTTAACTGTCTATTTAGCTACCACCGTCCTATATGGGCATAATTATAATACCATTACAGAAAAACCACTAAATTACCTGAGTTAAAAGGATAAGTTTAATACATGTTACTTAACAAATGCTAGTATCTATTATTAAAGTTTTAGTGTAGGCTCGTGACTTTTTTTTGCGTATAGCCAAGAGTCTAGAATACTTCCCGTTTTGAGGGTTAAAGGTGATGACAGATTGGCCTCATCAGTCCAAATATAAACTTGACCTGCGTTTCACCTTAAGGGTTCACTGTGCAAAATTTGAATAAAATCTCTTGAGCTTTAACAATTTAAAATACTAATACACACGGACGAAGACGAACGCGCAATCGTATAATTATTTCAAAGTTCGTGATTTCTGGACTCGAAATGGCTGAAATAAAAACTTGACTTTTATTAGACCGTAAACGTATACATTGCAAGACTTGAAGAATTGATATTTAATTTAATTTAAAGAGATTACGATCATCAATCGCAGCAACAATTTCTTCTGAAACATCACGTTCTTGATTGAGGCTGGCCAAACATTCATATTGTAATTTTTTGTTTTAATTTAATTTAATTGCAATGGAGCACAGGCTCCGGTGGCAATTTCCCTACACACCCAACTTCCCCCTATCTTACACTCACCTAAATTTGCCCTCTACAAATTTTAATTTTAAATTCTTTTAACGTTTTCAGTAGGTTATTCATCATTCCCCTTGGTAACTCATTCCAATCCCTGACACCCTTACCTAAAAACGAAAATCTTCCCACACCCTTGTGCCTGAAATCGAGTGCCAGCTTGTGGTCATGGTCGCCTTTTCCCTTCCATGAACTACTTTTCATACGTACTGCAATATCTTTCAATGCCTCACCGCCAGTATACGCCCTGTACACTCCCATTACCCTCCTCATCCTCCTCCTGTCTTGCAATGAATCCCATTCCAGCTCTGTCACTGATTGCATTCTGCGATAATTTCCAGAAACAAATCTAGCAGCCTTTCTTTGCAACTTCTCCAACTCCTATATTTGATACTCAAAATGTGGGTCCCATACTACACTACCATATTCGAGCAATGGTCTTACCAAAGTTTTGTAAACCAATTCCTTTACTTCTCATCACTCTCTCCAACAAGTGCAGAATTTTGAAACCTTTTCCTACCACCAGTCCAATGTGTCCTGCCCAGTTAAGCTTGTTATCAAATGTAATGCCAAGATATTTACATTTCAAGTCTTCAGCAAGCAATTCTTTCCCCACCTTATATTCATAATTAACCTTTTGTTTTTTATTTGTGTATCTAATTAGCTGAATCTTCTTTGCATTTATCTTCATCCCATGTTTACCAACCCAACTAGATATCTGTCTAGATCACCCTGCAACTGTTTACTGTCCTCTATCGTTTTGATCCTTTTATAAAGCATTATGTCATCTGCAAACAATCTAATTTCAGATAGTAAACAATCAACACAATTATTCATTAGAATAATGAATAGCAATGGTCCCAATACGCTGCCCTGCGGCACTCCCATTTTTACTTCCACTTCCTTTGATACCGCATTTGCCACCCTAACTTTCTGTTTTCTACCTTTTAAAAATTCTTCTACCCAGCATATGACTTTCTTATCCACTCCAATAGTTTTTACCTTATTTACTACCATTTTGTGGCTTACTCTGTCAAACGCCTTTGAAAGATCTAGTGCTACACTATCAATTTGGCCTCCCTTGTCCATTTCGTCTGAAATATCATGCATATATCCCACCAACTGAGATTCGCATGAATATCCTTGCCTGAACCCATGTTGCCTACTTGAAAACCACTTACGTTCCTCACATACATTCCTGATGTGGTTGCATATCAATCTTTCCATTAATTTATCGTAGCGGCCAGAGAATTTACTATAGATTCCAGATTATTAAATAGCTAAGCAACTATTGTCAGAACACTCGTGTAAGTAACATATCTGCAGTCTGATGTCCATTTTAAATAACCTAATAACTGACGTAAAGTGAATAGTGTCGACAGTAAAACACGTACAAAACGGATAAACCGTAATGTATAAATTTTGTTCAATTAGCAACATTAGTAGAATTTTAATTACATCAAAATTTAGCCTAGGCCGGAATGACAACAGGCATTCGTTGTTACAGCAGAGACCAAGAGTAACTTAAGTTTATTAAACTTTTTATGTTGTTTTCAATAGCGGCGTGTTACTGAAATGCAGTTCCACATTTTTTTCAGCCGTAAAGTTTATCGTAATTTTTTAACTATGAAATGCTAAAAAAATAAATCAAACTTGACAATTAATTTCGTAGCAGTTGCTATTAAATTGTGCACATAATCTCGAATTTCTTCTATGTGATTGGTTTTTGTTAATTTGCGAGCGATGGCTGGTGTGTGACGTCACTGTTATCCAGCCAATAGCTATCGATGTGAGTGATGAATGAGTGAACTTACGAAATTATGCAGTAGACTAGTTTAAACGCCCGTCGAAAATGAGGAGCATCACCTATCGTGATAGTAGAAATTTGTTGTGGAAACTTTTCTAAGGAAAAACGAATAAAGATTAATTATCATCACTTTTACTGATATTTTTCGTGGTATGAGTATACTTTCTCTGATTATATTCTCGGAGAATTTCGTTATAATGTTTTTAAATAACTCCATTTGATTTTCTTTGACGAACATTTTTATTGTTATGAATAACTTTCTAAGTAATGTGTAATTTCAATGACGAATAAATATCATTTATTTAACTGAATTCACTGATAATCTTCTGTAAAAAATAGTTCTTATGTTATGTTGCCACTTGATTTCAGTAACTGCTACAGCGATTACAGCAAAAACATTTAATTTAAACGAACGTCAAATTATATATATTTTTATATCTCTGCTTCGCATTATAATCTTTATCTCTGGTACACAACAGGTTATTATTACGTTTAACATCGTAATTACGCTTTATCTGAACAATGTAACATTCGGGCATTATCGAGACTCGCCGAAGATGGCCGATGTATGGAGGTGAGGTCTCCAGGCTCAACGCATTTTGCTAAAGAGGATTAAAACCACCTGGTGTATCAGGTGATTCAATTGTATGTATGGTTATTTATGTTCGTACGAAAGCTTTAAGGATATTAACACAAACATGACATATAAGCTTCTACCCTACAGTATGCAAGCCTGGCACGCACTTGACCGTTTTTTCGTGTGTATTTAATCTGAGAAAGCGGGCAGATCATGCCTTTCTCTGAAACTTCTGAAATACCAGCCGGGGCTTTATTGACGCGTCATCGATACATTTTTCGAGGCAGAGTTACTTCGTAGGTTGAACGGTTACGCTAAGTCCATTAACAAACACGTCTGCGGCGAATACAGTTTGTTGAATCCTTCGAAACATGTAACACCTGTTCAAGTGTATTTCACTAAATCTGTAACAGATAGTACGGTTAAAGATAACCCTTTCCATGTGAAATATTCGTGTAACATACTTGGTATAGATCCGAGCTAAACAAACCATTCTGTGTCGTATGTGATATCTGCCTTAATGTCTTATACCTGCACAACTCTTCATGCGGATGGGTCACATAATCTGCAGGCGCCTATTTTCATGTTTCCCAACGGTTAAATTAAAACATCAAACAAAAGTTACTATGTTTTGGATCCTCCATCTTGCAAATAAATAAAATGCTTTTTATCTCATACGCGTTTCGTATTTATTTAAGAAAACACTAAACGTAAAACCTTCCGTTTCATTACCGTATGTTACCTTTTTCTTACATAGCAACTGTTCTCAGATTCAAAAATTAAATGAATAGTGGCAGATACTTTCATCATTAGAAAAATACATTCCATCCTTAAATTTACTTCCAATGGTTCAGAAGTGAATGTTAACAAATAATGTAATTCTTATTGTGATATCGAACATTTCAACTGCACACTCATACAGTTTCTATAAATTGAAATTTCTGAAAATTACTATTATAAAAGGCACAGAATCGAATTTAATAATTTTTTTCAGCCAGTTAGGGATTGTGCATAAACTACGTGGCTTGGTCTAGGGGGAGGGGGGAGGGGTTGCCTGGAAAGCTACGTAAGGCTACGTGGAAGGGGGGAGAGGGGGTTCCGAACCAGGCCACGTAGCTTTTCTTTCATATTATATGTCACAGTTAAAATGAGATACAGAACACACAGAAGCATGTAAATTTTTATTTCCGTCATTTAATTATCCTCAGATGTAATTTACGATAGTCTGACAATAGAAAATAGTACAAAATGTCGTCTGGAAGCAATATGGAAAAAAGCTACGTGCTACGTGGGGGGAGGAGGGTAGAGACAAAAGTGACGACGGGCTACGTGGTGGGGAGGGGAGGTTCACAGGAGGCCAAAATTGAGCCTCGTGGTTTGTTCGCGCTCCCTTATGTAAAATTTCAAATGAAAAACATTGAGATTTAAGAATTAAAGTGAAAAATCATTCTGCCTTCATTAAGAGTTTCAGTAAAGATAGTATATTTTTATTTTATAAAGTCATATAAAAATTTACAAGTAAACTCAGAAGATATTTACGCCAATGTAACCAGATTATTCCCTTATTAACCTTTCTAAAGATCTGTAAGGCAAGTTTAAAACTGGTTTGACATCGTGTGTGGCTGATGCTGTTATATAAGAGAAAATATTAAGAATAGTAGCAAGTGCTAAGCAGTGTACAACTAGCAAGTTAAACTCGACCGCCTACAAGTATTAAACAAACTGTTCAAACAAAACTTGTAAAATGAACGCAGTGGCTGCCTTTATAAAATCAAAAATTAATCCCGGGATCTGCATACCCTCTCCGTCTAGGAAGTATGATAAAAAACTGTTTTTCAGAAGAATAAACTCAAAGCAAAACATAACCAAATTAATATATCATAAGGAAATATATATTTTTAACACGTTTTAAGAAAGGTACAGAAAAAATCCTGTTAATGTCGTCCGGGTTCGAACTCGGGCTGTCCACACTGTCTGTGAGCCACGCCACATCCCTGAATAGTGTTGTGAATAATTTAATTCGTTAGAAGCGTCAAATTGTTCAGATCAGTCTTTGTATTTGGAGGTTGAACAGGGTGTATTACCAGTTTGCTGTCCTATTCTTCAGGTATATTACGCAAAAATATTTTTCAGATCAGTGATCCAGATTTCGTGGACTATCTTTGTTTAGTTTATTGGTTTCATTGTGAAATTTACCTAGTAAAACTTTGAATCCTTTCCTTAAAAAGACTATTGTAACGTTCTCAATAGTAAATTAGCGACTGAATTTATAACGAGGAAAAAAATACGCTTTGTATCCAGTTTTTCAGACGAACAGGGCCACTGTTAGAGATACATAGATTTTATAGCTACAGCTAGCCACTATTTCTTCGCCGAGGTAAATAATAATCAAAATACTAGACCAAACTGCTTATTTTCGCTGTACACAGAAGAATCGATATGATTATCAACGGTCTACATGTATTCGTCCTCCCGCCGTGCCATTAAAGACTTTAAATTAGACGTGCGTTTTAGGTATTGGTTTTTCTTTATGTAATACTTTATACCAGTTTCGGGTTATCGACTAATGGTTGTATTAAGAAACTTAGAATGAAAATTCCCAATCGCACAAGAGAGAAACAGCAAGCATAGTACCTAGCAGCGTCCATGTTTCAAATATTCTGGATGGCTGGAGTAATGCCTGAAGCGAGCATAATGAAGCAATCTAGTGACGCCTCTGGTACAATCGAGTCTACCCTAATGAAAACACGGAAGCCATCATGAGGTAGTTAACATAGCTAACACGAGAATACAAATTTCCTTTACTAAAAATGTTTGGCTAAACCGGGCGGATTGGATAGCTACACAGTATACGAGTTATGTATCACAATATTACTATAACGTCACTACAGAATTTAATTGGGTGAGGAAGATCGAATTACATGCAACTAACAAATTTTCTGAAGTGTTCGTTCACCAAAGAGAACATCAATCTATTCTCACTGAATAATATATTGTTTCACTAAATTAGTTCTTGGAAACTTAGAACTAAACCTTCTATTCTTTTTAGATATTTGAAAGAAACTGTCTTTATTTTTGACACTAATATTTTATTTGTAAACGAAACGGTCAAGGAACTGAAACGAAATCTGAAATTAGCGTAGTGATTTCATAAATTTCGATGATGATAGTGTCCTTTTAGCACATATTGTTCTTAATTAAAGATTCTGGTATAACTATCCGAGTAAATTTGCACTAGTTTTTACATATTTATATGATTCTGCTATTAAGATAGTAAAATCAGGACTAGTGGGCGAAATTAGTGAGTTTTCAAAAAGAATAGTAGCGCTGGAGTAAATAACCGACTTCAAAAAGTGGAACTTATAGTGTCAGAAATTGAAAGTTATGTTTAAAACCAGAAGCAAAATCTTTTCCATAATTTTATTCTGTTTAAGAGAACATTTTAGCTTCGTCCGTTAGTTTTTATTATTTCCTAAATAACAGAACCCACTTACTTCTTTTACAATACGACGATACTATTTTTACATTTTTAGTATGCTGTTATTACTATAATTTATGCTATACCTTATTACATTGGACTTGCTTTGGTATACATTTACCACATTATCAGTGTCTGGTGGACTGGTTTTCATACCACCTTGTGCATATCACGTAAACTGATCTAAGCAAAGTTACTAGTTAGTTGGCGCAAAACGAGTGGGTCAATCGGTTAAGGCACTTGATTGCGGATCGGAAGGTCGCCGGTTCGAATCACAGTCTCGGCAGGAATTCCACAGGCATTTGAACTCACCTTCACATCTGGCAGAGGCGGGGCAATCCGAAGATTGTATTCCAACAAAACTGTAGATCTTATGCGTGCGGTGTTATTATTGGGTTAGGTTAAGCGGCCACGACAATAACTAATTGCGTGGTAAATTGAAAATCTTTCTCTAGTCAGCCGAACCATTTGTAAGGTACGCATAAATGCTATTTTTACAAGCTCACTACTGTTAAACAAAATCTTTTATTTTCCACAACAATTTCAAGTTATTTTAGTGTTCGCAGAATCTCATTTAAATAAAAGAAACTTTATTTACACAACTCGAAACTCATTCTTTTCATTCTTGATAAAATGAACACCCAGTATCAGTGGTGGATATAGTAATTTTACGAGCCAGGTCAAAAACTATGAGATTACCGCTCCCATTGTCGCCGCGGTATTGTAGCAGTATGGGAGCTAAATAAACAGAAAAAAGTCGCCCTTCACACACGATTTTGTCCGGTACAAGCACCCCGATTTGCCTCACCCTAGATATGGCTCTCCCCTGTATACTATTTTTACGTCTTGCAGGTCTTCTATTGCGTTCCAACTCTGCTATACTTCTCCTCCTTCCTTTTCGTTGCTGAATTCAAAGATTCTCTTCACCGATCCGGTGTTGCTAACTTTATTCTTTGGTTCAGCATTGAGATTGTATCACAGCTCTCTATTCAAACAGAACCTTTTGTTATAAAAGGATGATTAACATACAATCAAAATCAGATAACTACAGAAAGATATCACATACCCTTCGGGGTTTTCCGCCCAATTGTGTCATACCCATTTAGATTAATATAAAATTGGTCTCAAAATGACGACATGGAAACCAGACTCCAATCATGTGTGGTGTCTTTTTTTTTTTTTTTTTTTAAAAAAATAGCCGTGTTTAAAGATTAGATTAACAGTGAGAGTTAATACTGGTGATTCGGCCAGGATGCGTGTGGAACCAAAGACGCCGAGCAGCTGTGTGCTACACCGGCGTTGTATAGGTGAAGCGAAGCTCTGCAAGTGAGGTTTACTGGACTCCCCAAATTGCTTCTCGGGAGATCCAGATTGGCCCGCATTATGTGCTCATCTCACAAATTTGAGATACTTAAGTGAATTAAGGATCGCTCCCATTTCAGTGCTCACTTTGCTCAATAACTTAGACGTTCAGATCCACTACTATATTATGTACTATATATTAATAAATACTTCTTTAACATTGTACTTATTTACGGCAGACTGTAAATAATGTTTCTGCCTATCAATGGGCGTGCAACCACTAAATTTTGTTTAAATCGTTTTCGTAGTGAGGAAGTGTTACAGTTGTTGTATTTATTCACGAACTATCTGGCTACCGCAGTACAGATTTACTGAAATTTTGTATTACACTGAATTTAATGAACAAACTGCACCAAACAAAAAGAAATATTACGTTACTGCTGATACCTTTGTGAATTGAGAGGAAATGCCACAGTGATCATATGAAATTTAGTCGTCTGAAGAAAACTGAAGCACTATCGGCGAAATTTATGACTTTCTAAAACGACATCACGATGTAGGAACTATTGCGACTAGCATTTTTACAGAAATGCCATAGACGGAGTCTCACTGTAAATATTAAAAATACTTTACAGAGCGTGAGAAAAGGAAAAATTTATAAGATTTTCTAAAATCAGCATGGTTAGTCTCCCGTTCCACGAATGGAGAAAATGAAAGTGTGTTATGTAAATGCGATGCTATCTGGAAGACCAAAAAGGCTTCTTTCTCAGCATTCTCTTAAAATTTCCGTCAGGCCTCGCATTCGGGAGGACGGCGGTTCGAATCCCCGTCCGGGCATCCAGATTTGGGTTTTCCATGGTTTCCCAAATCACTCCAGGCAAATGCCGGGATGCTTCCTTAAAAAGGCCATGGCCGAATTCCTTCCCATTCCTTGACCCCATCCTTTCCCGTCTCTAAAGACCTCGCTGTTAGAGAGACGTAAAGCAGTAAAAAAAAAAAAAACCGTGATCTTAGTAGAACTAAGAACCGTTACTATGATCTGACTTATTAACCCCAAACCTACATGTCTCCTCTTCAATGACCTATCATCCCGATCATATGACAGATTTTTCCGTCCACATGAATCGTATTAATCAATTCACTTATGATCGTCTTTGCTGAAGAAGTTATATTAAATACATTTAATTCATTTTAACAGTTAAAAATTGTAATGTCGTATTTTGTTGTTTTATAATGAAGACTCGACGTTGTTTACATTTTTATGATTCAAAATTTATATTTTATTTTGTTGAACTCTCATGGCAGCCGCTAGGTATTAAATTCCAGTATGTCCAGTCAAAGCTGAAATAATTATTTATTCTAATTCAGAAATAATACTTATTTGTATTGGATTATTGAGATAGCAGTTAATCTTATACTGATAAGGTGAAATGGTTTTTAATTTTCTCTTCTCCAATAAGGTCTACACGAAGTAAAAATTCTGCAAATCGTGGAAAAGCGAAATAGGAATCAAGCATTCCCAAGACCTTCAAACACATAGGAATCCGAAAAAACTTACATCGATTAATACTTCTTCTGTTTCACCCATCATGCATTTTCCATTCGACATCAGTACTAATGCAAACACTAAGACTAAAGCAAACCTTCACAAAACTCTAAAGTCTTTAGTCATTCTTGTTTTCATTACTGTGTCAGCCAGTGTCAAATGTATTGTTTGAAAAGTGCTATGAAAATCAGAGAAGGTTTAAAAATATGTAATAATATACGCTGATGTTTAATAAACTTGAAAATTGCAGGTTAAAGGATCGTCAAGACGGAATTACTACAGTTATTAAATTTATCTGTTATGATGAGGTAATTTTGAAATGAGATAATTAGATATATAATTCATTTACAGTTACTAAAGACACATATTCAAAAGAATACATCGGAATCTTCACCGAAAATAGCCAAGGCACATTGAATGACAAAATTTATGCCTCTTAGCGAAATTTCTAGAGAGTTTATTGTCTGTTGACCAAAGAGAAATTTTTAGAAGCATTCGAGACGCCGCTACTCGCTTCCAGAACGCAAAACTAGGGCTCAATCCAATGGTTATTACTAAAAACGATTAAAACATATCTATAATTACAAGTAACTAAATGAAATTACAAACAATTATTTTGAACATGGTAAGCATCATCTATTCACTTAAAAGAAACCGAAATAAGGTGGTTGGCATAGTATTACATACTAATGTTCTGATACTAAAACGGTAAACGCCAAAATCAATATAGCACAAGTAAAAAGTGTAAGACTCATCCAGAATCATTTCGCATAATATGCGGGACAAAGTGTTACACATTTTCAAACCAACCGCATATAACTACAATTAATGATTTATTTATTTTAATAGATTTAATTACTTGGCTAAGCTGTAACAATATGGCTGCCTCTCGCAGGACTTCTCTTTTGGCAAACTAATTTTAGGTTTTCATACCGGGAAGGAATTAATCCTTTCCGTCCCCTCAACTCCAATTAATCCGGATGAGAAAGAAAGAAAATGCTTATTATATTCCGCCAATAAAGTAGTGGATAAATTTAAAATGATATTAATCAACATTATTTTACATCTGTATTATTTTATTTGAAAACACATATGAACTGACAGTATTCTGACGCCTATTGGGACTGGATCATTAGGATTAATATGTGGGTGTATGTATTTATATTTACACGAATTGGCTGAGCCCACGCTAAAATTCTCAGTGAGATTCAGAGGTTCGACTGGCCACCTTGTCGGTGTCGCCTCGCTTTGTCGGCCCCCACGCAACTCGATGCCTCTCGGCCAATTAGTTTTTTTAATTAAAAACCCGCCCACACCTTTTAAGTCTGGCTGGGATGACAGCGATGACAACGTCAGCCGGACGTGGTGCGGCACAAAGGTGTTGTTTACAGATCCCAGTCCACTCACTCTTTACTTCGACGCACTAAATACAGGAGGGAAAAAGTGAAACTTTCTTTCGCAGTTCATCGAACCGTAACAACCTAAATTTAAAGTTAACGTATTGCGCCTGACTTTGGTTGTTCATATTTACCAGTTACCCGAAGTACAAAAACAAGATAAAAACAAAAAAAAAGAGCGAAAAAAGGAAGAAAGGGGAAAAAGAAGAGTCTAGGAAAATTCTAACCGTAGCAAGCGAACCATCGAAAATATTATTATTATTTTTTAAAAAATAATCAATAAATACTACCCTTTATTTTTACAAGTAATTTTATTACTGGTATATATTTAGACATTTTTTAAAGTTAATTCCGACTATTTACAAACATTAAATATCCCAAAAATCTTATTAAATTTTATCCAGATTTTAGTGTTTTGTTGCGACAGCAGGCGAGGCAACGTATATTTTCAGTTTTAATTTATATCCTAAGCTCCCAAGCTGTGAAAATCAATTTCCATACTGAAAAAAATTGAATTCGTGTGGCTGATTCTAATCCTGTCTTAGCATTCTGGATATTGTACGTTCAAATCCACAGCCCGGCCAGCATAATATGGTTTATCATGGTTTCACGAAATCACTCCAGGCGAAGGTTAGTATGGTTCTTTCTAAAAGCCATGTCAGAATTGTTTCAATTTATTTGAATCCTTCTCTCCTGACTCTATATAGACGAGCTAAAAAATCAATAAATACTACCCTTTATTTTTACAAGTAATTTTATAAATTTTAGGCTTTTATTACTGGTATATATTTAGACATTTTTTTTAGTTAATTCCGACTATTTACAAACATTAAATATCCCAAAAATTTTATCCAGATTTTAGTGTTTTGTTGCGACAGCAGGTGAGGCAACGTATATTTTCAGTATTAATTTATATCCTAAGCTCCCAAGCTGTGAAAATGAATTTCCATACTGAAAAAAATTAAATTCGTGTGGCTGTTTCTAATCCTGTCTTAGCATTCTGGATATTGTACGTTCAAATCCACAGTCCGGCCATCATAATATGGTTTATCATGGTTTCACGAAATCACTCCAGGCGAAGGTTAATATGGTTCTTTCTAAAAGCAATGTCAGCATTGTTTCCATTTATTTGCATCCTTCTCTACATCGATGAGCCAAAAAAAATCTAAAAAAAAAGGGGCCCCTAAAAAGTTTACTCCAAGAAAATCAGGCTTGTAATTTTAATCACCTTTATCGCATGTCAAAATTATTGGCATCAAAGAGAATAGAAATAACGTTATAGTCTAAATGACATTTATGTCACTTAGACTAGAACGTTATTTTGCGGGTTGTTTCCCTTAATTTCGATTTTTCTAAGAATGTCAGTACGCCCAAAATTTTTATTTGCATCAATTAGTAAGATATTTTTGCGATTTTCTAGGGACGCTAATATTGTTTAGGTGAAAATTTTGAAAAAGAGGGATGGTAGCTGACTCCTGGAATTAGATCTGGAAAATTGAGTTTTGGTATCACCGCTTAAGGAAACATTGTGTAACTTGTTTCACGAAATTGAATTTTTTCTTATATGAATCAACGAAATTTTCTTTGACGCCTCTAATTTGCTGTGCTCGTTCATGCACTAAACTGTTATTCCGCATCTAAAAAACAAGTTACTTCAGACTTAGGCGTATATTTCAATCCACTCAACATATTGAGAAAACAAAAACAAACATTGAATTCGGCAGGGAAAGACTCACGTCTGTTGAATCAATATGTTGGGCAGTTTAACCCAAATTTCGATTTTAATTAAGATTGAACATTGATATTTATCTTACTTTTTTTTGGTTACTTACAGTTTAAATAAGATAATTTTTTAAGATGAGTGAAACTGTTTACCCGCTGAAAATTGAGTAATCGAGATAAGGTACTGTTTTTTTTAACCTTCTTCATGAGAAAAATTTTCGAGCTGTTTCGTCTAGAAATTTCTATTATTGCTTTATTAAACAATATTTAATTTTAAAAAAAATACGATTGGAGACATCTGAGGTACCAACCTTGTTTGCAGATTGCTGTCTCTTCAGTCGAAGCAGAAAACTAAGGATCGAGGATAAATGCGAGCAAGAGTCAGGAACTTCATTACGATCGTTTTCCAAATCGACAGTAACTTCATTTTATGTTGTTATATTTTCTGTTGCATTTTGATATACGAAGTAGCTCTTCATTAGTTCTGAAAAGAAGCTACCAGACAGAAAATATTTATTTCACGTTACTCGCTAATTTTATGACAGTTATGAACTAACAACATTACATTTCATTAGAGCCTTCTACAACTATATATCCTAGGAATGTTTTACCTTTAAAGAGGAAAAGAATAAGGGAACAATACGTCATGTTAAGGAATCACGAGCTGATTCTCAGTCTCACGGCGTAGGTTCTTATTTGCAGGGCAAAACGGAAAAGATACATCTATCATGTAAGCTCGATTTTTAATATATCCGCATCATTGTCTGATTATTTCACAGGCATTTCCAACTACTGGCAAATATAACAACATATTGAATCACGGCAAAAACGCCACCATACGCCGCGCACTGTCTCAATAGACATGCAGTTTGTAGGAACATATTCCCTACATGGTAAAGTAACAGTATGTGTCGGACTGGTATGCCTACAGCATGTACAGTATATGGTATTGGTAAATTAGCTGTGGCAACATAGTTACTGTTTATCGTTGCAAAGCAGCAGGGCCGGCGTTAGGGAGGGGGGGGGGGGTAAGCGGGTCAAAAGTACCCGGGCCCGCCGGCTGATGGGGGGCCCCAATCACCGATTGTAGGGGCCCTCAGGCCATGAAGTCAAGAATCCACCCATTGTCGCCCGGCCAGTTTGTAGAGCTTAAAAAAAAAAAAAAAAGTCATCCATTTTACCCCGGGCCCGAAATTCCTAGCGCCGGCCCTGCAAAGCAGTAATGCTTATTCGACCCGGCGCTAGGATTTTGGGGCGCGGGGTAAGCATCTTAGCAGTCACGTAACCAGTTGGGGGCCATTGGCCTATTTATCAGTTAGGGCCAACCGTCAGTCCAAATCGGCGTCTTTTTTTTTGACCCGCTTACCCCCCCCCCCCCTCCCTAACGCCGGCCCTGATTCATCAGACTTTTTCAAAATATATTTATTTTATAATGGTCAAAGTAGTGAAAACCAATGTATTAAAAAATATATATTATTTGCGCATCTGTATTTTCAAAATATATTTAATTTATTTTTATTCATTTTTTATATATCATTTTTATTTTTATATATTTCTTTACAATGTGCATTTAGTTTCATTATTATTATTATATTATCTATGCTTACGTATAAGAATAATATAAAATGCAATAATAATAACTCATTATATTTCAATATTTCGCTCCAAAAAATTTTACTTTGTGGGTCTAAATCTAATAAGGGGATCTATCATTTTATATGCGGCCCGCGGAGTTACGATGCATTTCCAAAGTGGCCATATGATCATTTGGATTGGCCACCCCTGCTCTACGGTAACAGTTCGTGACGGAATAATGGCACAGGTACCTTACTCCCAAAAACGATTATGTTGTAGTATTTCATTTTTTTTTCCCCAAAGGATCACAGCAACATGTCATGCACTCCATTACATATATGTCTCAAGGCTTCTTTAAAGTGATTTGCATTTGATGAAACATTGATACTTCTAAGTTGGATTTAAGTAAGATGTCTGAAGGAGAAGATATTTGCTGAGTAATATAGTTGTATATGTTTTGCTTTTAGGTTTCAAACCATCTGAGATATACATGGTATATACCAAAAGTAGTAGGACTGATTTTTTCTAAAATTTTTTATTGAAGATATCTTTACAATTCCTTAATCCTCTTCGAAATAGTACCCTTAGGCAGCTACACGCCAAAAATTACGCTGCTGCCATTGGCCATACGCCTTCTGGAAGTCAGATTCGGGGACGCTGTTGAGAGCCCTTGTCGATGCTGCTTCAACCTCCTGGATTGAGTCAAACCACTGTTCCTTCAGCTGCTTTTTCATCCACGTGAGTAAGAAAAGTCAGATGGAGCCAAATCAGGACTGTAGGCGGGATGCAGCAACGCTAACAGTTGGCTCATGACGGCACGCTTTGGCACGGCGCAGTGTCGTGATGCAGAATCCAGTTGGCGGAGATGACTGGTCGGACGCGATTCACTCGATCTCACAGGCGGGCTGACACTTGCACGTAAAAGTTCGAATTGACAGTTTCCCCAGGGGAAACGAACTCCTTATGAATCACCCCTTGACGGTCAAAAAACACGATCAGCATTGTATTGATCTTTGATTTGCTCATGCGAGCCTCCATTGGACGGGTGGATGAAGAAGGCAACTGTTGGCCCAATTCAGCGTCGTCACGTTGCTGCACCCCGCCTACAGTCCCAATCTGGCTCCAACTGACTTTTTTTTTTATTCCCACGGATGAAAAGGCAGCTGAGGGAACAGTGGTTTGACTCAATCCAGGACGTTGAAGCAGCATCGACGAGGGCTCTCAACAGCATCCTCGAATCTTACTTCCAGAAGGCGTATGGTCAATGGCAGCAGCGTAATTTTTGGTTTGTAGCTGCCTAAGGGTGCTATTTCGAAGAGGATTAAGGAATTGTAATGATATGTTCAATATTTTTTTTTTTTTTTTTTTTAAAATCAGTCCTACTACTTTTGGTATAGACCTGTATGTCTGACACATTATATTTGACTTTTGAAATTACTAATATTTTTTGTTGATATGATGACTATCGCTGATTTTTAGAACATTTCATTTGGTATTGTAGGATTCTCAGAAAACCCCGTGGTAGTTTTCAGCGTTGTGTCATGTTAACCACCTGTTGTTATGTGGTGGCGTAATGCCGAATAAGGATAACGCATCAGTGCATTGTCGCTGTAGACAGCAGGCCAATTTATTACTGTTACTTCCTTGTTTCTCCTGTACCCAAAAATATCACGGCTGAGTTTTTTTTTTTTTTTTTTTTTTTTTTTTTTTTTTTTTTTTTTTTTTTTTTTTATGAAAGTTACGTAAGTAATGAAATTGGATCACTGCGGTTCTCCCGTTTCAAGAAAAAATGAATTTTTTCACACACGAGATTTAGATAAAAGTAATTACATTAATGACTGCTGCGTCACTACTGTAGAAACTGACTAAATTTGAAACTTGTAAATTTAGCCCACGATGTAGATGATATGACTGTTTGATCATGGCGTCTTATATTCCTCAGTATTTCTGGACTAGATTATCATCATCAGGTATATCGATGAGTAAATGCTTGGCCTCTTAGAGTGCTGAGCTCAGGTAAAATTTCGACAGAGTCCTTCAGGTACACCGGTGTTGGGAAATTCTGTGCCAGATGATTCCGACAACTCTTCGCACGTCCCTGCCCTACCAATCTGCAGATCTACCTACAGGTCTCACTGATGACCAGTGGGACTCGAGTGAAAGATTAGTCTTGGTCATATGTTGTTTATGCTCCTAGCATTATGGCAGGTGTATACAAAGTCGTTTGTTATCCTTTTTATCTGATCTCACATAAATAGATTTATTTTCTACCGTAACCTGGGAATGGCCATGTCAAATCTCTTTGTGTGTTCCAAGTTTCTTTTGCAAATTCATACAGCAATACCCACTGGTCATAACAAATTTTTGGGTGCATTTGATACGAATGTCTCCAGTAGGCTTTCGATCTTAGGCTGACAGGATGGAAAATTACTGGGTTTACATCTATATATATCAAAAAATATGTATTCACTCAAATTTTCTAATTATATTAATTATCCGTTCGTTTTGCGTTGTAGTCCATTTTTTGCCAAACTTTTGTTATGCCCATATTTATGCTAGGTAAAATAATTTCCCCGCGTGAAAACTTCTCCTAGAATCAACAGGAACACAGCTGTTCTCCACTTAATGACTGTGTTGATGCGTTGACGGGTGCCCTCCGTGATAGCAACAGACCCGGAGAAGTGGGTCAAGAGTCAGCGATAAGAGTGTGATAGTGGTGGCTGGTTACTCAGTGCAGAGATGCGCGTCGCGGTGATAGGTGCGGGCGCCGCTGGCTTGGCGTCGGCCCGGCAGCTGTGCGGCCGCCACTATGTCGTCGTGTTCGAGAGGTCGCAACAGGTGGGCGGCACCTGGGTGTACACCGACGACGTCGGTACCGCGCCAGACGGCCTGCCCGTGCACTCCAGCATGTACCGCAGTCTCAGGTACACGCCGCAACAAAAACTACTGCAGTGGTATCGCAGACCGTATCCGATGCATTTCCTTTCCATTTGGCCTTCTCCTGTCTTTCCATTCATTCCCTCCTCGAATATCTGCTTTTCCGATGTCTTCCTTCACTGCATCCAACCGTCTGATTCTCTTTCTTCCCCGTGGCATTACCTCTTCTACAACGTGTGTAATAATATCCTCGTCATTTCTCACTATGCAACAATTCCATCTTGGTCTTCATCGTTTTATAGCCATTGTATAAGGAGACTGAAACATTTTTCTTAGTTGTCTATTTTCCCTTCTTCTCAATTCATCATCCTATCTGGTGACCAGTAAAGCTCTCTTAGTTCTCTATTTGCCATTCTTCTCCATTTGTAACCATCTTAAACTGTATCAATCATTTGTCTCAGAATCACATTCTAAAATATCATTAATTTATTTTTCATAAATTTGGTTGAAGTCCATACCTCATCACCATACAAACACTACTGACCAAGAGCGGATCCAGGATTTAGGTTTGGGAGGGGCTTGGCTTGAGTGGATTTTGGTTGGGGGGAGGGGGCTTGGGTAGTACTTATAGTCTCCTCGGGACTCAAATCTGTAGAGCTAAAAAAAAAAAAAAGACTACAAAATTACAATGTCGCAGGTGGACCTAGATACTTTTGGGGGGGGGCTTGTACCCCCTAGATCCCCCCCCCTGGATCCGCCCCTGCTACTGACCTATTTGTAGTGTTTTATATCTCAGGTTTTGATGGATTTCACAATTTCCCCATAGCATACCTTTGTCTATCCCCTGCCTGTATTTTTACAAGAAACTTCCTCTTTCAGGAGTTCTTATCTTGTGATAGTATTTCCTCCCAAGTTACTGAAAACATTCTACTTTCTCATTAGCTACCACACAAAAAATTTACTTTTCCTATTTACCACCTCATCGCACAGCGCTACTGGCTTGATAGTACAAACATGGACCTGCCATATTCAGGGTATATAAACTGGAAAACCCGTACACACATAAAATCTAAAAGAACGGGTTATCTCGTTAGTCCCCTGGATTATGAAGGATACACAAACCTTAAAATAAAAAGCTTGAACTTTAGTTCTCTGAAAACAAATTCAGATAGTGAGCTACTATTAGACTAGAATAAGCCATAGAAACAGTCGAATTTTATTTCTTGGAATTGTATGAAGGACGCCGCTTAATTAATCTACTCTCTCCTCCTCCTCCCCTCCAAAAAATATAATCAGCTAAGTTTTACTGACCTATTTGATTCAGATGTTCAATGCAAGTCTTATTAACTGAGATCCATAAGACAAAGTGAAAAGATTTACGTTATACCTTTCGAAGCTATAGCAGTACACAGTAGCTTCCTTAAAACTTTCTGTGGTGCTGACAGAAAAAACCAAAAGACGAATATTCTTCATTTATGAGAAGCTAGAAAGTCAGTGTTTATTGTGACTGTTTTTAAGGAATTTGGAATTTATGGCCATTCATCCCGTTCCAAATATTTCATCGCGTTCATGATTTTTCTATGCATACTTCTTGTAATCTCATGGTGAGGACTGTTAAGCGAGATTGTGGTCCGCAGCTCTAAGGTTGGTTGGAACTTCCTGCAGAACACGTACTGGTTGCAGGGGGGTAAGATGCCCAGTTCTTTTCCTCAAAGTGTAACATACATGAATATTAGTATAAAGTGTATTGTTAAGTGAAATGTGCTGTCTCTGTGTTGTGTATATGAAGATGGAAGAAGGGACGTGATGAAACCTGGTGCTGGACCATTCGAGACTACCCTTTCGAAGGATGTCATATCAAAGATCAACTGCACCGTATAGCCTCACAATGTTGGATCTAGGGGAGGGGTGGTGACAAAATAATGTTCGAAGGGGCAGCAATCTCGCAATTTTTGCCCCGGCTCAGAAAAATCCTAGATCCACCCCTGTACTCTCGCTCTGCAGAGAGGTTTGGGATTTAAACCTAGTATTTCGTACAGTATCTGTTAACAATGAGTAGCACACCACCAACATTTCTCCTATCCATCCAATTTAATTTAACTGTGCAGCTCATCACTGATCACAATGTGATGCCAATCATTGTGTTGAGTGATTCTGCACTAGCTAGGATGACCATCATCAATAAGTTTGGTGGTGACCTGGTAAGAGTTTCCATTCAACCAATGTTTTTGAGAGGTACAGTGGTGTTACTACTGGTATCATGGAATGGGAAGCCATCGGGTATGACTTCGGGTCACTGAGGAACTCTGAGATGGCACAGCGGTATGTCACACATATCCTGTGTCTTCATCTTGTTGCCTCTAATTGAACAGTTATGTGCTATTTTTCAAAAGAGCAATGCTCATCTACACACAGCACGGATCTCTATAAACTGTCTTCATGATGTTGAGGTACTCCTGTGGCCAGCAAGATTCCTAGATCTGTCCCCAATAGAACGTGTGTGGGACCAGCTTTGACATCAGCTCCATCCTAGTGCTAGTATCCAGTTTATCAAGGACCATTTGCAGTAGTTGTGGGTCAGCTTGCCTCAGGAAAGAAACCAATGGCTTCAGGCCACTCTTCCCAATGAAATTAGTGCTTGCATCCAGGTCAGAGAGGACATCATTCTGATAAGTGGGCTCATATTAACAAGGTTTTTTGTCGTAAATTTGACTTAATTTTGTAACAACTGAAGTAACATCTCATACCTTCTCAACCCCTGAAGTTTCATTTCATTTTCTCCTCCCTTTCTAGATGCTTCACTTTTTTTTGTCAGGCAGTGTATTTGATTTTACTACTGTTTCACCTTTCAAACAAGACAGTTGGCAATTCTAGAGTTCCACTCACTCAATGACGAAATTCCTTTCAAACTCCTCATATCAAAGTTTCTACTCATTATTCTAATCAGTTAATGTGTTTTCTGCTTACAGTTACAGGTAAGGTTGTTTACAGGGTAACATACTATTAAACAATACGATCAAGATGAGATATGATAATGAACAGATACACAGAGTTGTTGACATGATTTTTATCAGGGTAGAGCAACATGGCTTGAAGATAAATCTAAAAAAGAGACAGCTCATGTAATTGGGATAGAACAAAAAATAGTTCAGGACCTTGTTCATATACTGTATGTTGAGGTAGTATAGCATCCACACTATGGTATCAAATAGGGGAAGTGGAGGTGGAATGGAGGGCAAGTTTAAAAGTTCTCTCCCCATCAGTGAAAGAGTGATTGTTGGTAAAACTTCATTTATTTTTCTATTTTTATTTTATTTTTCCATCACTGAAGTGCATTTCTGGGCAGTATGAAAAATACCTACCTATGGCTGGTGTCACTTCTTCAAAATGTTTTCCAGCCATAAATGTGTTTAAAATTAGAGATGAGTGACTGAATCTGGTAGATAGGGTCAATGTTCCTACAATATGTACTTCACATTATTCCATTGTCTTATAATCTATTTTGTTTCTATTTTTTTTCCCACGAAGTTTTCAATCTAGTTGGTTCAGTACCAGTTATTGTTTTAGCTTTTTCAAGATAATCATTAAAAAGAACCAAATCACGTTTACATTTTTTTGCACTTTATTGATTAAAATTTAACAAATTTGACAGCTATTTTTCACAAAACCTTCCAATATTTAATTCTTGATGTAAAATATACCTCTAACCACTGACCATTCAAAATAATACTGTTCACCTTTTTTATGTTAACTCTGAGGTTGCAGTCTTTTGTGATCCTCCACCTGCAAGAGATGTATGACTGTATTTAAATTCAGCTGCCCATTTTTTCACTGTTGAAAATGAAGAAGGCTCCTTAAAAATTTTTTACATACTACAGATGAATTTCTGGTGGTGATAAACTGTCAAAAATGATTTTTTTTTTTATGATGACATGGTATTTCAATTTATCTATTCCAACAGGATACCTACAATATTCCGATTTTCAAAAAGCTGCATCAAGAAAATTACTTCACTGTTCAAAATCTGTAGTTCGTTTTTGTGACACATAAATCACAAAAACAAAATTATCTTTGATGGGAATGCCATCTCTCAAACAGACTGAAAAGCTTTCACCTTACTCTCAACAAGTATATTTACAGAAATTACCATAGAATATGATCACCAACTGATATAGTAGGGAAGCAGATGTTGGGGATCACTGGAAAACACATTTCAGATAAACGTAATGCTGTTTGTGTGTTAGGCATGCATTGGCAGTGAGGCCTGAATTAATAATACAAATAAAATTTAGGAGATAAATTGAATGGCAGAGATCATCATGACCATAAACTTGTGCTTGATTTCAAGCATAAATGTGTGGGGAAAAAACTATTAGATTGTATGTAAGGAAGTTGAGAATGGCAGTAAATTCAGGAAGGAGTCAAACTCTTGCCTAAAAAGATTGAAAAAGTAAAAAATTAATATTATAAGGAAAATACTATCTGATTGTATGGCAGAAGTGATGCAGGTCCTGCATCAACATGATTAGCCACAGTTCAACCAGGCAGTGAGTTAGGTAAAATGTACATGTCCTATTTTGGAAACAAGTGGTATCTGTCTTACATATAAGGCTTCTGGGAACCAGTGGGGCAAGCTGTTGTAGTAGACTTAACCTTTGACTAAATAGAGGGGGAGGGATTCTTACTAAATTGCTAGCTAAAGGTAAAAGGTGGTTAACACACAATTATGACAGGGTCAGAGGAGTAGAGATTACTATGACCAAAATATGGCACTTGATTATGGGCATAAGGGAGTGTGACAATTTTCTTTTGTAGATAAGGCAGTAATGAAAGAAATTTCGAAGGGAAATGATGAAATATTTTCTCAAACCACTGAAAGGCTGTAAAATTATAATTTGTAAAAGGCAAAGGAAGGTGGATAGTGAAATTAGCCTAAAAAAAAGAATGAAAATATTGGTACCGGTAACACAAAAGTTTGTGTATAGGCATGGGGTGGAAGTGAAGCATTCTGGCTTTAAAATTAATACTAGAACGGCAGATCAAGAAAACAGTGGTACTTTTATATCATTTTTAAGATTTAGAAATGCCTTCAATAATGTTAAATTTGGTAAGGTTGTGAACATACAGATACAACGTTTCTAGATAGAAGAATAATTTGCAAGCTGTACAAGATTAAGGTTGTTACAGTAAAAATAGAGTATCATGAGATACAAGCATCAATTAGAAAAGGCATGTGACAAGTCTGTAGTGAAGTGCCACTAATATTCAACTTGTAACTTGAGAAAATAATCTAGGAAATGCTGTGATTTTCTGATGACAGTGTCCTGAGAAACTATTGATGGCACAAATAAAATGCTAGGAGTAGAATTTGGACTAAATATAAACCAAAGTAATGCAAACAGAAATGGTGGCAATAACAGTAGATTAATTAATGGCACAGGATAAGTTACAACGGGAAGTTAATTCTGTTATTTTGGAAGAAAAATTGCAGCTTAGAAGCAAGAACGATGTCAAAAGTAAAATAGAACTAGCAAAGAGATTTTTTTTTTTTTTTAAAAAAAAGGAGAAACATTTAGTTTCAAATATCAACCTTCAAAACATGATATTTCAATTTTGTATATATCATTAAATGATCAATCCCCAATAAATTGGCAGGTGTATATGCATTAGTACTATCTATCAGAATTTTAACAATTATACCATTCTATAACAAGGTAAAGTTCTGAGGAAATGAATTTTATCAAATCAACGAAATTGTGTTTTAAATAATAGTATCAATAGTAATAATATCAAAATTATCATTTTTAATGGTAAATTACTAACTGTAATATACTTTTCATATTTAATCATAAACAGTCAAATAGCAAATATAAAAGACAAAATAATTAAACAGTTAATTAGCTTAAAGTCACAAACCATATGCTTTGGAAATATATTTCAGATGTTAAAATCTTCTATTAACTTCAATATTCTAATGTCATATTGTATTTCTGTCTTCCTCTCACTCTCCTTCCCTTCCATGCCAACTCTAAACAAATACTCCCCTCTCAACAAGTATCCCATCCAGTTATTCTTTCTTTCTCTTATGACTTGCAGTAATTTCCTTCTGTCACCACCATTTCTACATTACACACTTTTTCCATCAACCTCATCCTCTCCTCCATGTCCACATCTCAAACATTCTTATCATTTTTTCATCATGGTGTCCATGTCTTTGCTCCACAAAGCATCAAACTCCATACAAAACATTCGCTAAGTCCTTTCCTCAGTGCTTTAACTAGTTTTCCAGTTAATAATCTCCCCTTTCTAATGAACACTTCCTTTGCTGCATCAATATGAGTTTTCACCTCTATGTGGCATCTCAAGCAATACTGGATTCGCCACGTAGCAGGAGTTAGCAAATGCTATGACTGCGCCTTCTGGGAGGCCTCCGTGCCTTCTAGGGGGGCGCCACGCATTTTATAGTAGGCATTTTGCTACAGGCCCTGTGCTGTCTTAATCCAGCCCTGATCTCAAGCCCTTAGTGATAGTACTTCCAAGATATATCAAGACTCTTACTTGAGTGGTTTTAGCTAGAACTATCTTAACCAGTTTACTTCCGTTACCAATCACCATACTCTATTTATTTGCTGTACTCTTTCTTATTTGATATTCCTCCTGGGCTACATTTTATGTAAACTTCATTCACTTTCTACTTTGTGAAACCACATCATTGTCAAATATTATACAATATAGCCTCTTTCTGTCGGTATATATTCCTACAGAATGTTAAAATGTAGGTATGGCAAAATTTTACTACAAGATGGAGAAATGAATTTTCATAAGTGAATCATGAATCAAACCATAATTAGTGTGAACAGCAGTTTTGAACTTGTAATACTATATGATTTCAAAAGTCAATATAAAAAACTTCTGATACAAACCCTTAAAAACACTTAAATTACCTACAATAAATACAAACATAAATAGTAATAAAAATTAATCATTCCTTGCCATAGTTGACGGCAGAACATTGTAGAAAGAGTAAAAACTTTATTGTATGAGGGCTATCCAGAAAGTAACAGACGTTTTGAAATTAAAATGAACAAAGATTTATTTTTTTTTTTTACTATATACATTTTGGATGTAAACTCTTAGACTATTTTTCTACATAATTCTACCTATTTCATACTCGCATGTACACACCTAATTTTGCTATTTACAAATTTTAAATTCTCTCAGGGTCTCTGGCAAACCGTTCATCACTTCCCTATGTACACTGTATCTTTCCCTGACACACTTACGTAAAACAAGAAATTTACTTCTACTGCCTTATGCTCGATATTGAATTCCAGCTTGTGGTTGTGGTCATCTTTTCCCTTCCAAGCATTACTCTTAATTCTTTCACCAATATCTTTCTAATCATCATCACCAATATATGCCTTGAATATTCTCTTCATACTTCTCTCTTTTCCACGGAATCTCAATCCTGCTACTTTATCACATCAGTTATTGTTTGTGTTCTGCAGTTATTTCCAGAGACAAATCCAGCTGTCCTCACTTGCACCGCCTGTAATTCCTCAATGCTCAATATGTGAGTCCCATATTATGCCACCATCAATGCCTGATCTGGGGGTGGGGGGGGGGGGAATCAAACTGGGTGTTTGTCCTGGGTGGCAACTTCAGTGGGCGGCAAAACCATGTTTGGAGGGTGTCAAATTTATTTTGCAGTGACCCTTTTTTTTAGCTTTGGGTGACGACAATCGAGGTATAGATGACAACAATGGGGATGTCTAAAAAGTTCAAAGGGGTGGCAAAATAAGTTCAAAGGGGTGGCAAAATAATGTTAAAAGGGATGGCAAAATAATGTTCGAAGGGGAGCAATCTCACGGTTTTTGCCCCGGCTCCAAAAATTCTTAGATCTGCCACTGGCCACCAAAGTTAGGCAAGTTTTCTAACCTAGTTTCCTCACTTCTCTTGTATATGTGCAGTGAGAAAAGGAAAATTATATAAGAAACAAAAGGTTTTTGGAAAAAAAAGCCAAAATAGGGCTGTTTAGATGAGGCCCCAGAATATAAACTAAATGCATTTTTGGACTTCAGACGATGTAGCGGCATGAACATAACAGCTGTGGTTTTTCAGATATTAGGTGAGGGCTGGGAAGAAAATAGTTTAAATAATACCATAAAAATAATCTAAATGTTATACTTTGAAGATTTTAATCTTTTTACAATGTTCTGCAAACATCTATGGCAAGGAATGATTAATTTTTATTACTATTTATGTTTGTATTTATTGTAGATAATTTAAGGGTTTGTATCAGAAGTTTTATATATTGAGTTTTGAAATCATATAGCATTACAAGTTCAAAACTGTTGTCACACTAATTATAGTTTGATTCATGATTCACTTATGAAAATTTTTTTCTCCATCTTGTAGTAAAATTTTGCCATACCTACATTTTAACATTCTGTAGGAATATATACCGACAGAAAGAGGCTATATTGTATAATATTTGACAATGATGTGGTTTCACAAAGTAGAAAGTGAATGAAGTTTACATAAAATGTAGCACAGGAGGAATATCAAATAAGAAAGAGTACAGCAAAAAAATAGAGTATGGTGATTGGTAACGGAAGTAAACTGGTTAAGATAGTTCTTGCTAAAACCACTCAAGTAAGAGTCTTGATATATCTTGGAAGTACTATCACTAAGGGCTTGAGATCAGGGCTGGATTAAGACAGCACAGGGCCTGTAGCAAAATGCCTACTATAAAATGCGTGGCGCCCCCCTAGAAGGCACGGAGGCCTCCCAGAAGGCGCAGTCATAGCATTTGCTAACTCCTGCTACGTGGCGAATCCAGTATTGCTTGAGATGCCACATAGAGGTGAAAACTCATATTGATGCAGCAAAGGAAGTTTTCATTAGAAAGGGGAGATTATTAACTGGAAAACTAGTTAAAGCACTGAGGAAAGGACTTAGCGAATGTTTTGTATGGAGTTTGATGCTTTGTGGAGCAAAGACATGGACACCATGATGAAAAAATGATAAGAATGTTTGAGATGTGGACATGGAGGAGAGGATGAGGTTGATGGAAAAAGTGTGTAATGTAGAAATGGTGGCGACAGAAGGAAATTACTGCAAGTCATAAGAGAAAGAAAGAATAACTGGATGGGATACTTGTTGAGAGGGGAGTATTAATTAAGAGTTGACCTGGAAGGGAAGGAGAGTGAGAGGAAGACAGAAATACAATATGACATTAGAATATTGAACTTAATAGAAGATTTTAACAACTAAAATATGTTTCCAAAGCATATGGTTTGTGGCTTTAAGCTAATTAACTATTTAATTATTTTGTCTTGTATATTTGATATTTGACTGTTTATGATTAATTATGAAAAGTATATAACAGTTAATAATTTACCAGTAAAAATGAAAATTTATCAATAAATATTGATATTATTACTATTGATACACTCCTTGCACGCCAGCTTTTGGCGGGCCTGGTGATACGTAACACTCCAAGTCAAAACTTCTTTGTGATACTCACCCAGTTCGTACTTAATCACATCCTTGTATCAAAACATTCATTTCTAGTCCTGTAATTAATTCTTGCATTTGTTGTAGGACATTATAATCATAACTTTTTTTAGTAGGCTTGGTTTTTAATTTGCTGGAATTATTTTTGCTTACATATATGTATATTTTTGTACTTTAGAACAAATCTTCCAAAAGAAGTAATGGGATTTCCAGATTACCCTATACCAGAAAGAGAAGACTCCTACTTGCCAGCAAAAGATATCTTGCAGTTTCTCAATGATTATGCTGACCATTTTGATCTGAGAAAATACATCAAGGTATGAGTGAACCTTTAAAACTTTACTTCCACTTATATTTTTACTATGCTTAAACTAATGCTTTCAACAAGGCTTGAGGAACATTAGTAAATATCTGCTGTTTATTCATCATATGTTAATTGAGATTTAAATTTTGTGCACTGTGAAAATCAAATTCTCTTGTACACATATGATACTTGGTTAGAGATTTATGAGCTGAATGTCTAATGCTACAAGGAAATTCTTTTTGTTTGTTTGAATTTTAATTCTTGATTGTTGTGACAGTGAAAGTGCCATTTCGGAATGAAAGTTAGGATAGGGAAAATAACCCATCACTTACTGTTTGCAGGAGGGCAAACCTAACATCAAAACACAAAAACATGAAAGCGTTTTTCAATATTTTGGTTTAAAAAACTTATTCTTGTTTTAAGGACTGGATTATTTGACAAGGAGGGGAGTGCACAACCCATGCTAGGCTAGAGGAGGTGCACAGCCCTCTTGACAAATGGCTCTTTATACATGAGTACTATAGTTTTTAGGCTGAAATATTGTATCGTGTGTTCATGTATTTGTGTTTTCATGTTTGGTTGGCCATCTTTGCTTCATTTGTGGTAAGTGATGGGTTATTTTTCCTATCCTTTCTTATTTTGTACTTTTATACAATAACTAATGCAGAAAAAGGCTTCCATGCCTAGAGTCAATAGGTTCTGTATGTTCTGGGTGACACAGAATCCTACAATTAAATGTTTCATCTGACATGGATTAGCCATCTTCTAGGACAGAACTGCTCTCGAAGAAGGCCAAATTTTTCTGGCCAAAATGTCCGCATTGTATATTAGGACATTTATAAAACATATCTAAAATAGTGATACAAGTAACTGACAGTTGTCATAAGGGCAGGCATAACATTTCCACAGACTTTACTTTCCTTCAAAGTCATTATCATCATTCTCCAGCTATATAATCTCCCTGTGGTCATGAGTGCTCTCAACTTCTTCCTGTCCATGAATAGCTGATGTTCTTCAGCAGATCTCCAATCAAGACCATGCTTGATTTTGTCTTTTCCCTTTGATATCCATATTAGCTTTTCTTTCTTCCCCTGTCCTATGGACATATCCATACCACCTTGGTGAGACCACTATAAGGTTTTTGGCATACTGATATTTCTTACTTTATACTTCCATATCCTGAGAAGCATGGTATGCACAAACTTTATTTCAGATGCTTGATGTCTACTGCTATCCCTTTTGAATATGATACTAGTTTCTACTGCGTCAGTCAGTTTGGGGCTGTAGTAGGTTTTAAATAATGTGTGTTTTCACTTCCTGGGCACTTTGTTATCCCACAATAGAATTCTGACTTGGTATACCAAACTGCTGAATTATTAATTCTGTTTGTAATCTCACATTTACTGGTGTTTTCACTCAGAATAGTGCCCAGATATTTGAATTGTACAACAGTTTGAAGTTGTTGATTGTCAGTGTAAATGTTCACATTAAAAATTCCTGTACTTGTTGCCATGATCACTGTCTTACTCTGGCTAATTTTCAGTCCATATTCCTCAAAAAGCTTGTTCCAATCATGATATCACCAGCAAAGACTAAGCTCTTTTTCATACACATATTTGAATTTCTTGAGGCCCTTACAGCAATGAAAATCAGAGCACTTCTTTGTTGCACTCCTCTTCTTGTCACAAACAAGATGCTCCTCCATTGCATTTACAAACACAGAATTTTGTGCTTTCATATGACATTTTATTCTTCTTCTTTGTAAACTCTTCCATTCCTTCAAATCAAAGAAATAAATTTGCAAATTTTTAAATTGAAAATACCTATGACAGCCTTATTACTTTTAAAACTAATAAATAGCATAATTTCATAATTTAAGTACCCAGAAGACCATATGGGACAAAATAAAAATGAATCACCTGCACCTAGGACCACAAAAATATGTTCTTGACATGTTGCTTCAGTTAAGTCTGAAAAAGTTTGGTAGTGTAGAGGTAATGTTACCAAATGGACTAGCCAAGATATGTTTTGAAAAATCACTAACTGGAAAAAGGTCAAATTCAGACCACAAAATATCTTTTATAGCTTAATTACAAAATGATCTTACCAATCACAGTTCAGAATGAGTGAAATTGATGATTAATTTTTACCTAATAAATGTTAAATTCTTCAGGTCAGATTAAATTATAGTAATATATTCCTGTAAACATTTTATATCAGTTTCAGCATCTTGTTGTGTTGATTAAACCTAGAGACAGTGTCTGGGATGTAACCGCAAAAGACTTAAAAACTGGCGAAGAAAAGTGCTACGAGTTTGATGCTGTAATGGTCTGTAATGGGTAAGTTTAATCAATCTTACTTTCTTCGTGTGCTCTCTCTATATAAAATTAATCGAGTAAAATGAATATTTCAATGAACTTCATTGTTCAACTACTGGTTAATTTCACTTGGATTAAAAATTTATACGAGGGGCATTTTTTTTCAACCGCCAATTGCACAGCATAGAGACCAGATGAGTTGTAGGTGAGCAGTGTGCACAGTAGACAATTGCGCATCTCCCCTACCACACTATCTGTTGTTGCTGCATTCGTGACTTCATTCTGGCTGAGCTAAAGTCACAGAAACATGACTGCATCAATTAATTCTCCCACCAAGTGTGACTTAAGAAGCGTTATTAATTTTCTGCAAGCAGAAGTGAATAGTGCAGCAGAAATCCATCGAAGAATGAGCCAAGTGTATTGAAAAAGCTTTATGAGTGAAGTAATCATGCGTGAATGGTGCAGAAAATTTAAAGAAGGCCGAACTGATGTGTACGATGAAGGAGGTGAAGGACGCAAATCTGTCACTACAGATGACCTTGTTCAAGGAGTTAACAAAGTGGTAAGAGAAAACCACAGGTTCAAAATAAGTGATTCATCAATGAAATTTCCAGAGGTGTCAAGATCTTCTCTGTACTCTATCGTAACAGACAATTTATGCTACAAAAAAATCTATGCTTGCTGGGTCCCTAAAATGTTGACTGACAACCAATGAATGGCGTCACACAGATGGAGAAGATTTTTTGAAATCAATTGTAACTGGAGATGAGATGTGGATTTGGTATGACACACCTGAAATGAAACAACAATCCCAAGAATGGATGCACATGCAGCGGAACCACTTTGTGTTCCTTTGTAAGCAAGCATTGGAGGTTTGGAAATATTGACACTGGTCACTGATGTCATTGGAACCATGTCCGTGGCCGCGGAAGTGTGAACCACGGAGGTAGACACCAGGCAGGCAGTTGGTCGCCAAATGTGGAGTAGGGCGGTTGGTGGAGAAGTGAAGTCTGAGTATAAGAGATGTATCCGTGTGAATGCATGTAAAATTGTACAAATAGCTGAGCTATTACAACTGGAACCTGTAACTTTGCGATCATCAAAGTCTGATAATCATATTTGTAAAGTTGTTGGTGTTGGAGGAGTGCTTAAAGAAATAATTAAAATAATTTCGTGAAATGACTGCAATTATTTATTTCGTAATTATATTTAGCACTTCTGAATATTCTCAGTTGGAAACTGGGTGGCGGTCATATGAAGTGAACCTCAATTTTTAAGTGAAACTTTTGGACAAGGTTTTAAACAGTGCACTTTCTTCCTCTGTGAAAGAGAAAAGGTAAACGAGTGTGATTGCATTGGTTAGTGGATGAGACACGAAACTGTAACACACACAAATTCACCGAACAAACTAAAACAATTAAAAGAGACCTTCAACAACTGAAAGGTTATGGCTACCATGTTTTGGGACCAAAACGGTGTATTCCTTGTGGAATATATGCTGCCGGGGACCACAATTAATGCAGCTGTTTGCTGTGAAACTTTAAAACGTTTATGGAGGTCCATTCAGAACAATGAAGAGGCATGCTGACTTCTGGCATTGTTCTGCTTCACAATAATGCTTGCCCTCACGGTGCTGGTGTGATCCATCGACTTGAACAATTTCAACTGCAGATTTTTGATAATCCACCATGCAGTCCTGACCTAGCACCAAGTGACTTTGATCTTTTTGCTGAACTGAAGAAGTGGTTAGGAGGGCAGCGGTTCCAAACCAACAAGGAGCTTCAAGACAATGTGATGACTCATTGGCAACACCATTTTATGTAGAGGGTATTGGACAGCTTGTCCACAGATATGACAAATTCCTTAATCTTCAAGGTGATTATGTTGAAAAGTAACTGTAAGTGTACATAACAGTTGGTAATAAAATATTTTTCCATGTACATTTGTCTTTTATTTATGGCCTATTGGGGGGAGGGAGAGAGGGGAGAGGAGAGGGAACTGCCTTTGTAGTAGCAGCCTTCAGCCTACCATGACCAATATACAATTGCATGAACACAAAACTATCTTTGAGGAAGGTTTTGCCAGTGCAGGAGATAGTGTACTCTTCTAGTTTATATGTAGTTGTTTGCTAGACTCAGGAGATGTGTATTTATGGGCCCTAAAGCTGATGGATTATGAACTATAGATGAAATTTCCTTACATAACTGCTTTTGCATTGCATACATTTTTATTTTAAAGGTATTCACTGTAGGAAGAAACGTTCTCAGCCCCTCTCACAAAACTTTTGTGTTTCTGTGCCATCCTACAGTGACGTGTGGTATGCCATTAATTTCAATCTTACATTTGCAACTCCACTCTTTTTTTATATTAAAGCCATTAAATATATGAAAGATGGATAGTGAAATAATCATTTACCATATGTGATAATATAAACAAACAGAAAGCTAACAAACATAGAACGAGTTACAACTTTTCTTACTTAAACTATTTATACTCAGCAGAACATCAAGTGCACAGGATGGGAGTCAGAGAAAAACAAATTTCTCATTGCTCACTGCCAGTTATCTGTCATCATAAAAAAATCAAAGTACCTAGGTGACTCATCTTTGCTCATCATCTTTCGATTTCTGTTCAATACGCAGGATTTTGAGTAACGTTTGATTAAATGTTTTTCTTGAAGGCTTTCTAGGTATTTTGAAGTGAACAGTTCATTACTCTAACCAAAGAGAAGCTTAAATAACATCAGTAGGCTTACAAGTACCTGAAACTTCTATGAGATGAGTTATGAGAATTGCTCCTTTTTTTTTTTTTTTTTTTTTTTTTTAAATCGTGTTACAAAGATGAAAAGCAAAATGTTATCTATGTATGAAATTTCATCCAAATCGCTAGAGCCATTTCCTAAATCATGTGGTTTACCAACTCTCATTTTTCTTTTGAAGAAAGATGCTATTATTATGTTAAAAAGAAATCTTAAAGCTAATTAATGGTGCAAGATTAGTGGTAATTCACTTAGAGGAATAGATCATCCATGCTAAATTCATTTACTCATAAAACTATGTTCATACCTCTCATTAAACTCACATCTTCTGATCAAACGTGCTACTCCAAATGATAAGAAAACAATTCCTAACAGAAGTAACCTTCGTTATGAACATTAATAAAGCACAAAGTCAGATGCTTAAAATGGCAGGATTGTGTTTATCAGAGCTATTTTTATGTATGGACATCCGCCCATGGCTTTTTCACGAGCTTGTGGATTCCTTTGTGTTAAAGACACATACGGTCAAAATATCAGCTATGATCACATTTCAACTGCTAGTATTGTTTTCAAAGAAGTTTTGTAAAGTAAAGAAGATTAAAAACAGACGTCTGATGGATCCAATATTTTCTAAACATCTATTTTTAAATGTTTTAGAATTAAAGAAATAGTATTTAATTATAAAGATTTTTTTTACCGTAAAAGTGATATTTATTACTACTCTTTAAAATAAAATGCCTTTCAGTTTTTTCATTTTCATTTCAGCCAGCTATGGACTATGATTATGCAGCTTCATTTCCTCTTCTGAGTTTCCTTCCTCCGTCGCCAGTTTCATTAATAAATACTTGCATTTATTTGTTTTAAAATTATGATATTACCATTCGGTGACTGACCACAAAACTATTCGCTCGGGGCAGCTAGTGTACAAAAATTATTCCTTTTAAGGTATAAGAGTTCGTTGCTGTAACTGAAGAAAATTTAACTAACACCAGCCTAGCTTACTGGTACCTGAATCTTCTATGTGATGGCATTAGTGCCATTTACAAGATACCGAATACAAGGATTGTTGATTTTCTGTTAAATCATGTTTTTGCCGGGAAGGCACCTATTTAGGTAAAATTAAAAAAAAAAGTTATCCAAATATGAAATTTCATCCAAATCGTTAGAGCTGTTTCTGAGGTCCCAGATATATATATATATATAAAGGATTGCGAAATGAACCACCACTTACCTTAGATGATGGTTTCATGGGGTGACAAAGGGCCAAGACCTGAAATATTCATTGTTTTTCCTGTTTTTGTGCACTTTTATGTGTTCACCCCATGAAACCATCATCTAAGGTAAGGGGTGGTTCACTTCGCAATCCTTTTTTTGTAAATCCATTCACTACTTAGCTCCTATTGTTTCCTGGTTACTATATGTATATATAAAGGGATAGCAAAATGAACCACCACTTACCTTAGATGATGATGTCATGGGGTGAACACATAAATAAATACAAAACACAGGAGAAACAATGAATATTTCGAGACTTGGCTCTTTGTCAACAGGAGAAAATGAAGGAGGGAGGGTGATGTGGGAGACTGTTTCACAGAATGACCATTAGTCAGGAATGTGGTGGGGGTAAATACGAACAGAGGGCAGGGAGAGGGGGGAGGGGCACAGTGAATTGGAGCTAGTACCTGAGAATGCAAAAAGCTATAAAAAGTGTGGATAAATGTACTCAAATATTCGTAACATAAATTTGAAAAAGTAAAAATAAGTAAGTAAACAAAATAAAATTGAAAAAAATATAATGATAATAATAATAAAAGAATCTATGTAGTTAAACATCACCTCTGGTATGTGGTGGTTCAATATACAGTAGACAGTGGGCAGGGAGGCAAGTAGAGGGCAGAAGGAAGGAAAAGTACTAACTGGGTATTATTTCAAATTAAGACCAGGAGGTTGCCTTGTGCCTAGTTTGTATTGGTCGCCAAGTTCCCACCTTCTGAGTTCAGAGGAACTGCTGTTGTTTGGGAGGACTCTGATAGCACGGATTGTGAAACAAGAATAGAAATTGTTAGTGTCGTGGGAGATGGCATGGATAGCTACTGGATGTTTGAATACCAATCGGTTAGCCATTAGAATGAATGGCCATCATCAGATAGTTTTCACTCGGAATATATATATATATATATATATATATATATATATATATATTACCTGTTTAAAGATATAGGATTAAAAGATAGGGTAGGGCGTTGAAATTGAGAAGATCAATATAAGAGGAAGGAAAGAAGGCAGAGTAAAAATATTACCACACCTTTTCATGAGAGAGTCATTCTGAAGTGTCACATATTCTTTCATTACTATTTTTTGTCTTATTTATTTTGTCACATCTCTTTCATTAAACTAGCTTTTTCCAGTGCTTTCTGTTTGATTTACTTATGGTTTCCTTCCTTCAGCTAGTATTGTTCCCCCTTCTAATTTATTTTCTAATATGATTATAGACTCATTTGAAGTGCTGTGTATCTACACTACTTTTGTTTGTTATTTTTTATAACTTTCTTGTCTTAAACAAAGGTAAATAATATGTTTAGTTTCTTTATTCTTGTTGAGATTCGTTTACCTCTTCAAATTTTTTCCTGTTCTAGTATTAATTGTCTCTAACATCATTAACAATAATTAATTTGCTTATTGAAATTTCTTAATTCTACTACAATCTTTTTTGCACTTGAAGTAATGAATCACACACACACTCACTCACACACACACACACACAGCATTAGTAGTTACAGAAATGCTTTATGATGAATATACAGAGCATTAGAAACATTACAAGCTATTGTAATATTTTCCCCCATATCCATATCCATTACTTGCTTTCCTGAGTTGAATTCTTTCATTACATACTACCAGAATTGATTATAAACATACATATACCTTATTTTATTCAAATTTACATTGATGTGCTGTATTTCATAGATTAATGTTTTCTATAAATGGTTAAAAATATACATTTTCAAACATTCAACATATCAAAATTAACTTGTGTGATTGTTCTTCAAGCATGTTCACTTTACTTTGTTAATCGCCTTACCCCATGCTTATGCATACACACAGTACTTTAACATTAAATTCCTTCTTTCTATTTTTTGATGCAATTGTTTAAATGCTACAATATGATTTCTTCTTCTTCCCCACTCATTACCTATTTTTTTTTAGACATTGAATTTACATTCCATAATATTCCTAACTTTCATTGCCTGAAAGCATTTACTTCTCATCAAAAGTATGACATCAATTTTAATTGTCAAAAAATTTCATTTTAAGTGACATGCAAATAAATAACTAGTCCATGTGAAATGGAATGTACAGTAATACATTAAGAGATTGACCATTTGCTGTTGAGTTTTTTTACTTAACTATCCCAAAATTCAGAACTTAAATTACTAGTGCTACAGAATTTTCATAAAGTTTAAAAAAAAATATAAATACATAATTGAATATAATTTACTCTTATGGGGTACTAGTGGCTATGTACCTGATTCGTATGGTGGATTCTAGTCTTTTGGTTCTGACTATGATTGTAATTAAAGAAATTGTGACTTGAAACTATTGCCTGGTACTTAATGCAGTGTGGAGCAATGAAAAAGGCATCCAAATGATTAGAAGTCACATTTCAGGCACTATTCTGTTCCATTCATTCCTGTATTGCCAGGATCAGGCAGCTTCAGTGGTAGAGTGACACACAGCCATGATTATCGCATTCCTGATGTATTTCGTGACCGAATTGTGGTCGTTGTGGGAGCTGGACCTTCAGGCATGGACATTGCTCTTGAAATTTCATCAGTGACAAAACAGGTATACTCAAAGGCTTGCATGAAAAGACACTGTTTAATAGTAATTTTATAATAAGTTTAACAGTTTTTAATTGAAGGAAATCGGCTGGAGGGAGTGCAAAAAATGGCAGCTAGATTTGTCTTTCAAAATTATTGCAGAAAACAATAAGAAGCTGGCTGACAAAGGAGCTGGACTGGAATTCATTCAAAGTTAGGAGTAATGTGAAAATAGAATGGGGAGTATACAAGGGATGTGTGGTGAGGAGGATAGGAAAGATATTTGTGGAAGAATTAAGAACAGTGCATGGAAGGGAAAAGATGACCATGAGCACAATCTGACACTCAGTTTCAAGCATAAGAGGGTGGGAAAATTTTCTTTGTAGGTTTTCTTTTGTAGGTCAGGGACTAAAATAAATTACTAAGGAAAGTGATGAATAATAATTTACCAAAAATGGAGAAAGGATTCAAAATTAAAATTTGCAGTTGGAGAAGGTAGGTGGGTGCAAGAAATGAAGAAAAAGGGCATTTAGGAAAATTAACACCAGAGCATGCACTCTATTACATTTAAATGGACTCATACCAGATATATTAAACTAAGACGCTTTCTTGAACTGGGAATTATTTATTTAATATATGCACAGTGTATTTGGTTCTTTATTGAGACTTCTGAAAAAATTACCTATTCTAATAACATTTGTTTTGTAGTTTTATCCTCCTTTATGTATAAATCAAGATATCATCCTTAACAAAAACACTGAGTGGCTACTGGGAGGTTCAATTTATTTTGATAAAGCCTGGGATTGCCACCATACATTTTTTATTTTAACTGTGATGCAGCACATAATCCAATTTGAATTCCTCCACCAGTCAGCTTTCATATTTAATGATATTATTTTCCTGTTATTTCCTCTTTTTTCACAAAAAACTTTGTAGTCACAAAACAAATCCAAGTAATTTTACTCTGATTCAAATTTTCAGTGCAGTTTGGTTTGTAATGTCATTTATAAAACTGAAGATGGAACCAAAATAAAACAACATTTATTTAATAGACACTGACAGTTCTGATGATGAATTTATCATATCACCAACAAACTATTTTTTCTCTTTACGAATTTTAATTTTAAATTCTTTCAGCGTTTCTGCTAAATTTTTCATCACTTCCCTTGGTAATTAATTTCAGATTATGAATTCCCTCCCAACAAATGAACATTTTTGCACTCCATTATGGCTAAAATATCTACTTTTCCAAATCCAGGTACTAATACTAAGATTTAACTTAATTGTAAGACAATATGAATATAATGTATTTAAACAAATAAATTTGGAACAGAGGATGTGCAGTTTTTAGGACTGATTACAATCTGAGTTGAAAACCCCACACTAGAAACTTAGTCAGAAGCTTTAGCTCATTTATAGTATGGATGTTCTCTGCCACAGGTGATTTAAAAGTAAAGAAATTAGTTTATTTGGATAGTTCTACCCACTAATGAGTTATCAGATTTTTTTGGGAAGGTACAGGGGACTGAGTTTCCAAAATAATTAGATTACAGTACAGTAGAACTCCAATTATCTGAATCAATTGGGGCTGGACCCCATTCGGATAATCAAAAAATCCGATAATTGGATTTTTTTTTCTGAAAAAGGGTTTCTTTAATTAATTACTGTGTGTATGTTGAAAATGGGAGGAAAAAAAAACTTTTTAAAAGAAAAAGAGCTTTTAATTAATTAAATGAAAAGGTAACACTTTTACATGTTAAACGTACTTACAAGTGCTGTACATTAGTATAGTATGTACATAAAACTAAGTCCACAACCCGAAGGTTGGTTGGATCCTCCGGAAGGAGGTTACTAAGCCATTGTGTCAGAGGCAGGACGACCAGTTCCTTTCCTCTGGGACCTACAGTTTAACGTGGAATCCGAACCATGGAGAGTCCTGGCATAGCTCATATGGTCAAACACAACTTTAAAAATTCCTGCGCCTGCCGGGATTCAAACCCGGGACCAGAGCAGTGAAGGTTTTGGAAGCAAATGCCTTAACCACTGAGCTATCAGAATGCTCGTGAGTATGTACATATCGTACTGTAAATAAAAGTCATTGTTTGCTGAACATCTAGGTCAAAGTAAGCTGTTTGACTGTATTTTCTGTTTTTGGGCAGCCAAGTCACGCATACGCTTGACAGTAAGAAGTTACGTGTGGTCACTCTTGGTCTGATGCTCCATCCAATTCAGGGCCGGTAAATTCTCTACTAGCTGATGGTCCTGCGTCTGCTTCAATGTCGATATTAAGGTCACCTTCTACCTCGACATTTTCTTCTCTCAAACTTTCAATAAGTTCATCATCATTTAGAATTTCATAAGTGATTTGGATATTCAGCAATTCAGATAGTCGGAGTTCTGATATTGTTATCAGTGTGTAATGAAAATTGCATGTGGAATTAGCCCTAGGACTTCATGTACATATCTCTTTATTAAGCTTGGCAACTTCTTCACAAATAAAATGTATTATTTAATATTTGATGTTTCTCCTTCTTTTTTTTTACCAGAAAATAATACTTCATAGGGATTATAAACATTTAACGATAGCATGATACATGTTTTACAAAATGTTTTACAATGCAAACTAGTTAATTATGCCATGTAACAATATATTTTCTTACCACTTCATAGTTCATATCAGTGCTTTTCTAAAATAATTATAAGTTTGTTTTTATGTTATTGATTCATTTTATGCTAAACTTAAAATTATTTATTTGGGTTCATTCCATGTCACACAGATTTTCTCTCTAAAGAATCCATAATAAGTGTGATGTAATCTGAGTTGCAAGCACAGAGCTAGCAATGTTTAGATAATAATAAACCTCATACAGTTTTGTATGACCCGGACAAAAGCATTATTCTTTATGTACAACACAAATCTTAAAATATTGCAACATTGTTGGTTCTAAATTTTTCTTGGCATATACAGATAAAAAATATGCAACTTAAGTGGAAGAATCATAGCCTAGAAGAAAATAAAGCTTTCTAAAGGAAACCCATTATCAGTAGCAATCATAACATATTAAATACATAACTGTAGAACAATGAAACAACAGTGAAGATGATATTAATGCTTTTAAGATAAGGATACCTCATTATTAATCTCTCAGTTTAGCTGGGTAAGAAACATGAGCTCCAATGACATATTCAAGCTTACCCTTTCAATCAAATGATGAGAATGGGCTAATCACAATAGAAACTGATACAAAGGGGAATTAACTGTTTCATCTTTATCTTTTATGTTAATATCATTACAGGTGTTTCTTAGTCATCACTCAAAAGAGAAGATAGACACAAAGTTCCCAGAAAATGTGGTTCAGAAACCAGATATTTTGTTAGTTAAAAACAAGACTGTTACTTTTGCAGATAATTCTTCGTATGAAGTTGATGATATATTTTTCTGTACAGGTAAGTCTGGAGCAACATTTTTGGTGTATGTTCTCATTTCAAAAATTACACAGACTAACAGTCTTTTCTTTCTCCAGGTTATCAATACAGTTTTCCATTTCTGTCAGACGAATGTGGAGTAAAAATTGAAGATAACCATGTGCAGCCTCTTTACAAACATTTGATAAATATAGATCATCCAACAATGTGTTTCATAGGGCTCCCATTTTATGTATGTGCATTCTCACTGTTTGACCTTCAGGTAAATTTATTAAAAATTAGCATTAAATTCACTTATCCAATCAGTACAGATTTTGCCAGGATACCTGTCATCCAAAAATGTTGGAGGGAGGAGGCAAGCAGCAATAAAAACACTCCATAAACACACACACACACACAAAACACAATATTTCAAGCTATGCCATGCATCAAGAAAATAGAACCATCTGACAGGTCACGCACACACCTATGAATAACATTACTACATAAACGATGGTTTTGGTCCATTTTGGTCAAATCATAGATGGGGATGGATAGTGGGGGTGGCAGGAGGAGTTAAACAACATTATCAGTTGAAATGATAGCTGTGGAAGAAATTGTTCAAAATAAAATCAAAAGAGGTCATGCAAAAGAGATTAAAAATTATTTGAAACAATTAAATTTGAAACACACTGTTACCATGCGGAAAATGCAAATGTATTGCCATCTGTTTAAAAGCAAGTAAACTATTTCTGCATATGTGATAGCAAGAGAACTTACAGCCATGCAATAGTAAAAACAACTACTACATTTGTCTTTGTTTACGTATATTTTATCAATGATTGCTATTGAAACTTAGAAGCTTGTATTGTTTAAAAAGTCTCAATGTGCTAAATCTCTTTAAAACCCATACATTGTTTAGAGGTATGTGGAAATTTCACATTTTTTTTTGTTCCTGATGAGATATTCACACATGAAAACTGCATAATATTGTAATGTTATGTATAGCAGTATTGTCTGAGTGAAACTTGTAATACTCATTCACTTCACATCCTGATTAATATTAGTCTCAAGGGATTTAGGGAAGATGTACGTATTAAGCCAATGATACAAACATACATGTAGCTAAAAAAATATATAGGAAACAAAAGAACTGCCATGAGGTGATATTTATGTGGAAAGATTAATTATTCCCAACCCTCATCAACCCTCTTCCCTTCAACTTAGGTGAGTGTTGAGTATAATTTATCTTTCCTTTGCATGACAATATATAGGAAATTATTAATGTTGTATTAGATATACTATATTATTTGGATAGGTAAATTCTCTTATATTTGATCATCACTTTGCCTCATTTGCAGGCACGATATTTTGTGTCACTACTAGAAGGCAAGTGGCAGCTGCCATCCCACCAGGCTATGCTTGAGGAATCCAAACGTGAACTTGAAGAACGTCTAGCGGAAGGCCTGGGTCACAGGCAGTTCCACATGATGGGTGTGCGGCAAGGGACCTACTATGACCAGCTGGCTGCTGAGGCTGGGATCAGACCTATACCACCTGTATTGACCTTCCTCCATAACGACAGTAGTCAACGCTTTAATGAAGACCTCGTTAACTACCGCAAAGATGTTTACCGTATAATTGATGAGAATAATTTTGTGAAGATTAGATAATACTCATCTGCTGGACTGCAATTATAATTCTTATTCATACTCTGCATACCAAGCTTAAGCATTTGTTGGGAAGAGTTCTGAATTTTTCTTTTTACAATGCTTATTGACCTCTGGCTCCCATTTATAGGAAAACAATCAGGCAATTTCTGAATTACAGAGATACACAAGGTGTTACGTAAAATATATTTATCCACTCTTATATGTATTAAATAAATATATTAAATATTATGGTTATTAAAATATGTTTTCATTCAATTGATTACTTTTAAAATTTTAAAACAGTACAAGGTGTGTTCAAAAAAAGACCAAACTAATTAAATAGCACGCCAATGGCTGCAGATAAAATTCTCCGACTATCGTGTACATTAGCAGCATCTCTCGTCAAGAGATTGCCACTTGCCACACTCCGGTCACTGCGTTAGTTTATGAGTGACAGCCAGTTGTGTGAGGTCATGCGCAGAGTGATCATTGGATTAGTGAGAAAGCGATAATGAAGGAATTCGAGGAGCAACGCGTCTGTGTGAAATTTTGTGTTAAACTTGGGAAAACTTTTACTGAAACACTTCAAATGCTTAAACAAGCATACGGGGATGACTGTCTGAGCGGAACGCAGTGCTATGAATGGTTTAAGTGCTTTAAGGAGGGCAGGAGTTCGGTTACCGAAGATCCAAGATCTGGTTGAATTCCACATCAACAGACGACAACCATGTTGAGAGGGTTCGCACTGTGATTTGTGAAAATCGCCGTTTGAATGTCCGTGAGGTTGCTGAAGAAATTGGCATTATTGTAGGATCTTGCGCTCTCATTCTGACAGAAAAACTTGGAATGCACCGTGTCAGTGCGAAAATGGTGCCGCACTTGTTGACAGATGACCAGAAGGAGAATCGAGCTAGGATCTATGAGGAGCTGCTCGAAAAAGCAAATGAGGACAAAAACTTCCTCAAGAACATCATAACAGGCGATGAAACATGGGTTTATGGGTGTGATGTGGAAACGAAGAGACAGTCTTCACAATGGGTGGGGAAATGATCTCCTCTACCAAAAAAGCGCGGATGAGTTGGTCGAACATCAAGGTGATGATGGTCGTGTTTTTGATTGCAAAGGGGTTGTGTACCATGAATTTGTACCATGTGGTCAAGCGGTAAACAAGGAAGTCTACCAGAAAATTCTGACATGATTGAGAGATGCTGTGTGTAGGAAAAGGCCTGAACTGTTGGAGAATCAGTCGTGGATGTTGCACCATGACAACGCACCCGCTCATGCATTGTTGTTTGTCACAAATTATCTGGCAAAACATCACACTCCTGTTGTGCCTCAACCACCCTATTCTCAAGACTTGGCTCCAGCAGACTTTTTTCCCTTCCCAAAACTGAAAACCACTTTGAAAGGACATCGTTTCCAGACCATAGAAGAAATTCAAGACAATGCGACGAGAGAATTGGGTGCCATCGGAGAAATTGTATTCCAGGAGGCATTCCAAAACTGGAAGAAATGATGACAACAATGTATTGATAGTAAAGGAGAGTACTTTGAAGGGGACAGTGAGTAAAAGTTTGTATGATGAGCAATAAAGCAATTACATCAGAAGTTCAGTCTTTTTTTGAACACACCTCGTATTCTCAGAAAACTTAACATATTCCTACTCTGAAAAATGAAGTAAGTCATTCATCTGCAGGAGGGGCTGGTGAGGGTATGATGGAAATGGGATATAAAGCCTTATTTAGATTGTTACTTGAGTATGGTTGAGAGGTATGAGATCAACGATATGGATATCAAATACGGCATTTAGAGAAAGTGGATATTACTGCAGACCACAATCAATGATTGGTGTGACAAAGATACAGGGTCAAGAGTCAATGGAAGACAGGCAAAAGGTAAAGAGAGAGCTGGGGCATCCATGGACCACCCAGCCAGTCTGTGCAAGCTCAGTCAGATGTTTCTACTGTCATGAGTTCAAAATACGTTGGATTTTTTGTCACTGTAGTCCCTCCCCCCCCCCCCTCCCCTCCTTCCCTTCAACTTTCATGTATGGTGGGTCTACTTTATATTTCTTTTCCATGTTTTATTCATATTATTTATATATTTTATACCCAAAATGAGTACTTGAATTAATCTGTAGGCTCTTAACTCTTTTAATTATTAGCTAGGGATTTTGCTTTCAACTTCCTCTTCTGCTATCAAATGTTTTAAATTTTTTCTGACCTGGTAGTTCTCTTTTTGTCAGTTATAGTGTATTGTTTATGTTGAAATTTATTTAGTTTAAGTATCTAATTATTATTATTAATTTAATTGTGATGGAGCACTCGCTCATGTGGAAATTCCCCGTCACCTAATTACGCCTTTCTTTATTTTACTTTTTGATTATCTTACATAATTTGAGTGTTAAATTCCTCCTTTGTGATTTACAAATTTTAATTTTGATTTCCCTAAGTGTTTCTGGTAAATTGCTCATTTCACTTGGTAATTTGTTCCAATCCCTGACACTCTTACCCACAAAAGAAATTTTCTATTTCCCTTGTGCATGAAATTGAGTGCCAGCTTGTGGTCATGATCATCTTGCGCCTTCCATTCACTATTCCTAATTCTTCGACCAATATCCCTCCAAGCCCCATCACCAATATACCTTGTACATCTCCAGCACACCCGTTTCCCAATTAAAGACTCCCAACTCCTTTATTATATCAGTTACTGACTGTGTTCTGTGATAACTTGCACAAACAAATCTAGCTGCTCTTCTTTGTATGCCCTCAAGCTCCTGTATTTGATATCCAAAATGTGGATCCCAAACTTCACCACCGAATTCAACCAATAGTCTGACCAAAGTTTTGTAACCCAGTTCCCTAACATCTCTGTTGCATCCTCTCATCACCCTCTTCAGTTTATACAGGATTTCATAACCTTTTCCCACCACCTGACCAATGTGCTCTGTCCAGTTGAGTTTATAATCAAACATTATACCAAGATATTTATACTTCACACCTTCAACAAGCAATTCTGACCCCACCCCATAATCATTAACAATCTTTAGTTTTTTTTTTTATCTATGTACTCTTCTTGGCATTTATCTTCATTCTATGCTGACCTACTCATTTAGATATTATATCCAGGTTACCCTGCAGCTGTTCACAGTCTTCTCATGTTTTGATCATATTATGTACCGTACCATTACGTCATCTGCTAACAACCTAAATTTTGATGATAAATCATCAACAAAATCATTCATTAGAATAATGAAAAGCAATGGTCCCAATACACTACCCTGTGGTACTCCCATATTTACTTTCACCTCTTTTGATACTGTTTTTCATATTCTGACACTATGCTTTCTGACTTTTAAGAATTCCTCCAGCCAGCAAGTAATGTCTTCATTCAATCCAATAGTTTTCAGTTTATTTAAAGGCATTTTATGGCTCACTCTGTCAAACATCTTAAAATAATCTAGCACTACACTATCAAATTGGCCTCCCTTGTCCAATTCATCTGAAATATCTTGCATATATTTAATTTAATTTAATTTAATTTAATTTAATTGCAATGGAGCACAGGCTCCGGTGGCAATTTCCCTACACACCCATCTTCCCCCTATCCTGCACCCACCTACATTTGCCCTCTACAAATTTTATCTTTAAATTCTTTCAAAGTTTTCGGTAAATTATTCATCAGTTTCTCTTGGTAACTCATTCCAATCCCTGACACCCTTACCTAAAAAAGAGAATCTTCCTACACCCTTGTGCCTGAAATCGAGTGCCAGCTTGTGGTCATGGTCATCTTTTCCCTTCCATGCACTACTTTTCATACCTATTGCAATATCTTTCCATGCCTCATCACCAGTATATGCCCTGTACACTCCCATGACCCTCCTCATCCTCCTCCTGTCTTGCAATGAATCCCATTCCAGCTCCTTTATCATATCCGTCACTGATTGCATTCTGCGATAATTTCCAGAAACAAATCTAGCAGCCCTTCTTTGCACCCTCTCCAACTCCTGTATTTGATACGTAAAATGAGGGTCCCATACTACACTACCATATTCGAGCAATGGTCTGACCAAAGTTTTGTAACCCAATTCCTTGACTTCTCTCGTACATCCCCTCATAACTCTCTCCAACAAGTGCAGAACTTTGAAACCTTTTCCTACCACCTGTCCTATGTGTCCTGCCCAGTTAAGTTTGTTATCAAAAGTAATTCCAAGATATTTGCATTTCAAGTCTTCAGCAAGCAATTCTTTCCCCACCTTATATTCATAATTAACCTTTTGTTTTTTATTTGTGTATCTAATAAGCTGACTCTTCTTTGCATTTATCTTCATTCCATGTTTACCAACCCAATTAGATATCCTGTCCAGATCACCCTGCAACTGTTTACAATCCTCTATCGTTTTGATTCTTTTATACAGCATTATGTCATCTGCAAACAATCTAATTTCAGATAGTAAACAGGCAACACAATTATTCATTAGAATAATGAATAGCAATGGTCCCAATACGCTACCCTGTGGCACACCCATTTTTACTTCCACTTCTTTTGATACTACATTTCCTACCCTAACTTTCTGTTTTCTACCTTTTAAAAATTCTTCTACCCAGCAAATGACTTTCTTATCCACTCCAATGGTTTTTACCTTATTTACTACCATTTTATGGCTTACTCTGTCAAACGCCTTAGACAGATCTAGTGCTACACTATCAATTTGGCCTCCCTTGTCCATTTCATCTGAAATATCTTGCATATATCCCACCAACTGAGATTCGCATGAATATCCTTGCCTGAAACCATGTTGCCTGCTTGAAAACCACTTACGTTCCTCACATATATTTCTGATGTGGTTGCATATCAATCTTTCCATTAATTTACCTACCACTGATGTCAAACTGATTGGCCTGTAATTCTCAACTCTATTTCTCACCCCTCCCTTATGTACCGGTACTACTATTGCACTTTTCCAGTCCTGTGGTAAGCAGCAAGTGTCTAGACTCAATTTAAATAATATTTCAAGATAAGGTACAATGTCACATCCGGCTATCTTTAAGATATCTGTAGTAATATTATCTTCACCAGCCCCTTTATGTTTTTTCAGCTTTCTTATTTCCTTCATGATTTCCTCAGGATGGATATCAAATTTTTTACTATCGTCATTTCTAATTGTGTTGTTAAGCTCGTTCTCCGAATTAGACCCTCCTGTTTCTGATTCATTGTCCCTAATGCTTTCTCTGAACCAGTTACTTAAAATCTCTGCCTTTTTCAAATCGTCAGTAACTTCTTCTCCATCCTTATCTATAAGTGTCTCTACATCCTCCCTTCCCCTCAGTTTCCTGATATAGCCATAGAAATTTCTAGATGCATCAGTCAATGGTCCCCCTGCACTGACAATACTCTTCATAAACCCATCTTTAGCCATTTTCTTTGCTGTTATTAAGTCCTTGTTTAGTTGTTTTAAATATTCCCTACTACCCTGCTGTCTCTTAACTCTGTTATGTTCTTTTCTTACCAACCTCTTTAACCTCCTCACTTCCCTATTATAGTACATAGGATCTCTACTTCTCTTTATTTTTTGCTTTGGAATAAATTTTTCTTCCCCCTTTCTTATTATCTCCTTGAACTCTTCCCACCTTGACTCTACTGTACCTGAGCCTTCCTTCCATTTGCTGAATTGTTCTCTGAAATATCTCCTCAAATTTGAAACCTGTAAACGCTACTGATGTTAATTGTATTTGTTTAGAAGTTTGAAAATTCTTTAAGCTTTTAGCATAGATGTTGCCTTATTGTACCACAGCAGAAAACCACCAAGTTAACAACCGAGACAATTTTGCAGCATCTTACCCAGGAAAGACTATTTCTTACATGGGAATCGACTTAGCCCGTTTCAAAAGAAGGTCTTAACTAAAATTCACCTACTCGTGACTAACGTTACGGAAGCAACCCTTCAGCTTTGACATTCATGTAGTCTGTTGTTTTGTTACGCATGTACCTTGTTCTTGAGTTAGTAAATTAGAGTTTTACACACACAGCCGTTTTCATTTACACAGTTTAAAAGTTGTTCACTAACCTCTTCCTTCTATCAATCTGACTCAAGTAGCAAATAATTATTAGGTTTCAGAGTGCACGAAAGAAGACGCAATGGAGAAGAAGACGACGATAGAAATCGGTAAGGTTAGTCATGAGTTACAGTATGACAACCATTTGTCATCCAACAGCCATTCACCGAGCGTGGTGGTGTAACGGATAGCGTTCTGGGCCTCGCATTCGGGAGGACGGCGGTTCGAATCCCCGTCCGGGCATCCAGATTTGGGTTTTCCATGGTTTCCCCAAATCACTCCAGGTGAATGCCGGGATGCTTCCTTCAAAGGCCATGGCCGAATTCCTTCCCATTCCTTGCCCCCATCCTTTCCCGTCTCTAAAAGACCCGTTGTTAAAAAGGGACGTTAAACTGTTAAAAAAAAAAAAAAAAAAAAAAAAAAAAAAAAAAAAAAAAAAAAACAGCCATTCGGATACCCATTCTCAAGAATAAATACTGACACAACGCCCATCAAATTAATCAAAGATGTATTGACATACTTCTTACATTCTTCATATCATCGGTTAAGCGAGCTAACGAAATTATTCCCTATTCAGAATTTTCTTCGAAGTGTAATTACACACATTTCACTCTCAACATTTTAATATCGATTGAAATTTTGGTACAAAAAAATAGCACCGGAACTTCGTTATTTACAACACTTTACTGTACAAAGCATAAACAAAGACTGACAATAGTTACAAAACAAAGTAATAATCAGTTTTGGTTGTTGTTTACTCTTTATAAATTATGAGCATGACTTATATATGACACTCTGTTTATAGAAACAAATCCTGCAAATTAATAGCCTTCAAACCCAACTAACTTGCTGTATCATCACATCAGAAGGTAAGTCCACATGCAGATAATTAACCTATATATGAAACTCAGAAACAGTTTTAACATGGAAAATTAACACATCAATGAAAAACATTAATAATTTCATCTCTTAAAGCGTGTAATTCATAGCGATCCAATATTTTTCTAAGAATAATGTAAAAAAAATAGTTAGTGAAGGTATTAGGATTCATCACAAATGAAGACTTTCTGATGGTGGCTACAAATTAGTTTTCAGTAGCGTGAAGTCAGTCATGATGGATGTGCGCTACGCTCTGGCCTCGCATTTAGCAGGGCGCAAGTTCGAATCCCCATCTGGCCATCCAGATTTTGGTTTTACATGCTCTCCCAAAAATCACTCCAGGATAATACTGCAATGGTTCCTTCAAAAGAACTATGATCTGATTCTTTCCCGTTAGTTCATTCCCGTCTCTAATGACCTTAACTTTGACGAGCCACAAAGAATTAAACAAAATAATAATAAAAAGCCACCGAGCATGGTGGTGTAACGGTTAGCGTTCTGGCCTCGCATTCGGGAGGACGGCGGTTCGAATCACCGTCTGGGCATCCAGATTTGGGTTTTCCATGGTTTCCCCAAATCACTCCAGGTGAATGCCGGGATGCTTCCTTCAAAAAGTCCATGGCCGAATTCCTTTCCCATTCCTTGCCCCCATCCTTTCCCGTGTCTAAAACCTAGTTGTTATAGCAGACGTTAAGCAGTAAAAGCCATTGTTATGAAATCGCTTGCTACCAAGAAAGTACTTCAGATGTTGATAAAAATGGTAGTCACGTTGTACAAAGTCATCAAATTGTTCCCAGCGAAGTCGAGACTAGATGGTAGAATACGTGCATTACCATGCACACTTTCGCATCATTAAATATTTATGTCCTCCTCCTAACATTGAATCACTCATTGTTTATTACTTTATAAAACTCACTGACTTCATGGTGAATTTAAGATATCAACTGGTTGGTATTTCTTGCATTCGAGAAACGAATCACTAACCTAATTTCACAAATTCTTCTGGGCTTCTCGACTTTCTTCGACATTGTAAATACATAAACTGGAGCTCGCATTACGAAACTATTCGAACGTGGTGTTCTTGAGAATCAATAAACTCGCCAAGCATGCAAAAATTTGAACGCTGTGGTATTTAAAAACGAATCTTATGCATGCAGAGAATTTTAACACGTTAGTATTTAAAATGAAACTTACTTTCTAGCTACATGAAAAACTATGTTACAATCATATGGACGCCGGCCTCGGTAGCGTAGGGGCTAGAGTGCTAGCTCGACGTGCCGAAGGTCGCCGGTTTCGAATCCGGCCGCGGGCATGGATGTTAAGTGTTGTGTGTCTGTGTGTGTGTCCTGTCCGTCCTGTGGCGTCCGCACTTTGAAGACATATAAACACTGGATTTAACTAATTCACTGGAAGCTTTAATATAACACATTGAGCTGGCTGTATGGCCTCAGCTGCCAAAAGCCATTTAAAAAAAAAAAAATCATATGGACCTAAAATTTTTTCACACATACCTAAATATAAGTCTATCACACACTTACGTTAAATTGGGAAGAATGCAGTGCGGTGGTTTACCTTTATTAACGATTGTTGGTTTAATTCTTGATTGCGAAATCGCTAGAATGTCATAAAAACTTTCCACCGATACTACTATCGGCACAGTGATCGTATCAATCTAAACTTTTGTTTTCTACCTTGTGATTGTGGTTAGGTTGAAATGAGGACTAGACCATGGGGAAAAATTTTATGAAAGCCATGGAAATGAAATTTGCGAACAGCAAAAACACTATTCCCTAAGAATATATTGTGCTTTATGGTGACTTTTTGTAAGGGAGCGTGCATAAACCACGTAGCTCCATTTTGGCCTCCTGTGAACCCTCCCTGCCCCCCAGAGAGCTCTATGTGGCTTTTGCATCTAACCCCCCTCCCACTTTCCCAAGTAGCACGTATCTTTTTTTCCCATTTGATTCCAGAAGACATTTTGTACTGTTTTCTCTTGTCAGACGATTGTAAATTACATACAGAACAATTAACTGAGGGAAATTAATATTCACTTGCTGTTGTGAGTTCTGTTCCTCATTTTTACTGTGAAAATGTTATGAAAGGAAATCTACGTGGCCTGGCTCGGAACCCCCCCCCCCCACGTAGCCCAGCGTAGCCTTCCAGCCAACCCCTCCCCCCTCCCATGGATCGAGCCACGTAGTTTGTGCACGCTCCCTAACGAAGAGAAGATGGAATGTTAATAACACGTTACATCAGAGGAATTAGTAGAGGTTTCAAGAGATTTGTATTAATTTTGAAGCACTAGTGGAATAGCGATATTGCGATCTAGAATTAAACCCAATTTGTTATACCATCTTCAAAATTACTGGATTTATTTTAAGCGCCAAAACATTACTTTCAGATATTCGATTCTGTATTTAACTGCATCTAATTTTTTTTAGGCATGTTAGATGTATAGTACGTTACTACCAATAATTCACACTAACATAATGGAGGAGGAAAATAATAGAGCAAACAAGTTGATTGCCTTACTCTGCATAGTTTACAGCTAAACATAAAATCAGTGTCATTATGAAGATTGATGATAAACATGAAAGATTTACCAAAACACAGACACACAATAATGGACAGCAAGAGTGATAATAAACGTATACGTAAACGTAAACGAAAAGAACAGTTGGCCAATTCAGAGCATTTTTTATAATAAAAACAATTTTTCTTAATAAAAGAAAAAAACTGTGGTACTACAATTTAATGATGGATTCTTATGTAACTTGACTATACAAATCGAAAGGGAAGAATAAAACTTTTCGACATCTTACTTAGTTCTTGAGATATCATCATCATTATAGACTGAGACCATCTCCAGTTTCCCGGGTATGGTTTACGAGCTTTCCAGTGTTTCCGTCTTGGTGTTTATAGGAGATCGTCTTGCAATGTCTTCTGCCTACAAAAGTTTCCTTGTCCGTAATAGATTCCCTGTTCCAGCTGCTTCTCTCTATGTCCTCCTTCAGTTGGTCTGACCATCTCCTTCCCATCCTGGTCTTTTTCCCGCCATCCATTTTCCCAAATAAGCTTACGGTAGTGTTGTACTCTTCATTCTTTCAACATGACCAAACCATTTAAGTCTGATGTAAGAACGAAGACTTTTCCGGCGTACGCCTGAAATGAAGTCTTCACGGGTGTATCGCCGGATAGTGTTTCGAACGCACGATATTTCATCTGATGAAGCTAGTCGTCGAAATATCGTTTGTTCGAAACAGTATCTGGCAGTTCACCTTTGAAGACTTCATTTAATTTAGTCTGGATGACGTACACCTCTCTTCGAAAGATATAGTATCTCAAATTTGAGGTGGCTGAGTTGAAATTCGGTGTGTACCAGAAGAAAATGTCGTCACAAATGTACAAGGACTATTACTAAGTTTGGACACTTTATATATCAAAACTAGGCAAAGTTCGATAAATTTTACTCTAAACTTTCGATTTATTCCCTCAAGTTAGATGCAAATCTGTCACCAAATTGCAGCTCCACCACTATCCTAGAAAAACAGCGATTTGTTACAAATACAAAAGAAAACTATTTACTGGCATTATTCAAATCTCAAAAATAGTAATTCCTATGTTCTTATGGTCTTAACTGATATTTACGTTGTCACACATATGTTACTACCCAAAATTCACACAAACATATGTCGGAGGAAAATAATGGAATGAAGTAGAATAACCTCTTTTCACAGGAATTTCGGGAAGAGACTGTGGGAAAATCTGCTTATTTTACAATTATTCACGAATTAGTCTCATGCTTAATATTAGTGATAGTTATCAAACTTTTCCAAAACATGAACAGAAATAGCCAGAATAGCAAAAATATACTGAATCGAAGACTTAAACGCTGAAAAACAGAACAGCTGGCTAATTCATTGCACTCTTATGAATAAAAGGTATTTTACTTCAGTAAAAGCATTAAAAGTAAGTGGTAGACAATGCTATAGATAAGCTCGATCACAGGAACCGCATATAATCTGGCGAAAATGGTTCAGGTAATTTGGCAGAATCGCGTTGGCAGAAAAAGTCACTTTCGCTAACGTCTAGTCAGTACATTTATTAATAACAAACATGTAACTATAATTTATTTCAAGCAGAGAAATCATTTCCAGAAGAAACGATTAAGGTATCTGCGGTTTTCTATGATAGCCGTGGAGCCACAATTTGATGATCAATTCTTACGTACCTCGACGAGACAAATCGAAAGTGAACAAAAA